>CM069165.1:9446091-9853591 GCA_035221665.1 Okamejei kenojei
GTCTGTCTAAAGTAAAATATAACTGAACTCAGCGGGTCAGGCAGGGTCCCTGGGCAGGGGATATTTCGGGTGCAGACCCTTCATCAGACTGATTGTGAGGAAGTGGGGGGGAGGGAGGGGGTGGACATGGGGGGCGAAAGCTGGAAGAGAGGTAAAGTGGTGGAGATACAGCAGTGTACTCCACATAAGCAATCATGGAGTCACACAGCACGGAAACAGGCCCTTCAGCGCCAACTTGCCCACGGCGAACAACATTCAGTCATGACTCAATTCAATGATTCAATGAGACTTTATTGTCACAGGCACCTAGTTACAGTGGAATGCTTTGTTTGGGTACAACTCAGTCAATTCACACAGCAGACCTCACCAGGGCAGGACACGAGAGTCGCCATGTTTCTGGTTAATTGAACCGCCCCATCTACTGCCTGCCGGCGCACGTGACAGCAGGTGCCCCCCCCCCGCCCCCCCCCCCCCCTCCTTCTTGGTGCCCCCCACCGCCCTTCACGCTCTCTGGACCGTGGAGAAAGAGGGGGACCGAGAGCGGGGGTGGGGGGGCATCGAAAGTGAGGGGGACCGTGAATAACTCACTGGGGAGAAGTTTAATTGGCTTCGATAAAATTGTAAATTGTCGGTAATGTGTTCCGGATAGTGCTCAATAGAGCAAGTGTGATTAGGTGTTTGGCCGGCATGGACTCGGTGGGCCGAAGGGCCTGTTTCCATGCTGTGTCTCCAAACTAACAATAAACGGAACCAAACTCAACGGATCAGGCAGCATCCCCGGAGCCCATGGACAGGCGATGTTTTGGGTTGGGACCCTATTTCAGGCTGATTATGGGGTGAGCAGGTGAAAGATTGAAGAAAGATAAAATGGGGGGAAGATAGAGCAGTCTGTCAACAGTCACAGGGTCATAGCATCACATAGCATCACGGAGGAAGGGATGGGATATGTCAGGACATGGAGCTTTCAGTAAAGGGGGTCAGAACAAATGGTGAGCAGCATGCTGGCCTCCTGGACCAGATCCTGTCACAGGGACAGGGCAGGGAAGGGAAGTCACCTGTTCCGTTCTGGCAGCTCATTTTACTTTTTTATTTTCGAGTAACAGTGCAGAAACAGGCCCTTCAGCCCACTGAGTCCACGTCAAACCGTGATCTCCATACACTGACACTATCCTACACACTAGGGACAATTTTACAATTTTTACCCCAGCTAATTAACCCACTAATGTCAACCCACTCCTTCCTCCCCTATCCGAAGCTCCTCTCTAATCCCGGAGTCTAGTTTACTTTCAAGATACAACGTGGAAACAGGCCCTTTTGCCCACCAAGTCCGTGCCAAAACGTGATCCCCGCACATTAACACCATCCTGCCTACGCTGCGGACAATTTACACTTACACCAAGCCGATTAACCTACAAACCTGTACACCTTTGGAGTGTGGGAGCAAAGCAGAGCACCCGGAGAAAACCCACGCAGTCACAAACTCTGTACAGAGAGCACCCGTAGTCGGGATCGAACCGGGTCTCTGGCGATAAATTCGCTGTAAGGCAGCAACTCTACCGCTGCGCCACATGACCGCCCTCCCGTGTGAGTCAGATAGGAGGTACGTGACCGCTGGTGTGCTCTGGGGGTCGTTACTGCGTCCACTGCCGTGTGTCGTCTAGAGTAATGATCGGGATGTGAAGATAGTTGGCCCGGTGTGTAATAGTGCAGTTGGCATCAGTGGCACCGTCGACAGTGAAGATGGTTAGCTAAGACTATAACTGCATCTTATCAAATTGGAAAAGTGGGCATGGAAATGGTGCATATTACAATTATATTATATTACACCACATAATATGCTACCATTTTAAAAAAAAATTGAGTCATAGTCATACAGTGTGGAAACAGGCCCTTCAGCCCAACTTGCCCACACTGACCCAGAAGCCCCATCTATACTTGTCCCACCTTCCTGCATTTGGCCCACATCCCTCCAAACCTGTCCTATCCATGTACCTGTCTAAATGTGTATTCAAGTTTGGGATAGTCCCTGCCTCAACTACCTCCTCCGGCAGCTCGTTCCATACACCCACTGCCCTTTGTGTGAAAAAGTGAATCCTCAGATTCCTATAAAATCTTTCCCCCCTCACTTTAAACCTTGGTTGTTTGTCGTGTCTACAAACCTGTTGTGCTGTTGCAATTAAGAATTGCATTGTTCCGTTTATGAAAATGAAACTCTCTGGATTCTTGTAATTCAGCTTGGTCACGTGGGAGGTGTTACATTTCAGCACGTCTTACACAAGAGATTGTTGTAGAACATTGCCGCCTGTGGATGGGATGGGATGGGACACTTCATTGTCACGTGTAGAGGCGCAGTGACATTCTTTGCTTGCGTACCCAGGGTATGCCAATAGCGGGGTGGGTACATAGTTCTCTGTAAGTGGTGGCTCTGGTAGGCAAGGTGGCAAAGAGGGCGTTTGGCAAGCCTGCCTTCATCGGTCAGGCATTGACTAAAGGAGCTAGACATCCTGTTGCAAATATCCAAGTCATTGTTGACACCACAGTTGCAGTATTGGCAGCAACACTTCCATGTTAAAGTCATAAGTGATAGGAACAGAATTAGACCATTCGGCCCATCAGGTCCATGGCTGATCTATCTTCCCCTCTCAACCCCATTCTCCTGCCTTCTCCCCATAACCCCTGACACCTGTACTAATCTAGTATTTATCAATCTCTGCCTTTTATTAATTGACGGCCTCAATTACCTTCTGTGACAATGAATTCCACAGATTCACCACCCTCTGACTAAAGAAATTCCTCCTCATCTCCTTCCTAAAGGAACGCCCTTTATTTCTGAGGCTATGACTCCTGGTCCTAGACTCTCCCACTAGTGGAAACATCCTCCCCACATCCACTCTATCCATTATTCGGTACGTTTCAATGAGGCCCCCCCTAACCTGGAAGTCTATCAGTACGGGAGCAGCTCAAGGCTGCGTGCTCAGCCCCTGCTCCACTCACTACACTGTGTAGCTGGGCCCAGGTCCAACTCCATCTTCACGTTCGCCAATGACACCACTGTTGGAGAACTTCATTGTTCTATCTGGGCCACTTGACAATAAATCACTTGCCTCTTGAATATTGGGAGCATTTCTGGTCAGCAAGCAGCAGGGAGGATGGTATTAAGCTGGACAAGGCACACAATATATTCACGAGGGTTTTACTGTGACATAGCCTGGAGGGGGTTGAATGATAAGGAGAGACTAGGTGGGCCGGGATTTTTTTTCTCTGGAGTGTAGAGCGGTCAAGGGAGATCTTACAGAGATATAATAAAGCAAGAGGGACAGACTGTAAGTAAGGTGAATGGTCGCGGAGCGTCTAGCCGCGGGCGGCGCTTACTTTCAAACACCGTGGAGCCAGGGATCTCTCGCCGAGATCGCCAGTGTTGGAGCTCCGACCAGCGCGGCCTGTGGACTTCGGGAGCCGCGGTCTCCGGGGAGGAAGCAGCCGTTCCAGGCACTCCAAGCCACTGAGCAGTGTTCTCCCGACGCCGGAACTCCATCATCCTGCGAGAGGGCCTGTAACTTCGGGCTGCCGTTGCGGCGACTGCGGAGGCCTCAAATAGGCCCCAACCTCGGATGATCACGGAGGAAACGGACTGGACTCTTTAGTGCCTTCCTCGCAGTGGAAAATGTTGATTCCGCTGTGGTGGGACGTTCATGTTAAATTCTATAGTGTTGTGTCTTTTTAATTTTTTGATTTTTTTTATGGACGTATGGAAACCAAATTTTTTCTATGTAAAGCACTTTGGTTTCAATGCGAGTTGATTTAAGTGCTATATCAATAAAAATTACTTACTTACTTACTAATGATCACAGTCTTTTGCCCAGGATAAGGCAATCTGAAATGGAGACCAAAGGTTTAAGATGAGAGGAGAAAGTTTTAATAGGAACCTGAGGGACAACTCCATTACACAAAGAGGGTGGGTATATGGAATGAACTGTCAGAGGAAGTGATAAAGGCAGGTGCAACTGTAATGTTTAACTGACTGGGACAGGTACACGGAGAGGAAATATTTAGAGGCATATGGGCCAAACCTGAGCAAATGGGGCGAGCTCAACTCAGGTAGACATCCTGAGTCAGCATGGATGAGTTGGGCTGAATGGCCTGTACCATATAACGCTGCAACCCAAGATAAATTCTAAAAAGATATATTTGTGTTACATTATATCCATGAAGTTTTAGAATACTACTGTGGGATTGACAATCCATGGACATACACTATCAGTTTTTTGTTTTTTGGTTTAGTTTAGAGATACAGTGCAGAAACGGCCCCTTCGGCCCACTGAGTCCTCGCCGGCCACGATCCCCGTACATTAACAATATCCTACACTCTAGGGACAATCTACATTTACACCAAGCCTATTAACCTACAAACCTGCACGTCTTTGGAGTGTGGGTGGAAACCGAATATCTCGGGGAAAACCCACGCAGGTCACGGGGAGAACGTGCAAACTGCACACAGACAGCACCCGCGGTCAGGATGGAACCCGGGCCTATGGCGCCGTGAGGCAGCAACTCTACCGCTGCGCCACCGTGCCGCCCCTGTCTCAGCCTCATGATACCGTACACGTGTCTGTCCTGTGATCTCGTCCCCTCCACTTTAATGGCCAATGCTGACAACTTCACAACCAGGTTGTGGAGACATTAGTTCGTGGTGTGAGCATGGATTTAAACTAAAATAGCAGCGGAGTAGGAACTTGAGCAAGGATTCTAAATCAGAAGACGGGTCTGGACCCGAAACGTTCTCCACAGATGTTGAGGTACTCCAGTACCTTGTGTCCTTTTTGGTAAACCAGCATCTGCAGCTCCTTGTACCTCCAAGTGAATCAGACAGAAGAAGGGTCCCGACCAGAAACATCACCCGCCCATGTTCTCCAGAGATGCTGCCTGACCCGCTGAGTTATTCCAGCACTTTGTGTCCTTTTTTGTGCAGATTCCTGTTTCGACATTTCGTCTGTTCCACTGCGAAATCTCCTCAAATGATGTCTATTTTGTAGAAATTCCCCTCCTCTCTCTGCCGGGAGTTCTGTGAGACCCTCTTTCACCCCCCCTCCCCCCGTGATTCCTGCTGTTCCCCAGGTCTATGACCACGTTCTGACCCAGAATCGCTACCACAGCCGCGCGTGTTTCCTCACCAGTCCGAAGATAGGTCCCGACCAGAAACGTCACCTATCCATGTTCTCCAGAGATGCTGAGTTACTCCAGCACTTTGTGTCCTTTCAAGGATTCTGAGCAAGAGTTCACATGGATAAAAACACACGGCAGGAAGATAAAACACCAGCAAAACTCTAAGTGCCGGAGGAACCCAGTGGGTCAGGCAGCCTCTTTGGAGGGAAATGGACAGACAGGTACCCTTCTTTAGACTGAACTTTGGGTCAGGAGCCTTCTTCAAAATGTGGACAAAAGGATCAGTGTGGATGGAGAGATGAAGTAGCAGTGTGGCAATCGATGCAAGCATGACCATGAATGCCTGAACGCCTTCTGTCTCAACACACAGAGTATTCACAATAGAGGAATTAATCACACACGCTGATGTAAACACATACGTGTAGGAAGGAACTGCAGTTGCTGATTTACACCGAAGATAGGCACAAAATGCTGGAGTAATTCAGCTGGTTAGGCTGCAGTTCTGTTTAGTTTAGAGATACAGCACGGAAGCAGGCCCTTCGGCCCACCGAGTCCGCGCCGACCAGCGATCCCCGCACACTGACACTATCCAACACTCACTAGGGACAATTTACAATCAGCCTACAAGCCTGTACATCTTTGGCGTGTGGGAGGAAACCAGAGCACCCGGAGAAACCCACACCGGTCATGGGGAGAACGTTAAAAACTCCATACAGACAACACCCGTAGTCAGGATCGAACCTGGGTCTCTGGCATTGTGAGGCAGCAACTCTACCGCTGCACCACAGTGCTGCCCCTGGAGAAAAGGTGACGTTTTGGGTCGAGATCCTTCTTCAGACTGAGAGTCAGAGTAGAGGGAAGCTAGAGGTACAAAAAGGTCAGAGCTGGCTCTGATGTCCCAAGAGCCCACAATGGTCCATTGTTGGCTGTGGAGGAGGTGATTCTGAAGAGATATGAACATTGAAACCAGCAGGAACAGAGACATGGATGCATGGAGACCAGGAATCTTGATGGACTAAATATAGACACAAAAAGCTGGAGTAACTCATGCAGCATCTCCGGAGAGAAGGAATGGGTGGCGTTTCGGGTCAAGACCCTTCTTCAGAAGGCCTGTGAGTTAAAAGATATTATCTCTGAAATAAAACAACACAAAGTGCTGGAGTAATTCTCTTATGCCTCTCATAATTGTATGCATTTCTATCTGTTCGCCCCCTCAGTCTCTGACACTGTAAATAAAACAATCCAAGTTTGCCCAACTTCTTTATCAAAACCAGGCATCATTCTGGTAAAAATAGACACAGAGTGCTGGAGTAACTCAGCGGGTCAGGCAGCATCTGTGGAGAACATGGATAGGTGACGTTTCACAGAGTGCTGGAGTAACTCAGCGGGTCAGGCAGCATCTGTGGGGAACATGGATAGGTGACGTTTCAGGAAGAACGACTAAGCCTGGCAAGTGATAGGTGGATGCAGGTGGGGGGGGGGGGCAGCGTTGTTAGGACGATAGTTGGACAAAGGCCAGGGATGAAATGACAGGTGTGAGACAAAAGGATCGAAGAGTTGTAAATTGTGAAGCTAGAGGAAGGAATATGGGTGGATGGGGAGGGGGAGGGGAGAAATAGGCACGGGTTTACATCAGTCTGAAGAAGGGTCTCGCCCCGAAACGTCACCCATTCCTTCTCTCCAGAGATGTTGCCTGACCCTCTGATTTACTCCAGCATTTTGTGTCTATCTGCGAGTTGACATGTGTTGTGCCCTGTGTCCATCTCCCCTCCCCTTGTCATCCAGGGTTTGCTGCTCCTGCCAGCCTTCACTCTGTAGCCTCGTCCATCTGAGCTTGAAATTCTTTGCTCTGGAAATACCTCAACTGTTGCGTAAGAACAGCAACAACAGAAGAATAACCTCCGATCTGGATCGCGCACAATCCCGTCTTTGGCCCAAATGTTCTTTCATGTCTGAACAATGTCCTTCAGCAGAGTGGGATCCCCTTCCTGGCGATGCTCCAGCGTGATGGACCCTGGCCATTGGACCTGCACGGTGACGGCAGGCTGGACAACAGGTCGAGGGTGACAGAGGAGGCCCTGCAGCAGCCTGGGGCTCGCCTGGATCAGGAACCGCTCCAGAATATCCAGCGCGTGGACCGCATTTTGGACTTCATGAAAATGGCGGCAAAAACATGTCGAGTTGTGCATGTGCGATCTATGCAGAACGAATTCCACTCTGCACACGTGACCATACAGCACCACTAAGCCTGTGAATAAAACACCACAACTGGTAGAGCCACTGCCGCACTGTGCCAGAGACCCAGGTTTGATACTGACCTTGGGTGCTGTCTTGGTAGAGTTTGCATGTTCTCCCTGTGTCTGGTTTCCTCCTACATCCCACAGACGCGTGGCCCTCTCTAAATTGTCCCTAGTGTGTGTTGGGAGTGGATGAGAAAGTGGGATATCAGAGAATTAGTGTGAAAGGGTGATCGCGGGTTGGCTGAAAGGTCTGTTTTTATGCTGTATCTCTAAAATAAAACTTAACAAGATGCTGAGGGAGGCAGCCATTCGGCCCATTGATCCATACTGACTTCTGGAGAACGGAACCTTTCACTGTACCTCGGTACACGTGACAACTAACTAGATTAAACTGAGTTTCACACAAAAAAGTAGTAGATTGATGGTTGGGCTGAAGGGCCTGTTGCTCAATCCATCCATCCATCCATAGATATATAAAAGTTCGATCAAATGATAGGATGTTAAGCAGGAGATGCAAGGAACTGCAGATGCTGGCATCATGAGTAAAGCACAAAGTGCTGGAGGAGCTCAGTGGATCAGGCAGCATCTTAGTTTAGAGATACAATGCAGAAACAGCCCCTGTGGCCCATCAAGTCCGTGCTGACCAACAATCCCCGCACACTTACACTGTGTCCTCTGGTCCTCGATTGACAATGTATAATTGTTCCAAAGCCAATTTACCTACAGACCTGCACGTCTTTGGAGTGTGGGAGGAAACCGTAACACCTGGAGAAAACCCATACAGTTCACAGGGAGAACGTACAAACTCCGTACGGACAGCACCCTTAGTCAGGATTGAACCCAGGTCTCCGGCGCTGTAAGGCAGCAACTCTACTGGATGGATGGGTGATGCCTTGGGTCAGGACCTTTCTTCAAAGTGTGATCTGAAGGGCCAGAGGGCTGGAGGGACAGATGCAGGGGAAGGAAGCAGAGGAGCAGTGGGTGTGTGTGAGGCTGGATGTGTTAGCACACAGGCCTTCAGCAGCCTTGGTCTCAGACGGTCACGCTGAAACACTCATCTACAGCCAGAGACGATGTCAAGACAGGCTTTGGGAGTTGCTGCTTGCGAGAGAGAGACAGAGAGAAATGCTGGGACCAGGAGAACAAAACAGCACTGTGAAAATGTCCACGTGATGGACATCTGGTTAAAGCAGAGCTGAAGTTAACTTCATGGCTAAGTAGCGTGGCCTTGAGAAGATATGGTGCCTGACAACGGCCATTTTGCAAGGGGATGTTGCCAGGACTAGAAGGTCTGATCTATAGGGAGAGGTTGAATTGGCTGGAACTCTATTTCTAGGGGCGCAGGAGGATAAGGGGTTGATCTTATAGAGGTGTCTAAAATCACGAGAGGAATAGACCGGGTAGATGCACAGAGTCTCCTGCCCAGAGTAAGTGAATCGAGGACCAGAGGACATAGGTTTAAGGTGAAGGGGGAAAGATTTAACAGAAATCTGAGGGGTAACTTTTTCAACAAAGGGTGGTGGGTGTATGGAATGAGCTGCCAGAGGAGGTAGTTGAGGCAGGGACTATTGCATTGTTTAAGGAACGGTGAGACAGGTACATGGATAGGACAGGTTTGGAGGGATATGGACCAAATGCAGGCAGGTGGGACTAGTGTAGCTGGGACATGTTGGCCGGTGTGGGCAAGTTGGCCTGTTTCCACGCTGTATCACTCTATCACAGTATGATGGGAAGGGACATATGAACAGGTAACATAATTAAGAACTCTCTAGCCTGATAAGCAATGAAGATGCATTTTGCTTATTCAGCCCCTGGATGAGTGACAACTTGAAATGATTAATGGGCCTGTCCCACTTAGGCGAATATTTAGGCGAGTGCAGGAGACTCATGAACGCCACATGTCCGCTGGTGGTATCTGGTAAGTCTCCTTCATGGTCGCGAGGAGTTCCCGCATTCTGGGAACTAGTCGCGGCCTCAGTATGGTCACCGCAAATTTATCAACATGTTTGCCATGTTGAAAATTGGTCGCCATGGAGAAAATCGCTAATCCTGTAGCCATAGGTGGCGTAGTGGGGTCGCCATGTAGTTATGGCTAGTCGGGGTAGTCGTAGGTAGTTTTGGTTCATCGCCTTTGCTGACCGGGCATTTTCATTGGCTCATTGGGGCCAGTAAGCACGTGTTTTCAGAACCAAGAAAAACCGACCGGTAATGTTAAACGCTTGCTAAACTTCACAGCTGTGTATCTCTGGCTTATTAAAAGTTGTATGGCCTCTTAAAAGTGTCTCCAGTCCTCCCCCCCCCCCCCATCTCCTCTTTTAAAGGACTTACCGTACACTGTGCTAGCCGTCTTTAATTTCCCTGTTCATCGCGGTGTGTCTGTATCACCTTGGCTTTGCACCGTGTGAATTTCAGACAGCGCTCCCCCGCTTTCCCTGGCCCCCGCATTTGCGATGTGTGTGTGTGTGCGTGCGTGCGTGTGTGTTCCGCTCTGACAGTTGCCGCTCCAGTTCGCAGTTTTTCAGGCGAGTGCCACGAGCTTATAGGTTGCAGGCAGTCCACTGACAGGTCACCTACGTGGGACATGCCCTTAACTCCACCAAGAATCGAGAGAGCCTTGGGTTAGAACAAAGGCTTCCTTTAGCAGGTTGATGGAACATATAGTATAAATGAAGGTCTGAGACATCGGTAGCAACAACCTGATGGTCTGCATCCCAGCATACTCACGGAGGTGGCTCTAGAAATCGTGGACGCATTGGTGATCATTTTCCAATGTTCTATAGATTCAGGATCAGTTCCTGTGGATTGGAGGGTAGCTAATGTTACCCCACTTTTTAAGAAAGCAGGGAGAGAGCAAACAGGGAATTATAGACCAGTTAGCCTGACATCGGTGGTGGGGAAGATGCTGGAGTTGATTATCAAAGATTTGGATAGCAGTAGCAGGATCGGTCTGAGTCAGCATGGATTTACGAAGGGGAAATCATACTTTATTAATCTTCTGGAATTTTTTGAGGATGTAACTAGGAAAATGGACAAGGGAGGGCCAGTGGATATAGCGTACCTGGACTTTCAGAAAGCATTTGATAAGGTCCCACAGAGGAGATTAGTGGGCAAGTTTTGAGCACATGGTATTGAGGGTATGGTACTGACATGGATAGAATATTGGTTGGCAGACAGGAAACAAAGAGTAGGGATTAACGGGTCCCTTTCAGAATGGCAGGCAGTGACTAGTGGGGTACCGCAAGGCTCGGAGCTCGGACCGCAGCTATTTACAATATACATTAATGATTTAGATTAAGGAATTAAAAGTAACATTAGCAAATTTACCGCTGTCCCACTGTGCTGTACGGACAACGCCTGTAGTCAGGTCTCTGGGAAGGGCCATTTGCAAATGGACAGTATGATGGGAAGGGAAATATGAACAGGCAACGTAAATAAGAACTGAGAAGCAAAGAAGATGGTTATTGAGGGACAACTAGAAAGATTAGCCTCAGAGTCATGAGAGACTTGGGTTCGAACAAAGGCATCCCTTATAAAGGTGAACGAATAATGAAGGTCCATCCAACCCGGGTCTCTGGCGCGGTGAGGCAACAGTTCTACCCGCTGCGCCATCGTGCCGCCCTGTTGGCAGAGGAAAGCTTGTTCATGAGAGGGGGTGAAGTTACAAATAACAAACCACATTGTTGTGCTCAAATAGGTCATTTTAATTTCTAAGATTGCAACATAATTTGATTAAAATCCATATTTTCCAATAGACTGGACAATATTTTGTGTATTTTTAAGTCATTTAACAATGGTTAAAACATGACACCTCCGACTTACAGGTTCAAGGGTCAGAGTCGGCGAGACCACACACGGGAAGGTCATTCATAAGGTTAAAGTGCACAAAGTCTAACCACGTTCTATGCCACGAGCATCATCTAATGCCAGACTACCAGCATCAGGAGATCACCAAGGGCCAGACATATGGAGGAACCTGGTGCATTGACACCAACTCAACAAGGGCAGGCCAGAGGCTGGATGTCCCCTACCCTGTGGCCAACTGATCTCTCACTCACCCTAGCTTAGAAGTGGGAGGGAATGCTCCTGGCTGGTTTAGATAAGTATGGCTCCAACAACATACAGGACTGCAGGGAAAGACAGGCTTACACAGTCTATGTTGAAAATTTAAAAAAATAGCACTACATAATAACCTTTCAGTGAGTCAGTCAGACAGTGTGGAAACAGGCCCTTCAGCCCAACCTGCTCACACCGACCAACATGCCCCATCTACACTAGTCCCACCTGCCTGCGTTTGGCCCATATCCCTCAACACCTGTACTGTCCATGTACCTAATTGCTTTTTAAACGTGGCAATAATACCTGCCTGAAGTACCTCCTCCGGCAGCTCGTTCCATTGGCCACCGCCCTCTGTGTCAACCAAAGATCCTACAGCGGAGCAAGATCGACCACTCCTGCTAAATGCAATGGGCTGACGTGCAGTACGCAACGGAGTGGAACGTGGGCCTTTTTTTCATCCATTACAGTAACCCGACCCGAGCCGACCCGACTCAGTGTAATCAACGTTGAGGGGGAACAGTTTGTGTTAATAAATTTAAATTCTGAAAATGAGAAGATTTTTACCAAATAACTTTTATTTTTATGAGGATGTTTCCGTAACCGGCTTCCGTCTCCGCACTAGTATCCTATGGGATCTTTGGTGCGGAGACGGAAGCCGGTCACGGAACTGGGGCCTTAAATTACCCGTGAATCTGCCCATGGGCGTACTACGCCTTTTTCGTCGAGTGATCTATCCTGCTCGCTGTAGGATCTTTGGTGTCAACATGTTGTCCCTCAGGTCCCCTTTAAATCTAACACCTCTCACTTTAAGCCGATGCCCTTCAGTTTTACACTCCCTTCCCCTGGGAAAAAGACTGTGACCTATTCACCCTATCCTTTCTCATGATTTTAGAAACTTCTAGAAGTTCAACCCTCAGCCTCTTTCACTCCAGGGAAAGCAGTGGCAACCTTTGCATGACCCTCAAACTAACTCATTAAGTCCTTGCCGAAATCTCCAGCCCATGAATCGTGGCAACATCCCTATGAATCTTCCTTGTACCTTTAAGTTTAATCACATTCTTCCTATAGTTAATAGTTGACAGCGTTAAAGCCGCTGCGTCACGCGCCAGAGACCCGAGTTCGATCCTGGCCTCGGGTGCTGTATTGTACAAATGGAATTTGTACATTCTCCCTGAGACCGCGTGGGTTTTCTCCGGGTGCTCCGGTTTCCTCCCACATCCCAAAGACGTGCGGGTTTGTAGGTTAATTGTCCCTGTAAGTTACCCAGAGTGTGTAGGGAGTGGATGAGAAAGTGGGATAACATGGATCTAATGTGAATGAGTGATGTAATCACCAGAACCAGGGGCCACAGTTTAAGAATAAGAGGTAGGCCATTTAGAACGGAGACGAGGAAAAACTTTTTCACCCAGAGAGTTGTGAATCCGTGGAATTCTCAGCCTCAGAAGACAGTGGAGGCCGGTTCTCTGGATGCTTTCAAGAGAGAGTTAGATAAAGCTCTTAAAGATAGTGGATTCAGGGGATATGGGGAGAAGGCAGGAGCGGGGTACTGAATGGGGATAATCAGCGTGATCACAGTGATGGCCGAATGGCCCCAGTTGTCTATTGCTTATTGATTGCTGGCCGGCGTGGACTCAGTGGGCTGAAGGGTCTGTTTCCATGCTATATCTCTAATGGTGAGGGCGGCAGCCATTCGGCCCATTGATCCATACTGACCTCTGGGGAGCAAATTCCCATTTATCCTATTCCCTTTCTCCTTATTTCCTCATTGCCAGCCCGGCTCACCCGGAGAGGGAAGGTCGGCGAGCCCAGCTGCTGTTCCCCCGTGGATACGGAATCGGAGAGGGGGACGGAGGGAGGTGGTGGCAACGCTGGACAAAGGGCCTGGTGAGAAGAACCGGGGGGGTCTTACCTTCCGCGGTCTCAGGGTCAGCTGCGGGAGGCACCCCCCCCCACCCCCACCCCCGGAGAACAAGGGCTGAAGGGGGCCGGGTGGGGAGAGGGGCGATGGTTCACGGGATGACAGGAATGCAGGCGGCGGCTGCAACGGGCCTTTGTGGACGGCTACAGCTGGGACTGGGAACATGGCACCTCTTGCATATGGACTCAGTGGGCTGTTCTGTACATTCTGTACTAACAGGGGGTTGTGCTTCTGTACGGGGATAGTCTCACTACAACAGATAGTATTTCACTCTGCCTCAGTACACGTGATAATAAAGACGCCATTGACCACTACATCGCTGCTGCATCCTCTCCCACACACGCCCCTTCAGCCGCACTGAGGGGCCATTCACAGAGGTCATGCAGGAAGAAGCCAGAGCACCCAGGGGAACTCTGGGAGGATACTGAAGATCTCGGAGAAAACCCACGTGGACTTGGGGAGAACGTACAAACTCCGTACAGACAACACCCGTAGTCGGGATGGAACCCGGGTCTCCGGCGCTGCAAGTGTTGTAGGGCAGCAACTCTACCGCTGAGCCACCGTGTGTTCATGCGGCTAATCAATCTTCCTTCCGCTCGGCGTGCAGGTTGGGCCAATATCCAATAGTTTTTTTGCATTGATTTCAAAGTGGCATTCACCAGGAGCGCAGTCAGAGTTTGTCAGGCCACACAGGGGGATAACCCATCAGATTAAAGTACACAATGTCTAAACACATCCTCTACCATGACCACCACCTAACGCCCTGCTATCTGCAACGGAACTGTTGCAGCTGGTTATATGACAGGCCAGGGGGCTGCAGGACACAGAGGGGAGATCCTGTACGAAGGTTGCTGTTTCTTACTGAACCTGTATCACAGAATCATACAGCATGGAAACAGGCCATTCAGCCCAACATCCATACCAATCATGATGCCCCATCTATGCTAAACTCAATTGCCCGCTTTTGGCCCATATCCCTCTAAACATTTTCTATCCATGTACCATGTCCAAATGTGTTTTATTACGTTGTTATAGTACCTGCCTCAACTACCTTCTCTGGCAGCTTGTTCCATATACCGGCCATTCTCTGAGTGAAAAAGTTGCCCCTCAGGTTCCTATTAAATCGTTCCCTGCTCACCTTAAACAAATGTCCTCTGGTTGTTGAATCCCCTACTCTGGGTAAAAGACTGTGCCTTCACACAATCTGTTCCCCACATGATGTTGTACACCTCTACAAGATTAGCCCTCATCCTCCTGCATGCCAATGAATAAAGTCCTAGTCTGCTCACCCTACTGATGTGGCCTGATCTACCTGTGACCTGATAAAGATCTCCATGTGTCTGTTGTCCCTCAATCCCTGCGGGTGTGGGTTGCCATTCTCTGGATCGCCGCCCGCTGAGAGAGGTGGATGGAGTGAGCGAGGAGAGATAAGGGTGAATTCTACCCCAACCGCTCAGCTGGACCAGGGAAGTCTTGGATTGCCCTGCTACGCTTGGTCCTGTTGGAATAAAAGGTTTGCGGAACCGTCACGAGTTCTGCGATGAAACAGCAGCAGATCGTAAATCTTCATGATTGCATTGTGCTAAATTATTCTGCTAAATATTATACAAACTTAAAACTAGGAGGGGGAATAGGAGTGGGCTGCTTGCTCTGCCTGTTAGCAAGGCGCCTGGTCTTTGGTCTACTGCCCTCCCTGCTCCACACTGCCCTCAACATACCAATCTTTCATCACATGTTCTTTACATTTTGAAATGATTTACAGGAGCTTCTTGAATGGAGTCTGTGTGCTTTATGTTCCTACAACATGGTGTCGTGGCACCTCACAGGGTCACCAAGAGAATTGGAAGAAGATTTGAGTATCGGGCAAGTTTGGTCTCATTTGCGTTTGGCTGGAACGTAGGTGCTCTCAGCTCCACCATCGCGGTTTTAACATAGTCACTTGGTCGTTTTTCTCCACACTTCTGTACAAATAGACAACACGGACTCTGTCGGAGATTGCCCTGCGTGGCCGTGTCAACAAAAGAGCGGCAGGCATTTAGCACAAGGAGCCGCAGAGGTGTGAAACTCGGAGTTAGCCATTGGCTTCTTGCTCCATCTGGGTGGTGAGGTTGTGTTGCCTGGTGCTTCCTCTGGGAGGTCCAGTTGTGGGAGATATACGACTACCAGCCTCTAGGTGGCACTGGTGGGGCAGGAGATGACTTCCCCCATGGCTGGCCTGGACTCCTGCAAGGCCAATACAAGTGTTAGTGAATGAACACAAAAGACACAAATTGCTGGAGTAACTCAGCGGGACAGGCAGCATCTCTGGAGAGAAGGTCCAGTTGGAATAAGAGGTTTGCGGAACTGTCTCGAGTTCTGTGAAACGCCAGCAGATCATGATTGCAAGGTGCTAAATTATTCCGTAAATATCAGACAAACTGAAAAATAGGAGGGGGATAGGAGTAGGCTGTTTGGTCTCCGCTGATAGCTCTGCCACTTAGCTTCTCTCCAGAGATGCTGCCAGACCCGCTGAGCTACTCCAGCATTTTGTGTCTGTCTTCAGTGTAAACCAGCATCTGCAGTTCCTTCCTACACAATTACAAATTCAATCCGGATCGCCCTCTGCAGAACATTCACCAGCTAGGTGCCAATAAACCTCCGTAACCCAGAATCTGGTGGTCTTTAGAGATACAGCACAGAAACAGGTCCTTCGGCCCACCGAGTCATCACCCCATACACTAGCACTATGCCACACACACTAGGGGTAATTTACAAGTTTACCAAAGCCAATTAACCTGCAAACCTGTACATCTTTGGCGTGTGGGAGGAAACCGGAGCACCCGGAGAAAACCCACGCGGGTCACGGGGAGAAGGTGCAACCTCCGTACAGACAGCACCCGTAGTCAGGATTGAACCCGGGTCTCTGGCGCTGTGAGGCAGCAACTCTACCGCTGCGCCACCGTGCTGCCTCTGATAGGCAGTGTGTGCAAATGGCAGGGATTGTCCTGTGGTGGGCATATGGTTGACTGTTGTTTAGTTGGTGAGCCGGGGATCTGGGGCTCACCGGTCCCCACAGCCCATGTCAACATGACCACAACCCCGCTCTGCCTCCTATAAGCTGGCTATTCCATTCCCCCACAGAATGTGAAAACACACACCTCCAGATTCAGAACAGACAGCAGTACAGACCTCCCATCTACCTCATTGGACACCCTCTGGCTTTTTTTCAAGGTTTCACGGTCAGTTTATCGTCACATGTAACAATTAAGGTACAGTGAAAATGGAGTTACCATATGGCCATACGAAGTGATAAGTAACAAGACCACATAAATAAAAGTTAACATCAACATCAACCACAGCATCTCTCCACATTCCTCACTGTGATGGAAGGTAATAAAGTTCAATCTACTCCCTCTTCATTCCCCCGCGGTCGGGGCCATCAAAGCTCCTGCAGCCGGCGATCTGAAGCCCTCGTGTCGGGGTGATCGAAACTCTCCCGTGGGGACGGTTGAAACTCTCCGCGGCTTGGAGCTCCCGAATCGGTCACTAACCAGGGGCTTCCCGATGTTAAAGTCCAGAGGCTCCCGCGGTTGGAGCTCTCCACAGTCGATCCCCGGCAAAAGAATGGCAAGCTGCACGATGGTAAGTCTGCGCCACGCCCGCGGTTGAAGCGCCGGGTCGGTCTCCAGGAAAGCCCGCGCCACTCCGCCATGTTCGACCGCAGTGGGGACGGAAAACATTGCACCTCCGTCGAGGTAAGAGATGGAAAGAAGTTTCCCCCCAACCCACCCCCCCCTCCCCATAAAACAAACCGAGGAACACTAAAACATACTTTTAACACGTACTTAGAATAACAAAACATAAGAAAGGACAGACAGACTTCCGGCGAGGCAGCCACTTACTGGTCTTTAAATGGACTTTACTGCACTATGTGTAGGAAGGAACTGCAGATGTTGGTTTACACTGAAAATAGACACAAAATGCTGGAGTAACTCAGCGGGACAGGCGGCATCTCTGGGTGACGTTTAGGGTCTGAAGAAGGGTCTCGACCTGAAACACCCACTCCTTCTCTCCAGAGATGCTGCCTGTCCCGCTGAGTTACAGAGAGTGGGGACAGAGGCCCGACTCAGAGCATCGATACAATGTTGTGTCTGGATGAGTGGGTGGGGGGGGGTGAGTGCGTGAGTGGGTGACGGGGGGTACCTGGCTTGTCCACGGGGTGGCACGCGGGGCGGAGGTAAGCTGGGCGGCCGGTGTCGACTCAGGCGGGCACTGGAGGTCCCGAAGCTCGCTGGCTCGTTGTCCTGGTGTCAATGAGAGCACAGAGTCAGAGAGTGATACAGTGTGGAAACCAGCCCTACAGCCCAACTTGCCCGCACCGACCAACATGTCCCATCTACACTGGTCCCACCTGCCTGCAACTGGGCGGCGTGTGTTGTAGCATCTCCCTAATGTCACGTTAACAAACCGCTAGATCCCAACTGTGTTCCCCGGTCACCCAGTCTAATCCATGACATGGTGTAGGGACCCAGACATGGCACGGTGGCGCAGCGGTAGAGTTGCTGCCGCACAGCGCCAGAGACACGGGTTCAATCCTGACTATGGGCGCTGTCTGTACGAAGTTTGTACGTTCTCCCCGTGACTTGCGTGGGTTTTCTCCGGGTGCTCCGGTTTCTTCCCTCACTCTAAATACATGCAGGTTTGTAGGTTAATTGGCTTTGGTAAAAATTGTCCCTGGTGTGTCGGACAGTGCTTGTGTACGGGATGATCGCTGGTTGGCGCAGGCTCGGCGGCTCGAAGGGCCTGTTTCCGCGCTGAATCTCTGAAGTCTGAAGTTTTAGGTAGTTGGCTGAGTGGAAATCACAATCGGTGCCCCTGATGGATCGTCAACCAATTCTTCCGCTTTCCCCAAACCCCTCCCCATCCGCCTTCCCCTCCCCCTCCCCATCCTCCTCCTCCCCCTCCCCCATCCCCCTCCCCCATTCCCCTCCGGCATCCCCCTCCCCCCTCCGCTACCCCCTCCCCTCCCCCTCCCCCTCCCCATCCCCCTCCCCTCTCCCCATGACACCAACCTTCACCCAACCTCTCCCCCCTTCCACTTCACTGCTCCCACCTCCATCTCAGCCTCTCTGAATACATTCCAACCACAAAATCCACCTTGAAATCCCCGCAACGTCTCACCGCAGTTTTTCCTTCAACAAAATGTAATAAACAGCCCACCCTCACCCCCCTCTCCATCTCACAGCGTCTTCCTGAGGTCAAAGTGACTTCCTCAGTGATGATAATGGACTATCCCTCATTGTTCATAAGTTACAGGAGCAGAATGAGGACATTCAGCCCATTGAGTCCATTCATAAAGTTATAGAAGCCAACAAAGTTTCAATATATCCCACGCCAGGTCTGCCATCGTTCTCTAATCCCTCCCCCCCCCACTCCACCCCCCCCCCCCCTCACGGTGGTCCCCACACCCACGTTTGGGTCTCTTTGGTGAAAGGCCATAACTGAGATGGTGTGTGATTAAGCATGTCTTACCTCATTGTCCCCCTCTGCTCCACTGCTTAAGCTGAGCACACTGCGAGTACTGGAGCGGCTGCTGAGGCTGCCTGCGCACAGGGGAAAGGAGGAGAAGTCCTTTAGAAATGGAACGCTCCACAGAAGAAACGTCAGCGAGAGAAAGCGTACAGGTCTGCCCGTCAGTAGGTCCGGAAGCCAGTTGCAGATGAGGCTCCCAGACCAAGGTACACAAACCCCATTCCAACAGCGGGCAGCACGGTGGCGCAGCTTAGAGTTGCTGCCTTAGAGCATCAGAGACCCAGATTCCATCGTGACTATGGGTGTTGTCTGTGTAGTTTGTACCTTCTCCCCGTGGCCGCATGGGTTTTCTCTGGGTGCTCCGGTTTCCTAGGAGCCTCCATCTGCGTCTGGACCTCCTGACGGCCTAGAATTGGCCGTAACATTTCTTTCCCCCATACAAGACCGCAAGAAATTGCAGCAAATTGTGGACGCAGCCCAGACCATCACACAAACCAACCTCCCTTCCACTGACTCCATTTACACCTCACGCTGCCTCGGCAAGGTCAGCAGCATCATCAAGGATGAGTCGCACCCCGGACACTTCCTCTTCTCTCCTCTCCCATCGGACGAAAGATATAGAAGTGTGAAAACGCACACCTCCAGATTCAGGGACGGTTTTGTTCCCAGCTATTTAAGGCAACTGAACCATCCTACTATCACAACCAGAGAGCAGATCTAAACTACTATCGGACTATCTTTGATCGGACTTTACAGGCTTTACCTTGCATAAAAATGTTATTCCCTTATCATGAATCTGTACACAGTGAATGGCTCGATTGTAATCATGTACAGTCTTTCCGTGAATGGTTAGCACACAACAAAAGGTTTTCACAGTACCTCTGTACATGTGACAATAAACTAAACTGACCCCTGACCCGCAACACTGGTGCTCTTCAGGATTATGTGTTCAGACCCCTGCTGTACGCCCGCCCGTGGCTGTGTGGCCAATTGCAAGGCCAGCTCAGTGTTTGCGTTTGCTGATGACACCAGAGTCTTGGTGAAGATGAACAACGATGACGGGATGGAGCGGAGGAAAGAGATGGGGAACTTTATGTTGTGGTGTGAGAACAACAGCCTTGCCTTATCTTTGATCGGACTGTACCTTGCATTAAATATTATTCCCTTTAGCATGCGTCTGTACACTGCGGACGGCTCGATTGTGAGCATGTATTGTCTTTCCGCTGACTTTTCACTGAACCTCGTCAGGCATGATAATTAACTAAACTAAACTAATGGCAGCAAGGCGAAAAATGCTTGACCTAAGGAAGTGAAGGGGTGAACATCATCGTGTCCTCTTCAACGGAGCTGCTGTAGACATGGTTGACAACTTCACGTTACTCATTAGCCCATTAGCCAGCAATCTAACCTGGTTGCTTCACACTGGTGCAATGATCAATAACGTTCTTCAGCGTATTTACTTCCGTAGGTGTCTGAGAAGATTCAATGGTTCAATAGTGTCATAGAGTGATACACAGTAGTGTCACAGTGTCACAGAAACAGGCCCTTCGGCCCAATTTTCCCACATCAACCAACATGTCCCATCTACATTATTCCTACCAGCCTGCATTTGGCCCATATCTCTCTGAACTTGTCCTATCCATGTAACTGTCCAAATGTTTCTTAAACATTGCCATACTACCTGCCTCAACTACCTCCTCCGGCAGCACGATCCAGACAACCCTCCACCCTCTGTGTGAAAAAATTATCTCTAAGGTTCCCATTAAATCTTTCCCCCCTCACCTTAAACCTCTGGTCCTCGATTCCCCTACTCTGTGCGTCTAACCAATCTATTCTTCTCATGACTGAATACACCTCTATAATATCAGATCAATTGTGCTTCATTTGTCACACGTGCAACTGCACAATTCAATTATTTTTGCATATTTACACATGCGGGTGCGGCCCATTTCCACAGCCTGTTCTCGATGTACTGGACCGGTTCCTGATCCAGACGAGCCCCAGGCCGCACCTGTCGCCATCGACTGCATCAGCCAATGTCCCTCTCCACCTCTCTCCTCGCCCGGCCATCTCCGTGTCCCGGGGGCGCCTCCTGCAGCCGACCTTGAAGGCGCTGGAGGCATTACCCTGGCTCACCCTCCTCCTGTCCGACATCTTCCTTCCTCCTCATCGGCTCTCCGGTCTTCAAAGAATGAGTAGGGTCTGGGCTTGGCGGCTTCCCTCGACAAGTCACGGCCCGATGAGCCTTTTGGTCCTTCGGGCGGGTGCCAGGTTGTGCAGCCACGGCACTCAGCCAGCATGTCCATCGGGATTCTCACCAACGCCTACAGATGTGCTATGCAAACTATTCTGACGGGATGCATCTCAACCTGGTCTGCCAACCACTCTGCTCTTGTCTACCTGAACCTGCGGTGAACACAGCCCAGTCCATCACAGCCTCGACACTGACACCCACCAGGTCCATCCACAGGGCCTTGCATCAGGAAGGCTGGAGGTATCGCCACCACCCTAGTCATTCCCACTTCTTTCTTCTACCTTCTGGGAGAAGATGCAGGAGTTTGGGAGCATGAGTGGGGACGGATCCGGATCTGCAACGACCGTGGGCCCCAGGCCGAGTTCCGAGATCGTCTGCCTGCTTCTGCTGCGGTAGGAGGTGAGATGTTGTGCCATGCCAGGGTCTTGAGCCTGTCCCACTTTGGCTGTCAGTTACACGACAGGCTGTTGGCGCACGAAGATTTCGTTCAGTACGAAGTCCACACTCCTCCACACCACGCCATGTGCCCGTCCCGAGCTGCCCACACGCTAGCAGGTCGCGTAAACGGTGCGCAACTGACAGCCAAGCGGGACAGGCCCTTAACTCCAGCTTTTTGTGTCTAGATCCAGACTTAAGAACAGCTTCTTCCCCACTGCTATCCGACTACTTCCATACCCACTTCCCAGTGCCATGAACACTTACACCTAAATCTAGATCATTCTGCATACCAAGGCTGCACTTTTGCTCCACTTCAATGCCTACACTACAATTTCTGCCCCAGTCTGCTGCCTTGCATCCATTCACCGTTATACCTGTTGTTGTATCTATGACTATCATCTATGGACACAGAGCGCTGGAGTAACTCAGCGGGTCAGGCAGCATCAGTGGAGATCATGCATAGATGACGTTTTGGGTCGTGATCCTTCTCTTTAGACTCCATTAATATTTATATTGATTTCTCTTTGAGCTTCATGCACCTCAATGCAAATGACAGCAAGCTAATCTCAAACGAGTGTTTCTTCTTTCTATCACATTGCTTTTATACATCAAACTGGAATTTAGATGTACAGCATGGAACCACGTCGACCTCCGATCACCCATTCGCACCAGTTCTATCTTATCCCACTTTCCCATCCATTCCCTACACACTGGGGACAATTAACAGAGGGCCAATTAAACTACAAACCCGCACATCTTTGGAATGTGGGAGGAAACCGGAGCACCCGGAGCAAGCCCACGTGCACAGGTCACAGGGAAACATGCAAACTCCGGAGCGGGTGTAAACTCCGGAGCGGGTGTAAACTCTGGAGCGGGTGTAAACTCCGGAGCGGGTATAAACTCCGGAGCGGGTGTAAACTCTGGAGCGGGTGTAAACTCCGGAGCGGGTGTAAACTCTGGAGCGGGTGCACACTCCTGGAGCGGGTGTAAACTCTGGAGCGGGTGTAAAACTCTGGAGCGGGTGTAAACTCTGGAGCGGGTGCACACTCTGGAGCGGGTGTAAACTCTGGAAGCGGGTGTAAACTCTGGAGCGGGTGTAAACTCCGGAGCGGGTGTAAACTCTGGAGCGGGTGTAAACTCCGGAGCGGGTGTAAACTCCGGAGCGGGTGTAAACTCTGGAGCGGGTGTAAACTCCGGAGCGGGTGTAAACTCTGGAGCGGGTGTAAACTCCGGAGCGGGTGTAAACTCCGAGCGGGGTGCACACTCCGGAGCGGGTGTAAACTCCGGAGCGGGTGTAAACTCTGGAGCGGGTGTAAACTCTGGAGCGGGTGCACACTCTGGAGCGGGTGTAAACTCCGGAGCGGTGTAAACTCCGGAGCGGGTGTAAACTCTGGAGCGGGTGTAAACTCCGGAGCGGGTGTAAACTCTGGAGCGGGTGTAAACTCTGGAGCGGGTATAAACTCTGGAGCGGGTGTAAACTCTGGAGCGGGTGTAAACTCTGGAGCGGGTGTAAACTCTGGAGCGGGTGTAAAACTCCGGAGCGGGTGTAAACTCCGGAGTGGGTGTAAACTCCGGAGTGGGTGTAAACTCCGGAGTGGGTGTAAACTCCGGAGTGGGTGTAAACTCTGGAGCGGGTGTAAACTCCGGAGTGGGTGTAAACTCTGGAGCGGGTATAAACTCCGGAGCGGGTGTAAACTCCGGAGCGGGTGTAAACTCCGGAGCGGGTGTAAACTCTGGAGCGGGTGTAAACTCCGGAGCGGGTGTAAACTCTGGAGCGGGTGTAAACTCCGGAGCGGGTGTAAACTCTGGAGCGGGTGTAAACTCTGGAGCGGGTGTAAACTCTGGAGCGGGTGTAAACTCCGGAGCGGGTGCACACTCCGGAGCGGGGCGGCACAATGGCGCACATGTACAAATGTCTTTTAAATGCTGT
Organism: Okamejei kenojei; assembly: GCA_035221665.1. Taxonomy (NCBI): domain Eukaryota; kingdom Metazoa; phylum Chordata; class Chondrichthyes; order Rajiformes; family Rajidae; genus Okamejei; species Okamejei kenojei. The sequence continues at coordinate 9,469,602 of CM069165.1, forward strand.
TATTGAACACAACTCAATGACCTCCTCTGGCAGCTGGTTCCACACGCCCACCACCCTCTCAGTGAAACTGTCGCCCATCAGGTTCCTATTAAATCTTTCCCCTCTCCCCTTAAACCTATGTCGTCTGATTTTTGATTCCCCTACTCTGGGTAAAAGGTGCATATCAATTTATGAGATGCATAGATAGGATAAACGATCAGAACCTTATCTCCAAGATTGACAAATCAAATACTAGAGCTGTGAGGGGCAAAGTTTGAAGGAGGCGTGCGGGGCAAGTATTTGTTACACAGAGGGTGGTGGGCGCTTGGAACGTGCAGCCAGGGGTGGTGGTGGAGGCAGATACGATAGTGGCTTTGAAGAGACTTTTGGATAGGCACATGGAGATGCAGGGAGTGGAGGGATATGGATCGTGTCTTGGCATCATATTTGGCACATAGTGGACCGAAGGGCCTGTTCCTGTGCGATGTTCCTGTTCTATGTTCTATGCACCCTATGTATGTATTGTACACTGGGGAGCTACATTGAAAGGTGCGTCACGAAGGAATCCAGATGTACTTTATACCAAACAACCATCCGCTGAAGGCACCAAACCCAGTCGGGAAAGTTGAGACTCAGAAGATTAAACATTGCACTGGACAAAAGCTTGTAACATGATCACAAGCCTGAGGACTTGGAAAAATTCAGAACACTGTAAAGAACCGCCAAGAATTTGGTTGTAACAGGAATGGCACAGTGGTAGATTTGCTGCCTCACAGCGCCAGAGACAGGTTCGATCCCGACTATGGGTGCTGTCTGTACAGAGTTTGTACGGTCTCCCTGTGATAGCGTGGGTTTTCTCCAGGTGCTCCGGTTTCCTCCCACACTCCAAAGTTATACAGGTTTGTATGTCAATAGGCTTCAGTAAATTGTAAATTGTCCCTAATGTGTAGGATATTGCTAGTGTAAGTAATGGAATGTCCGAACCCGGTGGGCTGAAGGACCTTTTCCGTGCTGTATCTCTAAAGTAAAGTCTGAAGTCAAAAGGAAAGCAAAAATAGAGTTATATGCAGCAAACATAACAGTAAAAGGTTATAATAGATGATTAAAAACAAAAAGGTTAGCAAAGATATTGCGAGATCTTATGCACTCAGACAGGGAATATTATGCTGGGGAATAGGAAAATGTCAGAGAAATTAAACAGAATTGTTTTGTCCGACCTTGGTGGATGAAGATGCAGATAGTCTAGATTTAGGGAAGTGGGGTGTAACATATCTCCAAACTCAAAGAAACTGGCAAAAATGAACACAAATAGTAACTGGAGAATTGAGTTAGACAGAAGCTGAAAAACAACCACCAGAACCCAATGGCCAGGCTGGGACTCTAGTCCTTGGAGCGCAGGAGGATGAGGGGTGATCTTATAGACGTGTATGAAATCATGGGAGGAATAGATGGAGTCTTTTCCCCGGAGTAGGGGAGTTGAGAAGCAGCGGATACAGGTTTGAGGTGAGCGAGGAAAGATTTAATGGGAACCTAAAGGGTAACTTTTTTACAGAAAGGGTGGTAGGTGTATGGAACGAGCTGCTGGGGGACCTAGTTGAGGCAGGGACTATCCCATCATTTGAGAAACATTTAGACAGGCACATGGATATGGCAGGTTGAGAGGGATATGGGCCAAACGCAAGCAGTTGGGACTAGTGTAGATGGGGCATGTTGGTGGGTGTGGGCAAGTTGGGCTGAAGGGCCTGTTTCCGTGCTGTGAGACTCTATAACTTGCCTTTGATGGGTTTGAAGGTGGTCCAGTAATACAGTGGTTACATAGAAACATAGACAATAGGTGCAGGAGTAGGCCATTCGGCCCTTCGAGCCTGCACCGCCATTCAATGTGATCATGGCTGATCATCCAACTCAGTATCCTGTACCTGCCTTCTCTCTATACCCCCTGATCCCTTTAGCCACAAGGGCCACATCTAACTCCGAATAAACTGACCTCAACTACCTTCTGTGGCAGAGAATTCCAGAGATTCACCACTCTCTGTGTGAAAAATGTTTTTCTCATCTCAGTCCTAAAAGACTTCCCCCTTATCCTTAAACTGTGACCCCTTGTTCTGGACTTCCCCAACATCGGGAACAATCTTCCTGCATCTAGCCTGTCCAACCCCTTAAGAATTTTGTAAGTTTCTATAAGTTGCCAGTGGCCAAAGCTGCCAGGACTCCGGTTCCCACAGGTTAGAAGGTGCAAGCCCCCAATGTAGGAACGGACAGGGAATTAGAAGAGAGATCTTGAGAACATCAGCGGTAGAGAAACTGGTAACATCCATTAACAGGCTGAGTGCAATGGGACTAGGGGAAAACATGTCGAGAGGGCCTGTCCTCTGTGCTGTAATTGTTATATGGTTATATGGTTATATAAACCAATGACACAAGGAACCACAGATGCTGGAATAGTCATAGAGTCATATAGCACGGAAACAGGCCCCATCGGCCCAACTTGCCCACACCCAGCCCCATCTACACTAGTCCCAGCTGCCTGCATTTGACCCATATCCTTCCAAATGGGATAGTATTCATGTACCTGCCTTGAGTAAAACACCAAGTGCTGGAGCAACTCAGTGGGTCTGGCAGCATCTGTGGAGAGAATAGACAGGTGATGTTTTGGGTCAGGACCCGATTCTGAAGAAAGGTCCTACGGCGGAACATCATCTATCCATTTCTTCCACAGATGCTGCCTGACCCACTGAGCTTAATTTAGCTTAGAGATACAGCGCGAAAACAGCCACAGAGTCCTCGCTGACTAGCGATCCCCGTACGCTAGCTCGATCCAACACACATATTAGGTACAATTTACAATTTTACCAAGCCAATTAACTTACAAACTTGTATATCTTTGGAGTATTGGAGTAACCGGAGCACCCAGAGAAAACCCACGCGGTCACAGGGAGAGCGTACAAACTCTGTACAGACAGCACACGTAGTCGGGATCGAACCTGGACCTCTGGCAGCAACTCTACCTGCACCACTGTTGCTCCAGCACTTTGTGTTTTACTTAGAAAATAGTGTTTGCATTGGATAGAGTCATCAGAGATTAATAGATAGTGGACAGATGTGAGTTTTATAAGTGTACAACTGGCAGAATGATACAGGATCAGAGCTGCATGGCCTCCCCGACGTACGTCAAAGTTGCAACGTATCCAAAGTTTGTTCTGATGCAAGATGCCGAGAGTCATCGTGGGGACATGGTTAAGTGAGAACATGGCAGAAATAAATATATTGCGGACACAAGGAAAAGCAGCGTGTATTTTTAAAATGCTGCACGGCACGGTGGTAGAGCTGCTGCCTCACAGAGCCAAAGACCCAGGTTCCATCTTGTCTATGGGTGCTGTCTGTACGGAGTTTGTACCTTCTCCCTGTGACCTGCATAGGTTTTCTCCGGGTGCTCCGGTTTCCTCCCACACTCCAAAGACGTACAGGGTTTGTAGGTTAATGTGGTTTTGGTAATAATTGTAAATTGTCCCTAGTGTGTTGGATAGTGTTAGTGTGCAGGGATCACTGGTCGGCATGGACTCCAGAGGGCCCAAGGGCCAGTTTCCATGCTGTATTTCTAAACTAGACGAAAAACTAAAACTAAATAAACTAACAAAAGATGCTGGTGAACAGAGGGAACTGTACATGAATTATTAAAGATGAATGTGCGCAGATCAGTTTATTGTCACCAAGGTACAGTGAAAAGCTCTTGTTGCGTGCGAACAACAAAAAAGGACAATAAATAAAAGCAACAACAAAAGGGAAGCGTTGCATTGGCCTTCATTGCAAGGAGATGTGAGGACATATGGTCGTCAGGAATTATACAGAGCTCTGGCGGGACTGCAGTTAGAATGATGCGAACCATTCTTCCCGCTCTACCTAAGAAAGGATAAAACCACCAAGAAAGGACACGAAGTGCTGGAGTAACTCAGCGGGTCAGGCAGCATCTCTGGAGCACATGGATCGGTGACGTGTCTGGTCGGGACCTATCTTCAGGGATGCAGCTAGTTCCGCGGAGTTACTCCAGCACTTTGTGTATCGTTCAGAATTTCAGCAGCTGCAATTGTACCAGATGCCTGCCAGATTAAGAACTCTACACCCACAACAACTGGGATGTGAAAATGGTGTCAACTCTGCATACTGACTCAGTGCATTACTATTGTACACATACACTATCTGAGAGGTGCTTATCTAGGATGTATCTTAGTGCTTACATAAAGTACACAGTAATGAATTTCACTGAACCTCGGTACAAGTGACAACAAAGTACCTTTGAACCATTCAATCATCTAATGTCCACATTAACGTTCAAATAGCAACAGGGAAATTACAATGAAATTTCATCCGGCTCACAAGGCCATAAGTGATAGGAGCAGAATTAAGCCATTCGGCCCATCAAGTCTACTCCACCATTCAATCATGGCTGATCTATCTCTCCCTCGTAACCCCATTCTCTTGCCTTCTCCCCATAACCCCCGACACCTGTACTAATCAAGAATCTATCAATCCCCACCTTAAAAACATTTATTTTGACTTGGCCTCCACAGCCCTCTGTGGCATTCTGGAACGGCAGCTTTGTCCCGCTACCAAAGACTAAACTAACTATTATTAAGAAGAATAAAATATATTTTCAAACAAACATACAGATTAGGTTTATGGGTAGGATTAGATTTATTATTGTCATGTGTACTGAGGTACAGTGAAAAACTTTGTTTTGCATGCTATCCAATCAGATCAGATAATATTATGCATAAATACAATCAAATCAAACTCGTACAACAGGTTGAACAAAGGGGATGTTACAAAGTGCAGAGTATAAATCTCAGCGTCGGAGCGCATCAGTTCCAGAGACAAAGTCCAATGTCCGCAGTGGGGTTGAGGTGAATCGGACAGTATCTGAGTTTATGGAAGGAGTGTTCAGAAGCCTGATAACTGAGGGGAAGAAGCTGTTCCTGAGTCTGGTGGTGCGTGCGTTCAAGCTTTTGTATCTTCTGCTGTACGGGAACAGAGAGAAGAAGGAATGACTGAGGTGACACAGGTCTTTGATTATGTCGGCTGCTTTCTGAAGTGTAGATGGAGTCAATGGTGGGAGGTCTGGTCTGTGTGATTAACTGGGCTACATCCACAACTCTGCAATTTCTTGCAGTCTTGGGCAGAGCTGTTGCCAAACCAAGCTAAGATGCAACCCGACAGCATGCTTTCTATGTGCAGGAAGGAACTGCAGATGCTACTTAACTAGAAAGATGGACACAACACTCTGGAGTAACTCAGCGAGTCAGGCAGCATCTCTGGTGAAAAGGAATAGGTGATGTCTCGGGTCAAGACCGTTCTTCAGATTTAGAGTCAGGGAGAGGGAAACTACAGGTACAAAAAGATTCTGAACAAATCAGAGCCGGCATAAATGACCAAAGAAAGGTGGGGCCCACAATGGCCCATTGTTGGCTGGGGAAGAGGTGACAACGATGGGATATATGGATGCGAACAATGCTTGCCATGGTGTATCTGCTCAGTCTCCTGAGGAAATATTGGTGTGTCTTCTGGGCTGTGGCATCAATGTGGTTAGTTCACGACAGATCATTGGTAATATTTACACCGACTTGAACTTGAAGCTCTTAACCATTTCCACATTTCCAGCTCCATTGATGCTGATTGCGGCCTGTTCGCCATGCTTCCTGAAGTCGATAACTAGCCCCTTCTTCTTGCTGACATTGAGGGAGAGGTTATTGTCCTGACACCATGTTAGTAAGCTCTCTATCTCCTTCCTGTATTCTGTCTCATTATTATTCATGTTCTGTCCCAGCACAGTGGTGTCATCTGCCAACGTGTAGATGGAGTTGGAGCTGAAGTGGTGAGTGCATAGGGAGTGTATTAGAGGATTGAAAACGCCTCCTTGTGTGGCACCAGTGTTGAGAATTAGTATGGAGTTGCCGTCACCTTTCCTCACTGATTGTGGTCTGTGGGGCAGAAAGTTGAGGTTCAATCAAAAGTTTAATTCGGCATTGGGGGTTCAGTATTGATGTGGATAGAGAACTGGCTGGCAAACAGGAAGCAAAGAGTAGGAGTAAATGGGATCTTTTCACAATGGCAGGCAGTGACTAGTGGGGTACCGCAAGGCTCAGTGCTGGGACCCCAGCTATTTACAATATATATTAATGATCTGGATGAGGGAATTGAAGGCAATATCTCCAAGTCTGCGGATAATACTAAGCTGGGGGGAGGATACTTGACTTGGATAGGCTGGGGGGAAAATGTTTGGCAGATGCAGTATAATGTGGATAAATGTGAGATTATCCACTTTGGTGGCAAAAACAAGAAAGCAGACTATTATCTAAATGGTGGCCGATTAGGAAAAGGGGAGATGCAGCGAGACCTGGGTGTCATGGTACACCAGTCATTGAAAGTAGGCATGCAGGTGCAGCAGGCAGTGAAGAAAGCGAATGGTATGTTAGCTTTCATAGCAAAAGGATTTGAGTATAGGAGCAGGGAGGTTCTACTTCAGTTGTACAGGGTCTTGGTGAGACCACACCTGGAGTATTGCGTACAGTTTTGGTCTCCAAAACTGAGGAAGGGCATTACTGCCATAGAGGGAGTGCAGAGAAGTTTCACCAGACTGATTCCTGGGATGTCTGGACTGTCTTATGAAGAAAGACTGGATAGACTCGGTTTATACTCTCTAGAATTTAGGAGATTTAGAGGGGATCTTATAGAAACTTACAAAATTCTTAAGGGGTTGGACAGGCTAGATGCAGGGAGATTGTTCCCGATGTTGGGGAAGTCCAGGACAAGGGGTCACAGCTTAAGGATAAGGGGGAAATCCTTTAAGACCGAGATGAGAAAGACTTTTTTCACACAGAGAGTGGTGAGTCTCTGGAACTCTCTGCCACAGAGGGTAGTTGAGGCCAGTTCATTGGCTATATTTAAGAGGGAGTTAGATGTGGCCCTTGTGGCTAAGGGGATCAGAGGGTATGGAGAGAAGGCAGGTACGGGATACTGAGTTGGATGATCAGCCATGATCATATTGAATGGCGGTGCAGGCTCGAAGGGCCGAATGGCCTACTCCTGCACCTAATTTCTATGTTAATGTGGATTTACAGAGTAAATGCAGGAATGATGTCCCTGGCTGATGGGTTCACCACCAGGGGTCCTGGTTTCAAAATAAGTACGATCTCTTGAGGACAGGCAAGGAGAAATGTCTTCACCACAAGGTGGTAAAACGATCAATAGATTGATCTAGATAAGGCATGGAAACAGGCCCTTTGGCCCACCATGCCGACCATCGATCACCCATTCCACACTAGTTCTATGCTATCCCACTTCCCCGTCCACTCCCTATATACTAGGGGCAATTTACAGAGAATCAATTAACCTATAAAGCCGCAAGTCTTTGGGATGTGGGAGGAAACAGGAGCACTCGGGGAAAACCCACATGTTCACACAAGGACATGCAAGCTCCACACAGACAGTACCCGAGGTTAGGATCATGAAATGTTGAGAGGCTCGTTATGGAACGCATTAAATCCAGTCTACCCAGTGGGACTGACCCACTGCAGTTCACCTACCGCCACAACAGGTCCACGGATGATGCCATCGGCCTGGCCCTACACTCATTCCTAGAATACCTGGATATGAGAGACACCTACGTCAGGCTCTTATTCACAGATGACAGCTCTGCCTTTAACACCATTATACCACCCAAGCTCATCACCAAACTAGCGGGACTTGGTGTCAGCACTCATTTCTGCAACTGGATCCTCGACTTCCTGACCAACAAACCCCAATCAGTGAGGATAGGGGACAAATCATCCTCCACAATAATCATTAACACGGGGGCACCGCAAGGATGTGTTCTCCGCCCCTTCTTTACTCCTTGTACACCCACCACTGTGCAGCCATGTACAAATCTAATTCCATTTTCAAATTCACAGATGACACCACCATTGTGGGCCGGATATCACATAATGATGAGACGGAGTACAGGAAGGAGATTGAGAACCTCGTGTCTTGGTGTAGAGACAACAACCTTTCTCTCAATGTCAGCAAGATAGTGATGGACTTCAGGAAGTGAAGCGGTACACACGCCCCAGTTTGCATTGACGGTGCCGAACTAGAGATGGTTGAAAACTTCAAATTATTAGGAGTCAATATCACCAACAACTTCTCCCGGACCACCCATATTGAAGCAACGACCAAAAAGCACACAAACATCTCTACTTCCTTGGAAGGCTTAGAGGGTTTGGCATGTCCTCAACAACTCACCAATTTCTGCAGATGCACCATAGAAAGCATTTTATCATCATGCATCACAGCTTGAATTGGGAACAGTTCCATTGAAGACCGCAAGAAATTGCAGCGAATTGTGAAAGCAGCCGAGACCATAACACAAACCGACCTCCCTTCTATTGACTCCATTTATACCCCACGCTGCCTTGGCAAGGCCAACAGCTTAATCAAGGACGAGTCGCACCCTGGCCACTCACTCCTCTCCCCTCTCCCATCAGGCACGAGGTGCAGAAGTGTGAACATGCACACCTCCAGATTCAGGGACAGTTTCTTCCCAGCTGTTATCAGGCAACTGAACCATCCGACCACAACTAGAGAGCGGTGCTGAACTACTATCGACCTCATTGATGACCCTCGGACTATCCGTGATTGGGCATTGCTGGCTTTACATTATTCCCTTATCATGTAATCCACATACACTGTAAATGGATCAATTGTAATCAAGTATTAGCATAGAAACATAGACACTAGGTGCAGGAGTCGGCCATTCGGCCCTTCGCACCAGCACCACCATTCAATATGATCATGGCAGATCATCCAAAATCAATACCCCATTCCTGCTTTTCCCTCCATATCCTTTGATCCTGTTAGCCCTAAGAGCTAAATCTAACTCTCTTGAAAACATCCAGTGAATTGGCCTCCACTGCCTTTTGTGGCAGAGAATTCCACAGATTCACAACTCCCTGGGTGAAAATGTCACCTCATCTCAGTCCTAAATGGCCCACCCCTTATTCTTAAATTCTGACCCCTGGTTCTGGACTCCCCCAATCAGGAACATTTTTCTTGCATCTAGCCTGTCCAATCCCTTCGGAATTTTATATGTTTCTATAAGATTGCCTCTCATCCTTCTAAATTCCAGTGAATACAAGCCCAGTTGACCCATTCATTCTCCCGCCATCCCGGGAATTAACCAGGTGAACCTACCCTGCACTCCCTCAATAGCAAGAATGTCCTTCCTAAAATTAGGAGACTAAAACTGCACATAATACTCCAGGTGTGGTCTCACTAAAGCCCTGTACAACTGCAATAGGACCTCGGGGGTTACACAAAAAGCTGGAGAAACTCAGCGGGTGCAGCAGCATCTAAGAGGCGAAGGAGATAGGCGACGTTTCGGGTCGAGACCCTTCTTCAGACTGGTCAGGGATCAGAGAAACAAGAGATATAGACAGTGATGTGGAGAGATAAAGAACAATGAATGAAAGATATGCAAAAAAGTATCGATGATAAAGGGATAAGCCATTGTAAGCTGTTTGTAGTGTGAAAATGAGAAGCTAGTGCGACTAGGGTGGGGGAGAGAGATAGAGATAGAGCCTCCGCTTGGGGAATGCCAGTTTGGCCAAATTAATGGAAAGGATACGAGGGCTGAGGGAGAGGGGAAGGGGAGGGACTATAGATTTCAAGACAAGGCTAATCAAGAATTGAGAAATTTCAAGCCGGTGTTCACGTTGTTTGTCAGCTGTTAATCCAAAGGATGCAGATACTCCAAAGTCTACAGAGAGATTTGGGCCATTTGGAAAAGTGGGCTGAAAGATGGCAGATGGAGTTTAATGCTGATAAGTGTGAAGTGCTACATCTTGGCAGGACAAATCAAAATAGACGTACATGGTAAATGGTAGGGAATTGAGGAATGCTGTGGAACAGAGGGATCTAGGAATAACTGTGCATAGTTCCCTGAAGGTGGAATCGCATGTAGATAGGGTGGTAAGAAAGCCTTTGGTGTGCTGGCCTTTATAAATCAGAGCATTGAATATAGGAGTAGGGAAGTAATGTTAAAATTGTACAAGGCATTGGTAAGACCCAAATTTCTGGAGTATGGTGTACAATTTTGGTCGCCTAGTTATAGGAAGGATGTCAACAAAATAGAGAGAGTACAGAGGAGATTTACTAGAATGTTGCCAGGGTTCCAGCAACTATGTTACAGAGAAAGGTTGAACGTTAGGTCTTTATTCTTTGGAGCGCAGAAGGTTAAGGGGGGACTTGATTGAGGTCTTTAAAATGATGAAAGGATAGGACAGAGTTGACGTGGATACGTTTTTCCCATTGAGGGTAGGGAAGATTCAAACAAGAGGGCATGACATGAGAATTAGGGACAGAGGTTTCGGGGTAACGTGAGGGGGAACTTCTTTACTCAGAGGGTGGTGGCTGTGTGGAATCAGCTTCCAGCAGAAGTGGTGGAGGCAGGATCGATTTTAACATTTAAGAGTAAAGTGGATAGGTATATGGACGTGAAGGGAATGGAGGGGTATGGTCTGAGTGCAGGTAGATGGGACTAGGGGAAACAAATGGTCGGCACGGACTGGAAGGGCCGAGAGGGCCTGTTTCCATGCTGTAATTGTTATATGGTTATATAGTTATATGGCTATATGGTTATATGGTCTCACCGATATAGATCATCTGGCATCTGGAGCAGCGGATGCAGTAGATGAGGTTGGAGGAGGTGCAGGTGAACCTCTGTCGGACCTGGAAGGACTGCTTGGGTCCCTGAAAGGAGTGGAGGGGGGAGGTGAAGGGACAAGTGTTAGCATTTCTTGCGGTTGCAAGGGAAAGTGCCCGGGGAAGGGGTAGAGCGGGAGGGAAGGGAAGAATTGACAAGGGAGTTGCGGAGGGAGCGGTCTTTGCGGAAGGCAGACAAGGGGGAAGATGGGAAGATGTGGCGAGTGGAGGGGTCACGTTGGAGGTGGCGAAACTGGCGGAGGACTATCTGTTGTATTTGCCGGCTGGTGGGGTGAAAGGTGAGGACCAGGGGGACTCTGCCCTGTTTGCGAGTGGGGGAAATGGGGAGAGAGGGCAGTGTTGTCGGGTATGGAGGAGACCCTGGTGCGAGCCTCATCAATAGTGGGGGAGGGGAATCCCCGTTCTCTGAAGAATTAGGCCATTTGTGATGACCTGGTGTGGAACACCTCATCCTGGGAGCAGATGCGGCGTAGACGAAGGAATTGGGAATAGGGGATGGAGTCCTTACAGGAAGCAGGGTGGGAGGAAGAGTAGTCCAGGTAGCTGTGGGAGTCAGTGGGTTTGTAGTGGATGTCGGTCAGGAGTGTATCACCTGCAATAGAGATGGTGAGGTCAAGGAATGGTAGGGAAATGTCGGAAATGGTCCAAGTGTACTTGAGTGCCGGATGGAAGTTGGTGGAGAAATGGATGAAGTCAGTCAGTTGTGTGTGGGTGCAGGAGGTGACACCAAAGCAGTCGTCGATGTAACGGAGGTAGAGGTCGGGGATGGGGCCCTGGTACGCCGAGAACAAGGATTGTTCGACGTACCCAACAAAGAGGCAAGCGTAGCTGGGGCCCATGCGCGTGCCCATAGCTACGCCTTGTGTTTGGAGGAAATGGGAGGAATCAATAGGATCTCCTTGCTCCTAAACTCAAATATTCTCGCAATGAAGTCCAACATGCAATTAGCTTTCTTCATTGCCTGCTGTACCTGCATGCTTACTTTCAGTGACTGATGTACAAGGACACCCAGGTCTCGTTCCACCTCCCCTTTTCCTAATCTGACACCATTCAGATAATAATCTGCCTTCCTGTTCTTGCCACCGAAGTGGAAAACCTCACATTTATCAACATTATACTGCATCTGCCATGCATCTGCCCACTCACCCAATCTATCCAAGCCACCCTGCAGCCTCACAGCATCCTCCTCGCAGCCCACACTGCCACCCAGCTTTGCTTCATCCGCAAACTTGGAGATGTTACATTTAATTCGCTCGTCTGAATCGTTAATATATATTGTAAACAACTGGGGTCCCAGCACTGAGCCTTCCTTCTGCAGTTGTACAGAGCCCTAGTCTGACCACACCTGGAGTATTGTGTGCAGTTTTGGTCCCCTAATTTGAGAAGGATATTCTTGCTATTGAGGGAGTGCAGCGTAGGCTTACAAGGTTAATTCCCGGGATGGCGGGACTGTCATATGCTGAGAGAATGGAGCAGCTGGGCTTGTACACTCTGGAGTTTAGAAGGATGAGAGGTTATCTCATTGAAACATATAAGATTGTTAAGGGTTTGGACACGCTAGAGGCAGGAAACATGTTCCCGATGTTGGGGGAATCCAGAACCAGGGGCCACAATTTAAGAATAAGGGGTAAGCCATTTAGAACGGAGACGAGGAAACCCTTTTTCTCACAGAGAGTGGTGAGTCTGTGGAATTCTCTGCCTCAGAGGGCGATGGAGGCAGTTTCTCTGGATGCTTTCAAGAGAGAGCTAGATAGGGCTCTTAAAAATAGCGGAGTCAGGGGATATGGGGAGAAGGCAGGAACGGGGTACTGATTGGGGGTGATCAGCCATGATCACATTGAATGGCGGTGCTGGCTTGAAGGGCCAAATGACCTACTCCTGCATCTATTGTCTATTGTCTATTGTTACCCCACTAGTCACTGCCTGGCATTTTGAAAAGGGCCCGTTATTTAATACTCTTTGCTTCCTGTTTGCCAACCAGTTCCCTATCCATGTCAATACCCTATCCCCAATACCATGGGCTCTAATTTTGCACACTAATCTCTTGTGTGGGACCTTTCCAAAAGTCCAGATACATCACATCCACTGGCTCTCCCTTATCCATTCTACTTGTTACATCTTCAAAAAATGCCATTGTCTTTCTGATGACTGGACAGCACGCTACAAAAAGCTTTTCACTGTACCTCGGTACACGTGACAATAAACTAGACTGAAACTGAACCAGGGATTCTGGTTTCTAAATAAGTACGATCTTTTCAGGACAGGCAAGAAGAAATCTTCTCACCAGAAGGTGGTGAAGCGATCAATACATTGAAAGATAAGGCATGGAAACAGGCCCTTCGGCCCACTGAGTCCACGCCTGTTCACACTAGTTCTATGTTATCCCATTTTCCCATCCACAACCCACACACTAGGGGGCAATTTGGGGATTTTAGGGATCCAATTGGTCGGCACGGACTGGAAGGGCCGAGAGGGCCTGTTTCCGTGCTGTAATTGTTATATTGTTATATGGTTAATTTACAGGGGGGCAATTAACCTACAAACCCGCATGTCTTTGGGATATGGGAAGAAACCAGAGCACCAGGAGAAAACCCACGCAGTCACATGAGGACATGCAAACTCCACACAGACAGCACCCGAGGTCAGGTTCAGATCCTGGTGTCTGGCGCTGTGAGGCAGTGACTCTCGCGGCTGTGCTTTGAAATTCACTCCCCAAAAACAGTTGTTTGGCTGAACACACACATCGATCTCGGCATGCTCAGGGAAACAACGGATGTGGGATCGGTGCAGAAGAGATGCTGCTTGACCCACTGCAGAATACACCAGCATTCTGTGCATATCTTAGAGGTAGATAGTAGCTCAGGACCGCTCTCTAGTTGGTGATAGGATGGTTCAGTTGCCTGATAACAGCTGGGAAGAAACTGTCCCTAAATCTGGAGGTGTGCGTTTTCACACTTCTGGACGTCTTGCCTGATGGGAGAGGGGAGAAGAGGGAGTGACCGGGGTGAGACTGGTCCTTGATGATGCTGCTGGCCTTGCCGAGACAGCGTGAGGTGTAGATGGAGTCAATGGAAGGGAGGTTGGGTTGTGTGATGCGTCCACAACTCTCTGCATCTTCTGGCGGTCATTAACGGAGCCGTTCCCAAACCATGTTGTGATTGGGGGGATCGCTGGTCGGCATGAACTCAGTGGGCCGAAGGGCCTGTTTCCACGCTGTATCTCTAAACTAAACAAGGAGCCAACGCAGGCCGCAGGGTGTGAGAGTGGTTTCATGTGTAAAGTGTGTGTAAGGACAAACTGACACACTGCTCCCAGCCCACCATCTAGTGCTTCCCATAGTGGATGTTGGCGGAGTTAGGAGTGTCGGAACGTTGCTTAGACATGCTCATACTTGCTGTGCTGGAGGTGCTGCCTGTGTTCCACTGTCCTCGCTGGATCCTGTCCTGGGCCAGTAAGGGCGGGTGGAACCTGGGGTTGGTCTCGTACACGCCACACTCGGCGCTCTCTGGAAGCTCTTGTGGACGAGCAGGAAGGCTGATCTCCATCTCTAGGAAGACAAGACAACAGCTCCGTTTAGTCCACTTGATCCTGACTGACAAATTTGCCTGGATAGAAACACCTTTGGAAATGGCCACTGCGTACCCAAGCCTCCGACAGTGGCCCCATCAAAATATTATACATGCGACCCTAACATGCGTATTATACACAATTACCAACATTAAGAGTTAATCGTAGGATATATTTGAGGGCGTCACGGTGGCGCAGCGGTAGAGTTGCTGCCTCACAGCGCCAGAGAACCGGGTTCGATCCTGACTATGGGTGCTGTCTGTACGGAGTTTGTATGTTCTCCCCGTGACCTGCGTGGGTTTCCTCCGGGTGCTCCGGTGTCATCCCACGCTCCAATGACGTACAAATTTGTACGCTAATTGTCTTGGTATAAATATAAAATTGTCCTTAGTGTGTGTCGGATAGTGTTAGTGTGCGGGGATCGCTGGTCAGCGCGGACTCTGGAGCGTGGGAGGAAACCGAAGATCTCGGAGAAAGCCCACGCAGGCCACAGGGAGAACGTACAAACTCTGTACAGATATCGCCTGTAGTCAGGATGGAACCCGGGTGTCTGGTGCTGTGAGGCAGCAACTCTACCGCTGCGCCACTGTGCTGTCCTGTTGGATTTCTAGCATCAGCAGTTTCTATTTTACTTTGGCTCCCTAGATCATGGCTTTAGCACAGCCTACAGTTCTGGTTCTTACATTACAGGAATAATGCGGCTATACTGGGCAAGGTACAGCCCAGATTAACCAGGATATTGTTAGGTCTAGAAAGTTGTAGCCTTGGGAAAAGATGACATAGACTGTGGTCAGTAGAGATTGTCACCGCATTTAATCACAACCTGCTGCTGTGACCAGCACAAGCATGGAGAAACAAGGAACCGCAGGTGCTGGTTTCCCCCCAAACAAAGACGCAAAGTGCTGGAGTAACTCTGTGGATCAGGCAGCATTTCTGGAGAACATGGATAGGTAACAAAAACGTGCCGGTGCTGGTTTACAAACATAGAAACAAAGTGCTGGAGTAACTCAGCAGGTCAGGTAACTCAGCGGATCAGGCAGCATCAACGTGTCGGTGATGTTTCGGGTCGGGACCCTTCTTCAGACTGATTGTAGTGGGGGAAGAAAGCTGCAAGTGAGGTGGGGGCAGGACAAAGCCTGGCGAGTGATAGGTGGATACAGGTGTGGGGAGGGGGGGGGGGGAGAGTTTGGAGACCAATGTATGAACAGTAAATTCTCCAATTTAAGTAACCTACCTATCAACACCCCCCTTCTTCCTCCCCCCCTTTTACCCCCTCTCTTCTCTGTACCCCACCTGGACTTGCCCCCATTCATCTTCTCCCCCCACTCCTTCTACCTATATTCCTTCCTCTGGCTTCACAATTTGCTCCTCTTATCTTACTTATCCTTATCTTACATTATTTGTTTATTTCTAGCCTTTGTCCGAAAAACGGCCATATAAAACTCTCCCTCACCTGTATCCACCTATCCCTTCGGACTTTGCCTTGCTTTCACCTCTCCTCAAGCTTTCTCCCTCCCCGTCACAATCATCTGAAGAAGGGTCCTGACCCTAAACGTCACCTACCCATGTTGTCCGGAGATGTGGCCTGACCCGCTGAGTTACTCCAGTATTTTGGGTCCTTATTTACCAGCACAAACCTGCAATTTCCATTTTGTATCATCAAATTTCAGCGATTCCATGAACCTCCCACGTATCAAATCCTTCAGACTTTTATTCTTGATGTATTAAGATATAGAGACCAATCATTTTATTTAACTCCACTCAAAGAAAACAGAATTAAAAGTTACTTTCACCATCTACTAGTTTATAAACTGTAGCAACTGTCTGTCCACCTAATTGTGGTTCCCTGTTCTTTCCCAATACCCTCTTTGGACACGAGCCACCATCTATCCACGTTCCCCAGAGATGCTGCCCGACCCGTTGAGTTACTCCAACACTTCGTGTCTATCGATGGTCGCAAAGCACCTCATTCCCAGGCACCTCAATGCAGCTGGTAACTGTGAACAAAGTGCTGGAGTAACTCAGCAGGTCAGGCAGCATCTCGGGGGAACACGGACGGGTGATGTTTTGGGTTGAGACCCTTCTTCAGACCGAGTTGGGGGGTGGGGGGGGGGGAGGGGAGGTTTCCTTGTCATGGGTCTATGACGCACCTTGACTCAGACTGAAGAGAGAAGGGGCCATGATGGAGGGTGTGAGTGAGTGAGCGAGCGAGCGAGCTTACCTCGATGTTTCCCGTCTCGCCCCTTCACCAACTGCCGGCGGGTGATGCTGTCACGAAGCTTCTTCAGGTTTTCCTGGCGGGCGTAAAGGCACGGTTACATCTCACATCGTGACACCAGCTTACTTAGTTTAGATTAGTTTAGTTTAGAGATGCAGCGAGGAAACGGGCCTTTTGTCCCACCGAGTCTGCGCCGACCAGCGATCCCCACACACCAACACTATCCGACACACACTAGGGTCAATTTACAATTTTCACCAAAGACAATTAACCTACAAACCTGTATGTCTTGGGAGGAAACTGAACCGTCCTCTCACCAACTAGAGAATGGTCCGAACTTAATTTAGTTTGCAGTTTAATTTATTGTCGCGAGTACCGAGGCAGTGAAAATCTTTAGTTGCGTGCTAACCAGTCAGTGGAAAGACTATACATGATACAGGATAAAGGGAATAACGTTTAGTACAAGAAATAAAGGTTCCGTGCAACAATATCTCATCTATCAATCTCACCCATCCACCTCATTGGAGACCTCACACTATCTTTAATCGGGCTTTACTGGACTTTACCCTGCACCAAACGTAATTCCCTTCATCCTGTATCTGTACACTGTGGATGGCTCGATTGTTTTTCGCTGACTGGTTAGCACACAACAAAAAAGCTTTTCACTGTACCTCGGTACACGTGGCAATAAAGTAAACTTTAAGAATGGAGAAGGAAGGTGGGTGGTATAAAGAGGAGGGGGACAGAGGGGGGAGGTTAGTAGATGGGTCATGGAGGGGTGAAGGATGCTGGGCAGAGGGAGCCGGGTGGGGGAGAGTCGGAGGCTGGTGGGTGACGGGTGTAAGCAGCCCAGGAGAATAATAAAGGCAGGTGGAACTAGATAGGTGAAGGAGGAGACTGATGCTGGGGGGAGGATCGTATGCAAATCCAGTCTCCCTTGTCCATTTGATGGAGGGGCCAAGCAACATGTGCATAAAGTGTAGGTAACACAACCAGTGAGGCACCACACACACTAGGAGGAGTGCAATTTAATGGGAGTGCTGGTGCAGGATTCCAAAAAGGTCCATTTCCAGGTTGAATCAGTGGGAAGCAAGGCAAATGCAACGTTGACATTCATTTCAAGAGGACTTGAATAAGTTCAAAAGACATGGGAGCAGAATTAGGCCATTCGGCCCATCAATTCTGCTCTGCCATCCAATCACGGCTGATTTATCTTTCCCTCTCAACTCCATTCTCCTGCTCCCCATAACCGCAGACACCCTTACTGATCAAGAATCTGTCGATCTCCACTTTATCTGTAACACTGAGGCTTTACAAGGCTCTGTTCAGGCCACATTTGGAGTATTGTGAGCAGTCGTGGGCCCCACATCTGAGGAAGGATGCGCTGGCGTTGGAGAGGGTCCAGTTTACCAGAATGATCCCAGAGATGATTGGGTTAATGTATGAGGAGCTTTTGATGGCTCTGGGCCTGTACTCGCTGGAGTTTAAAATATTGAAAGGGATCTCACTGAAACCCACCAGATAATAAAAGGCCTGGATAGAATGGATGCGAACAGGCTATTTCCAGTAATGGGAGAGTCTAGGACCAGAGGGCATAGCCTCAGAATAAAAGGACATACTTTTAGAAAGGAGATGAGGAGGAATTTCTTTAGTCAGAGGGTGGTGACTCTGTGAAATTCACGGCTGTTGAGGTCATCATTGGTTATTTTTAATGCGGAGATTGATAGATTCTTGATTAGTACGGGTGTCAAAGGTTATGGGGAGAAGGCAGGAGAATGGGGTTGGCGGGAAAAATAGATCAGACTTGATTGAATGGCAGAGCCGACATGATGTGCCAAATTACTAATTTCTGCCCCGATGTCTTGTGGTTCCGGTTTCGGTATTCAGTATATGGCATTGGCTTCGGTAAAATTGTAAATTGCCCCTAATGTGTGTGGGGTAGTGCTGGTGTACGGGGTCGGCATGGAATCGGTGGGCAGAAGGGCCTGTTTCCACGCTGTATCTCTAAAATCTAAATTAAAGTCTAACGTTATACAGCATGGAAAGACCCTTCACCCAACTTGATCATGCCGACTGAGTCCCATCTACACCAGCCTCATCTGCCTTTGTTTGACCCACAGCCCTCGAAACCTCTCCTTTCCATGTACCTCTGCACGTGTCTTTTAAATGTTGTGACGGTAGCTGACTCAACTACCTCCTCTGGCAGCTCGTTCCCTATACCCACCACCCACCATGTGAACAAGCTGCCCCTCAGGCTCCTATTAAATCTTACCCCTCATCTTAAACCTGTATCCTCTGGTTTTTGATGCCCCTATTAGACAATAGACAATAGACAATAGGTGCAGGAGTAGGCCATTCGGCCCTTCAATCCAGCACCGCCATTCAATGTGATCATGACTGATCATCCCCAATCAGTGCCCCGTTCTTGCTTTCTCCCCATACCCCCTGATTTTTAAGAGCCCTATCTAGCTCTCTCTTGAAAGTATCCAAAGAACTGGCCTCCACCGCCCTCTGAGAATTCCACACTCACCACTCTCTGTGAGAAAAAGTGTTTCCTCGTCTCCGTTCGAAATAGCTTACTCCTTATTCTTAAACTGTGGCCCCTGGTTCTGGACTCCCCCCAACATCGGGAACATGTTTCCTGCCTCTAGCGTGTCCAAACCCTTAACAATCTTTTATGTTTCAAACCTATGTGTTCATGTATTCTGGGTACAAGACTCTGTCTATCTCACTCATGATGTTGTCCACCTCCCAGATGTCGGTGCTAGAACAAGCTGCCAGGGTAAGTGGGGGAAGTAGACACGATAGATCGGGACATCTCCAAACCCCCTCACCCCCCCACCCTACCCCACCCCCCCCCCCCACACACCACCTCTGCCCCACACAATCCCAGCCCCCCCCACACCACCCCACCCCCACACCATCCCAGCCCACCCCCCCCACACCACCCCATCCCCCCCACCCCCCACCCCACCCCTGTCCCCATCTCACCCCGCCTCTGCTCGTCTGATCCCCTCCCACATTGAGTCACTTCCCCTTTCACTCCACTCACTTCCTCCAGATGAGGCCCAAGTGCAGCCTTCCTTTTTCACTCCTACTCTGGGCCTCTCTTTTACCTCAAACACTGAGAATTATACACCCTGTTCTCACCCCAACTGTGGAGACAATCTGCACTTTGCGAATACTTTCACAGTCCTATCCCTTCAATTGTAGTTTATTGCTGTCACATGTAGCGAGGTACAGCGAGAAGCTTTTTTGTTGCGTGCTAACCAGTCAGCGGGAAGACAATACATGATTACAATCGAGCCATCCACAGTGTGCAGATACATGATAAAGGGCATAACACTTAGTGCAAGGTTAAATCCAGTAAAATCCAATTAAAGATAGACACAAAGTGCTGGAGTAATACAGCGGGTCAGGCAGCATCTTGGGGGAAAGGGGATAGGTGACGCTTTGGGTCGATACTCTTCATCAGACAGTCTGATCAGTCTGAAGGGTCTCGATCAGAAACGTCATCTATTCCTTTTCTCCAAAGATGCTGCCTGACACGCTGATACTCCAGCATTTTGTGTCTAAAGTCCGATTAAAGATAGTCCGAGGGTCTCCAGTGATTTATTGAAAGATACGGCAAAATTGCCCAGAAGAGTCCACGCTGACTATCGATCACCCGTTCACACTAGTTCTATGTTATCCCAATTTCTCATCCACTCCCTACACACTAGGGGCAATTTACAGAGGCTAATTAATCTTCAAACCTGCATGCCTTGAGGAAGTGGGAGGAAACCAGAGCACCTGGAGGAAACCCATGCGGTCACAGGAAAAACATACAAACTCTGTACACACAGGCAGGACGTAAAGTCAGGA
Source organism: Okamejei kenojei (assembly GCA_035221665.1). Lineage (NCBI taxonomy): Eukaryota > Metazoa > Chordata > Chondrichthyes > Rajiformes > Rajidae > Okamejei > Okamejei kenojei. The sequence goes on from CM069165.1 coordinate 9,489,985, forward strand.
TCAAACTCGGGTCACTGGCATTGTCAGGCAGCGGCTCTCAGAGCTACGCCACGATGTCACCCTTACTCTTCACCCTCCTTTACTGGTGCGGCACGGTGGCGCGCAGTAGAGTTGCTACGTTACAGCGCCAGAGACAAGGCTTCAATCCTGACTACGGATGTTGTCTGTATGGAGTCTGCACATTCTCCCTGAGACTGCATGGGTTTTCACCGGCTGCTCCGGTTTCCTCCCAGTCTCCAGAGACGTACAGGTTTGCAGGTTAATTGGCTTCGGGTGGTGCTGTACGATGGCAGCCTCGCCAACAGTCTGTCTAGTCCTTTTCTTTAGTCTCGTCTTATCTTGTATGATGTTGGGGAGTTTAAAATCTCTTTCCTCGACGGAGATGCGACTTTTTCCGTATCGTATCTCCGTCCACACTGCGGCCTAACATCATGGAGCTTCCAAACTCTTGCTGGGGATCGACTTTGGGAGCTCCAACCGCGGGAACCTGCGGACTTAACATAGTGGAGCTCCCAGTCCCTTGGTTAGTGACCGACTTCAGGAGCTCCAACCGCAGGAGATTCGACTGCCCCGATGTGGATGGTTCAACTGCCCCGACCGCAAGAGAATAAAGATTAGACTTTATTGCCTTCCATCACAGCGGGGAATGTGGGGAATGCGCTGTGGTGGATGTTGATGTCCACTTTTATGATACCTCTATTTTATGTAGTTGTTGCTTTTTGGTATGTCTCTACGGCAAATCACATTCCATGTATGTTTTACATACTTTGCTAATAAATTAATTACAATTACAATATAAAAATGGTAAATTGTCCCTCATGTGTAGGATAGTGTTAGTGTACTACCAGGATTGCAAGTTGGCACGGACTTGGTGAGCTGAAGGGCCTGTTTCCGCGCTGTATCTCTAAATTAAACTAAAGTAAATTACTCTTGAGGGGAGGGGCAAGCGACCACCATCAGGCCCATCCCACGGGTTGCCATAGCTTCCTGTATGGTCCCTTCCATTCTCCCCACATCTCCGCCCCGCTCTGCCCTCAGCCGACACCGCTCACCACTCACGTCTGGAGCTTCGTCATTCTTCCTCGGCTCCCCACCCCACACCCTCTCCCCTCGTCCATCCCACGTCTGCTCTCCCTCCCACCCTCCCTCCCTCCGCCCCACCAGAGGTGCTCATTGGCCTTACAATCTTTGTGCAGAACATGTGTGTCAGACATTCCAGAAGAAACAATCCAAGTCTATCCAACCCATCCTTGTTCTCCAGAGATGCTGCCTGACCGGCTGAGTTTCTCCAGCACTTTGTGTCTATCTCACGTCTCTCCATCCTCTCCCAGTAGCTGAAACCCTCTAGTCAGGAGGCACTCGGGTAACCTCCTCTGCACCCTCTCCAAATCTTTCTGTAATGGGGCGACCAGAACTGCACACAATACTCCAAATACTCACTGTCTTGTCACTAATCTCTCTCTTGTTTATTACGGTCATATAACATGGAAAGTGGACGGCTCGACTGTAATTATGGATAGTTTGTCCACTGACTGGATAGCACGTGACAAAAAAGCTTTTCACTGTTAACCCGCTCATTCCTGGGATCCAATGCTGTACATTAAAATAAATGATTTAGCCCATCAGTCACGATGCCAACAGTGGCAGAAATGTTCTTCACCAAGTTTACTTTAGTCTGGTTTATTGTCACGTGTAGCGAGGTGCAGCGGGAAGCTGTTTGCTGCGTGCGTGCGTGAAGGGGGATGAGGGGAGGTACCTGCTGGAAGCGGAAGGAGTCTGATCGTCGTTTCTGGTTGAGCTGCCACTCCTTGAACTGCAGGAGGGCCTCGTCCACGTTGATCATGCCCAGCTTGACCTGCTCCTGCAGCGTGATGAGCTGCCGCTGCCCAGGGGTCTTCATGCCCGCAAACGGGTCGTAGTCGCTGGATGTGGCTCTGGCCACAGACGGCTTCTTGCGGGATGGCAGGGCTGCAAGACAAGGGACAGCCACCCGCTCAGTTACCCACAGCACACTGTTCATACGTTCGTGAGCGATAGGAGCAGAATTAGGCCGTTCGGCACATCAAGTCTACTCCGCCATTCAATCATGGCTGATCTATCTCTTCCTCCTTACCCCATTCTCCTGCCTTCTCCCCAAAACCCCTAACACCCGCACTAATCAAGAATCTATCAATCTCTGCCTTAAAAATATCCATTGATGGCCTCCACAGCCTTCTGTGGCAATAAATTCCACAGATTCACCACCCTCTGACTGAAGAAATTTCTCTTTGTCTCCTTCCTAAAGGAATGTCCTTTAATTCTGAGGATGTGCCCTCTGGTCCAAGACTCTCCCACTGACGGGAAACATCCTCTCCACATCCACTCTATCCAGGCCTTTCACTATTCGGTAAATTTCAATGAGGTCCCCCCTCATCTAAACAGAACATACTACAGTACAGGAATAGGTCCTCCGACCCACGATGCCTGAGCTGAACATGATGCAGTTAAGCTGATCTCATTTCAAGTAACCCTTACATTCCCAATCTCTCCGTCCCTCCCCCACCCCAGTCGCCCTGCTAGTTTCATTGTCCATGTCCCTTTGCTATCGCCTCTTCCACAGCCAACAATGGACCATTGTGGGCTCCACCTTCCCTTGGTCATCGGTGCCTGCTCGGATTTGTTGTGAACCTTTTCATACCTCTATTTTCCCTCTCCCCTAACTCTCATTGTGAAGAAGGGTCTCGACCAGAAATGTCACCTATTCCATTTTTCCAGAGATGCTGCCTGTCCCGCTGAGTTACTCCAGCATTTTGTGTTCATGTTTAGTTTATTTTATTTTAATGTTACAATGTGGAAACGGCCCACTGAGTCCACAGCGATCACACGGTTCACACTAGTTTTATCCTCCACATTAGGGCCAATGTACGGAATCCAATTAACCTACAAACATGCAAGTCTCCAGAGTGTGGGAGGAATTCAGAGCGCCCGGAGGAAACTCACGGGGTCACGGGGAGAACGTACAACTTCTGTACAGACAGCACCTGTAGTCAGGATCGAATACTGACCAGCAATCAAACCATACACTGGCACTACCCTCTGTCGTACAGCGCCAGAGATCCGGCCTCAGTCTCGACTATGGGTGCTGTCTCTGCAGAGTTTTCCCCCACCCCCACCCCAATCCCTCCCCCCCCCCCCCACTTCAGATACCCGTTGGTCTCATGGTCCAGTGGGTCCACAGTGCAAAACTGTGAACACCATTCCTTCAGACGTCCATCCCTCCTACATCCTACCCATTCATCATTCCTTGATATTATTCCCTTGACCCTCCCTTCAGCCTCTTCCCACTTCCCACTCGGGTGAGGATTTGATGTGAGGGGAGGGAGGGGATGCAGGGGTGGGCAGGGATTGCGGGTTCAGTACCTGGTCCGGAGCGTGCGGGCGTCGTGGACTGCACCGCCGTGATGTAAACATTCTCCGATCGCCTCTCTTCACCGCAAAACACTGGAGGAAAACACATTCTAGTCAACAGGGTTGCGTGGTGATTAAGTGCCTCTTAGTAGCATCATCACCAACACTTCCAGTACTAGGCATAGAGTTCAAAAACAAGCCCTTCATCCCAACTTGCCCACACCGACCAACACGCCCCATCTACACTTGTCCCACTTGCCCATCTAACGCCCTGCTATCTGCAACAGAATATATGACAGGCCTGGGGCCTGCAGGACACAAGGGAGAGATTCTGTACAAATGCTGCTGTTTCTTACTGAACCTGTATCACAACATCATACAGCATGGAAACAGGCCATTCAGCCCAACTCAACCATCTAAGCTAATCCCATTTGCCCGCGTTAGCCTCATATCCCTCTAAACCGTTCCTATCCATGTACCTGTCCAAGTGTCCTTTATTATGTTGTATAATACCTGCCTCAACTACCTCTTCCAGCAGCCCATTCCATAAACCCACCACTGTCTGGGTGAAAACGTTGCCCCATTGGTTGCTATTAAATCCTTCTCTCTCCATAAACCTTGATTCCCCAGCTCTGGTAAAAGACTCTGTGCATTCACCCTATGTATTGTCCCCCATGGTCATCTACAGCTCCACAAGATCACCCCTCATCCTCCTATGAAGGAATAGAGTCCCAGCAACATACTCGAAAATCCTCTCTGCACACTTCCAGCTTAAATTCAAACCTCTGTTGTGTGAAATATCGGCACCAAAGATTCCCAACTTGGATAGCTCATGGTTTTCTGGTGCTGTAACTGTAGTAGATTAGTTTTGTTTAGTTTAGTTTGGAGATACAGTGTGGAAACAGGCCCTTTGGCCTACCAAGGTGGCACTGCCCAGCGATCCCCGCACAATAACACTATCCTACACACACTAGGGACAATTTACATTTACACCAAGCCAATCAGCCTGCAAACCTGTACGTCTTTGGAGTGTGGGAGGAAACTGAAGGTCATGGAGAGAACCCACGCAGGTCACGGGGAGAACGTACAAACTCCGTACAGACAGCACCCGTAGTCGGGATCGAACCCGGGTCTCCGGCGCTGTATGGGCCTGTCCCACTTGGGCGATTTATCAGGCGGCTGTCAAGTGGGCGGCAGTATCCTGAAAAACCGGCAACTGGAACGGCGACTGTCAGAGTGGAACACACGCACGCACACGCATCACTTCCTTCATCAGCCCGTTATGCAGGCGGGGGACAGGGCAAGCGGGGGGAGCGCTGTCTGAGTGAAATTCACACGGTGCAAAGCCAGTGCGATACAGACACACACTGCAACGAACAGGAAGATTGGCGCTGTAATTAAGGAGGGAGAAGGAGTGGAAATAACTCCTTCTCCCTCCTTAATTATTGTCCCTAGTGTGTAGGATGGTGCTAGTATATGGGGTGATCATTGGTCGGCATGGACACGTTAGGCCGAAGGGCCTGCTTCTGCGCCATATCTCTAAAACTAAAACCTCAGTTTTTCTCTCTTCACAGATGATGCACTCGGCTGGGTATATTTCCAAACTCTCTATTATGTGAGATTTCTGGGAAATGCAACTTTCTGAATCTCACTGTGAAAGAAAGTTGTTCTCTCTTCTGTCTGCATTCATCTCCGTCCCCCACCCACACCCCCAAACAGACCTGTGGAGACCAAACCACACGAGTCACCCTCTCGGAGATGACACGCACAGCATTGCCTGTGAACAACCCTGGTCTCTCGGACAACCTTCCTTCTCTCTCTGCTCAGCCACCAACGCATTTTCTGTTTTTATTTCAGAATTCCGCCATCTGCAGGTTTGCTTTCGGGTGAGGCATGTAGAAAGCCGAGAGGGGAAGTGAAAAGGACAGGGAGAGGAGGATGGCAAGAGCACAAAGTGAATCTGAAACACACCAGCATGAATAATGAGTTGAGGTGGGCTGAGGTTGATTAGCGGTAGAGCAGGTGACCGATGCAGATATGCAAGATCGAGCTAGAGTTTAGTTTATTCCCGGTGTACCGAGGTAAAGTGGAAAGTTTTTGTTGCGTGCTAACCAGACAGCAGAAAGGCAATACACAATCACAATCGAACCGTCCACAGTGTACAGATACATGATTACAATTAACATTGATTAGTGCGGGTCCCAGGGGTTATGGGGAGAAAGCAGGAGAATGGGGTTGAGAGGGAAAGGTAGATCAGTCATGATTGAATGGCTGAGTAGATTTGATGGGCCGAATGGCCTCATTCTGCTCCTATAACCTAGGAACATGAACATGATAAAGGGAATATCAAGGGGGAACGGAGGTGGTGGTGTAAGAAATGCACCAGATCCCCACATACAAGGCTGGCTCAATAGTCCAGGCCCACCGTCTAAATAGGGTGACTGACAACGAGAAGAAGCTGGTTTCAGGGCAGAAAAGAGAGGATGCTGCTAAATGGTTATTTTTAAATCTGGAGATAGGCAGACAATGCTGTTCTGGCTCAGCATTGCCAACATCACATCTTTATCCACATTGCAGGGTGGCACAGTGGCGCAGCGGGTAGAGCTGCTGTCTCACAGCGCCCGAGACCCGGGTTCGATCCTGAACTCGGGCGTTATCTGCCTGGAACGGTCACATTCTCTCTGTGACCGCATTCCCCCGGATAACCTCTGGGTGCTCCGGGTTTGCTCCGGTTTCCTCCGGGTGCTCCGGGTTTGTTCCGGGTGCTCCGGTTTCATCCGGGTGCTCCGGTTTCCTCCCACATAAGTTAATAAATTGCAGGAGCAGGATTTGGCCAGAAGTCCGTAGTCGGGATGGAACCCGGGTCAATGGCGCTCTACCGCTGCGCCACCGTGCCAATCTGTGACACCTCGACAGCGTTCTCCAACATTCTCCAAACTTATTTCAGATTTACAGCACCTGCAGTTTTTTCTTCGTCTTTCTTTTCACCACGTGTGCTGCCTGTACGAAGTTTGCACGTTCTCCCCGTGACCGCGTGGCTTGCCTATGGGTGCTCTGGTATCCTCCCACACTCCAAAGATGTGCAAGTTTTTGGCTTTGGTAAAAATGGTAAATTGTCCCTGGTGTGCAGGTTAGTGCTAGTGTGCAGGTGATCGCTGGTCGGCGGGACTCGATGGGCCTGATTTCATGCTGCATTTCTAAAATCTGAAGACATTTTTCTAATATATCTGCTAACTGCTCTTGTGATGAGCAAGATGCACCAGGTAATGCACACATTAAGTTAAAAGCAGCCACTGCTAAAATGAACTGGTCTACAAAGTCCAGTCTGTGGGACAAGGGCCACGGAGCCTCTGAGCCCTTGCAACACTTGCAAAAGGCTCAAAGGAAACAAAAAAAACATATTTGGAAACAGGAAACTGTGAGATATCTCAGTGAAATAAAAGCCTCATTCATAAATAACAACTTTTGAAACGAGAAGGGGAAGTGTCTGCAGGTCAGGTGACTGCGAGCAGAAGTAACACAGAATTTTCCATTGAGTTTCGATATAGAAGAAACACAAGTTGTACGGCACAGTCAAACAACTGACCCTTCAGCCCAAAGACAGACACAAAAAGCTGCAGTAATTCAGCGGGTCAGGCAGCATCTCTGGAGAAAAGGAATAGATCTACCTCATAGGTCAGCCTACCAACCTCACCGGTGACCCTCGGACTATCCTTGTGCAGACCTTGCTCTAAACGTTATTCTCTTATCATGTACTGTATCTATAAACTGCATCGGCTCGATTGTAATCATGTGTTGTCTTTCCGCTGACTGGATAGCACGCGACAAAAGATTTTCACCGGACCTCGGTACACATGACAATAAACTAAACTAAAGCATGGCGATGTTTTGGGTCGAGACCCTTCTTCAGACCCTTCAGCCCACTGGGTCTGCACCAACCATCAAGAACCAGTTTACTGTTAATGTGAACATTGCCTCAGCACCTTTGGAAATGTAGGGGACCATGTCTTCAATGTTGGCGATGGGCGGCATTCTTGGGTTAGGGGCTGGAGGTCGGTTCACGATCTCTGGAGCCTGGCCGCCATCTATCGTCGTATCGTATGTGTCCTCTTCTGCCTCGGCAAACGAAGCATCATACTGCATCTGCCCTGCAATAGAAACCAAGCACACACGTTAAACAATGGTCGTACATGGGACTGCCTCTAGTCTTCATTCACGCATCTCTGGATTGAAAGGTGGAGTAGACTTGATGGGTCGAATGGCCTAATTCTGCTCCTATTGCTCATGACCTTGTGATCTCTTGATTCCAGCACCAAGAGATGGTATCTGCAGTAAAATGGCCAATCTGTAGGGCCAAGCAGCACATGTGGAGGCAACCTCTCAGATCAAGACTGCATCAGGACCCATACAGGGTCTCCACCTGAGAGGCTGATCATCCCGTTGCCTGAATGGATGTGGTTCGACTCGCTGCGTTCCTCCAGCAGATCATATTTCCCATGAGAAAGTTGCAGTATAGGCAAGAGTGTTTGATTGTCATACAGTATGTCCCAAACAGAACAATGAAACTCAATGAAACAATGATGCTGCCTGTTGCGCTGAGTAACTCAGCGGGCCAGGCAGCATCTCTGGAGAGAAGGAATGGGTGACGTTTCAGGTTGAGACCCGAAATATATGTATCGTATCGTGGCTACCCCTCGAGGTCGAGGATGAAGACATCGCTGATGGAACTTTTCAAGTGTTAATATATATATACATATATATATATAATATAAAAGTATGTATGTGTATGTGTGTGTGTCTATATATAAATATTGTACATATATATATATGTATGTGTTGTATATTTATACACAATGATAGTGCAAAAAGACAAAACCAATGCCCCCAGGTCTATGCCGTTCAGAGCTTATTTGGAGGTTGTAGTGTTTAAAGCCGGATGGCTGTCAGGAAGAAGCTGTTCCTGAACCTGGACGTTACAGTTTTCAGGTTCCTATACCTTCTTCCCGATGGCAGGGGTGAAATGAGAGCGTGGCCAGCGTGGCCAGGTGTGTCTCAGATGATGCTGGCTGAGTGTGGCAGCATGGTGGAGCAGCAGTAGAGCTGCTGCCTCCACACTCCAAAGACGTGCAGGTTTGTAGATTAATTGGCTTGACATTGTCTCTAGTGTGTGTTGGGTGGTGTTAATGTGCGGGGATCACTGGTCGGTGTGGACAAGGTGGGCCGAAGGGCCTCGTTCCGAGCTGTACTCAAAACTAAACTAAAATGTGCATGCCCAGGAATTGAGAGCTTTTGACTCTCTCCACCATCGACCCGTCGATATAGACATGTTTGTGGGTCGTCATTCCTCCTTTTCCAAAGTCCACAATCAGTTCCTCGGTCTTACTGACATTGAGAGCAAGGTGTGGCACATGAAGGAAGCACTGACCAGCGGGATGATGTGTAGATCCAGGGGCCAAGGATGGATTTGGTGCCACTGGACCACGAGAGGGGGCCACTCCAAGCCAGGTTTGGAGGTCAGGATGTTGCTGACTGACTGGGATACTCTGCAGGAAAGCACCAATTCACTGTCTAACTGGACCCTCTGGGGAAGGAACAAGCATTTGGATGCAGATGGCCAATACTTTAATGGTGCCTTATAGTCACGTGTGCACTAAGAGTGAAATTCATTTTGCAGAGGTCACACATGCACACGTCACCATATTTTGCAAAACTCCAAAGTTCGGTCCAGGCGCTCAATGTACTGGTGCGGCTCCCAATCCAGGCGAGCCCCAAGCTGCCTCGGGGCCTCCTCCATCAGCCTCGACTGGCTCAGCCCGCCAACCAACGTCCCTCTCCTCGCCCGATCGCCTCTGTGTCCCGGGGAGGGGCACCTCCCGCAGCCGAGCTTGAAGGCTCTGGAGGCAATACCCCGGTCCTTCTCCCACCGGCCCACTCCTCACGTCCGGTGTCACCAGTGGCTCCCTCCTCCTTGACTTTCCGGTCGGTGTCCGGGGCTGAGCCCAGCGGCTTCCCAGCTTCCCCCCGCAGGCCGCAGCTCCCCGGGTCCTTCTTCCTTCGTAGCGGCGAGCCAGGCCTGTTGTCGTGCGTGGCCATGGGGGCCCCGGCAGCTTCCCCCTATACCCCATGGCCCACTAATAGTTAGCACGGGCAAGTTGGGCAGAAGGGTCTGTTTACGCACTGTATGACTCTAATCAGTTTCAGGGATGGCACAGGTAGAATTGCTGCCTTATAGCGCCAGAGACCCAGGTTCGATCCTGACCACAGGTGCTGTCTGTACGGAGTTTGTAATTTCTCCCTGTGACTGCGTGGGTTTTCTACAGGTGCTTCAGTTTCCTCCCACTCTCCAAAGACGTACAGGTTTGTAGGTTAATTGACTTTGGTAAATTGTAAATTGTCCCGGGTGTGTTGGATGGTGCTGATGTGCGGGAATGACTGGTCTAGGTGGACTCCGTGGGCTGAAGGGCCTGGGGCTTCCACGCTGTATCGCTAAAGTCTGCCTAATGTTCCCATGCAGATCTTCAGGAGGATTTGTTCATTTATTAATTTGCCACAGAAAGTTGTGGAGGCCCTCAGTGGATATTCATAAGGCGGGGATAGATAGATTATTGATTAGTACGGGTGTCAGAGGTTATGGGAAGAAGGCAGGAGAAAGGGGTTAGGAGGGAGAGATAGATCAGCCATGATTGAATGGCGAAGTAGACTTGATGGGCTGAATGGCCTAGTTCTATTTCTATTCCTTATGACCTTATGATGGAATGAAAGGGCAAGTATTCAACTCACCTTGAAGGAAGCTTCTCAGTATGGAATCCTTTTTAGGGACAAAGGATTCAGAGGGGCACGGAGATGAAGAGGCCACATCAGATACTTTGGTCATCGACACATCTGCAAGAAGGTTTATTGAAATGTTGTCACACAGAAACGACACAATCAATTCAAACATTAACTTTTGTGCAAAAACCTGCTTATACATTAAGCTGAAGGTTCTGGGACGCCACAACTAAATGTTGAGCCTTCCCGAGGCGTGGCGGGCCTAACTCAACAAATCACCAGTGAAGGGAAGTGCCCATTTGAAAACCTCAATGATTTATGTGTAAGAGGGAACTGCAGATGCCGGTTTAAGCCGAAGATAGACACAAAATGCTGGAGTAACTCAGCAGGACAGGCAGCATCTCTGGAGAGAAGGAATGGGTGACTTTTCGGGTCGAGGGTTGAAGGTCATTTTGCAGAGGTCACACATGCACATGTCACCACATTTTGCCTGTCCCGCTGAGTTACTCCAGCATTTTGTGTCTATCATTAATGATATACTTGCATCTTACATAATCGTTTTTTTTAATGTGCTGGGTAATATGTAGGTAGCTGATTATTGCACACTGAGTTACTTATTGTCCTTAGCAGAGCCGGATTTGCCACTAGGCTTCAAAGGCTGAAGCCTAGGGCCTCGAAATCTAGGGGGCCTCCGGCCAAGGTGGGACACCTGCCGTTCAACTGTGGGCGGGCCCCCCTCTCTATCTCTCTCTGTCACTCTCCGTCTCCGCCCTCCATCCGTATCCGTGTCCGGGCCGCCAGGCTCCGCTCTCCGCTCCTCACCCGCCGGCACGGCCGGCCGCCTTGCACATGCGCACTGCGACGGCCAGCGTATCATCGGCCGCCCTGCACATGCGCACTGCGACGGCCAGCACATCCTCCCCCCTGCACGTGCGCACTGCGATGGCCAGCGTATCATCGGCCGCCCTGCACATGCGCACTGCCACGGCAACTGGTCGGCGCTGGGCACTTTCTCCCTCACTTTGAATTGTGGGAGATCTGGCCGCCATTGCTGTCCGGTCGCAGCCCTGCCACGACCGCTGAAAACCAAAGCAGAATCACTCCCTGACCCTGGATCTGGAGTAACTCCCTGGAGTAACTCTTGCTTCTGGTTTCCTGGTCCCCCATAAATATTCTAAATGGAATTTAAACTGGAGGTGGTGGAGGGCTGAACAATAACAGCCTATTGCATTTTATCTGTTTATTTATTGTGTATACAGTGGCTTGCAAAAGTATTCATACCCCTTGAACTTTTCCACATTTTGTCACGTTACAACCACAAACGTAAATGTATTTTATTGGGATTTTATGTGGTAGACCAACACAAAGTGGCGCATAATTGTGAAGTGGAAGGAAAATGATACATGGTTTTCAAATTTTTTTACAAATAGAATATGTAAACATAGTACTCTGCCAACAATGTTATAAACGAGAAAACAAAACGTTGTATATTTATATATGAATATATAATTATATAAATATATATATATACGTATGTGTGTGTGTATATATAATATATATACACACACAAAATGTCCCTCCTGGGATTAATAAAGTTCTATCGTATAGTATCGTGTGTGTAGGAAGGAACTGTAGATGCTGGTTTAAACTGAAGATAGACACAAAATGCTGGAGTAACTCAACAGGTCAGATAGAATCTCTGGACAAAAGGAAAATATTACGTTATGGGTATGGAAATAGGTTCCTGCACACCTTCGGAGTGTGGAAGGAAACAAGAGCACCCGGAGAAAACCCATGTAATCAAAGGGAAAAGGATCAAACTTCGTACAGACAGCACCCATATTCAGGATCAATTCCGGGTCTCTGGCACTTTTAGGCAGCAACTTTATGGCCAATGTACTGGCCCATAGTCTTGAACTTAATTAAAACATACAGTAGCTGCAAAGGAGGACATAGCGTCACTTGGAGATTTAAAACAGAAAATGGATATTTTCATTTTTATAGTAACCAAAGTTAACAAAATATAGTGGCACAGCTGGTAGACTTGCTGCCTCACACGCCAGAGATCTGTGCTCGATCCTGTCCTCGGGCACTGTCTGTGTTGAATTTGCACATTCTCCCTGCAAGTGTGTGGGTTTCCTCCCACATCCCAAAGACGCATTGGCTTTGTAGGTTAACTTGTCTCTGTAAAATTGCCCCTGATGTATAGGGAGTGGGTGAGAAAAGTGGGATAACAGAACTTGTGTGAATGGGTAGACAAAAATGCTGGAGAAACTCAGCGGGTGAGGCAGCGTCTATGGAGCGAAGGAAATAGGCGAAGTTTTGGGTCGAGACCCTTCTTCTGACTGATGTGAGGGTGGGAGGGACGGGATGAAGAAAGGAAGAGGCGGAGACAGTGGGCTGAGGGAGAGCTGGGAAGGGGAGGAGAAAGCAGGGACTACCTGAAATTGGAGAAGTCAATGTTCATACCGCTGGGGTGTAAACTGCCCAAGCAAAATATGGGATGCTCCTCCAATTTACGGTGGGCCTCACTATGGCCATGGAGGAGGCCCAGGACAGAAAAGTCAGATTCGGAATGGGAGGGGAAGTTGAAGTGCTGAACCTCCACCGGGAGATCAGGTTGGTTATTGCGAACAGAGCGGAGGTGTTGTGCGAAGCGATCGCCAAGCCTGCGCCTGGTCTCACCGAGGTTGATCATACGCTGAATAATCCAACCACATTTTTGCTTTGGAAGTGGAAAAGAAATAATAGAAGTTGCATTCATTGCAACGTGTAAAAAGAGTTGAGATATTGTATTATCATTTTGCTGCATGACATTGTGGTATATATCATGTCTTGATTGGTGAATGAGTTTAGTTTGGGACTTTATTTGAAGCAGAAATAATATGTGAATGCTTCATTGAGAATAATTCCGACTGGTAACTACGCACTTCGTCCGAGCACATTATCGCACGCGTCATTCAAGCCGTCTTAAATGGCCACCTAAACTGTCATTTGGCAACTTAAAAAGCTGCCAAGGTTGCCCGGCTGGCAACAGAGGAAAACAATTACGTGAGGGCCCTGCAAGATGTATAATATTTCTGACACTGTCATGGACCTTTCTTACATATGCTGTCACAACGCACTGTAGTCTCTAAACAACCAGTCATTTTCCTTGCCCTCCATTTCAGAATAATAGTGTTTTAAGCCAATAACTCGACACGAGCACTGGCAATAAATAAATAAATAAAAAGCGCGGCTTTCCAGCCCCTTTTCCCATTGGCCACGCTCGGCTGCAAATCGGTGTCAATCTGGTGGACCGTCTTCCTCTAGTCGTGGGGGTGGGGGATTGGGAGGGGCCTCACAAGTGGAACAGCTTAGGACCTCTCATCTAAATCCAGCGCTGGTCCTTAGCATAAGTTTGTATAATCACTTTGGATAGCACTTTGGCTTTGGGCTTGGTTTTCTTAGTTGGGAGCTTATCCTGGTGTTATGGCACAAATGTATACTTTGTGTTTTAAATTCCAATGGAAATTAAAGTCACAATTGACTTGGACCAACTTGTCATTCTTTGTCTCTAGTGTAGACGTAGTTTAGCTATTGACCCTTTGCCAAGTCCAAATTCCATCTGTCAGGGGTTGAGAAGAGTTTAGTTTCCTTTAGTTTCCACGATATAGGGTGGAAAAACAGGCCCTTCGGCCCACCGAGTCCGCACCGACCAGCGATTACCCGCACGCTGGTTTATCTTATCTCAGTTTCACGTCGTACTCACTAGAGACAATTTACAGCGGCCAATTAAACCAGAAACCTGCATGTCTTTGGAGTGTGGGAGGAAACCGGGGCATTTGGAGAAAACCCACACGGTCACACGGAAACGCTGCCTGACCCGTTGAGTTACTCCAGCACTTTCTGGAGAACATTCTGGAGCTACCTCTCTGGCAGCTCTTTCCATACATCCACCACCTTCTGTGTGAACAAGTTGCCCCTCACGTTCCTATTAAATCTCTCCCTTCTCACCTTAAAGCTAAGTCCTCTGGTTCTTGATTCACTTAACTTGGATAAAAGAATCTGTGCATTTACGTTATCTATTCCAATAGTCCTGGCTATTCATCCCCACGCCCTGACACTTCGCACAGAGCAGTGGCCGAGACTAGGAGCTCTGAGCCATCAGGCCTGGTCTCATCATGGGTCAAATGGTGACGCAACGGTAGAGCTACTGCCTTACAGTGCTAGAGACCCGGATTCGATCCTAACCATGGATGCTGTCTGTGTGGAGTTTGCATGTTCTCCCTTCGACTACATTGGTTTTCTCCGGGTGCTCTGGTTTCCTCCAACACTCCAAACATGTGCAAGTTTGTAGGTTAATTGGCTTTTGTAAATTGTCCCTAATATGTTGGATAGGACCAGTGTATGGGGTGATCGCTGGTTGGCGCAGAGTCGGTCGTCCCTAAGGCCTGTCTCCACACTGTATCTCTCAACTAAACAGAACTAAGCTAAACAGAACTGAACTAAATTAAACTACAGTGCATTCAGAAAGTATTCAAACCCCTTCACCTTTTCCACATTTTGTTACGTTACAGCCTTATTCTAAAATGGATTAAATTCTTTTTTTTATCATCAATCTATACACAATAACCAATAATAAAAAAGCAAAAACAGGTGTTTAGAAATGTTTCCAAAGTAATTAAAAATAAATAACTGAAATATCACATTTACATAAATATTCAGACCCTTTGCTATGACACTAAAAACTGAGCTTTGGTGCATCCTGTTTCCATTGATTATCCTTGAGATGTTTCCACAACTTGAGTGGAGTCCACGTGGTAAATTAAATTGATTGCACATGATTTGGAAAGGCACACACCTGTCTATATAAGGTCCCGCAGTGACAGTGCATATCAGTGCAAAAACTAAGCCATGAAGACGAAGGAATTCTCCTTAGACCTCCGAGACAGGATTGTGTCGAGACACAGATCCGGGGAAAAGTTTAAAATAATTTCTGCAGCATTGCAGGTCCTGAAGAGCACAGTGGTCTCCGTCATTCTTAAATGGAAGAATTTTGCAACCACCTGGACTCTTCATAGAGCTTCATAGGCCAAACTGAGCAATCGGGGGAGAAGGGCCTTGGTCAGGGAGGTGAACAAGGACCCAATGGTCACTCTGACAGAGCTCCAGAGTCCCTCTGTGGAGATTGGAGAACCTTCCAGAAGGACAACTATATATGCAGCACTCCACCAATCAGGCCTTTATTGTAGAGTGACGGAAGCCACTCCTCAGTAAAAGGCACATGACAGCCCGCTTGGAGTTTGCCAAAAGGCATGAGAGACAAGATTCTCTGGACTGATGAAACCAAGATTGAACTCTTTGGCCTGAATGCCAAGCTTCACGTCTGGAGGAAACCAGGCACCGCTCATCACCTGGCCAATACCATACCTACAGTGAAGCATGGTACTGGCAGCATCTTGCTGTGAGGATGTTTTTCAGTGACAGGAACTAGGGGACTAGTCAGGATCGAGAGAAAGATAAACGGAGCAAAGTACAGAGAGATCCTTGATGAAAACCTGCTCCAAAGCGTTCTGGACCTCAGACTGGGGCGGAGGTTCACCTTCCAACAGGACAACGACCCTAAGCACACAGCCAAGACAACGCAGGAGTGCTTCATGACAAGTCTGTGAATGTCCTTGAGTGGCCCAGCCAGAGCCCGGACTTGAACCCGATCAAATATCTCTGGGGACCTGAAAATAGGTGTGCATCGACGCTCCCCATCCAACCTGACAGAGCTTGAGAGGATCTGCAGAGAAGAATTGGAGAAATTACCCAAATACAGGTGTGCCCAGCTTGTAGCATCATACCCAAGAAGACTTGAGGCTGTAATCACTACCAAAGGTGCCTCAGCAAAGTACTGAGTAAAGGGTCAGAATACTTATGTAAATATGATATTTCAGATTTATTTGTAATTACTTTGCAAAAATTTCTAAACACCTGTTTTCACTTTTTTACTATGGGTTACTGTGTATAGATTGATGATTAAAAGAAAGAATTTAATTCATTTTAGAATGAGGCTGTAACGTAACAAAATGTGGAAAAAGTGAAGGGGTCTGAATACTTTCTGAATGCACTGTAAATTAAACTGAACTGAACGGAGCAGAACAAAATTAAATTAAAACCAAACTGAACTGAATTGAACTGAGCTGAAGATAATTCAACTAAACAGATGTAAACGAGCCCTCGTCTCTGTGCCAGTGCTGGAGCCACAGGGCTGGGGCCACAGTTTTGGAGCCACAGTGCCGGGGCCACAGTGTTGGGGCCACAGTGTTGGGGCCACAGTGTTGGGGCCACAGTGTTGGGGCCACAGTGCTGGGGCCACAGTGTTGGGGCCACAGTGCTGGGGCCACAGTGTTGGAGCCACAGTGCCGGGGCCACAGTGTTGGGGCCACAGTGTTGGGGCCACAGTGCTGGGGCCACAGTGCTGGGGCCACAGTGTTGGGGCCACAGTGCCGGGGCCACAGTGCTGGGGCCACAGTGTTGGGGCCACAGTGCTGGGGCCACAGTGTTGGGGCCACAGTGTTGGGGCCACAGGGCTGGGGCCACAGTGTTGGGGCCACAGTGTTGGGGCCACAGTGCTGGGGCCACAGTGCTGGGGCCACAGTGCTGGAGCCACAGGGCTGTGCTCAGACTCACATGTGTCCTCCATTATGCCCGAGGGAGGCAGCATCTCCATCATCGACTCGTAGATGTCCTCATCGCAGCCGGGATTCAAGCTGCACTTCATCAGGATGTCTTTGGTCACTGTTGCCATCGACTCATACAAGTCGTCGTTCTCCTTCCCCTTCATGTGGTCACACATCTCCTCTTTGAGATGAGTCTTCAGCATATCTGCTGTTTCCTGTAATCAGCAAGTGAAACTGTCAGGGTCATCTCTCCCGCCCCACACACACACCGCACCACAGGCAGAACAGCTTAACCAATGCTTCATACAGCTGTAACATGACGTCCTGACATTTGTACTCAACACCCCAATCAATAAAAACGAGTGTACTTCACGCCTTCTTCACCACTCTATATAATTGTGTTGCTACCTCCAGGGAGTTATGGAGTGCACCCAAGATCCCTTTGTATGCCTTCCCCATAGAAACAGGGAACTGCAGATGCTGGTTTACAAAAAAAGTCTCAAAGTGCTGGAGTAACTCAGCGGGCCAGGTCGCATCTCTGGTCTCAGCGTTGCCCCCAACTTTTGCAAGACCAAGGAGTTGATTAAGGAGTTGATTAAGGAATATGGGGTAAGCCATTTAGAATGGAGACGAGGAAACACTTTTTCTCACAGAGTGGTGAGTCTGTGGAATTCTCTGCCTCAGAGGGTGGTGGAGGCTGGTTCTCTGGATGCTTTCAAGAGAGAGCTAGATAGGGCTCTTAAAAATAGAGTCAGGGGATATTTCAATTTCAATTTCAATTCAACTTTAATGTCATTGCACAGATACAAGTATGGGTACAATGGGTTGACATTGCCTGGTCCATCACGGGTACTGACCTCCCCACCATCGAAGGCATCTACTGGAGCCACTACCACAAATAGACAGCCAGCATCAAAGACCCACACTAGGTAGACAAAAGTGCTGGAGAAACTCAGCGGGTGCAGCAGCATCTATGGAGCGAAGGAAATAGGCACCGTTTCGGGCCGAAACCCTGAAGGAAATGGGAAACGTTGCCTATTTCCTTCGCTCCATAGATGCTGCTGCACCCGCTGAGTTTCTCCAGCACTTTTGTCTCCTTTCGATTTTCCAGCATCTGCACTTCCTTCTTAAAGACCCACAACTCTCATTTTGCCACTCCCATCGGGGAAGAAGGTACAGGAGCCCGGGAACCGTGACCTCCTGGTTGAATAACAGCTTCTTCCCAGAAACTAGCAGGATGGAGAATGTTGCACAACACTGACCTCAACTATAGACTACTATGGATATATTCGGCTGGACTACCACATCCGTTCTGCACCATTGAGGTCACATTAATACAGCCTGAGAACTGTCACGTCCCGTTCTTGAACAGCGCCTCCCCTGCAGCCATCAGGCTATTAAACACTACAACCTCACAAGCTCTGAACTACAATATACTATCATTATTATTAATACTGGTGCACTGTAATTGTTTGTTTTTTGAGTATGTGTGTATTAATATATATAAACGTATGTATGAGTGTATATATACACACTGAACTTTTTTTTCCTCTCGTTTATCATATTATGTATTATTTATTATATATTCTGTTGTGCTGCTGCAAGTAAGAATTTAATTGTTCTATCTGGGCCATATGACAATAAAACACCCTTGACTTAGAATTAGGGTTATTAATTTATTGTCTTTTTTATTATTATATATTTATCCGTGTGTTATTACACTTACAGGTCTGTTACGCTGCAGCAAGAGAGAATGGCATTGTGGTGTTGTCAGTATATGTGACAGTGAAACACTTTTGATTTGACGATCTAAATGCACGAAAGGAATCTGAGTTGCACTCGCATTGTGCAGAGCAGCTGTGGATGGAGTAATAGGCAGTGGCCATTGTACACAATGCCTACCCATCTCGGTAAGTGTGTCAGTCTGGGAGTGGGAAGTGCAGGAGTACGTGAGGAGGGAATGACCCAAGTTTATGTTCATAATCATAGGAACAGAATTAGGCCGTTCGGCCCTTTGAGTCAACACCGCCATTCAATCATGGCTGATCGATCTCTCCCTCTCAACCCAATTCTCCTGCCTTCACCCCATAACCCCTGACACCTTTACTAATCAAGAACCTGTCAATCTCCGCTTTAAAAATACCCAATGACAGCCTCCACAGCCGTCTGTAGAATGAATTCCATACATTCACCACCCTCTGACTAAAGAAATTCCTCCTCATCTCCTTTGTAAAGGTACATTATTTTATTCTGAGGCTGTGCCCTCTGGTCCTAGACTCTCCCACTAGTGGAAATCCTCTCCACATCCACTCTATCCAGGCCTTTCACTATTCGGTCAGTTTTAATGAGGTCCCGTCATCCTTCTAGACTCCAGCGAATACAAGCCCAGTATTGTCAAATGCTTATCATACGGTAACCCAATCATCCCCAGGATTGTTCTCCTAAACCTCTTCTGGACCCTCTCCAATGCCAGCACACACCCCCACAGTTGTGGAATCCAAATCTAGGCTAGGAGACAAGGAGCGCTGCAGCTAAAGCCAGGGGAAGGGGACTGGGGTAGATTGAGAAGGCTGGCGGAGATTAGTAGTGTGCGGATGTAGGAGAAGGCAACATTGGGAGAGGCGACTGGAGGTCAATTGAGCAGGGAAGAGAGAGAGCAAAGGACCACAGGTGAACGGCAGTGAAGGCAGGGAGGAGGTGGTTGCCTTTTGAAATCTAAAACAATAACTGGAGGTTATTGTTTTACTAAACAACTAAACAACTTTAGTTTAGAGAAACAGCATGGAAACAGGCCTTTCAGCCCATTGAGTCCCTGTGCACTAACACTGTCCTGCACCCCAGGGACCATTAACAATTTACAGAAGCCAATTAACCTATGAACCTGTATGTCTTTGGAGTGTGGAGGAAACCGGAGCACCTGGAGAAAACCCACACAGGTAACAGGGAGAACGTACAAAGTCCGTACAGACAGCACCCGTAGTCAGGATCGAACCCGGCGCTGTGAGGCAGCAACTCTACCCCTGCGCCACCATGCCGCCACTTTTGATAATTAGTTCACAGCAGCAGTAGGAGCTGCGACCGAACCTGTCATTATCTGGAATGCAGGAAGTATTCAGCCGGAGAGGCAACATTAGCGGGAGTGAAACAGAATGAACGTTACAGGGGAAAGAGCCAATATCAGCGGTGTAAAAGTGCGAGGGGAGTGTGGTTTAAATTGGAGGGAGGTGGGCTACATTCAGTCTAACTGGCAGCCGGTTAAACTGGGTGGAGATGTGGCATGGCTCGCTGTCCAATGGGTGAGATCCATGTCCAATTGTCCATCGTCCTGCACCACCCCCACACCATCCAGTGTCACAGGAACAGATTTAAAATTGGAAGCAAGCCCTAACTAAAGGAACAACGCCTCATATTCTGCTTGGGTAGTTTACAACCCAACAATATGAACATTGAATTCCCCAATTTTAGGTAACACCATAACCCTCCCCGGCTCCCCATTATACCCATATAACCCCCCATCCCCCCCCCACCCCCGTCCCTATGCCTCACCTGGACTGGCTCCGATCCACCACCCCTCCCACCTACATTCCTTCCTCTAGCTTCACAATCCGGGTGCTGCAGTTTTCTCCTGCATTCCAATGGCGTGCGGGTATGTAGGTGCGTAGGTCATGTAGGAAGGAACTACAGATACTGGTTTACACCAAAGATGGACAAGAGAAGGCTGGAGTATCTCAGCGGGCCAGGCAGCATCTCTGGAGGGACGGATTGGGTGACCTTTCCGGTTGAGACCCAGCTTCAGACTGAGAGTTCTGCTCCCCTAACTCGCAGCTTGAAGGGTCTCGACCCGAAACATCGCCCATTCCTTCTCCCCAGAGATGCTGCCTGTCCCGCTGAGTTCCACCAGCATGTTGTGTGTATCTCAGGAGTGTAGGTTAGTTGGATTCTGTTAATTGTCCCTATTGTATAGGAGAGTGCTAGTGTCGCCGGACAACGTGGACTCGGAGGGTCGCCTGTGTCTCCAGAGTCTAAAGGAAAGTGTAGTGCTTTTATGTCGGACAGCAGTGATCGCTGGTAGCCCCTAGACCTGGGCCTAAACCTCCGTACATATGACCCCAACATTCACTGCCATTATCCCAGCTTGGTTCACTTTCCCTTTGACCATCCGGGCCAGGTCTTGTGTTACGGGAGGATTAATAAAGGTCTGACGGACCATGGAATGTAGGGCCCTAAACGTACAAGCAGTCACTGGACAAGAATGGGGACTTTTAAAGAGTGCCTTAAAGGAGAAAGTGGTGAGAGCGATGGAGTTTAGGGAGAGTTAAGGGCCTGTCCACCAGCATGCGATTGCATGCGTCTAGCGCGACGAAACGTGGTCGCTTGAGGCGTACGGCCTCGCGGGGCCGGTTCCACTTCGAACTGCGGAGCCGTATGGAGTTGTGCGGGGCTGGTCCCGACATCATACTCACCAATCAGCTGGGCAGGAGGCGGGCCGACTGAATTTGGACGTAGCACGGCGTCGAGCGGTGACGTTATCACGCAACGGCACAGCGGGCAGTGACGTCATCGCGCAACGCCACGCGCTAGGCGTATGCCATCAAGACGCTGCGTACGACGTCAAGACGCTGTGTACGCCCGTCGAGACGCTGCGTACGCCCTCAATGCGGCTGCGGGCCGACAGGCCGTTGGCGCGCAGGATTTCTGAACAGTGTCAATTTTTCGGAGCCCCATGCGATGTCAAGAGCAGCCCCGCACAACTCCATACGGCTCCGGCAATCGAAGTGGGACCGGCCCCGTGAGGCCGTACGACTCAAGCGAGCACGTTAGGTCGCGCTAGCCGCATGCAGTCGCATGCTGGTGGGACAGGCCCTTTAAAGATACAGCTTGGGAATAGGCGCGCGGTGGTTCAGCAGTAGAGTTGCTACCCTACAGCACCAGGTGCTCCGGTTTCTTCCCGCGCTCCAAAGACGTGCAGGTTTGTCCATTAATTGGCTTCGGTAAAAATTGTAAATTTGTCCGCAGTGTGTATGATAGTGCTAGTGTGATCAATGGTCGGTGTGGACTTGGTGGGCCGAAGGGCCTGTTTCAGCGCTGTATCTCTAAACTAAACTTAAGACTCAAGAGTGTTTGATTGTCATTTGAACCAAAAAGGGAAAAATGAAGAAGGGTCTGGACCTGAGACATCACCCATTCCTTCTCTCCAGAGATGCTGCCTGTCCTGCTGAGTTACTCCAGCTCTTTGTGTCTATCTACGGAACAATTAAATCCTTACTTGCAGCAGCAAACTAAAGACAGTGGTGCGTTAAATCCGGTAACATTGCAAATGCCGCAGAGTTTGTGGGAGGGGTGGTGGGGGGGGGGGACATTCACCAGCAGCCCAGCAAACTGTGGTGTACAGGAATGCTTTCATTTTGAACTATAAAGATGTTTCAATCAATGAAACATGCAATAGCGTAATCCAGCATTTTTTGTCCCCCTTTGATTTTTCCAGCATCTGCAGTTTTCATAAACATCCCGGCCAGATCTGACCTGTTAACAGACTGAGCAAGTGTGAAAGTGCTGAGGCGTGTCTGGTGAGGAGTTTCTTCATGCTTCAGTCTGCAACACCAAAGAATGGAGCAGGGAAGATTGGCGGCCATTCATTCACACATCCGGAACAAGTCTTCACACATACATCTGACTGCAGGTGCCTGGGCCCTGTTGCAACCAACACCATGCTCTCTATCTGCGCCATCATCTGACACTCCTGTCCCCTGTGCCGTGAACTCTCCCTCACCCTTCAAAGGCATCATGCCTTTCAGAACCGTCCCAGAACGGAGCCTCGAGACTCCTTTTCCTCCGGTTTCAAGAATAACTTCATGTTCAAAGGTTCTAGAAGATGGGCCATTCAGCCCATCAAGTCTACTCTGCCATTCAATTAAGGCTGATCTATCTTTCCCTCTCAATCCCATTCTCCTGCCCTCGCCCCATAATTGGATACCCGTACTAATCAAGAATCTATTGTTGGAAGATGATTGAATGGTGGAGTAGACCTAATGGGCCGAATGGCCTTAATTTGCTGCTATCACTTATGACCTTAAGGAACTTCAGATGTTGATTTACAAAAAAAAAGTCGCAGTCACAAAGTGAGTTAAGAAGGGTCTCGACTCGAAATGTCACCTACCCATGTTCTCCAGAGATGCTGGCTGACCCGCTGAGTTACTCCAGCACTTTGTGTCTTTTCCTAAAGCGTATGTTTCAGGCTCAAAATACAAAAGCTACTCTACACAGGTCCCCCACTGATCAAACTGGTGGTCCGCACCCTTCTTTATTCCCGACAAAATTACAACAGCGCACTTGAAATCCTCCTCGGAGGTCCCCCCCAAAAATGTGGCGCCTTGAGGCCGATCTCGACCACATCGGGACTTCCACCGTCCACCGACGGGTCGAATTTGCCCCCCTGCGGCCGGAGCCGGCAGATCCGTTCCCACACTCGACTTCCGGGGCCGACTTTATGAGCCTGTATCTCGGCCCCCAAGGCCGTGACCTCTGTTGGTCTGGCAAAACGGATAATACGGCAAGGCTCTGGAAGCAAGTGTGCCAGCATCGTCATTGTTGGGTCTGTACAAGAGAGGAGTGGGGTGCAGAGTTCGTCCTGTTGAGTTCTACTGTCTGCATAACTCATTATCACCTGTTGAACAACCAACAATGGACCATTGTGGGCTCCACCGTTCTTTGATCATCTTTGCTTTTCGCATATCTCCCATTCATTTATCCTAAGTAATGTCTATATCTCTCGTTCCTCTTTCCACTGCTCTCAGTCTGAAGAAGGGTCTCGACCCGAAACATTACCCATTCCCTTTCTCCTTTTTACCTCTCCAGGCGCACGCAGGTGAGCGCAGCAGTAGAGTTGTTGCCTCACAGAGTCGGAGACCCGGGTTCAATCCCGACTACGGGTTGTTCTTTACAGAGTTTGTACCTTCCTCTGTGACCTGCGTGGGCTTTCTCCGAGATCTCCGCTTTCCTCCCACACTCCAAAGACGTACAGGTATGTAGAGTAATTGGTTTGGTGTAAATGTATACTGTCCCAAGTGTGTGTAGGATAGCACTAATCTGCGGCAACACCTGGTCAGCGCCGACTGTTTCCGAGCTGTTTCTCCAAACTAAAACTAAAGATGCTGCCTGACCTGCTGAGTTTCTCCAGCGTTTTGTGTCTGTCTGTGAGATACAGAGCACTAGGGTAGTAAGGACGGTAAACACAATGCTAGCACTAGAATACATTGGGCTAGAATACATAAACAGCGACGTAATGTTGAGGCTCTGGTCAGACCGCATTTGGAGTATTGTGAGCAATTTTGGGAGAAAGAATGTGCTGGCTCTGGAGAGGGTCCAGAGGAGGTTTACAGGAATGATCCCAGGAATGAGTGGGTTAACATATGATGAGCGTTTGTCGGCACTGGGCCTATATTCGCTGGGGTTTAGAAGGATGAGGGGCGCCTTCATTGAAACGTACGGAATAGTGAAAGGCCTGGATAGAGTGGATGTGGAGAGGATATTTCCACTAGTGGGTGAGTCTAGGACTAGAGGTCATAGCCTCAACATTAAAGGACGTACCTTTAGGAAGGAGATGAGGAGGAATTTCTTTAGTCTGAGGGTGGTGAATCTGCGGAATTCTTTGCCACAGAAGGCTGTAGCGATCAAGTCAATGGATATTGTTAAGATAGAGATAGATTACTGATTAGTATGGGTGTCAGGGGTTATGGGGAGAAGGCAGCAGAATGGGGATCGGAGGGAGAGATGGATCAGCCATGATTGAATGGCGGAGTAGACTTGATGGGCCAAATAACCAAATTCTGCTCCTTTCACTTAAGACCTAGATGTGTCATACGCTCACCACATATTCGTCAATGAACTGGCGGAGATCTCCGTAGCCGCTCTTCTCGGCCAGGTTGTTGGGGTAGTCTCCGTCCTTGTTGGCCACGCTGTAGGCTTGCAGGGCGCCGGGGCACTGCAGCAGTGCGGCCGTCACGTTCTTCAGCCCGTACTTGGCTGCAAAGTGAAGCAGCGTCGGCAGCTCCTTGTCCCGCTGGGCTGTGGGGGGCAAACACGCATCACCACACCGCACGGAAAAACAATACCTCTCTCTGCCAACAAAGGGGGACCCGGCGTGGGGGAGGGGAGGGGAGAGGGGAGAGGGGCAAGGTGGGTGGGGGGAGGGGCGAGGTGGGTGGGGTGAGGGGGCGAAGTGGGTGAGGTGCGGGGGGAGGGGCGAGGAGGAACAACGGAGGACCTGGCGCGGGATACTTTGTAACTTCGGTGCCCTTTATGTGGCAACTCTTTGCATACCCTGGGTGAGCAAAACCAAGAATATCACTGTGACCTGTCACTTGTGACAATAATGTATCGGTCATTGATCCAATACAGGAAGCGACTGGAAATCCGTCCTGCTCTTACATGCCATCAAATTTCCTGTGCCACTCCACTGCCCCCACCCCATCAATACCCACCTCACCCACCACATGGCAGATTATTAACCAGCTCACTCCCACTGCAACCCCTCCCTACGCACCTATATCCCTGCTGGTGTGAAGGTGTGGATGTTGGCAGCAACCGGTCAATCCTGGACTGGTCTCAGTCTGAAGAGGGGTGTCGACCCGAATCGTCACCCATTCCTTCTCTCCAGAGATGCTGCCTGTCCACCATTTGTTGTCTATAATGGACTATTCAGCATTTTGACCCATTGAACATCGTAATGGTTGATCCGTGTGTGACCGTCACCCCAGCGTTTGCTCCATAAACCTTAACTAGCCTAAAATGTGTTGACACTTTCAATTGACCCTCAGTCCCAATGGCTGTTTTGGAGAGTGTATCTCAAATGTTACTCCCCTGTGGGAAGTGCTTTGGCACGTGATGGCACCCGGTGGTGCAGCGCTAGTTGCTGCCTCAACGCGCCAGGGACCCGGGTTCAATCCTGACTATGGGTGCTGTCTGTACGGAGTTTGTACGTTCTCCCCGTGCCCACGTGGGTTTTCTCCGGTGTTCCGGATTCTTCACACACTCCAAAGACGCACATGTTTGTAGGTTAATTGGCTTGGTAAAATGATAAAAAATTGTCCCCAGTGTGTGTAGGAAAGTGTTAGTGTGCGGGGATCGTTGGTCGGCACAGACTTGGTGGACCGAAGGGCCTGTTTCCGCGCTGTATCTCTGCTAAAAATGATCCCCAATTGCTTTTCCCATAACGTACCGGCTCGATCCAGAACAAAGAGTTTCACTCTACCTTCTCTTTTAGTAACTTAAACCCCTGTAACGGGTAATCCCTCCTTGACCACTGGCCCGTCTAAATTCTTGCTGCTTCCCTGGAGTCACCACTTGAACCCAGAGGTGGCTCAAAACAATGGATGGATGGACCTAGATGCACTTCAAACCTGGCCCCTCTAGATCTTCTGCTCTGGGTCTTGTTGGGAGCTGAAGAGCAGTAGGCAGTCGTTAGCCATTGTGAGGACGTTGCTTGCACTAGGAACATAATTTCAGGGCCATAAGTGGCCAATAACAGGTTATGGGGATGGGAGGGAGAGATCGACCAGCCATGATTGACTTGATGGGCAGAATGGCCTAATCCTATTCCTTGCAAATAAAGTGAAAAAGGAATAGGGGCAATTAGGGTCAAGTTCATTTTAATGATATAGATTACCGTTATATAGATCACTTAGATAATGTTTGAAGTCAAACTCTACATCTCTACAAAGTCCCATGAACAACATCAACACCTACTTGTAGACACATCATCCTCTTCCAGCTGATTAATTCCAAATATATGAAGGCCGTTGTTGGGCATGTTGCCCCTCAATGACTCTGTCAGTAGTTTGTCCAGTGTTTCTCTGTTGTATGGTATAATGTGGAATGCCTGCAGATACATGACAGAGCAGTATATAAATGGGACATGCGCACATGTAACAATTGCTACAAAACAGCTTAGTTATCACAGCCCCAATGCAGAAACAAGTCCATAAAAAAAATACACATGCCAATATGATTACAATCACGCCATCCTGTATCTGTACACTCATGGCCGTCCGAAGGGGGGGTGCCTTGTGTGCGCTCGCACCCCCTTTTTTTCCCCACGGTAAGAAAAATTCCCGAGGAAAAAGAAAATTGGAGCGCAATCAGCGTTTACCCGAAATTCTGGTTCCGGTCCACTGGATGATTTGGGGAAAAAAAATTGCGACCATCCGTGCCTGCGCAGTTGACAGTAGTGACACAAAATAACGCTGTCTCTCCGCAGTGGGCCCGGTCGGGATCAGATCGCATTTTGCAGTTCACACAATCAGCGATCGCCTCGTTGCCCCGTGTCTACTCTGGGTAAGTTGAGGAATATTGCGTGCAGGAGGGGGAGTCTGGTTTTTATCCTGGGTAGCAAACTACCCGCGAGGGGTCAAACAGGAGACCGTTCTCCCATCGCCGGGCAGGAGTGGGAACGACTGGCAGCGGCCGTAACCTCGACACCAGACGCCGCTCCGGCCTGGCCTAGCCTTTGCCTCTCCCGCCGCCGGGTCCAACGACACCACCCCCCCCCCACACGCCATCTTCCACCCGCCACCCCACACTCCCGCCGGGCCCACGCCTGTCTTCCCCCCCCCCCCCCCCCCACCGCGGGCCCTCCAACGCTGCGTGGGAGGGAGAAAGGAGAAAGAGGGGGGAATGTGAGAGGCAGGGGGAAGGGAGGGGGGGAGAGAGAGAGAGGGGAGGGAGGGGAGAGAGAGATGGGGAAGGGAGAGAGAGGTGGAGGGGAGAGGGAAAGGGGGATTATCTTTAGTGAGGTTTTAGATCTATTATATTTTCTCCTCCATATGAATAACATTAAACAATATCAAATAATATCAAACAATTGTAACTCCTTTCTTTTCCTTGATAACAATACTGGAAAATATGAATTCCATAGTTTGTGACATAAATATACATTTTAATAGGATCATTAAATAGCAATGTTACAAAATTTTGAGATTTAAAAAATCAAGTCTGCAATTTATCCCATCAGATAAAGCATAAAAAGAAGTTTAATTTGACACCTAATTCACTTTCATATCTTCAGTATTAAAAAGGTTATGGCCATTTCCATACTCAGAAATTAGCATCTTGTTTCCTATTGCTTTTCTATTGACTTAACACAAAAGCTGTGATCGAGGACAGTCAAAAGCCCATAACTTTCTTACAAATTACGAGAACTGAATGAAATTTTCAGTTATTATAGATTGAAGCATTCTGAAACTAATATGAAACAATCTCACTTGGATGACCTGAAATTAAAGCATATAATTAGTTAGTTACCCATTTGTTATCCATTTCTTAAGAAAAAATCAACATTTTTTTTAAAGCCTAAGTGTCCAAATAACATTCACACAAGAATTCACAATATAACATGATTTTTAAATCTAATTGTCATTAATTTATAGGCCAAATTGAAGGAATTTCAAGTTTTCTGCTTGTAAATGAATGGGCATTTTAAACAGCTTGCGAGTGGGATTTTCTGGAACGCGATGGATTGGAATGTTGCGGTTGCGGTGAATTTAAACCCCATATCGGCAGGAAAAATTCTGCAGTCGAAACGAATCTTTAGAAAAATCTCGCACTCCGACAAAAGAAAGCTCCGGATGGCAAGGGAAAACCGCATTTTAACCCCGCCCCCGCCCCCTCAAAGGCGCTAAAGTCACGCACACGGCCAGTCTCAGAGCTGAAGCACCACTAAAGGTAAGTTTTGTAACATACCTACATTATATATAGATGTAACATTTCCATTTCGAGATCGGGGGGGGGGGGGGGGGGGGGGGGAGGGGGCGGGAGTGGTGGGGGGGTGAGGGCAAATATGCCTCAAGCTGATAGCTTAATCGTTAAAGAGTTAAAAGATAGCCTAATCGATAAAGAGCTCAGAAGAGGAATCAGAGCTGCCAAGGAAAGGTACTCTGAGAAGTTGAGGAGCAAGTTCTCAGTTAGCGACACTTCAATTTGGAAGGGCATGCAAGAAATCACCAGCTATAAGAGGAAAGCCCCCCGCTCTTTGCACAATCGTCAGCTGACGAACAACCTGAATGAGTTTTACTGCAGGTTTGAAAATCAGGAACGTAACCCTGGTCTCCCTCCCCAACAAACACAGCCAGACCCCAGTCTGCAAAGAATGGACCCTGCACCCTCTCCACCCATTCACCACTTCACACCTACTTCAGGCAAGACTCCAGTATGAAAAGATTGGACCCTTTCCCACCCCAACCAACACTTCACACCCACTCACAGCCTGACCTCAGTCTGCAAAGACTGGGTCCTTCTACACTCCCCACTCCAGTCACCACTTCACACCCAATTACTCACTCCCTCCTTGCTGAACAACATCACTTCATCGACAATAAGAATAGAGGAGGTGGAGAGGGTTTTCAGAAGACAGAAAGGCCGGAAATCTCACAGACATTTTTAACCAGTCCCTGCCTGCTTCAAAGTGTCCACTATTGTCCCTGTACCCAAAAAGGTTAGGATTACTTGTCTTAATGACTACAGGCCTGTCGCACTGACCTCCGTACATGAAGTCACTTGAAAGGCTTGTGCTGGCCCAGCTGAAAAATATCACAAACCCCCTGCTGGACCCTCTGCAGTTTGCATATCGGGCCAATAGATCTGTGGATGATGCAGTCAACCTGGGCCTGCACTTCATCCTCCAGCACCTAGACCACCAGGGGACCTCTGCGAGGATCATGTTTGTTGATTTTAGCTCTGCATTCAACACCGTTGTGCCAGAGCTACTACACTCCAAACTTTCCGAGTTGCCTGTGCCTGAACCCCTCTGTCAGTGGATGACCAGCTTCCTGACAGACAGGAAGCAGCATGTGAGGCTGGGAAAACACATCTCGGACCCGCAAACGCTCAGCATAGGAGCACCATAAGGCTGCGTACTCTCCCCTCTCCTCTACTCTCTCTGCACCAATGACTGCACCTCCACAGACACCTCTGTCAAGCTTCTCAAGTTTGCGGATGACACAACCCTGAATGGACTGATCCAGGATGGGGAGGAATCTGCCTACAGACAGGAAGTGTCACAGCTGGCGTCCTGGTGCCGTAGCAACAACCTGGAGCTCAATGCTCTTAAGACGGTGGAATTGATTGTAGACTTTAGGAGAGCTCCCCTCCCCTCACCCCACTCACCATCAACAACACCACAGTCACATCTGTGGAGTCTTTAAAGTTCCTGTGAACCATCATCTCCAATGACCTTGTGGGGGCTACCATTGACTCCACAGTCAAAATGGCACAACAGAGGATGTACTTCCTGCGGCAGCTGAGGAAGCACAATCTGCCACAGCGAGTTAAGCAGCATCTCTGGAGAACATGGATAGAGTCCTAGAGTGACGCAGTGGAAACAGGCCCTTTGGCCCAACTTTCCCCTACCAGCTAACAATGTTCCAGCTACACTAGTTCCACTTGCCTGCGTTTGGTCCATATCCCTCCAAACCGGTCCTATCCATGTACCTGCCTTACTGTTTATTAAATGATGGGATAGTCCCTACCTCAACTACCTCCTCTGGCAGCTCGTTCCATACACCCACCACCTTTTGTGTGAAAAAGTTACCCGTTGGATTCCTATTAAACCTATTCCCCTTCACCTTGAACCTATGTTCTCTGGTCCTCGATTCCCCTACTCTGGGCAAAAGACTGTGCATCTACCCGATCTATTCCTCTAATGATTTTGTACACCTCTATAAGATATCCCCTCATCCTCCTGCGCTCCTTGGAATAGAGACCCAGCCTGCTCAACCTCTCCCTATAGCTCACACCCTCTAGTCCTGGCAACATCCTCATAAATCTTCTCTGTACTCTTTCCAGTTTGACATCTTTCCTATAACATGGTGCCCAGAACTGAACACAATTTTCTAAATGCGGTCTCACCAACATCTTATACAACTGCAATATGACCTCCCAACCTATATACTTAATACTCTGACTGATGAATGCCAAAGTGCCAAAATACATTTTGACCACCTGATGTACCTGCTACTCGACCTTCAAGGAACCGTGCAACCATCAACCATTCCTCTCCCCACCTGGCTAATTGATCCAGATCCTGCTGCAATCTTTCACAACCATCTTCACTATCTGCAAAGCCACTCACTTCTATATCATCAGCAAACTTGCTAATCTTACCCTGTTCTGGGACGTTTCACAGAGTGCTGGAGTAACTCAGCGGGTCAGGCTGAGTACAGAAGTTGAGAGGTCATTTTGCAGTTGAATAAGAAGGTGAGGCCACATTCAGAGTATTGTGTTCAGTTCTGGGCACCATGTTATAGGAAAGATGTCATCAAACTGGAAAGGGTACAGTGAAGATTTACGAGGATGTTGCCAGGACTAGAGGGCCAGAGCTATAGGGAGAGGTTGAGTAGGCTGGGACTCTATTTCATGGAGCACAGGAGGATGAGGGATGATCTAATAGACGTGTATAAAATCATGATTTGAATAGATGTGGTTGAGTCTTTTGCCCAGAGTAGGTGAATCGAGGAGCAGAGGACATAAGTTTAAGGTGAAGGGGAAAAGATTTAATAGGAATCTGAGGGGTATGTTTTTCACACAAAGGGTGGTGGGTGTATGGAACAAGCTGGCAGAGTAGGTAATTGAGGCGGGGACTATCGCAACATTTAAGAAACAGTTAGTCAGGTACATGGATAGGACAGGTTTGGAGGGATATGGATCAAACATGGGCAGGTGGGACTAGTGTAGATTGGACATGCTGGGCCGAAGGGTCACACAGTATCACTATGGCTCTATCTATCTTTCCCTCTTAAATCCATTCTCCTGCCTTCTCCCCATTACCTCTGACACCCGTATCAATCAAGAATCTATCAATCCCCTGCTGAAAAATGTCCATTGACTTGACCTCCACAGCTGTCTGTGGCAATGAATTCCACAGTTTACCACCCTCTGACTTAAGAAATTCCTGCTCATCTCCTTCCAAAATGAACATCTTTTAATTCCGAGGCTGTGGCCACTGTTCCTAGACTCTCCCACAAGTAGAAACAACCTCTCCACATTCACTTCATCTAGGTTTGTACTAGGCTGGGATAGACTACAACAGCTTCACACCATGTCCCAAAGCGCGTGTCCTGTCCTGCATCAGCCAAGGCAGCAGAGACGTTATAGGAGAGGGCAAGCACCGTAACAAAGTAGCTCACGACGGTTTGGGCAACATTCAGGAATGTCTATGCATGTCACATCATGCATTTTATTGAAGAAGGGTCTTGACCCGAAATATAATCTATACCTTTTCTCCAGAGATGCTGCTTGACCAAATGAGTTACTCCAGCACTCTGTGAAACGTCACCTATCCATATTCTCCACAGATGCTGCCTGACCCACTGAGTTACTCCAGCACTCTGTGTCTATTTTCCCTTCACCCATCTGCCCAAGCCCACTCTCCCCCTCCTATGTTCCTTTCCACCCATAAACCTCTCTCTGCCTTTACATTTCACTCCTCTTTCAAGTCTGCTCTACTTATCTACATGCATTTTCTTCTTAACTTTTTAGTCATAGAATGATGCAATGTGGAAACAGGCCCTTCAGCCCAACTTGCCCGCACCGACCAACATGTCCCATCTAAACTAGTCCCACTCACACGCGTTTGGCCCATATCCATCTAAATCTGTCCTATCCATGTACGTGTCCAAATGTCTCTTAAACATTAGGATAGTCCCAGCCTTAACTACCTCCTCTGGCAGCTCGTTCCATACACCCACCACCCTTTGTGTGAAAACAGCTACCTCTCAGATTCCTGTTAATTTCTGAAATATTGGTCATAAATTTGGCGCACAAATGCTCCAAAATAAGGCTCAGAATGCATCAGAGAGCATGTAAAACCCCTGAGCTTCCCTTAAGCGGGCCCTGGACCCTGGCATCGAGGGACTTCACGCGTCACGCTCGTGATGTGCGCAGCGCGCGCATTATTTCACATTAAACGTTTTTGTAATCCTGTCATACCACCCTCCTTTTTGAAAAGCTTCGTACGGGCCTGCCACTGTGGACGGCTCGATTGCAATCATGTCTAGTCTTTCCACTGACTGGCTAGCACGCAACAAAAAGCTCTACATTGGACCTTGGTACACGGGACGATGCACAAATTTGAATTGATTGAAAATTACAGCTTGGAAACAAGGCCCTTCACACGGGTTCAATGCTATCCCACTTTCTCATCCACTCACTACACACTATCGGCAATTTGCAGAGGGCCGATTAACCTACAAACCCGCACGCCTTCGGGATGTGGGACCCTGTGGAAACCCTTGGAGAACGTGCAAACTTCACACAGACAGCACCTGAGTTGAGGAATAAACCCAAGGTCTCTCTGGTGCTGTCAGGCAGCAGCTCTACCTGCTGCATCACTGTGTCCCCTCACCCCCACACCACTGTCTCTTTTGTGACGAATCCAACTGAAGCATGTTTGGCTTCAACCACTTTCTGTTTCTCTTTCCACTGACGCTGGCCACTGTGTTTCTGCATTTTCATCTCGCTTCCAGTACCCTTTGGTTGGCATTGAGGCAAGTAATTTAGCAGACCACAGCAAGGCTGAAGAGGGATTATACATGAACCTAGTGTTAAAGAAGGAACTGCAGATGCTGGAGAATAGAGGGTGCACAAAAGGCTGGAGAAACTCAGCGGGTGCAGCAGCATCTAAGGAGCGAAGGGGATAGGCGACGTTTCGGGTCGAGACCCTTCTTCAGACTGGTCAGGGATCAGGGAAACGAGAGATATAGACGGTGATGTGGAGAGATAAAGAACAATGAATGAAAGATATGCAAAAAAGTAATGATGATAAAGGGAACAAGCCATTGTAAGCTGTTTGTAGTGTGAAAATAAGCTAGTACGACTAGGGTGGGGGAGAGATAGAGAGAGAGGGAATGCCAGGGCCCGAGGGCCGAGGGAGAGGCAGGAAGGGGACAGCAAGAATTAACAGAATTGAGAAAATTCAATGTTCAAGCCCAGAGGATGCAGACTCCCCAAGCGGAATATGAGGTGCTGTTCCTCCAACTTGCGGTGTTGCTCACTCTGGCCATGGAGGAGGCCCAGGACCGAGAGGTCGGATACGGAATGGGAGGGAGAGTTGAAGTGCTGAGCCACCGGGAGGTCGGGTTGGTTATTGCGGACCGAGCGGAGGTGTTCGGCGAAACGATCGCCAAGCCTCCGCTTGGTCTCACCGATATAGATCATCTGGCATCTGGAGCAGCGGATGCAGTAGATGAGGTTGGAGGAGGTGCAGGTGAACCTCTGTCGGACCTGGAAGGACTGTTTGGGTCCCTGAAAGGAGTGGAGGGGGGAGGTAAAGGGACAAGTGTAGCATCTCTTGCGGTTGCAAGGGAAAGTGCCCGGGGAAGGGGTGGAGCAGGAGGGAAGGGAAGAATTGACAAGGGAGTTGCGGAGGGAGCGGTCTTTGTGGAAGGCAGACAGGGGGGGAGATGGGAAGATGTGGCGGGTGGAGGGGTCACGTTGGAGGTGGCGAAACTGGCGGAGGACTATCTGTTGCATGTGCCGGCTGGTGGGGTGAAAGGTGAGGACCAGGGGGACTCTGCCCTGGTTGCGAGTGGGGGAATGGGGAGAGTGGGCAGTGTTGCGGGGTATGGAGGAGACCCTGGTGCGAGCCTCATCTATAGTGGGGGAGAGGAATCCCCGTTCTCTGAAGAATGAGGACATTTGTGATGACCTGGTGTGGAACACCTCATCCTGGGAGCAGATGCGGCGTAGACGGAGGAATTGGGAATAGGGGATGGAGTCCTTACAGGAAGCAGGGTGGGAGGAAGAGTAGTCCAGGTAGCTGTGGGAGTCAGTTGGTTTGTAGTGGATGTCGGTCAGGAGTGTATCACCTGCAATAGAGATGGTGAGGTCAAGTCCGATCAAGGGTAGTCCAAGGGTCACCAAAGAGGTAGATAGTAGTTCAGCGCTGCTCAACTGTAATCATCTGTATTAAATATATCTGATCATAAATATATCTGATCATAAATATATCTGACGTGGATACGTTTTTCCCATTGAGGGTAGGGAAGTTTCAAACAAGAGGGCATGACATGAGAATTAAGGGACAGAGGTTTCGGGGTAACGTGAGGGGGAACTTCTTTACTCAGAGGGTGGTGGCTGTGTGGAATGAGCTTCCAGCAGAAGTGGTGGAGGCAGGATCGATTTTAACATTTAAGAGTAAAGTGGATAGGTATATGGACGTGAAGGGAATGGAGGGGTATGGTCTGAGTGCAGGTAGATGGGACTAGGGGAAAACAAATGGTCGGCACGGACTGGAAGGGCCGAGAGGGCCTGTTTCCGTGCTGTAATTGTTATATGGTTATATGGTTATATGGTTATAAGAAATAAGCAGAAACTGTTTGAAAGACCTTTCGATGTGGGGATTGTCCAAAGCTAGGCATAGAGTGCATGGGTAACTCAGTGGGTCAGGCAGCATCTCTGGAGGATGAGTCGGGGAGGTTTTGGGTCAGGATCATAAACATCACCTATCCATGTTCTCCAGAGGTGCAGCCTGACCCGCTGAGTTACTCCTGCATTCTGTGTCATTTTTTTGTGAACCAGCACCTGCAGTTCCTTGTGCTCCGCTGCCTAAAGCCGATTCACAGAGTGAACTGCTGGCCTGCATGGTATACACATCCGTCCGTCCATTCCCTGCATTCCTCGTGTGCTGCTCTAAGAACCTCTCAAACACCACATGGGGAAATGTCAGGAGAGGGTGCACATTATTAGTTTGTCAGTTCTAGGAGCAGAATTAGGTCATTCGGCCCAACAAACCTGCTCCGCCATTCAATCATGGCTCATCTACCTCTCCCTCTCAACACAATTCTCCTGCCTTCTCCCCATAACCTCTGACACCCTCAGTAAGCAAGAATTTGTCAATCTCCACCGTTAGAATATCCATTGACTTGGCCTCCACAGCCGTCTGTGGCAATACATTCCACAGATTCACCACCTGGCTAAAGTAATTCCTCCTCATCTCCTTTCTAAAGGTACGTCCTTTTATTCTAAGGCTATGACCTCTGGTCCTAGACAAGTGGAAACATCTTTTCATCATCCACTCTATCCAGGCCTTTCACTATTTGATACGGTTCAATGTGGTCCCCCCTCAACCTTCTAAACTCCAGTGAATATATGTTAAGGGCTCATCATATGTTAAGACCGTGGGTGGCATGGTGGCGCAGCGACAGAGTTGCTGCCTTAGTGCCAGAGACCCAGGTTCGATCCTCACTAAAGGTGCTGTCTGTACCAAGTTTGTACGTTCTCCCTGTGAGCTGCTTAGGTTTTCCCTGGGAGCTCTGGTTTCCTCCCACATTCCAAAGACATACAGGTTAATTTACTGTAAAATTGTAAATTGTCCCTAGTGTGTGTAGGATAGTGTTAGTGTGCAGGTGGGCCAAACGGCCTGTTTCTGTGCAGTTTCTCTAAACTAAACCAGGTGTGGAAGTCGTGGCTGTACTGAAGATGGGGGGAACAGATACAGGTTTACACCAAAGCTAGACACAAAGTGCTGGAGTAACTCAGCGGGTCAGGCAGCATCTCTGGAGAAAAAGGATGGGTAATGTTTTGGGTCGAGGCCGTTCTTCAGACTGAAAACTGAGGGCGCGGAGAAGGTGGAGAGGGGGAGGGAAACTGGAGGCAGTATAAGGCCAGAATAAAGCAGGGCCGGCAACAGATGACCAAGGAAGGGTGGAGCCCACAATGGTCCATTGTTGGCTGGGGACGAGGTGATAACAAAGGGATACAAACAGTGAAATTAGCAAGAGGACTAGGGTGGGGGAGGGAGGGAGTGAGAGGGGATGCAAAGACTGTACATACGCATCCTGAAACAGGGGTAATCAATGCAAAAACAGATCAGGAGAACAGGTGATGGGGTGGCTGGTGAGCTGGGGAGGCAGCTCACAAAACCACTCACCAAAGGATGATAGAATCTCTGGGCGGCTTGGTGGCGCAGCGGTAGAGTTGCTGCCTTACAGCGCCAGAGTCCCGGGTTCGATCCTGACTACGGGTGCTTGTCTGTACAGAGTCTGTACCTGTGTGGGTTTTCTCCGGGATCTCTGGTTTCCTCCAACAAGGTCATACATGTATGTAGGTTAATTGGCTTCGGTAAAATTGTAAACTGTCCCTAGTATGTGCAGGATGGAATTGCTGGTCAGCGCTGACTCGATGGGCCGAAGGGCCTGTTTCCGCGCTGTATCTCAAAACAAAACTAAAATAAAACTAAGAATCAAATTGGAGATTTGATGATAGATCCTCATTGGAGCCCTCGGATGATCTTCAACTTTATCTTGCACTGAACGTTATTCCCTTTATCCTACATATATGTATGTTGCGGACGGCTCGATTGTAATCATGTATTGTCTTTCTGCACCAAAAAAGTTTCTCAATGTACCTCGGTACACGTGACAACAAACCAAACCACACAAAATGACTTGAGCTGGTATGGCCATGTGAATGATTTTTGCGTGGCTGCACACCCTACACAGTTCTTCTTCTGTCGTGTGGCGTGCACAGCCTAAAGCTGTTGGACAACTTGTTCTATTTGATATTCCGTTTGTGCACGTGGAGTTGATTGCATTAGTCGAAACAGGTCGGACCACGTGAAGGTTGCAATCTTCCACCCCCCTACAGAGTTGCATTGCCATGAAGATGAAGCGCAGGCTTTCGACACTGGTGTCTTGGTTAGGTTGGCGTAGGTACGCTGTGGCTACACCGCAGAGGTGAACCATCAAACAAACCACAAACCGCCCAAACAATCTAACAAAAGCAGCCGATCAGAGGGGTACACGCCTAATTCAAGTTCCTTTGTCACGACAACCTACAGCCTGAATCTAAAGCAGAACAACAAATACCTCCCTCCTCGGCAGGTCTAGTGGTGAGCTTCTTACAAGTGAATCTGGAGCCCAGCATATACCGGGTCCAAGGCCACAGGAGGTGAACACACACTGTTCATTCACGAGGACCAATTAGATGGGGAAATGTCCGACGCACTGTCGCTGTTTGTCCAATGAGGGACGTGGGTCTGTCGGTGTCTCTCCGTGTGTGTGTGTCTGTGTGTGTGTGTGTGTGGGTAACCGTAATGGTGTGTGTGCATGAACATGTCGATCTGATCCTGTCTACATGTACGCATGACCATCTTCATGTGTGTGCAACCGTGTCCACGTGTTTGACCGTCCATGCGTGTGCCTGACCCCTTCCATGTGCGCTCTGTGTTTGTGCATGCGTGTGTGTGACCTACACGTGCCATGTAACTGTGTCTATGTGAGTATCTATGTGTCACTGCGTCTGTGCGTGTGCGTGTCTGAGCACACAGGTTTGCATACGTGTCTGTGAGTACATGTGTGTACATGTGTGTCTGCATCTGATGCATCGGCACAGGAACAGGCCCTTTTGCCCGACACGTCCATGTTGTCCACCCCCCAGCTCTCGGCCCACAGCCCGTGATGCCCCGGTGTTTCATAAATGTCACGCGTCTGGCACGGTGGCGCAGCGGCAGAGTTGCTGCCTCACAGCGCCAGGGACTTATTTCATCTAATAAAGTTAGATGATTGCAACACTATCTAACTGGGAAGTCCACAGGCTTGCCAGGGCCAAGGATAGTACCGGGCAGATTGGATTCGACTTGGTAACTCTCCTGTTCACTCCGGAGGGTATGTTTGTGCGTCAGGTACAGAAGGATTATCACAGAACTATATGCAGAAACACAATCCCATGTTACATGGGTACACGTGAACCATTTGTGTACAATTAAATGATGAGGAGAGCCCTGCTGAAGGAATTTCTAAACCGGAGTAACAGCTCAGCGTTTGGGTGCTACTCCCAGGGTAGGTGCAGCTCAGAGTAGATGGAGATTACCCTGGGCTAAAGCAACTTAGAGAGTGGCACTGCAGCACAGCGCCAGTGACCCAGATTCGATCCTGGCCACTGGTGCGGTCTGTACGGAGTCTGCACACTCTCCCTGTGGCCGCGCGCTTTTCCTCTGGGTGCTTCCGGATCAATGGTCGGCATGGACTCGGTGGGCCGAAGGGCCTGTTTCCGCGCTGTATCTCTAAAGTCTAAAATGTCTTTGCTCTGTAGCCACCGTGCGTGAATAAAACGTTTTAAACACTACTACTGAACTCGGCGCATCGTTGAGAAGGAATTCCGTGATCCAACAGTTGTTCCCGGCTGGCAGGATGGCGGGAAGGAATACTCCAGGGAACGGTGTGGAAATGGAGCAAGATAGACACAAGATGGTGCACTAACTCAGCGGGTCAGACAGTATCTCTGGAGAAAAAGGATGGGCCACGTTTCGGGTCGGGACCCTTCTTCAGACGTGGGGAACGGGACGTCCTGTTGAACGCATGACCCCAGTCTTGGGCCCTTGATCACCACGAGCGAGAGAGCGAACAGAGGCCCACATGGAGCTGGGCAAGATGAGGGAGGGATGCGGGGGAGGCGGGGTGAGCCGGCAACGACCCTACAGCATGCCAGGGCCATGCCCAGGCGTAATGTGTAGCGAGGAACTGCAGATGCTGGTTCACACTGAAGATAGACACAAATTGCTGCAGTAACTCAACGGGTCAGGCAGCATCTCTGGAGGACACCTATTCCTTTTCTCCAAAGATGCTGCCTGGCCTGCTGAGTTATTCCAGCATTTCTACCTCATGAGGTTAAGACTGTCATTTGTGAGCTTTGGACCTGTTACCCTGCAAACCAATATCCATAATGACATTTGGACAGGTACATGGATAGGAAAGGTTTAGAAGGATATGGGCAGGTGGGATTAGTGTAGATGGGGTATCTTGGTGGGCATGGGCAAGTTGGGTCGTAAGGCCTGTTTCCGTGCTGTGTGACTCTGTGATGATGATTCGTATCACTGAGGCCAGTTGGTGATTTTATCGGGAGCATGAAAGGACCGGGAGCCCCCCAGTGTGGCCCAGGGAATGGCTGGATAGTTCCCTGGCATTAAGAAGCTCCCAGCGAGCGCCGCAGATAGATCACCCGTGACTGAATGGCGGAGTGGCCTCGATGGGCCGAATGTCCTTATTCTGCTGCTGAAAATTATGGATTTCACTGCCACAAATAAAAGCACCATTGAATAAGATGAGCTTGGTCCTTGAGTACATTCAGACACATTTAGAAGAAGCTAAGTCTGAAGAAGGGTCTCGACCCACAATGCTAGCCATTCCTTCTCTCCAGTGATGCTGCCCATCCCGCTGAGTCACTCCAGCTTTCTGTGTCAATCTTCGGTTTAAACCAGCGTCTGCAGTTCCTCCCTACACAGGCACATTTCGAGGCTGGTTCAGACGGGCTACATAAATGTTGATGCTCCTTACCTGGCACATGAATTCCACGGGGTTGATAACATTGTTCAAGAGGTTCTCAATTTCCTCCATGTCAGTGTGGTACGTTAAAGTCGCTGAACATATTTTCAAGTCTCCAGAGTAGACGGTGAGTGTGACC
The DNA here is from genome assembly GCA_035221665.1 of Okamejei kenojei. Classification (NCBI taxonomy): domain Eukaryota; kingdom Metazoa; phylum Chordata; class Chondrichthyes; order Rajiformes; family Rajidae; genus Okamejei; species Okamejei kenojei. The sequence goes on from CM069165.1 coordinate 9,530,238, forward strand.
AATCCAGGAGGCATATCTGTCCAAAATCAAGAGGAGTTACAAATTCCACACCGAAAGACCTCATCACCAATACTAATGCACGGGAATGGCGCCTGCGTGGTTTTAGAGAGGAACTACGCACTGTCCACGGGCACCCTGGGGGATTTCTGGGACCACTGGGCACAGCGGGGGGTGGAATGCATCCTTAATAAAGATGGGGATACAGTTATAGAATGGTTTAATTAGTATTTTAGAATATTTGTTTCACTTTGTATTATGGTGGTGAGTTTGTTTGTATTGGTTTGTATTGTACATCGGTGAGACCAAGCGCAGGCTTGGCGATCGTTTCGCTGAAAACCTCCACTCAGTCCATCTTAACCTTACCTGATCTCCCGGTTGTTCAGCACGTCAACTCCCCCTTCCATTCCCAATCTGACCTTTCTGTCCAGGGCCTCCTCCATTGTCAGACTAAGGCCCGGCGCAAATTGGAGGAGCAGCACCTCATATTTCGCTTGGGTAGTTTACACCCCAGCGGTATGAACATTGACTTCTCTAACTTCAGATAGCCCTTGCTTTCCCTCTCCATCCTCTTCCCCTTCCCAGTTCTTCCCAGTCTTACTGTCTCCGCCTACATTCTGTCTTTGTCCCACCCACTCCCCTGACATCAGTCTGAAGAAGCGTCTCGACCCGAAACGTCACTCATTCCTTCTCTCCAGAGATGCTGCCTGTCCCGCTGAGATACTCCAGCATTTTGTGTCAACCTTCATTTTTGTAAATAATTGATGATAATTAATTTGGCAAAAAAAATGCACGAGAATGTCCATTGTTTTGATCACCCATTTCCCTGTGCAATAATTATTTTAATTACCCCTTCCCTATTTCCAATAGCACCCCTTTCTCTGGGGCACACAGATTCCTCCCACTATCCCGCCCCACTTAACCCGTCTTAAGAACATAAGACATAGGTGCAGATAAGGCCATTCAGCCCATTCAAGCCTACTCCGCCATTCAATCATGCCTGATCTATCTCTCCCTCCTAACCCTATTCTCCTGCCTTCTCCCCGTAACGCCTTTCCAAATCAAGAACCTGTCAATCTCAATGCCTTAAGAATACTCATTGATTTGGCCTCCACAGCTGCCTGTGGCACTGCCCTCTGGCTAAATGAAATTTCTCCTCATCTCCACATCTACCCCTCCCTCTAACTGCACATCTCACTCCTCCTCTCCCCTTATCTCACACCCTTTTGTCTCTTTTTCATCTCTGGCCTTTGTCCACCCATCTGCCAAATATACCCTCTCCCACCTGTATCCACCTATCATGCTAGTCCTTATCCTGTCCCGTCGCGTCCCCCTCCACTACAATCAGTCTGATGGGGTCCGACCCGAAACGTCACCTATCCATTATCACCACGGATGCTGCCTGACCCGCTGAGTTACTCCAACGCTTGCGTTTTGCTTAAGATTCCAGCGTTTAAAATTCCTTAAGTGTCAATTACAATAACTGTATCGGCTTATATATCAAAAGACAGTGATGTTTTGTTTATGTGCTCTCCAGTTAAATGTAGTTTGGTTTAGTTTAGTTTAATTTACAGCGCAGACACAGGCCCTTCAGCTCAGCGAGTCCGCACCGACCAGCAATTCCCACACTGACATCTACATCAATGACGTGATGTACATTGCACTTACATTGCAACCTCTCTGGAGAGAGACTGAAGCTGGCACTACGTGCTTCAAGCTTCTGCACCTTCTGTCCGATGGGATCGGTGGGAAGAGGGAATGACTGGGGTATGAGTGCTCCCAGATTATGATGGCTGCTTTCCCGAGGCAGGGTGAAGTGTAGATGGGAGTCGGGGTGTGTGTGATGGATAATAGACAATAGACAATAGAGCAGGTGTAAGCCATTCGGCCCTTCGAGCCAGCACCGCCATTCAATGTGATCATGGCTGATCATCGCCAATCAGTATCCCGTTCCTGCCTTCTCCCCATATCTCCTGACTCAGCTATCTTTAAGAGCCCTATCTAACTCTCCCTTGAAAGTATCCAGAGAACCAGCCTCCACCGCCCTCTGAGGCAGAAAATTCCACAGACACACTTTCTGTGAGAAAAAGTGTCTCCTCATCTCCGTTTTAAATGGCTTACCCCTTATTCTTAAACTGTGGCCCCTGGTTCAGGACTCCTCCAACATCAGGAACATGTTTCCTGCTTCGATTTTGTCCAAACCCTAAATAATCTTATATGTTTCAATAAGATCCCCTCTCATCCGTCTAAACTCCAGAGTGTACAAGCCCAGCCGCTCCATTCTCTCAGCATATGACAGTCTTGCCATCCTGGGAATTAACCTTGTAAATCTACGCTGCACTCCCTCAATGGCAAGAATTGGGCTGCATCCACAACTCTCTGGAATTTCATGTGGTCTTGTTTGAAGTTATTATCTCAATGGGGTTAGGTTAGGTAAGGGGGAGGTACAGCGAGACCTGGGCGTCCTTGTACACCGGTCCCTGAAAGTTGGCGTGCAGGTACAACAGGCAGTGAAGAAAGCTAATGGAATGTTGGCCTTCATAACAAGAGGATTTCAGTTTAGGAGTAAAGAGGTTCTTCTGCAGTTGTATAGGGCTCTGGTGAGACCACATCTGGAGTATTGTGTACAATTTTGGTCTTCTAATTTGAGGAAGGACTGCCTCAATTTGTGATTGAGGCAGTGCAGAGTAGGTTCACGAGATTGATCCCTAGGATGGCGGGGCTGTCATATGAGGAAAGATTGAAAAGAAAAGGCTTGTATTCACTGGATTTTAGAAGGATGAGGGGGGATCTTATAAAGACAAATATAATTATAAAAGGACTGGACAAGCTAGATGCAGGGAAAATGTTCCCAATGTTGGGCGAGTCCAGAACCAGGAGCCACAGTCTTAAAATAAAGGGGAGGTCATTAAAGACTGAGGTGAGAAAAAACTTTTTCACCCAGAGAGTTGTGAATTTATGGAATTCCCTGCCACAGAGGGAAGTGGAGGCCAAGTCACTGAATGGATTTAAGAGAGTTAGATAGAGCTCTAGGGACTAGTGGAGTCAAGGGATATGGGGAGAAGGCAGGCACGGGTTATTGATAGGGGACAATCAGCCATGAGCACAATGAATGGCGGTGCTGGCTTGAAGGGCCAAATGGCCTCCTCCTGCACCTATTTTCTATGTTTCTATGTTTCTAAGTTGAAATGTTGAACGACAGAATAAAGAATTGTGGCTTTGTGGCTGGAAGCAGAGGGTGGTGGTTGAAGGGTGTTTTACAGACTGGAGGCCTGTGATCAGGACAAGGAGGTTATGAAAACAGATGCTGACAACAGCCAGCACAAGTGCAAGAACGTGAGCCAAAGTTTAACACACGCTGGTACTGCTAAACATTACACAGTGGAGATCAACATCAACTAAGAAAGGTTTAAACTATATTCCTCTCTGTAATAATGGAACTGGAGGTAAAGGAGGAATTGTGTAAATAAGTGGCTTCCAAACACGAAATAAAACTGAATGTGAATCTGAACTCAAACCACACTGGCCACTTGGAGATAGACACAAAGTGCTGGAGTAACTCAGCGGGTCAGGCAGCATCTGTGGAGAAAACGGACAGGTCATGTTTTGGTTCAGGACCCTCCTTCAGATTTAAAGTGGGGGGGTGGGGTGGCGAAGAACTAGAGGTGAGAAAAGACCAGGACAAAACTGGCTAGCAGAAGATGACCTCCGGTTCCCTGATAGGCTAAGTGTTGGCCATGGAGAGTGTGATCTCAAGGGGGTACATTATAATGAATTGTGGAACTGGTTTAAATGACATAGGTGGAGGAAAAGGGCAAGGGGAGAGTTAGTATGTTACTTCAAATTGGAGAATTCCATATTCATACCACCAGGTTCGTAAGCAGAATATGAGGTGCTGTTCCTTCAGTTTGCATGTTGCCTCACTTTGGCAATGGAGGAGGCCCAGGACAGAAAGGTCAATGTGGGAATGGGAAGGGGAGTTAAAGTAGTTGGCAACTGGGAAAAAGGGTCCCGACATGAAACGTCACCCATCCTTTTTCTCCAGAGATGCTGCCTGACCCGCTGAGTTACTGCAACACTAGCAGTTCCTCCCTATTTCATTGTGGCCACTTGGAGGTTGGGTTGGTGGACCTGACACCCACCTGGAGCATCAGCGGACAGAGTGTACTCGTTCACAAACAGTGCGGGGACCCGTGCCGACGCTGTCGTATCCAACACAAAGTCCATTTCGTTTCTTACTTTGCTGTCCAGTTTGACCTTTAGAATAACAAAAACCTGTTGCGGGACCTGGAATTAAAGTAGAATATGGAGGACATTCAGCATATTGTGGTCACGCCAACTAAACCCCACACCCTTCCTCATAGCTGAGGAGGGGACGATTAGAATGTCATTGGATCGTACAGCATGGAAACAGGCCCTTCGGCCCAACTCGTCCCTACCGACCAAGTTGCCTCCCCGAGCTTCAGACCGATTGTAGCATTTATTTTCATCTCTGTTCATTGTCCCCATCTGCCTTTCAAAAGCCCAGTTCACCTGTTTCAACCTATCACCTGCCCACCTCTCTTCCTGCTTTCTTTCCTCCCCTTAGAATCAGTCTGAAGAAGAGACCCGACCCAAAATGTTCTCCAAAGTTGCTGTCTGGCCTGCTGCGTTACCCCAGCACTTTGTGAGTTTCTTAGCTGTAAATATTTGTTCACTTCTCATTGATTAAGCAATACTTCCCACTCCTTTCCATGTTTTAGTTTAGTTTAGAGATACGGCGCAGAAACAGGCCCTTCGGCCCACCGGGTCTGTGCTGACCATCGATCCCCGCACCCTAACACAATCCTACACATACTCAGGACAATTTACAATTATACCAAACCAATTAGCCTACAAACCTGTACGTCTTTGGAGCGTAGAAGGAAAACAGTGTTCCCTGAGAAAACCCACGCAGGCTGCAGGGAGAACGTACAAACTCCATACAGACAGCAGCCGAGGTCAGGATGGAAACCCGGTCTCTGGTGCTGTGAGGCAGCAACTCTACCGCTGCGCCACCGTGCCATCCTACACCTGCTCTCTGCCAGCTTTCTTCTGGAAGAAGGGTCCCGACCCAAAACGTCAGCTATCCATGTTCTCCACAGATGCTCTGTGGCCTGCTGAGTTTCTCAAGCACTTTGTATCTTTGTTTGCTGTAATTATTGGTTCACTTCTCATAGAAACATAGAAAATAGGTGCAGGAGGAGGCCATTCGGCCCTTCGAGCCAACACCGCCATTCATTGTGGTCATGGCTGATCATTCCCAATCAATAACCCGTGCCTGCCTTCTCCCCATATCCCTTGATTCCATTAGCTCCTGGAGCTCTATCTAACTCTCTCTTAAATCCATCCAGTGATTTGGCCTCCATTGCCCTCTGTGGCAGGGAATTCCATGAATTTACAACTCTCTGGGTAATTTTTTTGTTCTCACCTCAGTCTTAAATGGCCTCCCCTTTATTCTAAGACTGTGGCCCCTGGTTCAGGACTCGCCCAACATTGGGAACATTTTTCCTGCATCTAGCTTGTCCAGTCCTTTTATAATGTTATATGTTTCTATAAGATCCCCCCTCATCCTTCTAAACTCCAATGAATACAGGCCTAGTCTTTTCAATCTTTCCTCATATGACAGTCTCGCCATCCCAGGGATCAATAGAAACATAGAAACATATTGATAAATTGATACAGAGCAACTTCCCACTCTTTTATTCTATACTCTACTCGTCTATCTCTGTCTCCCTGCATGTCTTTCCATCACCAATCTGTAGTTGGTGGACAGCACGCTGTGTCAGCCAGATTATTCACCCATCCTTTCTGTAAACACTTTGTTAGACATCTTTCTTGCATTAAACTCCATCTGCCATCTCCCCGCCCATTTCATTCGACACGCATCACAGAGCGGACAGTTCCTCTCCTCACTCGGTACTCTCCTTGTGCCCATCCAGAGTGCACCTCCCCGCACCCCTCACTGCTCCTCCTCCCCCTCAAACTACAATCCATCTCCTCGCCATCCCCCACACCCCTACACTCCCCCATCTCTCAGCTCATACTCCTCCTCGTCATTCAGTCCTCACCACCAAGCTTCCTCATCATCCCACCCCTGTACATCCATCGTCCCCCCTCCCCATCCACCTCCAGATTACACCCCTCCCCTCCCCCGCTCCCACCCCCTGCCCTCTCCTCTCCTCTCCCACTCCTGCTCCCACCCCTGCCTCTCCTCCAACCCCTCCCCTCCTCTCCCCACCCCTCCCCACTCCTTCCCTCCCCATCCCCACCCCTCTCCCCTCCCCTCCCCTCACCTGCCCTGCCCTCATCACCCACCCCTCCTTTCTGCACATCTGCCCCCACTCCCCTCCCCTCCCCCCTCTGTGCGCTCCCTCTCCCAGGAACGGGGTGCTGGTTGCAGCCGGCTGCTGGTTGTCACCTACCCCACACTGGATCCTCTCGGGTAAAACCTTCAACATGTTCTCTCGATGTTCCGTGGGGGTCGTGCTATGTGAAGCGTCCGCTGGTCTGGCCACACTGCCCCGCACCCTGCTGTGTGTCTCCCCTTCTGTTTCCGTCGTATCGCAGCCAGAGTCTCTGCTGTTGCCTGAAAAGATGGGACATCACCGTGTGAGCGGTCTCAGCATCGAAGCACATCAATTTAAACAATTCCAGATAACCAGCCTCAGAGTCGTAGTCATAGACCCGTACAGCACGGAAACAGGCCCTTCAGCCCATGCTGACCAAGTTGGTAAACTGGGCTAGTTCTATGTGCCTGCATTGGTCCAAAGCCCTCTGTACCCGTCCTTTCCATATATCTGTCCATATACCCCGTGTCCATTGCCCTCATCAATCCTCATGGTGACCTCCTCAAAAACCTCCATCAGATTTGAGACATGATTCCCCATGCACACAGCCAAGCTGACTTGACCCAAACATCACCTCTCCATGTTCTCCACAGATGCTGCCTGAGCCTCTGAGTTAATCCAGCACTTTGTGTCTTGATTTGTAAACCAGCATCTGCAGTTCCTTGATTCTCCATTGTTAACTTTCTTTTTAACGTTTAGATTTTTAGAAATACAGCGCAGAAACAGGCCCTTCGGCCCACCGAGTCCGCGACGACCAGCGATCACCCCAGCCGATGCACTAGCAATATCGTACACACCAGGGACAATTTACAATTTTGTCAATTAACCTGTCTTTGGAGTGTGGGGGGAAACCGGAGCAACCGGAGAAAACCCACGTGGTCACGGGGAGAATGTACAAATTCTGTTTACACAGCACCCGTAGTCAGGATCGTAATCAGTAATCAGTCCGTGCCTATCCAAACACAAACAATCCCCTCCAACAACTTGTTTAGGAAGGAACTGCAGATGCTGGAAAATCAAAGGTAGACAAAAGTGCTGGAGAAACTCAGCGGGTGCAGCAGCGTCTATGGAGCGAATGAAATAGGCAATGTTTCGGGCCGAAACCCTTCAGGCCTATTTCCTTCAGGGTTTCGGGCCGAAACGTTGCCAATTTCCTTTGCTCCATAGATGCTGCTGCACCCGCTGAGTTTCTCCAGCACTTTTGTCTATCTTCAACAACTTACCCATCGCCTGTCGTTCCCTTGCTTGTCCTTCTTACATCATGGTGGGGTGAAGGGCCTGTTCTCTAAACTAAACCAAACTAAAACTAAACTAAAATAATCTAACAAAGTTTCTCTCTCCACAGATGCTGCTTGACATGCTTGGTTTGCACTGTGTCCTGTTTTCTCTTCCAGATTCCAGTATCTGCCTTCTAATACTGCCCCCTTCCCCCCTCTATATCTCCCTCATCACTTCTGTACCCACCTTCTCCAGACAGACCAGCAAAGATCCACGAGCCTTCATCACACTCTCCCACAAGCCGCCAGACAGTGTTTGCGATACCTATACCACGTCCTCACAACGCTGTCGGGGAAGTCCCTATTTTTTCTCTTAACCCCTTCCTGCCCGTACAGCTTAGAGTCCTACAGTGTGGGAAGAGACCCTTCGGCCCAAAGTCCGTGCTGACCAAGATGCCCCATCTTGCTAGTCCCACCTGTCCGAGTTTGGCCCAAATCTCTTCAAGTCTTTCCCTAGCCACATATCTGTAAACTTAAAACTCTTTCATTTTCTCACTTTTCTCACTAAACGATCATCAAGGGTGGCACGGTGGCTGTCTCACATCAGCAGAGACCCAGGTCCTCGGGTGCTGTCTGTGTTGAGTTTGCACATTCCCCCTGTGACAAACAGAGCTAAAAATAAAGCTGAGGATAGACACAAAATTCCGGAGTAACTCAGCGGGTGAGACAGCGTCTCTGGAGAAAAGGAATGGTTGACGTTTCAGGTCGAAACCCTTCTTCAGACTTAGAGTCAGGGTCAAAATAAAGCTGATTCAGCACAATCAGAACCAGGTAAATGGACTTTAGTTGGAAGCTGCAAAAACCTACAGGACCTCTTTCAGAATCCAGTTGCTGTGATCATTCCCCATTTATGTAGTTTAGTTTTTGGTTTAGTTCAGAGATACAGCACGGATACAGGCCCTTTCGGCCAGCGATCCCCGCACATTAACAATATCCTATACCCACTGCAGGATACAAGATACAAGATATATTTATTTGTCACATGTGCTAGTTGGCACGGTGAAATGTGGTCACCATACAGCCGTACAATAAAATAAAGAACACAACACGACAGAGTTCAACATAAAACATCCCCACACAGCAGAATCAAAGTTTCCCACTGTGTGGGAAGGCACCAAAGTCAGTCTCTTCCTTGATGTTCCCCCGTGGTCGGGGCCTCCGGAGCCCTCCGCAGTCGCTGCTACAGGCAGCCCGCCGCTCAGGCCCGCTCAGGCCCGACGTCGGGACTGGAGGCCAACCACTAGGGACAATTTTTACATTTACTGAGCCAATAACTACATACCTGGACGTCTTTGGAATGTGGGAGGAAACCGAAGATCTCGAAGAAAACCCTCGCAGGTCATGGGCAGAACGTACAAACTCCACACAGACAGTGCCCGTAGTCAGGATCGAACCCGGGTCTCCAGCGCTGCATTCACTGTGAGGCAGTGACTCTACCCACTGCGCCACCGTGCTGTCCTTAATGAAGATATCCACGACCTTTTACTTTTGATTCACCCATCATTACATCACGGTGACACGGCGGTAGAGTTGTTGCCTCACACCGCCCGAGACCCTGGTTAGATCCTGACTACGTGTGCTGTCTATATGCCGTTTATACATTCTCCCTGTGACCAGGTGGGTTTTCTCCGGGTGCTCCGGCTTCCTCACATACTCCAAAGACATGCAAGTGTGCAGGTTAATTGGCTTCGGTAAAAATTGTAAATTGTCCCGAGTGTGTAGGATAGTGCAAGTGTGTGGGGATCGCCGGTCGGCGCAGATTGGGTGGGCCGAAGGGCCTGTTTCTGTGCAATATCTCTAAACTAAACTAAACCAAAGACAGTCTATAGAAGCTGATAGTTGAGGTTCGCATTGTGCATTGTTCAAGAGGCTGATGGTTGTTGGGCAGATGGTGTTCTTAAACCTGGAGTAGGATCGTCACGTCATGTAATATTAGGTGGGCGCTGCTTGCAGTGTCGTGTACAGTTCTGGTCAGCACTGTACAGGAAGGATGGCGTAGTGTTAGAGCAGGACACAGGAGAGGGTTTTAGTTACAAGTGGAGACTGGACAGGCTGGGCTTGTCCTCACTAGACCACTAGAGACTGAGGGATGACCTTGGAGCGGCAGATAAGACGTAGAGGGTCAGAGATAGAATACTTCATCCCTTCATAAATTATTGGAGCAGAATTAGGCCATTCGGTCTATCCAGTCTACTTTGCCATTCAATCACGGCTGATTTTATCTTTCCTTCCCAACCCCATTCTCCTGCCTTCTTCCCGACACCCTTACTGATCAAAAACATGTCAATCTCCGGTTTGAAACGACCCACTGACTTGGCAATGAATTCCACAGATTCACCACCTTCTGACTGAAGAAATTCCTCCTCATCCCCTTCCTAAAGGTATGTCCTTGGTCCTTTTATTCTGAGGCTGTTCTCTCTGGTTCTCAACTCACCCACTAGTGGAAACATCCTCTCCACGTTTGACTTTCTGACCCATTAGTCGACGATCTGTGAGGACAGGGAGAGTCTAGGACTAGAGGTCACGGCCTCAATATTAAAGCACATTCTTTTAGGAAGGAAATGAGGAGGAATTTCTTTAGTCAAAGGGTGGTGAATCTCTGGAATTCTTTGCCACAGAAGGCTGAGGAGGCCGTCAGTGGATATATTTAAGGCAAAGACCGATGGATTCTTGATTAGTACGGGTGTCAGAGGTAATGGGGAGAAGGCAGGAGAATAGGGTTAGGAGGGAGATATAGATCAGCCATGATTGAATGGTGGAGTAGACTTGATGGGCCGAATGGCCTAATTCTGCTCCTATCTCTTATGATCTCATGATATGGATTAAGTGCAGGCAGAGGAGATGAACTTGTTTAGGTATTTGCAGATAATACTGGACTAATCAGCTAAACTATATTTTAATGCAATGATTATGCCACATATGACCTACTGTATAACAAGCTGGGCACTGGCATGTAAGTCCACACTAAAGCCTGTTGAAATTGGCTTATAAACAAGCCCTAAACATTCATGACAAAAAGCCCAGAATGTACCATCACTGTAACATCCTGAAGAAATATGATCTGCTGAGCTGGGAAAAAGTAATAAAATATGCAGATTCTATTTTGGTTTACAAAATCTTCCATGGACTAGCCCCAACTCCGTTTAAGTACTTTATAAAGAACAACACAAATGGGTCGACTGGAGCAGGCTCCAGAGGTGACTGTCTAGTCCCATTTAGGAAAAGTGTTTTTGGGCAGTCAGTGTTTTCATATCGAGCGTGGCAGGCCTGGAACACGATACCAAGCGTCATACGGGATCTGCCAACCTTTACCTCATTTACCAAACATCTAAAAACATGGTTACTGGAAAATCAATACTGCACTCATAATCTACCTCAAAATTATGCACCGCTATCTGGTCTGTCATAAGCAGCATTGTTTGTCTCTTTGTTTATTGTACTCTTTTTGTTATTTTTCTTATTTCATTGTTATTTTTTTTTCTTATTGATTTATTGCGTTGTGATGTGTTTAACTTGTTTATTAAACATCAACCTGCCAAAGGGACCAAAGATGGAAATTAGCTGCTGGCTATAATCTTGCATATTTACATGTAAATGTTTATCAATATGCACTGTCCTTGTCTAATAAATAAATAAATAAATAAATAATTTTAGGAAGTGGGACCCGTTGGGTCCCATGTTCACACGGGAGAGCTGGTCCATCAACACAATATTCCATCTCTACTTTAATTCCAATATTGGTAGCCAGTGGGGGGGGGCTTTCTGAAGTGCAGGTATGGGTGTTGTGGGCTGAAGGGACTGGTTTCCAGAGGGCTAGTATGGACATTGTGGGCCAAATGGATTATTGGGCTGGCAGCTCAGTCACTCAGGCCTGGTGGGCTGGCAGCTCACTCAGGCCTGGTGGGCTGGCAGCTCAGTCACTTAGGCCTGGTGGGCTGGCAGCTCAGTCACTCAGGCCTGGTGGGCTGACAGCTCAGGCCTGGTGGGCTGGCAGCTCCGTCACTCAGACCCGGTGAGCTGGCAGCTCAGTCACTTAGGCCTGGTGGGCTGGCAGCTCAGTCACTTAGGTCTGGTGGGCTGGCAGCTCAGTCACTCAGGCCTGGTGGGCTGGCAGCTCAGTCACTTAGGCTTGGTGGGCTGGCAGCTCAGTCATTCAGGCCTGATGGGCCGAAGGGGCTCTTAAAAAAAGTGAAATCTCAGTGAAAGGCACTTTTTCTGGACTTTTCCTGGCCTTGCACGGGCCTTTTGGGCCAAAATGCTCCTCCTGGGCAAATACGGGCATTTTGGGCAAAAGAGACTGGTTTCATGGCTAATAGGGGCCTTGTGGGACGAAATTAGTGGTTTCAGGCAGGCCAAACAACTAATTTCAATTTCAAGCACAGGGCAGGCCAAACAACTTATTTCATTTCCATTTCCATTTCCATTTCCATTTCCATTTCAAGCACAGGGCAGGCCAAACAGCTCATTGCATTTTCATTTAATTTCCATTTCCATTGCAGTTTCAAGCACAGGGCAGGCCAAACAGCTCATTGCATTTTCATTTCATTTCCATTTCCATTGCAGTTTCAAGCACAGGGCAGGGCAAACAGCTCATTGCATTTTTATTTCATTTCATTTCCATATCCATTGCAGTTTCAAGCACAGGGCAGAGCAAACAGCTCATTGCATTTTCATTTCATTTCCATTTCCATTGCATGTTCAAGCACAGGGCAGGCCAAACAGCTCATTGCATTTTAATTTCATTTCCATTGCAGTTTCAAGCACAGGGCAGGCCAACCAGCTCATTGCAAGGGGTGTTACCTTCATCATGGTGATTGACAGGTGAGAGGACCAATTAGCTGATCTCCAGATTTTTTAAACAATCATAACTTTTTTTTTAATTGATCGGAAAAATCCTCGGGGCTGCCTCAGCGGAGGAGGACTGTGCCTAAGATGGCCAAAAATCACATCGATATAGGGTGGCGTTGTTTCTAAAATCAATATACAGCGCAGACAGGAAGTGGTCAAGATGAGACTTTTAGTTATATAGATGTAGGCATAGATTAGATGGATATGCAGGGAACAGATAGATGGATTATGAGCAGGAAGGTGAGTGGAATTTAATTTATATATGGATATGCAAGGATTAGATCGATATGGATTATATACAGGAAGATGAGATGAGTTTACCTTGAAAATGTATACACAGGGATGGAAGGATATGGATTATGTGCAGGCAGAGGAGAATAGTTTAACATAGATGGATACACAAGGATAGAGGGATATGGATTACGTGCAGGTATGGTCTTGGCATCATGTTCGCCACAGACACTGTGGGCCGAAGGGCCTGTTCCTGTGCTGTACTCTTTGATGTTTTATGATCTATGTAGCTGTGAATCGGTTGTGCAGCAGCTCGGTGTATCATTAACCACGAGCCTGTGACTCTCACACCACAGTAGAAGGTGGGGTCTCTGCCAGTAATGGCAACTTCCTGCAGCTTGACCAAAGATCCTGAATGCTTTGTGAAGCCGACACGATTTCAAGCCTTTCTTGACGTCCTCTGAGTGAGGGCTATATGTATGTATTTATGTATGTACGTAATCTATGAACCAATGTTGTATAACGTTAGTACCTCCACCAATGTAAAGCACTTTGGCCAACGAGAGTTGTTTTTTAAATGTGCTATAGAAATAAAGTGACTTGACTTGACTTGACTTAAACTGAATGAACAATCTGCTGAAGACAGATCGCATTTTGCTGAGGGGTGGTGCGGTGGTGCAGCGGTAGAGTTGCTGCCTCACTGCGCCGGAGACCCGGGTTCGATCCTGACTACAGTGGCTGTCTATATGGAGTTTGTACGTTCTCCCTGTGACCGCGTGGGTTTTCTCCGGGTGCATCGGTTTCCTCCCACACTCCAAATACGTGCTGGTTTGTAGTTAATTAGCTTTGGTTAAAAATAGTGTAGTGTGTAGGATAGTGCTAGAGTACAGTGTGATCGTTGGTCAGCCTGGACTCGAAGGGCCAAAGAGCCTGTTTCCGTGCTGTACCTCTAAAGTCTAAAAAAGTCAAAGTCTAAAGAAAGTGTTTCCCTTCAAATAAAAACACAGAGAGAGGCACAACTATCTGGTTTAGAGATCAACATAGGAACAAGAAAGTCATCAATTTGGCAGATCAACAATGGTGAATAATATCACAGGTGATAGGACAACCCAAGAGCCTAGAATTATGCCAAGACCAACTATTACCTGCCTGTACATAATCCATATCCCTCTATTCACTGTGTATCCATATGCACAGCCTTCGTAAGTAGACTGGAAGGCATAAGCTGCCTGGGTTAGTGGCTATGGAGCTATAAGGAGAGCTTGGACAAACATAGGTCGACAGTCTGACAAAGGACCTCGATACATAAATCAGAAGTAGGGTCCCGCCCCAAATAGTCACCTCTCCACATTCTCCACAGATGCTGCATGACCTACTGTTATTCCTGGACTTTCGGTACCGTTCTATGTTCTTTGTTCAACCATATATGGAAGTAAAACAAAGAGCAAGCTGCTGCTGCTGCTACATTGGAGAATGACATGTGCAGATAAACTAATTTTAGGGATAATAAAATGAACTGCAGATGCTGGTTTATAAGTCTGAAGAAGGATCCCTTAGAAGGCTGAGGAAGTTTGCAACAGTGGCATAGCAGTAGAGTTACTGCTTTACAGCACAGAGACCAGGTTCATCCTGCCTACGGGTACAAACTCCGTACAGACAAGCATCTGTAGTCAGGATGGCACCCGAGTCTCTGGCGCAGTGCGGCAGCAACTCTACCCCTCCCCCACCGTGCCGCCCCATTCTCACAGCTAATCGCCACGGTGCACAAGTTTGCTCAGATAGCTGAGTATTATGATCTTTAGTATGTGTAAGCTGCATTGTTGAGTGTTAATCACAGGGTTTCATTTAATCTGGTTATTGTGTAGCTACCCTGACTTGAGCTGACGGAAATGTAATATGGTCACAATGCCATTCGGTTGGATGGCAACTGCGCGAGAGACCACACACACTAAGTACTTCATCGACTGCCGTAAAGGGAAAGGCAGATCATGGCATTCCTTGGTGTGTAGTGAGGCAGAGTTATACATTAGCATTCATCAGGCAGGGCGCAGAGTGTCGATATAGACACAAAATGCTGGAGTAACTCAGCAGGACAGGCAGTATCTCTGGAGAGAAGGAGTGTGTGACGTTTCGGGCCGAGACCCTTCTTCAGAGTTGGGAGGTCATGTTACAGTTGTACATGACATTGGTGAGGCCACATTTGGAGTATTGTGTTTAAACTTACTGTTATAGAAAGTATGTTGTTAAACTGGAATTTGTGCAGAGAAAATTTACAAGAATGTTGCCGGGACTCAGGACTTGAGCTAAAGGGAGAGGCCGGGCAGGCTAGAGGCTGAGGGGTGATATTGTAAAGGTATATAATTTAATGAGGGGAAAGGATAGGGTGAATGCACAGAGTAGGGGAATCAAGAACAAGAGGTCATAGGTTAAAGGTGAGAGGGGGGTAGATTTAATGGGAGCCTGAGGGGCAACATTTTCACTTAGTGACGGGTAAATGGAACGAGTAGCAGAGGAGGCAGTTAAACTGGGTCCTATAACAGCATTTAAAAGGCATTTGGCAAGGTGCATGGATCGTATAGGTTTAGAGGGGTATGGGGCAAACAGGGACAATAGACAATAGACAATAGGCGGAGAAGTAGGTCATTCGGCCCTTCGAGCCAGCATCACCATTCAATGTGATCATGGCTGATCATCCACAATCTGTACCCGTTCCTGCCTTCTCCCCATATCTGCTGACTCCTTGGCAGGTGAGTCTAGTGTAGATGGGGCATGTTGGTCCGCATGGGCAAGTTGGGCCAAAGGGCCTGTTTCCATGCTGTATGACTCCAAGCTTACGATACAATAAGATAGAACTTAATCTATCCCAGGAGGGAAACTGATCTGCCAACTGTCACAAAACACATGAAACATGAAATGAAAGTGAGGAGTAGAAACTAAACTTGAGGCCTACCTCACAAACAAGACCACAACCCAGCCACTGCATTTCCTTATGTGTAAGAAAGAGCTGCAGATGCTGGATAAAATCAAAGGTAGACACCAAAATGCTGGAGTAAGAAGGGTCTCGAACTGAAACGTCACCCATTCCTTCTCTCCACAGATGCTTGCTGCCTGTCCCTCTGAGTTACTGCATTTCCTGAACTGGGTTTTACACTCATTTCCCCAGTGCCACCCACCACAGTGATATTATCTGCAAACCTAGAATCTTACAGCACAGACACATGCCCTTCAGCCCAAGTTGCCCGTGCTGTCCAAGGTGTGCAAAGCTCTGCCCCTTCTTGTACAGGGCCTCAGCGTTCCTGGACCAGTCCAGTGCAGGCACACTCCAAGGTATTTGTACTCCTTGGTAAACTGCACATCCACACCACTGATGGATAGAGGGGCCAGGGGTTTGCAGATGGCACCACTGTAATGAGCCGGGTCATCAACGAGGATGAGGATAGGATGAAGTTAGAGAACTTAGCAACATGGTGTCAAGGCAACAACTTCTCAAATGTGTGTGGGAATATTGAACAAGGCAGGTACTATAACAGCACAAAACATACTTGGGCTGGTACACGGATAAGAACATAGAAACATAGAAATTAGGTGCAGGAGCAGGCCATTCGGCCCTTCGAGCCTGCACCGCCATTCAATATGATCATGGCTGATCATCCAACTCAATATACTGTACCTGCCTTCTCTCCATACCCCCTGATCCCTTCAGCCACAAGGGCCACATCCAACTTCCTCTTAAATATGGCCAACGAACTGGGCTCAACTATCTTCTGTGGCAGAGAATTCCACAGATTCACCACTCTCTGTGTGAAAAACGATTTTCTCATCTCGGTCCTAAAAGTCTTCCCCCTTATCCTTAAACTGTGACCCCTTGTCCTGGACTTCCCCAACATCGGGAACAATCTCCCTGCATCTAACCTGTCCAACCCCTTAAGAATTTTGTAAGTCTCTATGAGATCACCCCTCAATCTTCTAAATTCCAGCGAGTTCAAGCCGAGTCTATCCAGTCTTTCTTCATATGGAAGTCGTGCCATCCCAGGAATCAGTCTGGTGAACCTTCTCTGTACTCCCTCTATGGCAAGAATGTCTTTCCTCAGATTAGGAGACCAAAACTGTACGCAATACTCCAGGTGTGGCCTCACCAAGACCCTGTACAACTGCAGTAGAACCTCCCTGCTCTTGTACTCAAATCCTTTTGCTATGAATGCCAACATACCATTCGCTTTCTTCACAACGGTTTAGGGAGATATGGGGCAAATGCGGGCAGGTAGGTCTAGTTAGATCTTGGTCAGCATGAGCAAGTTGGGCTGAAGAGCCTGTTTCCGTGCTGTAAGAGTCTAGGTTTGTAGATGACATCACTGTGGTGGCACCTAGTAAGAGCATAACGGCCAGTTCAGGAGATGCAGTGCCTGGGTTGTGGCCTTGTTTGAGAGGTACACCTCTTAGTTCAGTTTAGGTTCTCGTCATGTGTACCGAGGTACAGTGAAAAGCTTTTTTGCTGCGTGCTAACCAATCAGCAGAAAGACTGTCCACAGTGTTCAGATACAAGATAAAGGGAATAATGTTTCATCCAGGATAAAGTCCGATTAACAACACGTTGAAGGTCTCACAATGAGGTAGATGGGAGGCCAGGAGCGCTCTCTAGTTGGTGGGAGGATGGCTCAGTTGCATTATGACAGCTGGGAAGAAACTGTGCATGAATCTGGAGGTGTGCGTTTTCACACTTCTGCACCTCGTGCCTGATGGGAGAGGGGAGAAGAGGGAGTGACCGGGGTGAGACTGGTCCTTGATGATGCTGCTGGCCTTGCCGAGGCAGCGTGAGGTGTAGATGGAGCCAATGGAAGGGAGGTTAGTTTGCACCCACACTATCACACAAACCAACCTCCCTTCCAGCTAATCCATCTACACCCCACGCTGCCTCGGCAAGGCCAGCAGCATCATTATAGTTGGCCACATTGAAGCTTGCTCCCAGGAGTGGCATGGATGGAGTGTTAAGTAAAGTGCGTGGCTGATTTTTTCCAGTGGAGGAAGATATGTGTGAGTAAAGAGAGAGTGCGGCCTGGTTGATCAGCATTGAGGGTTCACGAAGAAGGGACTACGTTAGTACAGAGCACTGGTCTGCTCACCTGGGGGGCACGTGTGGGGGAAGGATGCAACATGCTACAACAGTGTTAGGGGTTATGGGGAGAAAGTGCTCCAGTTTCCTCCCACATCCCAAAGATGTACAAGTTTGCAGGTTAATTGACTTCCGTAAAATTGTAAATTGTGCCTAGTGTGCGCAGGATAGTGTTAGTGTACGGGGATTGCGGACAGGGTGGGCTGAAGGGCCTGTTTCCGCACTGTATCTCTAAAACTAAACTAAAGGCCCATCAGTGACTTGAGAGACTGCATTGCTCACACAGTGTGACCACCCCTGCAGCAAGTAACTGCTCACACTACAACCGAAAGCAGTTATAATTGGAAACTTTGATGTTAAATCAACTGTGATCCACCACAGTGTATAATTAGCTTTATCAATGCAAGATCAAGACTTTGCTAAAAATAAAGTGAACTTAGCTACGAAGAGAGTTGAGCGTACGAGAAAATAAGCAGGAACTGGCCTAAAGGTTTTTATTTCAATTAACCGAGTTAATGAAACTGAAAATTATAACGCCCTTTCCACAATCCCGAGATCTTTTGCCACCAACTAGTAATCGACAGTTCATTGCAATTAGACTCGGCAAGATCCCACAAACAGCGAGTATGGCCGTTCTATACCATTTAAACTCCCCTTCCCGTTCACATACTGACCACAATTTCAACTCCTGCATCTCTTCCCCTTCCCCTTCCCCCTCTCTCCCCAAGTCATCCTACATGCCATCCATAATGCTTGGGACAAAGACCCACCATTTATTTATTTGCCTCTGTACTCCAGAATTTTAAATTTGCAATAGAAAAAAAAATTACATGTGGTTAAAGTGCATATTGTCTGATTTTACTGAAGGCCATTTTTATACATTTTGGTTTCACCATGTAGAAATTACAGCTGTGTTTATACATAGTCCCCCCCATTTCAGGGCACCATAATATTTGGGACACATGGCTTCACAAGTGTTTGTAATTGCTCAGGTGTGTTTAATTGCCTCCTTAATGCAGGTATAAGAGAGCTCTCAGCATCTAGTCTTTCCTCCAGTGTTTCCATCACCGTTGGAAACTTTTATTGCTGTTTATCAACCAGTTGTGCCAATGAAAGTCAAAGAAGCCATTATGAGAGAGAAACAAGAATAAAACTGTTAGAGACTTCAGCCAAACCGTAGGCTTACCAAAATCAACTGTTTGGAACATCATTAAGAAAAAAGAGAGCACTGGTGAGCTTACTAATCGCAAAGGGTCTGGCAGGCCAAGGAAGACCTCCACAGCTGATGACAGAAGAATTCTCTCTATAATAAAGAAAAATCCCCAAACACCTGTCCGACAGATCAGAAACACACTTCAGGAGTCAGGTGTGGATTTGTCAATGACCACTGTCTGCAGAATACTTCATGAACAGAAATATAGAGGTTACACTGCAAGATGCAAACCACTGGCTAGCCGCAAAAATGGGATGGCCATGTTACAGCTTGCAAGAAGTACTTAAAAGAGCAACCACAGTTCTGGAATAAGGTCTTGTGGACAGATGAGACGAAGATTAACATATCAGAGTGATGGCAAGAGCAAAGTATAGAGGAGAGAAGGAACTGCCCAAGATCCAAAGCATACCACCTCATCTGTGAAACACGGTGGTGGGGGTGTTATGGCCTGGGCATGTATGGCTGCTGAAGGTACTGGCTCACTTATCTTCATTGATGATACAAGTGCTGATGGTAGTAGCATAATGAATTCTGAAGTGTATAGACACATCCTATCTGCTCAAGTTCAAACAAATGCCTCAAAACTCATTGGCCGGCGGTTCATTCTACAGCAAGACAATGATCCCATATAGACTGCTAAAGCAACAAAGCAGTTTTTCAAAACTAAAAAATGGTAAATTCTTGAGCGGCCAAGTCAATCACCCGATCTGAACCCACCCTTCCTGAGGGCGTCTTGTGGCACCTTCACGCCCACGTTGGTTTTGCATACAGCCCGTCACCTCTGGCAACTCGCCAGCAGTCTCACGAGAAGTTCCAGCCACGAGAGCTCAATAACAACTCCAAGGTCAGACGCACTAATTGGCCTTATCTACACACGGGTTATGATTGGTGAGAATGTAGGTAAAAGGGGCTTCTGGAAGACGAGCTGCTGGGAACGTGAATTTTGTCTGTTGACTCGTGACATTGAAGGAGTGAACTCGAGCTTCTGGTATTGAAAACCACGCTCTTGCGTTGGTTGTAAAAAGAGTTGGGACATCGAGTTTTACTTCGTCGGCTGACACCGTGTCACTTTTATCGTCATACATTCTGTGAGTAAGTGGAAGGTTGCGTGAAGCAACGGGGTCGACTGAATCCCACGACAGAAAGCAACGAACAAACAACACTTAGCTGAGCCAAACACCTTGTGTCACGTTTATTCCAGAAGCCCCTTTTACCAACATTCTCACTAATCATTACCCATGGTTAGATAAGGCCAATTAGTGCGTCGGACCTTGGAGTTGTTATTCTCTTGTGGCTGGACCTTCTCGTGAGGCTGCTGGCGTGTCGCCAGCGGTGACAGGCTGTACGCAAACCAACGTGGGCGTAAAGTTGCCACAATCTGTTGCCGGCCCAGTTTTGTTTCCACCTTTTCTTGCCTCCTTTTCGTCCACCCACCTCTATCTTTTACTCTGAAGAAGGGATTTGACCCGAAACGTCACCTCGTCCTTTTCTCCAGAGATGCTGCCTGACCCGCTGAGTTACTCCAGCACTTTGTGTCTATCTTTCCCACACTGACCTTTCTGTCCTGGCACTCCTCCATTGCCAAAGTGAGGTCGCACGCAAACTGGAGAAACAGCAGCTCATATTCCACTTGGATAGCTTACAACCAGAGGTATGTTTCCACTAATGGGACAGTCTAGGACCAGAGGGCATAGCCTCAGAACAAAAGGACATCCCTTATGAATGGAGATGAGGAGGAAATTATTTGGCCAGAGAGTGGTGAATCTGTGGAATTCATTGCCACAGATGGCTGTGGAGGCCAAGTTATTGGGTGCTTTGAACGTGGCGATTGATACGTTCTTGGTTAGTTTGGATTAGTTGATATTTCACTGCACCTCAGTACACGTGACAGTTTTTGTTGTGTGTTAACCAGACAGCGGAAAAACTATACATGATTCCAATCAAGTCATCCTCAGAGTGCAGGTTACAGGGAGAAGGCAGGAGAATTGGGTTGAGAGGGGAAAATATGGCAGCACAGTGCCTTACAGCGCTAGAGACACGGGTTCAAATCCAGACCACAGGTGCTGTCTGTACGGAGTTTATACGTCCTCCCTGTGACTACGTGGGTTTTCTCTGGGTGCTCCGGTTTCCAGCCGCACACCAAAGATGTTAGGGTAGTGTGTAGGATACCCTAATGTGTCCTTAACAGGTCGAAGGCCAAGAGCAAAGTCAGTAACACCGCCATCATGGAGCTTCAGTACGCGGACGACCTCCAGGGCATCCTGAATGCCTTTGCCAAGTCTTACAGAGCCATGGGCCTAGCCTTAAATATCAAGAAGACCCAGGTCCTACATCAACCTCCACCCAACCAGCCGTCTACCCAGCCCACTATAAAAGTGGACGACACCACTCATGAAAACGTTGACCACTTCCCCTACCTTGGCAGCATTCTTTCCTCAAAAGCTGATATCGACTCTGAGGTCAACCATCGCCCGAGTTGTGCCAGCGGAGCCCACGCCAGACTCGGGAAAGGAGTCTTTGAAGACCGAGACCTAAAGGCTCAAACAAAACTGCTGGTCTACAAAGCCGTTGTCCTCTCCACCCTGTTGTATGGAGTCGAGTCATGGACCACCTACAGCAGGCAACTGAGAGCCCTGGGACAATATCATCAAAGCTCCTTACGAAAGATTCTGAGGATCAGCTTGGAGGACAAACGCACCAACATCAGCGTTTGGAGGAAGTCAAGGAGGACTCTCTCGAACATCTACAGGTGCACAGTAGAGAGCTTGCTGTGCGGTTGCATCGTGGCTTGGTTCGGCAGCTTGAGTGCCCGGGAGCGGAAAAGACTGCAAAAGGTTGTGAACACTGCCCAGTCCATCATTGGCTCTGACCTCCCTACCTTCAAGGGGATTCATTGCAGTCGCTGCCTCAAAAAGGCTGCCAGCATCATCAAAGACCCACACCATCCTGGTGACACACTCATCTCCCCGCTATCTTCAGATAGAAGGTACAGGAGCCTGAAATCTGCAACATCCAGGTTCAGGAATAGCTACTTCCCCACAGCCATCAGGCTATTAAACTCAACTCAAACAAAACTCTGATCATTAATAGCCCATTGCATTTTATCTGTTTATTTATGTGTGCACATATATATTCCTTGGTATATGGTCACACTGATCTGTTCTGTATTTATTTATGCCTACTATATTTCAAGAATGTCATTGTCCTATCTGGGACACATGACAACAAACTCTCTTGAATCATCACCAGCGTCACCACCACATTAATGCAGCACCAACTTGGACGGACCGGCCACGTCATCCGCACGTCCAACACGCGCCTCCCTAAACAAATCCTGTACTCCCAATTGAAGGAAGGTCAGCGAGCCCCCGGCGGGTCAAAGAAACGCTTCAAGGGCAACATCAAGAACAGTCTGAAGAAATTCTACATCACATCGAGCAACTGGGAGCACATTGCACAAGACGGGCGCTCCTGGAGGAAATCCGTGCGGGAAGGAGCTGCACGTCACAAAATGGAACTACGCCGTGTCGCAGAGACAAAGCAACAGCACTATAAGGAGAGAGAGAAGGGGGCTCGACCACTACCGACCACCGCCAGTCTCCACTGCCCACGTTGCACCAAGGTGTGTGGATCACTGATCCGCCTCTACAGACATCTGCAGACCCACAAGTGGACGGCCCTATGGAGAGGAGAGGACAGTCATACACGTTTTGAGTGACCACCGATGATGATGATGACCCTAATGTGTCGGGTGGTGCAATTTTCCGGGGGATCGCTGGTCGGTGCGGACTTGGTGGGCCAAAGGGCCTGTTTCCACGCTGCATCTTTAATCTAAACCAAAGAGGCAGACAGACAATTGGAACTCTCAAACTAAATCAGGTGCTATTTTTAGAGCTGAAATAAGATAATGTTTTTTGGTAATAAAATGCTTGTGGCAAACAAAGAAAACAAATGTGGGTCTTCATCGAAGTTCGACAAGGAAATTGGAGTAGGTGAGTTCATAAGTGATTGGACTAGGCCATTCGGCCCATCAAGTCTACTCCGCCATTCAATCGTGGCTGATGTCTATCTCTCCCTCCTGACCACATCCTCCTGCCATTTCCCCACAATCTCTGACACCTGTACTAATCACAAATTTATCTATCTCTGCCTTAAAAATATCCACTGACTTGGACTCCACAGCCGTCTGTTGCAAAGAATTCCAGATTCACCACTATATTACTAACAATATTTCTCCTCATCTCCTTCTTTAGAGAACGTCCTTTAATTCTGAGCCCATGGCCTCTAGTCCTAGACTCTCCCACTGGTGGAAACATCGACAGTCTGCTGTTGTCCAGGGTCATTAACCAGACGTGTCGCTAATTCACACCTTGTTCCACTCTCCCTCCCTTTCAGAATAACTCGCCAGACAGCACACCAGACCGAGGGACTGGATAATATTATTGAAACAAACGTCATAACATTTCCCCAAAAAGGAGAAACACAATGTTCATCTGCACACACACACACGCACAATTCCCTGAAGAGTTTCCGCTTAACTATATGACCAAACCTGTGGCTGCTTTGACCCTGAAGAAGGTTACACGCAATCCATTTACACAGGAACTACACTGTTGTGTTACATCTGCTCAAACCCTCCTAGCCGGTTGACATTGGTTCTTGACTAGTACGTGCGTCGGGGATTAAGTGGAGAAGGCCAAAGTATGGGGTTGAGAGGGAAAGATGGGGTTGGCGAGTCCACGCCGACCAGCGATCACCCCGTACACTAGCACTATCCTACACGACAATTTACAATTTTTACCGAAGCCAATTAACCTACAAACCTGTACGCTTTTGGGATGTGGGAGGAAACCAGTGCACCCGGAGAAAACCCATGCAGGTCACAGGGAGAACGTACAGACTCCGTACAGACAGCACCTGTAGTCAGGATGGAACCCGGGTCTCTTGCGTGTGAGGCAGCAATTCTACCGCTGTGTCACCGTGAAGCACTTTGACCCGGTGGGACAAAGGGCCCGTTTCCACAATGCCTCTCTAAACACTAAACTAAACTTGATTGGTTAACGTTAACATCAGGGAAGGTCTGGGAGGAGATGGAGATCTCCTCACAGCACCAGAGACCCGGGTTCCATCCCGAGTCCTGCGTGTATTTTTTCTGAGATCTTCAGTTTACTCCCACATGCCAAAGACATACAATTTTGTAGGGTAATTGGCATGATATAAATGTAAATTAAAAAGGTCCCTAGTGTGTGTAGGGTAGTGTTCATGTGCAGGGATCGCTGGTCGGGGCGGACTCGGTGGGCCGAAGGGCCTGTTTTCGCACTGTATCTCTAAACTAAACAAAGACTCTCGATCTGTGGGGAACAGGCACTGTCACAGGACAGCGTAAAGGACCGGCAACACAAAATGTTGGAGTAACTCAGCGGGACAGGCAGCATCTCTGGAGAGAAGGAATGGGCAATATTTCTGCTTCTTCAGACTGATGTCAGGGGAGGGGGCTGGACAAAGATAGAATGTAGTCGGAGACAGTAAAACTGGTGGGGGAGCAAGGAAAGGGGAGGGGTTGGAGAGAGAGAGAAAGCAAGTGCTATCTGAAGTTAGAGAAGTCAATGTTCATACCACTGGGGTGTAAACTACCCAAGCGAAATATGAGGTGCTGTTCCTCCAATTTACGCTGGGCCTCACTCTGGCAAAGGAGGAGGCCCAGGACAGAAAGGTCAGATTGGGAATGGGAGTGGAAGTTGAAGTGCTGAGCCACCGGGTGATCAGGTAGGTTAAGTCGGACTGAGCGGAGGTGTTCAGCGAAACAATCGCCGAGCCTGCGCTTGGTCTCGCCGATGTAGAGAAGTTGACACCTGGAACAGCGGATACAGTAGATGAGATTTGAGATATCTACAATAATTATACAATAATTATAGGAGGCATGGAGTAAATGAGGTGCTAGAGGAGTGTAAAGAATGTAAAAATAATCTTAAGAAAGAAATTAGGAAGGCTAAAAGAAGATATGAGGTTGCTTTGGCAAGAAAGGTGAAAGTAAACCCAAAGGGTTTCTACAGCTATATTAATAGCAAAATGATAACGAGGGATAAAATTGGACCATTAGAGAACCAGAATGGACAGCTATCTGCAGAGCCAAAAGAGATGGGGGAGATATTGAACAATTTCTTTTCTTCGGTATTCACCAAGGAGAAGGATATTGAACTCTGTGAGTTAAGGGGAAAAAGTAGGGTAGCTATGTAAACTATGAGATTCAAAGAGGAGGAAGTACTAACACTTTTGAAAAATATAAAAGTGGATAAGTCTCCAGGTCCTGACAGGATATTCCCTAGGACATTGAGGGAAGTTAGTGTAGAAATAGCAGGAGCTATGACAGAAATATTTCAAATGTCATTAGAAACGGGAATAGTGCCGGAGGATTGGCGTACTGCGCATGTTGTTCCATTGTTTAAAAAGGGTTCAAAGAATAAACCTAGCAATTATAGACCTATTAGTTTGACGTCAGTGGTGGGCAAATTAATGGAAAGGATACTTAGAGATAATATATATAAGCATCTGGATAAACAGGGTCTGATCAGGAACAGTCAACATGGATTTGTGCCTGGAAGGTCATGTTTGACAAACCTTTTTGAATTTTTTGAAGCGGTAACTAGGGAAATTGATGAGGGTAAAGCAGTGGATGTTGTCTATATGGATTTCAGTAAGGCCTTTGACAAGGTTCCCCATGGAAGGTTGGTTAAGAAGGTTCAATCTTTGGGTGTTAATGGCAGAGTAGCAAGATGGATTCAACAGTGGCTGAATGGGAGATGTCAGAGAGTAATGGTGGATGGCTGTTTGTCAGGTTGGAAGCCGGTGACCAGTGGGGTGCCTCAGGGATCTGTGTTGGGTCCACTGTTGTTTGTCATGTACATCAATGATCTGGATGATGGGGTGGAAAATTGGATAAGTAAGTATGCAGATGTTACTAAGATAGGTGGTGTTGTGGATAATGAAGTAGATTTTCAAAGTCTACAGAGAGATTTGGGCCATTTGGAAAAGTGGGCTGAAAGATGGCAGATGGAGTTTAATGCTGTTAAGCGTGAAGTGCTACATCTTGGCAGGACAAATCAAAATAGGACGTACATGGTAAATGGTAGGAATTGAGGAATGCTGTGGAACAGAGGGATCTAGGAATAACTGTGCATAGTTCCCTGAAGGTGGAATCGCATGTAGATAGGGTGGTAAAGAAAGCCTTGGTGTGCTGGCCTTTATAAATCAGAGCATTGAATATAGGAGTAGGGAATAATGTTAAAATTGTACAAGGCATTGGTAAGACCAATTCTGGAGTATGGTATACAATTTTGGTGGCCTAGTTATAGGAAGGATGTCAACAAAATAGAGAGAGTACAGAGGAGATTTACTAGAATGTTGCCAGGGTTCCAGCAACTATGTTACAGAGAAAGGTTGAACAAGTTAGGACTTTATTCTTTGGAGCGCAGAAGGTTAAGGGGGGACTTGATTGAGGTCTTTAAAATGATGAAAGGAATAGACAGAGTTGACGTGGATACGTTTTTCCCATTGAGGGTAGGGAAGATTCAAACAAGAGGGCATGACATGAGAATTAAGGGACAGAAGTTTAGGGGTAACGTGAGGGGGAACTTCTTTACTCAGAGGGTGGTGGCTGTGTGGAATGAGCTTCCAGCAGAAGTGGTGGAGGCAGGGTCGATTTTAACATTTAAAAGTAAAGTGGATAGGTATATGGACGTGAAGGGAATGGAGGGGTATGGTCTGAGTGCAGGTAGATGGGACTAGGGGAAAACAAATGGTCGGCACGGACTGGAAGGGCCGAGAGGGCCTGTTTCCGTGCTGTAATTGTTATATGGTTATATGGTTATATGATTGGAGGAGGTGCAAGTGAAGCTCTGCCTCACCTGGAAAGACTGTTTGGGTCCTTGAATGGAGTCGAGGGGGGGAGGGAAAGGGACAGGCACACAGACTCTGCAGAGTAGACTGTAACAGTTCAGCAGATTGATGCCCAAAGACAAATCCTCACCAACTGAGCTTTCTCACTTATTTTTACAAATGTTAATATATTTACAAAAAAATATACACATCAAAAAATAACAAAACACCCCCCACCATAATACAAAAATTGCCAAGAAATTCGATTTTTTGTTTTAGTCTTTAGTTTTAGAGATACAGCATGGAAACTGACCCTTTGGCCCACCAGATCTGCACCAACCAGCGATCCCCGTACATTAACATTATCCTGCACACTTCTTCTTCTTCTTCTTAAGTCCTTTGCTCCTCTAGGGAGCACAAGCCATTGACTAGTGTCCTCCACCTCACTTGGTTGTTGGCCGTTCTTTCGGGATCTCCCAAGTTGAGCCCACTCTCAGACATTTCTGTCTGGACACCTCTTCTCCAGGGGCGACCTCTGGGGCAACCTCTTTTCCCTTATCCTTGGGGGTTCCATTTCAGGGCTTGCCGGGTAATGTTTGTGGCAGGTTTCTCCCCTGACTAATCCTACACACTAGGAACAATTTACCATTTTACCAAAGCCAATTTACCTACAAACCTGTACACTTTTGCAATGTGGGAGGAAACCGGAGCAGCCGGAGGAACCCCACTCAGAACGTGCAAACTCTGTACAGACAGCCCTTGTAGGTATTCTTGCTACTAAATATCAAATTACTATATGACAGCCTGAAGAAGGGTGTCGATCCAAAACGTCACCTATTCCTTTTCCCCAGAGTTGCTGCCTGACCCGCTGAGTTACTCCAGCTTTTTGTGACTCTCTATAGCATGACAATCGTAATCCAAGATACAGTCACTCCCAGCGGTCCCTGGAACCCCTCCATGGTATGGCAAAAGGTATAGAAGTGTGAAAACCCACAGCTCCAGACTCGGGGACAGTTCCTCCCTGCAGTACTCACTCTATACTCATGACTGCTTAGCCGGTCACAGTGCGAACTCCATCATCAAGTTCGCTGACGACACCACTGTTGTGGGACATATCACTGATGGGGATGAGTCAGAGTACTGAAGAGAGATTGAGCGAAAACCTGGCCCTCAACACCAGCAAAACCAAGGAACTGATCTGTTTTGTAGTCAATGCCTACTATGTTCTGTTGTGCTAAGCAAAGAAAGAATTTCATTGTCCTGTGAGGGACACATGATAATAAACTCTCTTTTGACTCTTCCCAGCTGTTATCAGGCAACTGAACCATCCGACCACACCAGAGAGCAGCGCTGAACTACTATCTACCTCTTTGATGACCCTTGGACTATCCTTGATTGGACTTTGCTGGCTTTACCTTTCACTAAACATGATTCTTTTATCATGTATTTCGAATATCATTATCGTAATTGGTACATGTGACAATAAAAAACCTTTGAAACCTTTGAATCTATACACTGTCAATGTATTGATCATAATCATGCGTAGTCTTTCTGCTGGCTGGTTAGCACGCAACAAAAGCTTTTCACTGCACCTCGGTACACACGACAATAAACTAAATTGAACTGAACAGGAAGGTGACACAAATCCCGAGGCAGCAGGAACTACTTGTAAAGGGAGAGGTAAAGGGTCGCCACGGTGGCGTAGCGGTAGCGTTGCTGCCTCACAACGCCAGAGACCTGGGTTCGATCCTGACTACGGGTGCTGTGTGTACGGAGTTTGTACGTTGTCCCCGTGACCTGCGTGGGTTTTCTCCGGGTGCTCCGGCATCCTCCCATATGCCAAAGACGTGCCGGTTTCATGGTGAATTGGCTTCTGTAAATTATCTCTGGTGTGATCGCTGGTCAATGCGGACCTGTTGGGCCAAAGGGCCTGTTTCCACACAGAATCCCCAAAACTAAAACTAAACATCGTCTGACAATGTCATAATGGAGACAGAGATGAGAGGCCTGGCGGGTCGGAGCCCAGGCCTGATGGGTCGACAGAGCCGACGGCCCCTGGGTCTGCGGAGCCCGCGGTTGGGGCCTGGGTCGGCGCCACGGAGGTGTGGACAGGTTGATGCGGCGGACGATGCTGTAGAAACCCTTTGGGTTTACTTTCACCTTTCTTGCCAAAGCAACCTCATATCTTCTTTTAGCCTTCCTAATTTCTTTCTTAAGATTATTTTTACATTCTTTACACTCCTCTAGCACCTCATTTACTCCATGCCTCCTATAATTATTGTATAATTATTGTAGATATCTCAAATCTCATCTACTGTATCCGCTGTTCCAGGTGTCAACTTCTCTACATCGGCGAGACCAAGCGCAGGCTCGGCGATTGTTTCGCTGAACACCTCCGCTCAGTCCGACTTAACCTACCTGATCACCCGGTGGCTCAGCACTTCAACTTCCACTCCCATTCCCAATCTGACCTTTCAGTCCTGGGCCTCCTCCTTTGCCAGAGTGAGGCCCAGCGTAAATTGGAGGAACAGCACCTCATATTTCGCTTGGGTAGTTTACACCCCAGTGGTATGAACATTGACTTCTCTAACTTCAGATAGCACTTGCTTTCTCTCTCTCTCCAACCCCTCCCCTTTCCTTGCTCCCCCACCAGTTTTACTGTCTCCGACTACATTCTATCTTTGTCCAGCTCCCTCCCCTGACATCAGTCTGAAGAAGCAGAAATATTGCCCATTCCTTCTCTCCAGAGATGCTGCCTGTCCCGCTGAGTTACTCCAACATTTTGTGTTGCCGGTCCTTTACGCTGTCCCGTGACAGTGCCTGTTCCCCACAGATCGAGAGTCTTTGTTTAGTTTAGAGATACAGTGCGAAAACAGGCCTTCAGCCCACCGAGTCCGCCCCGACCAGCGATCCCTGCACATGAACACTACCCTACACACACTAGGGACCTTTTTAATTTACATTTATATCATGCCAATTACCCTACAAAATTGTATGTCTTTGGCATGTGGGAGTAAACTGAAGATCTCAGAAAAAATACACGCAGGACTCAGGATGGAACCCGGGTCTCTGGTGCTGTGAGGAGATCTCCATCTCCTCCCAGACCTTCCCTGATGTTAACGTTAACCAATCAAGTTTAGTTTAGTGTTTAGAGAGGCATTGTGGAAACGGGCCCTTTGTCCCACCGGGTCAAAGTGCTTCACGGTGACACAGCGGTAGAATTGCTGCCTCACACGCAAGAGACCCGGGTTCCATCCTGACTACGGGTGCTGTCTGTACGGAGTCTGTACGTTCTCCCTGTGACCTGCATGGGTTTTCTCCGGGTGCTCTGGTTTCCTCCCACATCCCAAAAGCGTACAGGTTTGTAGGTTAATTGGCTTCGGTAAAAATTGTAAATTGTCGTGTAGGATAGTGCTAGTGTACGGGGTGATCGCTGGTCGGCGTGGACTCGCCAACCCCATCTTTCCCTCTCAACCCCATACTTTGGCCTTCTCCACTTAATCCCTGACACACGTACTAGTCAAGACTCATTTACTCCATGCCTCCTATAATTATTGTAGATATCTCTCTTTTTTCGAAACAAGTGTCCAATTTCCCTTGAAAACCATGGCTCTTTCCAATTTTTACTATTTCCTTTCAACCTAACAGGGACATAAAGATTCTGTACTCTTACAATTTCCCCTTTAAATGTCCTCCATTTCTCTTCTACATCCTTCCCATGAAACAAAGTGTCCCAATTCACTCCTTTAAAATCCTTACGCATTCCCTCAAAGTTAGCCTTTTTCCAATCAAAAATCTCCACCCTAGGTCCAGTTCTGACTCTCTCCATAAATTATATTGAAACTAATGGTATTGTGATCACTGGTCCCGAAGTGCTCACCAACGCATACCTCCGTCACCTGACCTGCCTCATTTCCTAACAGGAGGTCCAGCACTGCCCCTTCTCTGGTCGATACCTCTATGTACTGCTGCAAAAACCTATCCTGCACACGTTTTACAAACTCCAAACCATCCAGCCCATTTACAGAATGTGTTTCCCAGTCTATTTTTGGAAAATTGAAATCTCCCACAATCACTACCTTGTGCTTACTACTAATATCTGCTATCTCCTTACATATTTGCTCTTCCAATTCACCCGCCCCATTTGGCGGTCTAGAGTACACCCCTAAAAGTGTTGCTACACCGTTTCCACTTCTCAGTTCCACCCAAATAGCCTCCCTAGACGAGCCCTCTAATCTATCCTGCCAAAGCACTGCTGTAATATCTTCCCTGACAAGCAATGCAACACCTCCCCCTCTGGTCCCTCCCATTCTATCACACCTGAAGCAACGAAATCCTGGAATATTTAGTTTCCAATCACAGCCCTCCTGCAACCATGTTTCACTGATTGCCGCAACATCATATTTCCAGGTGTCAATCCAGGCTCTAAGTTCATCCACCTTACTTACAATGCTCCTAGCATTAAAATATACACATTTTAGAAACCCACCATCCCTTATTCTCTGTCTATTATCTTTTTCATCTTTCTCGCCTACATTTTGGGTCCGAGTGCTTCCCTTCTCTGCCTCTTGCCCCACACCCTGACCCCTAGCCCCCTCTACCCGAGTCCCTCCCCCCAGCCTTTTTAGTTTAAAGTCTCCCCAGTAGCCTTTGCAAATCTCCCTGCCAGGATATTGGTCCCCCTCGGGTTCAAGTGCAACCCGTCCTTTGTGTACAGATCATGCCTTCCCCAAAAGAGGTCCCAGTGATCAAGAAACTTGAATCCCTGCCCACTGCACCAGTCCCTCAGCCACACATTTATCCTCCACCTCATTCCATTCCTACTCTCACTGTCACGCGGCACAGGCAGTAATCCTGAAATCGTTACCCTTTTGGTCCTTCTCCTTAACTTTCCCCACAACTCCCTAAATTCTCCCTTCAGGACCTCGTCACTTTTTCTGCCTATGTCATTGGTACAACATCAGGCTCCTCTCCCTCCCTTATCAGAATCTTTTGGACACGTTCTGACACATGCGAGACCCTGGCACCAGGGAGGCAAACTACCATCCGGGTCTCCCGACTGCGTCCACAGAATCGCCTATCCGACCCCCTAACTATAGAGTCCCCTATTACAATTGCCCTCCTCTTTTTGCTACCCTTCTGAGCATCAGGGCCGGCCTCTGTGCCGGAGGCCCGGCCGCTGTTGCTGCCCCCGGCTAGGCTGTCCCCTCCAATCGTACTCAAACCCGAGTACCTATTTTCCAGGTGTACGGTCACAGGGGTACTCTCTAGCCCCTGCCTCTGCCCCTTGCCCTTCCTAACTGTGACCCACTTGTCTGCCTTCTGTGGTCTGGGAGTGACTACCTCCCTGTAGCTCCTCTCTATGACCTCCTCACTCTCCCTGACCAGATGGAGGTCATCGAGCTGCTGCTCCAGGTTCCTAACACAGTCCTTTAGGAGCCCCATCTCGATACACCTGACGCAGATGTGGACGTCTGGAGGGCTATCAGATTCCCTGACCTCCCACATCTGACATCCAGAACAGTACACTGCCCTGGCCTTCATACTCCCCCCTTACACAGGATACAATATCAACACAATATAAAATCACTACAAACTGCTGAAATCTGACTGTAAATCTGCTGTTTACCCTGGTCCACTTCCCACCAATCAGCTGCTTACCCTAGTCCACTTTCCACCAATCAGCGGCTTCCTCAAAAAAACCCACTTCTCCAAATGGAACGTTATGGATTTAGGTAAAAACAAGCCCCGCGCTTGATTTTAAAGCTTACCGGTCGGGTGTCGCTCCTCCCCCTCCTTCTCTTCCAACGGCTCCTGTGGGCCTCTGGAAGTTCTTCCAAGTTATCTGGCAACTGAACCATCTTATGAACAACTAAAACGCGATCCTGACCACCCTTCCACCTCATTATATTCGGACTTTACTGGTCTTTATCTTGCACTAAATGGTATTCCCTTTATCCTGTATCTGTACACTGTGGACTTGTACAGTCTTTCCAGTGACTAGTTGGCGTGAAATGCTAAGCTAGAGGGAGGGATGTGGGTGAATTTACAACTCACTGGGGAGAGAGGTGGACGAAACTCCTCTCCATGGAACACCTTGGAGGCACAGTGGTGGAGCGGGTACAGCTGCTGCCTCACAGCGCCAGAGACCCAGGTTCCATCCTGACTACGGGTTCCATCCGTTTGTATGTTCTCCCGTAACAGTGTGTGTTGCCTCCAGGTGCCCCGGTTTCCACCCACATCCTAAAGACGTGCGAGTTTGTAGGTTCATTGGCCCTCTGTAAATTACCCCCTTGTGTGTAGGGTGTGGGATAACATAGAACTAGTGTGAAAGGGCTATCCATGGTCAGCGTGGTCTCGGTGGGCCGAAGGGCTTGTTTCTAAAATCTGGTCACGGCATTGTTTATAGAGAATTGAATAAATGTATTAACTAGCGAGAACAGGTGGCACAGTGGTGCAGGGGTAGAGTTGCTGCCTCACAGCACCAGAGACCTGGGTTCCATCCTGACTACGGGTGCTGTCTGTACAGAGTTTGTACGTTCTCCCCGTGACCTGCGTGGGTTTTCTCCAGCTGCTCCGGTTTCCTCCCACTCCAGAGACGTAGAAGTTTGTAGGTTCATTGGCTTCTACAAATTGTCCCTAGTGTTGGGTATCGAACTAGTGTACGAGGTGATTGATGGCTGGCATGGACTCGAAGGGCTGAAGGGCCTGTTTCCACACTATATCTCTAAAGTAAACTAAAAGAGCTCAGATGAGGAGGGGCGATGGGATTTGTTGCAGATTGCCTCAATGATTTATAGACCCACGAGGGTGGAACCACATGAGTTCAAAGTTCAACCCCGCTCAGCTCCACGTTCCATTACGTGCTGCAAACATTAACGGCTGCCGACGCAGAGAGCGGTACAGGATGACCTCAACTCCCTTTACCTGTCATTGCTCTGGAATATTACGCAGAAAAACCTTGAATGCAGTCCTTCAAATGTTCCAGATCAAATTTTCCACTTTAGACTTTAGAGATACAGCCCTTCGGCCCACCGAGTCCGCGCCGACCAGCGATCCCCGCACATTAACACGATCCCAGGGACAATTTACAATTTTACTGAAACCAATTCGCCGACAAACCTGCACGTCTTCGGAGCGCCCGGAGAAAACCCACGCGGGCCCAGGCGGAACGTACAAACTCCACACAGACAGCACCCGAGGTCAGGATTGAACCCAGATCTCTGGTGCTCTACCGCTGCATTACCGCGCAGCCTGCCCACTGCTCTCAACTAATGGTCCAGCAATCAAAGATGAGCATGTACTTCATGTTTGCACTCTGAGGAGAGCCCACAACTCTTCAGCCACACCCCAAGCTCAGCCCTGCGGTTCAATGCCCACAGCATGTTGCTTCATAACTACATGTCAGGAACATATGGGCAGATCAAGGCTGCCCAGTTAGCCGGTCCTTTTAATTCATTTCAGTTTAGAGATATAGCATGGAAACAGGCCCTTCGGCCCACCGAGTCCCCGCCAACCAGCGATCCCCGCACGTTAACACTTCCCTACACACACTAGATCCAATATTACATTTATACCAAGCCAATTAACCTACAAACCTGTATATTTTCGCAGTGTGGGAGGAAAGGAGAACTCGGAGAAAACTCATGGGGAGAACGTACAAACTCCGTACAGACAGCACTTGTAGTCGGGATCGAAGCCGGGTCTCTGACGCTGTAAGGCAGTAGCTCTACCGCCTCACCACCGTGGTGCCTTTTATGGTGGATGCAGCCACCGGAGCCTCTGTCCATGGCCCAGACCTACCTCTTCTCCAGCCCTCACCGAACCATGTGAGCTCTCCCACCCCAAGGATCAACCTGCGGCCCCGTTCCTCTCGCCTGGTTCCGGGTTCCTCTGGTTCACCTCCACTGGGTTTGAGGTTAGTCCAAAACACATCGGGTGAGAATATCAAGGGATTCCATCGACAGCCGGTCGCGCAGCCTCCTACCACCGTAATGTCGACAGCCGAGATGTGGAGCAACTTCCTCCGATTACTCACGTCATTCCCTTTATCCTGTATCTGTGGGCTGCCCGATTGTAATCATGTACAGTCATTCTGCTGACTGGATAGTATGCAACAAAAGCTTTTCACTGTACCTCGGTACATGACAATAAACCAGACTAAATAACATCCATGGGACAGAGGGCAGCACGGTGGCGATGTGGTAGAGTTGCTGCTTCACAGCACCAGAGACCCTGGCGGGTTCGATCCTGACCACAGGTGCCGCCTGTACAGATTTTGTTTGTTCTCCCCCGTGACTGCGTGGGTTTTCTCGTGGATCTCCAGTTTCTTCCCACACTCCATAGACATGCAGGTTTGTAGATTAATTGGCTTGGTATAATTGTAAATTGTCCCAGTGTGTGTAGGATTCTCCCTGGTGTGCACCCTCCCCCCTCCTCAATGTCGCCAGTTGAGGTGTGGGGCAACTTCCTCCGGTTACATCACTAACTGTCTCGTCACCGCCGCTGCCGTCAGGGCATTTGTCTCCGCCCGCCCTAGCTGCCGACCCGTGCAGGAAGGAACTGCAGGTGCTGGTTTAACCAAAGATAGACACAAAATGCTGGAGTAACTACATGTCAACAACATGACTTTTTAGTTCCAGCCTGGAATAGTGACAATCTGAAGAAGGGTCTCGACCTGAAACGTCACCGATGTCAGGCTGCTGGACTTGTAAAAGGGCAAATCAGACCCTTAAAACTAAAGCCAAATTAAAGGCGGAGACTGGACTTGGATGGATTAAATTACTCCCAATAGCCCTATTTCAGATGAGTCACGCCTGCAGGGAAATCTAGATTAAGCCCAGCTGAAATTATTTATGGTAGGCATTTAAAAACCCTTTGGAACCAGAATGCGATGAAAATAGTTAATTTCCACCATATGACTGCGGAGATGACCAACTACACCTTAGCCTTGACCAGAGCCTTAAGGGATTTACATTGTAAAGTGAGAGCAGCCTATGGTGATATGCCTTCATTAGTAACTCCCATTAAAGTAAAACCTGGAGACTACGTCCTAGTGAAGAATTGGGGGAGGAAAGGATCGGAAGCTCGATGGGAAGGACCTTACCAGGTACTTCAAATGACTCTGACAGCAGTAAAAGTAGAGGGAAGAAATGCCTGGGTGCATCTTCATCATTGTAAAAGTAGGTTTTCTTAGGAATTCTCCTCTCTATTAAGGACCAATGAAGTGTCAAGATTGATGGATGGGATTCGCGCCCACGAAAACGCGGGAGGTGAAGACTCATCCATCGGAATCATGGAGCTACGCCCACGACAATTCGGGAAGCTCGATGAAATTCTGAGAAGCTACATCAACATCTTCTTGTTAGAACATTTGTTAAAGTAAAGCAGTCATCATTGTATTTTGAGGTTATCATTAATGATGAGGGTTATCATAAATGATAAAACGGGGGAATATTAATACTGGCCAAATTAAAGACACCATAAAATGGAGGATCCCTGCACTTGACAGAATTGCTTAACCCTTGCCAGCTAAAATTTACAAGCTTTGGATGACGCCAGCCAGTCCGGGCTCGGACTGGTATGCAGGATGGTGAGGGATCCAGGTGTTCTCCTTGTTTCTCCTAACTTGATAAAATGTATAGCGGTTTTGCAAACAAACCTTAAATGCATCATTTCGATTGGACCGCTGCAAAGGCAGTGCAAGTAGTATAAATAATGTTGCGAGACGGTTATCCTGTTGACCGTTGATTGGTTGAGCCTTGGAGAAACTGTTTGATACCAGGGCACATGTTGCACTGTTTATTCTTGTTTGCTTCCTTCCAGAAACTTCTTTCAAAAACAATGTATTCAAGATTGTATCATTGGGTTAGGGACCTGTCAATTATATAGTGTTATTATCAATATATTTAATTGGTTTATAAAGAGACCACCCCATGTGGTTCCTGCCCCTAATAGTTCAGAGACCTATAAAAAGTAGCTCGTTTTCGAAGTCCGATGTCGATCTTCTGGAAGAATGCTTGGGACTGCGTTACCTTTTGGAGTGTCTCTGCGTGCAAGAGGCTAGAAGGGCTTGGCCAAGCAGATACAAGGATCGAACCCGCTGTGGTTAGGTATTGTATAGGGAAATTTGTGTTATGTTATCCAAAATAAAGTTTAGTTGCTCAAGTACTCGATTCAGTATTTTATTGCTTGAAACTAGACTGGGGGGAGCTTAGAACGAGCTACATACAGGTTGAAGGGCCTCTTTCCACGCTGTATCTCTAAAGTCTAAAGGAGATCATGTTGCAGTTTTCTAGCTTTATCTCCCTGTTTTGGGATTTGTTGACAATGCACCCGTTCATCTGTAGTCTCCACGGCAAAACCACCCACTCTCACTTCAGCTCTGAAATCCAGCTCCTAGGACTAAGTTTGGAGCAAGGCGACAGCAGGTCTGAAGTCACCTCAGCCTGCTGGAACACAAACTGTGTGTCGCCAAGCAGATCGCAAGATGTTTATATTCTTTCATGGAAGTTTTTGTCACTTGAACTTACACCACTTTCAGAGGTGTAGTTTAGTTGAAAGTGAAGGATTAGTGTTGGAAGAAACTGCAGATGCTGGTTTAAACCGAAGAAAGACACAAAAAGCTGGAGTAACTCAGCAGGACATGCAGCATCTCTGGAGAGAAGGAATGGGTGACATTTTGGGTCCAGACCCTTCTTCAGACTGAAGAATTGTGTGTCTATCTTTAGTTGAAAACTAGGCTAAGTGGGACCCGTTGGGTCTCTGTCACACAGGCCTGGTCCCCCAACGCAATATTCCACCACTCACCCATAGCCCCCAACTACACAGGCGCAGCACATTTCCCCTCATCCCCCAGCACTCTCTCCCTCCTCCCTCTTCTTTCCCCTCTCCTCCTCACCTCCCCCAATCCCTCCCTCACCTCTCCTTTCCCCTACCCTCAGTCACACCCTCCCTCACTCCATAACTCCTCTCCCTTTATCCCCTCTCCTCCCCCACTCTCCCTCCCCAGGATCTCAAGGTTGCCACTCCTCTCCCTTCTTGTGTGCCCCGGAGGAGCATCAGCCATCGGCGCGCATCCTCGGCTCAGCACGGAAGTACCAGCAGCTACGGCGTGCGGGTGGGAGAGCTCGGTGAAAAGACTGGGGAAGAGTCATAGGGGGGAGAGGGGGGTATCACAGGGAGGAGGGCAGGAGCCAGCGAGGGGCACCAGAAGGGAAGGGGCTGGAGCTGCAGGGTGTTGTGATGGTGGTGTGGCTGGGACCCACAACTGGCGCTAGACGCTCTCCTCCGCCGGGATCAGATTCTACTCTTTCCGTTTGGCGAGATCGCCGTGCCGCGCCGGGTCGAACCGCTTCCAGTCCCTCCGAAAATTGTGTCTGGTTGGAGACCTCCGCCGGCCATCCTCAGCTCCAGTAAAGACCGGATGGCGCAGGAAGGGCGGACTGTCCCGCGGAGTGACAGGAGAAGAGACTAATCCGTGCGGCGCTGAATGGCAGGAGAGGGGAGCGATCTGCGCACGCGAGTTTTTTAAGATTTTTAAACATCGCTAAATTTTACAATATATTACCGATAGGAACAAAACTTGTTGCACTCGCAGCATAGGAGAATGGTAAGTGAGCTGGCGAAAAATCGTAGTGCCATCGAGAACCGTTTTTGCGCAAATAGAAAGAACGTGCAAACCGGAAGAGCACAAAATTAGAGTTTTAGTTATGTATAGTTAAGTTTAGTTTAGTTAAAGGTAAGTTAAAGTTAACTTTAGTTTATTGTCACGTGTATCGAGGTACAGTGAAATGTTTGTTACGTGCTAACCAGTCAGCTGGAAGACAATACACGATTACAACTGAGCCATCCACATGCCAGGTACACGATAAAGGGATTAACACTTAGTTCAAGATAAAGTCCAGTAAAATCCGATTAATGATAGTCCAAGGGTCTCCAATGATTTAGATTGTAGCTGAGCACCGCTCCCTATTTGATGATAGGATGGTTCAGTTGCCTGATAACAGCTGGAAGAAACAGTCCCTGAATCTGGAGGTGTGCGTTTTCATTTCTGTACCTCTTGTCGGATGGGAGAGGGGAGAAGAGGGAGTGGGACTAGTCCTTGTCCATCTGTTGGATGACTGGTCAGTGTAAATTATCCCAAGTAAGTGCTTGATAGGATCTGCGGGGAGTTGATTGGAATGAGGGAAGAGTAAAATGAGAGGAGTGTAAATGGGTGTTTGATGGTCAGAAAGGGCTCAGTGTACCGAATGGTCTGGGCTGCATCCACAATTATCTGCAATCTCTTGCAGCCTTGGATGGAGCTGTTCCCAAGCCATGCTTTGAATGTTTTGGACAGGATATCTGTGTATTGAAAGTAATATGCAGCCTATAGGATTTTGGTCAGGCGGTAGTTGGAGTATTGTGTGCAGCTCTGGTCGCCCAATTATGGGAATGATGCTGGGGCTTTGGAGAAGGAGCCGAGGAAGTTTACCAGAAAGCTGCCTGCAGAAGAGGGTTTCAGCTACAGGGAGAGGTGGATCGTCTTGGATTGTTTTCTCTGGAACATCAGAGGTTGAAGGGAGACGTCGGAGAAGTATATAACATTATGACATATAACATCTAAACAGTGATGCATCAAAAGCTTCAGTTTTGCTACTTCTAGATCTCAGTGCTGCTTTTGATACGGTGGCCCATAACATCCTGCTTGACAGACTGGAGAAGTGGGTAGGACTCTCTGGTTCTGTGCTGGACTGGTTCAAATCCTACTTGAAAGATCGGGATTATTTTGTTTCCCTTGGTAATTATGAATCAGAACGTACAAAACTCACATGCGGGGTTCCTCAGGGCTCCATTCTTGGACCCATTTTGTTCAATATTTACATGCTCCCCCTAGCTCGGATCATAGAGTATTTTAACTTATCCTACCATACTTATGTCGATGACACACAACTTTATATCGCAGTGTCACCACATGACCATAGTCCCCTACACTCACTGAGTCAGTGTGTCAAACAAATGAGTGGATGAACCAGAACTTCCTCCAGCTCAATGCAAATAAGACAGAAATTATTGTCTTTGGTCCCAAAAATACAAGGCTAGAGATGAGTGCTCAACTTGACTCAATCGCACTGAAAACCACAAAGCCAGAAACCTTGGTGTGGTTATGGACTCGGCCATATAAAGACCATTACCAAATCTGCCTATTACCACCTGAAAAACTGCAAGAATCAAGGGATTTCTGTCCAAAAAAAACACTGAAAAACTTGTTCATGCATATATCTTCAGTATGTTAGATTATTGTAATGGTGTATTTACAGGTCTCAGTAAAACATCAATTAAACAACTGCAGCTTATCCAGAATGTCGCTGCCAGAGTCTTGACCAACACCAAGAAAATGGACCACATTACACCAGTCCTTAAATCTTTGCACTGGCTCCCTGTGTGTAAAAGGATAGATTTTAAAATTCTGTTACTGGCTGACAAGGCACTGAATGGTCTGGGTCCAAAATACATCTCTGACCTTCTTGTTGTATATGAGGCACCTAGACTCCTCATGTCTTCAGGGACAGGTTTACTCTGTGTTCCCAGGGTCAGAACTAAAAAGGCTGAAGCAGCGTTCAGTTTTTATGCTCCACACCTGTGGAACAAGCTCCCTGAACACCCGAGGTGTGTACAGACTGTAAGCTCATTTAAATCAGGCCTAAAAACACTGTTGTTTACTGTAGCTTTTCCATAACCCAACATGCAGGTAATTTTAACCTTCTAATCTTATCCCTTTTATGTGCTTTTAAAATCGTTTTATTGTTTTAGTGACTTTCTTTTACTATTCATGCATTTGTCTTATTGCTTGTTTTGTCATTTTAGATTATTGGCTATTTTGTTGTCCTGTGTTGTATGGTTGTTCTGCTGTATTTTTACTATGTTATTCTTTTTGTTTCTTTTGTAAAGCACTATGAACTGCTGCATGTACGAA
Organism: Okamejei kenojei; assembly: GCA_035221665.1. Taxonomy (NCBI): domain Eukaryota; kingdom Metazoa; phylum Chordata; class Chondrichthyes; order Rajiformes; family Rajidae; genus Okamejei; species Okamejei kenojei. Next base: position 9,571,114 of record CM069165.1, read on the forward strand.
TGGTGCTGTGTACATAAACTTGCCTTGCCTTGCCTTATGAGAGGCCTCGTCAGATTCTTTTTCCCAGGGTAGAAATGTCCAATATAAAAAGGCACGGCTATAAGGTGAGTGGAGAAAAGTTTCACGGAAATGTGTGAGACAAGTTTTTTTACAGAGAGTGTGGTGGGGGCCTGGAACGCATTGGCAGGGTGGTGGTGGAGGCAGATATGATAGTGATGTTTAAGGCTTTTAGATAGGCTCATGGAAGTGGGGAATAGAGGGATAATGATCATGTGCAGGCAGAAGAGATGAGTTCCGGACAATTTGGATCATTGTCATGTATGGTGAAAAGTATTTGTTGCGTGCTAGCCAGTCAGCAGAAAGATAATCTATGAGCATTGTAATACGTGATATCCAGGCATCATGTTCGGCACAAACATTGTGGACTGAAGGTCCCATTCCTGTTCTATGCTATACTGCAGATAGACACAAAAAGCTGGAGTAACTCAGCGGGACAGGCAGCATCTCTGGAGAGATGGAATGGGTGACATTTCGGGTCCCTTCAGTCTGGTTTCGACCCAAATCATCACCCATTCCTTCTCTCCAGAGATGCTGCCTGTCCCACTTAGTTAATCCAGTATTTTGTGTCTTTCTTCGGTTTAAACCAGCATCTGCAGTTCCGTCCTACACTATGCTATACTGTTCTATGTTCTAATAGGCAGCTTGGTGGGCTAAAAGTAGAACTGTTGTGAAATAAGGGCAATGTCCGAGTGAAGGGACTGAGCTGGGAATCCCCACCATCGCCACAATGACTCATTGAGGAAATACAGAATTGCACATGTAAGCTTACACCATTGAGCAGCAGTTTCCATTTACTGATCATAAAAGATTTTAATTTAATCCTGCTTTTAAACTTTGGCAATAGATATTGTGATCAAATCCTGTTCCTCAGAGACGGCTAATAAACAAAAAATATCATGTTCTTTTCCATCTTCCAGAATAGTTTGGTTTGGTTTGTCACGTGTGCCGAGCTCCAGTGAAAAGTTTTTGTTGTGTGCAAACCAGTCAGTGGAAAATCTATCTATGATTACAATCGAGCCGTGTACAGATACAAGATAAAGGGAATAATGTTTAGTGCAAAATAAAGTCCAATTAAAGATAGTTTGAAGGTCTCAAATGAGGTAGATGGGAGGTCAGGACCGCTCTCTCGTTGCTGAGGCCGTGTGAGGTGTAGATGGAGTCAATGGAAGGGACGTTGGTCTGCGTGATGGTCTGGTCTGTGTCTACAACCTGTCCATAGCCTGTCTTCTATGAGGAGTGCGGAAGCCACTGAGCCGGCCGCTGCTCATCGCCTGGAGACCAGAGAGCAGGAGGATGGAGCTGGCGGTGATGATGATGATGGACGTGACGGGCCAGGAGCGAGGACGGTGGGAGAGGAGAGGGAACCGGGGTCTGGCCCACCGCGCCCACGAGGTCGGCTGCGGGAGGCTCCCACCCCCCCGGGGAACAAAGGTGGATGGGCGAGGAGAGGGACGTGGCGTCCAAGGATGGAGACGGCTGGAGGCCCTACAGCAGCCTGGGGCTCGCCTGGTGATCGGTCACCACTCACAACAACTAGTGCGCAGACTGTTGGGGGAGTGGGCAGATGCACGGCAGATGAAGTTTAATGTGGATAAATGTGAGGTTATCCACTTTGGTAGCAAAAACAGGAAGGCAGATTACTATCTAAATGGTGTCAAGTTGGGAAAAGGGGAAGTACAACGGGATCTGGGGGTCCTTGTTCATCAGTCTATGAAAGTTGTTAAATATTTTTATTAATTGTAAATACATATTAATAGAATATACTTCTTACATATATTCGTAATATTATTAATAGTAACATTTAAGACTTATTTGTATTTCTATACATTTTTTTTACAAGTAAGAAAAGATATAGAAAAATAACATAGAAATAAGAAATCAAAAATAAAGAAGTGAATGGAGTATTAAAAAGTTATCCATCGTTGGAGATATATCCATGATTTGTTATACGTATTTCTTCATCTATTCCATTATTCAGGTTTCAGTCAGGCTCTCGCACCAGGCCACTTTGACCCTTTAGATATTCAATGTATGGAGACCATATTCCTCTGAAAAGATTCAACCTGTCCATTAGGACAAGCCTCAATCTTTCCAGATGGAGTGTCTCCGACATTCCTGTAATCCACAATTTGATTGTGGAAGATGTAGGACCTTTCCAGAATTTCAATATTAATTTTTTCCCAATTATTAAACTATAATCAATAAAAATTCTTTGATTTGTTGTTAATAATTGATCTGTTTCCAGTATTCCCAGTATTATTAACTTTGAATCAGGAATCAGATTCATATTAACAACATTCAAAATTATCCTAAATATTTCTGTCCAAAATTTTGTAATTTTTACACAATTTGTAAATGAGTGTGTCAAGTTAGCTTCTAAGTGCTGACATTTATCACATATGGCAGATACATTTGAACAAAAATATTATGTAGTTTGGATTTTGAGTAATGCAGTCTATGTAATATTTTAAATTGTATAAGAGAGTGTCTAGCATTTAACGAACAGTGGTGTATATGTTGTAAACTTTCATACCATACTTCTGGTCTAATAATTTGGCCTAATTCGTTTTCCCATGATTGTCTATATATTTCTGTCAATGGGACATCATTTTCCAGTAAAATATTATAAATATATGATATCAATTTTTCTGTGTTCGGATGTTTATTTAGACATTCATCTAAAATTTTTGTCTTTCTATTTCTAATTTCCTGTGTGTTTGCTTTTACATAGTCTCTAATTTGTAAGTATCTAAAATAATCTTTTGAATGTAATCCATAAATTTGTTGTAATTCTTGAAATGAAAGGAAAGAATTTTCCCTATAGAGATCTCCCATCTTATTAATTCCATTATTTTTCCATTGTAAAAAGCCTTTGTCCATCATTGAGGGTTTAAATGTAACATTATTTACAATGGTAAGGGCTAGTGGTATACATTCCAATTTTAATGTTTTCTTTATTTGTTTCCAGATACGTATTCCACTTTCTATTATAGGGTTTTCCATTTTTAACCAAATTGGTTGTTTATCTGTCTCTACTAACTAAAAATTCATATTTTTAATATTAACTGCCCAGTAATAAAACATAAAGTTTGGTAGTGCTAGACCTCCATTTATTTTTGATTTACATAAATGTTTTTTATTTATTCTATGGCTCTTATAATCCCAGATAAAGTTGGTAACTAAAGAATCCACCTTCCTAAAGAAATTTTTAGGAAGATATATCGGAATCAATTGAAAAAGATATAGTAATTGCGGAAGAAAATTATTTTTATTGCATTAATTTTACCTAGCATTGAGACAGGTAGTGTTTTCCAATATAAAATGTTCTTATTTAATTTATGCAATAAGAGTGGGAAGTTGGATTTAAATAAAGAATCGAATCGAGTCTATGAAAGTAAGCATGCAGGTACAGCAGGCAGTGAAGAAAGCGAATGGCATGTTGGCCTTTATAACAAGAGGAATCGAATATAAGAGCAAAGAGGTCCTTCTGCAGTTGCACAAAGCCCTAGTGAGACCACACCTAGAGTATTGTGTGCAGTTTTGGTCCCCTAATTTGAGGAAGGACATTCTTGCTATTGAGGGAGTGCAGCGCAGGTTTACAAGGTTAATTCCTGGGATGGCGGGACTGTCATATGCTGAGAGAATGGAGCAGCTGGGCTTGTAGTTAAGGGTTTGGACACGCTAGACGCAGGAAACATGTTCCCGATGTTGGGGGAGTCCAGAACCAGGGGCCACAGTTTAAGAATAAGGAGTGAGCCATTTAGAACGGAGACGAGGAAACACATTTTCTCACAGAGAGTTGTGAGTCTGTGGAATTCTCTGCCTTAGGGTGGTGGAGGCCGGTTCTCTGGATGCTTGCAAGAGAGAGTTGGATAGAGCTCTTAAAAATAGCAGAGTCAGGGAATATGGGGGGAAGGCAGGAACAGGGTACTGACTGGGGATGATCAGCCGAGATCACATTGAATGGCTCAAAGGGCCGAATGGCCTATTCCTGCACCTATTTTGTATTGTCTATTGACTTGGGAAATGGTGCCAACACATGATGCCTGCGGGCTCAGTAGACTATTTCTGTACACTTGATAATCGGGGATGTGGCAATACTCTACTGAACTGTTTGTATGAAGAAGATTTTCACTGTATTAGCATTTTGAACAATAAAAGCACCACTGAACGAATAAGGAAGCCAGTAGTGAATATACATGGCCAAATCACCATGGATCCCAGGCCTCTTAATCTTTTGGATCAGGTACCATGATTAACTGCCTGACTAAAATCTATGCAGTTAATATCTACCGCACTGCCTCCATCAATCACCTTCAGCTCAATCCTGTAACTATCATTAATCTTAGTCTTAAATATAGTAACTGAATGTCCACATCTCCCTTTGTTGGAGAATCCCAACGATTCACCACCTCTGCAAGACACAAAGTGCTGGAGTAACTCAGCGGGTCAGGCAGCATCTCTGGAGAAAAAGGATGGGATGTTTCAGGTCGGGACCCTTCTTCAGACTGGATAACTCCATCCAGGGACCCTGACAGTCCTTTCAGGTGAGACATGCACCTCCTCCAACCTCATCTACCGTATCTGATGTTCTTGAAGTGGCCTCCTGCACGAGACCAAGTGAACACTTGCGCTCGGTCCGCCAAGGCTTACTGGATCTTCCGGTTGCCAAACATTTCAACTCCTCTTCCCATTCCTATAATAACCTTTCTGTCCTGGGCCTTCTCCAAAGCAGTCTGAAGCACATTCTCCAGAGCCACTGAGTTACTCCAGCACTGTGTATCTATCTTCGATATAAGCCAGCACTTGCAGTTCCTTGATTCCACATTCACCACCTCTGGGTGAGAACATGTCATACACAGGTGGATGAATGTTCACATTTCAATCGTGAACAGCTCACCCCTTGTTCCAAACATGTCACCATTAATTCGTAACTCCCCAGCCAAGGAAACATCATCTCTGTAACAATCCTTCCAAACCCTTGCAAGAAGGACACAGAGGCGCAGCGGTAGAGTTGCTGCCTCACAGCACCAGAGACCCGGGTTCAATCCTGACTACGGGTGCTGTCTGTTCACAGTTTGTACGTTCTCCCTGTGACCTGCGTGGGTTTTCTCCGGCTGCACTGGTTTCCTTCCACGCTCCAAAGACGTATAGGTTTGTCGGTTAATTGGTTACTGTAAAATTGTCCCTAGCATGTGTAGGATAGTGTGGGGATCGCTGGTCGGCGTGGATCCGGGCAAGTTTCCAGGCTATCTCTAAACTAAAACTAAAAACTCTGGGTGGGAACATGTCATTCACGGGTGTTCTCATGAACGGCTAACCCCTTCTTCCCAATATGTCCCAATATGTCCACTGATTCTCAACTCCCCCAGTCCCGGAAAAATCAACTCTGTGACAATCCTGACAGACCATGGAAGAACGTTTGTGTAAGAACGAACGGCAGATGCTGGTTAAAATCGAAGGTGGACACAAAATGCTGGAGTAACTCAGCGGGCGAGGCAGCCTCGACCCGAAACATCGCCCATTCCTTCTCTCCTGAGAGGCTGCCTCACCCGCTGAGTTACTCCAGCATCTTGCAAGAACCTTTCATGTTTCGCTGAAATGCTCTGGACTTGAGGGAGTATTGGGCTTGCATGCTCAATCACTTCTCGCTGGCAATCCTCCCATCCAGTATCAACTGACTGCATGATCTTTCACGCACATATCCTTCTTTATGTGAGACCGCACCCTGTACACAATGCCCCAGGGTCCTGTATTATTACATGTGGACATCTTCGCGCTTGGATGCAACTTACCATAAAAACTAACGCACCACGTACCTCCACGGAAACAGGTGACGCCTGCAGTGACACAGCTGGCAGGGCGTTGCCTCACAGCGCCAGAGACCCCAGGTTCCACCCTGACCTCGGCTGCTGTCTGTGTAGTTTGCATGGTCTCCCTGTGACTGCATGGGTTTCCTCCGGGTGCTCCGGTTTCAATAGACAATAGGTGCAGGAGTAGGCCATTCGGCCCTTCGAGCCAACACCGCCATTCAATGTGATCATGGCTGATCATCCACAATCAGTACCCCGTTCCTGCCTTCTCCCCATATCCCTTGACTCCGCTATCTTTAAGAGCTCTATCCAACTCTCTCTTGACAGCATCCAGAGAACCGGCCTCCACCGCCCTCTGAGGCAGAAAATTCCACAGACTCACCACTCTCTGTGTGAAAAAGTATTTCCTCGTTTCCGTTCTAAATGGCTTACCCTTTATTCTTAAACTATGGCCCCCGGTTCTGGACTCCCCCAACATCGGGAACATGTTTCCTGCCTCTAGCATGCTCAAACCATTAATAATCTTATGTTTCAATAAGATCTCTATCATCCTTCCAAAATCCAGAGTATAAAAGCCCAGCTGCTCCATTTTATCAACATATGACAGTCCCACCACCCCAGGAATTAACCCTGTAAATGCTGCACTCCCTCAATAGTAAGAATGTCCTTCCTCAAATTTGGAGACCAAAACTGCATTCAATATTCCAGGTATGGTCTCACGAGGGCCCTGTACAACTGCAGAAGGACCTCTTTGCTCCTATACTCAACTCCTCTTGTTATAAAGGCCAACATGCCATTCGCTTTCTTCACTGCCTGCTGTACCTGCATGCTTACTTTCCTCCCACATCCCCAGGTTAGTAGGATATTGGCCCTCTGCAAATTGCCACTGGTGTGTAGGGAGTGGATGCGAAAGTGAGAACTAGTGTGAAAGGGTGATAGTTGGTGGGTGTTGACTCATTGGTGTAAAGGGCCTCTTTCCGTGCTGGAAAGAGGCCTTTCCATTCTTTGAGCCCAGTCACTTAACCTCCCCCATCCCGTGAAGCCTCTCTATTTCCACTTTCGTATCATCACCACATTTCCATCCAATGTACATGGTTCCCACATCCAAGTGGCTACATCAATTTGGTTTAGTTGAGATACAGCGTGGAAACGGGCCATTAGGCCCATCTAGTCCATGCCGACCAGCGATCACCCACACACTTATTTGATCCTAGACGTTAGGGGCAATTTATAGAAGCTAATTAACCTGCAAACCTGTACGTCTTTGGCGTGCGAGAGGAAACTGGAGCACCCAGAGGAAACCCACGCGGTTTATAGGGAGGACGTGCAAACTCCGTACAGACAGCACCCATAGTCAGGATTGAACCTTGGGTTTCTGGCGCTGCGCCACCGTGCCATCCTTGTGAGGGAGTGCAGGTCCCTGTTGCATCTGCTCTATCCACTGTATGAGTTTGGCTGCATTGTATTTATGTACAGTATTATGTAGCCAGTGTGGATAGATTGCATAACAAAGCTTTTCACTGTACCTCGGTAAACATGACAATGATAAACCTAAACCTGTGGAATTCCACCAATCATAGCCTCTTACTCTCAACATGAAGAAGCAAGGAACTGAAGATGCTAGTTTAAAAAGAAAGACACAAAGTGCTGGAGTAACTCAGCTGGCCAGTCAGACCCCTTTAGTTAGAGTCAGAGTGACACAGTGTGGAAACCGGCCCATTCGGCCCAACTTGCCCACACCGGCCAACATGTCCCTCTCACCTTAAACCTACGTCTTTAGACTTCAGAGATATAGCGTGGAAATAGGCCCTCGGTGGCAAACTGGCGGCACGCGCTGGCGCAGTGGTAGAGTTGCTGCATCACAGCGCCAGAGACCCGGGTTCGATCCTGACCTCGGGTGCTGTCTGCGCGGAGTTTGTGCGTTCCACTGTGACTGTGAATTTTCTCCGGGTGCTCCCACATCCCAAAGACGTGCAGGTTTGTAAGTTAATTGGCTTCTGTAAATTGCCCCTGGTGTGGTAGTAGTAGGCCCCTCTCGGTCATGACTGGCCATGGGTGATGCAACCTGGTCAGATGCAAGCCTGGGCGATGTCATATGGAGGACAGGCTGTTGTCCATGCAGCACGTCCCCCCTCTCCACGTCGCTGATCGATCCAAAGGAACAGCAGGGCCGTTAGAGTTTGGCACCAGCGCCGTCGCAGGAGCTGCCAGAGCGAGGTTGTAGATAATGACGAACTGCCTTAGGGGCTCCGACTCCGGATTTTCTTGAGGTTTACTCCTGGAGCCTTTTCCATGACTGGATATGGCCACAAGGCAGTGGAGGTTTTAAATCAGAGTTTCCCCTCTCCTAGATGGACTGCCTTCCCAGGCTGGCGAGCCCCATCTGCCCGAGACTCGTGGGGGCGGGAGCGTCGGCCTTCCCGTGCAGGTCTATAGCACCTGCCCACCTGCCCCTGGTGTGTAGAATGTAAAACTGAGATTACATAGAACCAGTGTGACACACAATGCTAGAGTAACTCAACGGGACAGGCAGCATCTCTGGGGAGAAGGAATGGGTGACGTTTCAATTCAAGATTCTTCTCAGTCTGAAGAAGTGTCTCGACCTGAAATGTCACCCATTCCTTCTCTCCAGAGATGCTGCCTGCCCCATTGAGTTACTCCAGCATTTTGTGTCTATATTTGGTGTAAACTAGTATCTGTAGTTCGTTCCTACACATGGAACTAGTGTGTATGGTCATTGGTCTCGGTGGGCCAGAGGGCACGTTTCCACACTGTATCTCTAAAACTTAAACTAAATTAAAACCATGCAAACATTTCAGGCAAACTTTCAGAATTGACAAAGAGCTTTCAATGAAGAAAGAAAAACTCCGATGACGGTTTTCTGCTGGTAACAAGAAACATTTGATAGCATCAAATGTAAATGCACATCATTGCGTAAAGATGTGTGGCAGTCAGAAATTAGACAGAATTCAAAAGATAAGATCAAATGGCTAAAAATAAACAAGGAAGTAAAATATACAGTGCTTGCCAAATGGAATAGTAACAAGAACAGCTGCAGGGACTTTTATAAAAATGTTATGGAGGCAAGGATTGAGCATGTTAGAGTGACTGCGGGGGATAACTAATCAGAAGCAAGGTGATGGCAGATGAATTAAAAATAGATGCAATATAGAAACAGGCCCTTCAGCCCATCAATTCCATGGATCATTAGTTTGAGTGTGAGCGGGTGATTGAATCCAATATGGTCTTCATTTAATGGAAAGGACCTTAATTTAGTTTAGTTTAGTTTAGTTTAGAGATACAGTGCAGAAACAGGCCCACCGGCCCACCGTCCGCGTTAACCAGCGATCCCCACACACTTACACTATCTTACACACACTAGGGGCAATTTACAATTTTACCAAGCCAATCTCTCCTTCTAGTTAATACCCTCAAATCCAGGCAGCATTCTGGTAATGTGAAATCAAGGAACTGTAGATGCAGGTGTACAAAAGAAGACACAGAGTGCTGGAGTAACTCAGCGGGTCAGGCAGCAGAAGATTGCAGAGTGGGTATGTCAGAGAGGATTCTCTTGAACTTCTACAGGTGAACTGTGGAGAGCATAGTGACTGGTTGCATCACAGACTGGTTCAGCAACTTGAATGCCCAGGAGCGAAGAAGACGGCAAAAAGTGGTGACCACTGCCAGGTCTATCACGGGTACTGACCTCCCCACCATAGAAGGGTTCTTCAGGAGTCGCTGCCTCAAAAAGGCAGCCAGCACCATCAGAGACCCACACCACCCTGGCCACACTCTCATTTCACCCCTGTCATCGGGAAGAAGGTACAGGAGCCTGAAAACTGTAACATCCAGGTTCAGGAACAGCTTCTTCCCTGCAGCCATCAGGCTATTAAACACTAAACCTCCAAATAAGCTACATAGACTTGGGAGCATTGGTTCTGGCTTTTTTTCCACTATTATTGTCTGTTTTTTTACAGCCTCCAACGCCACTGTGTGCCAATGAATTCCACAGATCCTCCACCCTCTAACTGAAGAATTTCCTCTTCGTGTCCATTCTACCATCACTGGTCTTGGGTACAGTTACAAATGCAGGAATTAAAAAATGCACAGTTTTCGTTTTCGAACAGGAACCTCGAGTGAGGCAAAAACTGATTCTCAGTCTGCTCGTGATTTTGTTGATCAAAGCAATTGTTTCATCGAGTCAGCTCGGACCTCGCACACTGAGTGCAAGCCTGTGCGCCAATAACTGTTGCAATTGGCCACCCTTACCCCCTGCACACTCCCTTAGCAAGGAAGCAACTACAGATGCTGGTTTAAACTGAAGACAGACACAATTTTAGTTTAGTTTAGTTTAGTTTAGAGATACAGCGCAGAAACAGGCCCTTCGGCCCACTGGGTCCGTGCCGACCAGCGATCCCCGCACATTAACACTATCCTACACCCACTAAGGACAATTTTTACATTTACCAAGCCAATTAACCTACAAACCTGTATGTCTTTGGAGTGTGGGAGGAAAGCGACAATTTCGGAGAAAACCCACGCAGGTCACAGGGAGAACGTACAAACTCCGTACAGACAGCACCCGTAGTCGGGATCGAACCCGGGTCTCCGGCGCTGCATTCGCTGTAAGGCAGCAACTCTACCAGCTGCACCACCGTGACCGCCTAAATGTGCAATGTGCTGGAGTAACTCAGCGGGTCAGGCAGCATCTCTGGAGAGGAGGAATTAGGTGACATTTCGGTTCAAATATCCTGGGGTTTCATCTCAGGAGCTTCAAACGTCAGTCATTCCACCCCACCTCTCACCAGTGGCCTCCCTCGCAACATCAGCATGCACACACACTTCACATTAGTTGGAAAGCAAAGAAACTCTACATTAAACAATCAAATAATTATGTATTAGCGATCAGATGAAGGGTCCCAAGCTGAAACATCACCTATTCAAGACCCCCTGAGTTGCTGCCTAACCCGCTGAGTTATTCCAGCTCTTTGTGTCTTTTTTTTACTAAACTCACTGTCATCCTGCTAGTTCCACTGTTCATATCGCCTCATTATCACCTCTTCCACAGCCAACAACGGACCATTGTGGGCTCCACCATCCCTTGGTCATCGGTGTCGGCTCTGATTTGTTCTGTACATTTTCATACCTCTGGTTTCCCTCCCCCCTGACTCGCAGCCCGAAACGTCACCTATTCCTTTTCTCCAGGGATGCTGCCTGTCCCGCTGAGCTACTCCAGCTTTTTGTGTCTATCTTTGGTGTAAACCAGCATCTGTAGTTCCTTCCTACACATAACATATATTGTTCTTGTGTGTCCATTGTTAAAAACTTCCAGAGCGCCTTATTTCAACTTAAAATCTATCACGATGAATGTTTGCCCGACTACGCTGAGATGCTTCAGCACTTTGTGTCTTCTTTTGTAAACCAGTATCTGCATACCAGTTCCTTGTATCTGAAGAATTATTTACCACCATCGCCAAAATTGACCTTTACACAGATGGTGGAGAGTGCCTGAAACGCTGCCAGCGGTGTGGTGGAGGTAGATATGATAGTAGCGTTGAAGAGGTTTTTAGTTGCGCGCATGGATGTGCAGGGAACGGAGGAATATGCATTATGCACAGGCAGATAGGTTTACTTTAACCTGGCATCCTGATTGGCACCAACATTGTGGGCCAGAGGGCCCTTTACCCTTTACTTCTCTCCTCTATTACGAATAAGAAATAAAACTGGCGCGGTGGCGCAGCGGTAGAGTTGCTGCCTTGCACCGCCAGAGACCCGGGTTCGATCCTGACCACGGGTGCTGGCTGTACGGAGTCTGTCCGTTCTCCCTGTGGCTGCTTGGGTTTTCCCTGGGTGCTCCGGTTTCCTCCCACATCCCAAAGACCTGCAGGTTTGTAGGTGAATTGGTTTCTGTAAATCATCCCCTAGTGTGTAGGACGTAAAACTGGGGCAACATAGAATAAGTGTGAACGGGTGATCTTTGGTCGGCGCAGGCTCGGTGGGCTGAAGGGCCTAATTCCACGCTGTCTCTAAAAAAAATTAAAGCGCTAAATAAAAGCATTGATTGATTGAAAGATACAGCATGGTCACAGACCCTTCAGCCCATTGATCCATGCCGAACATCGATCACTTGTTCACACTAGTTTTACGTGATCCCACCCTACATAAACTTACATGAGGGGTAGATTCAGTTGGCCAGGCAGTATTTGCGGAGGGAATGGCCAGGCGGCAATTCAGATTGCAACCCTTCCTTGAACTGAGAGACAGGAAACACTTCTTGATATCATTTCCACTCCGTATCTCCAAACTAAAAGTGAACTAAAGGCAGTCAATAAAAATACCGAAGATAAACACTGTGTCGGGAGAACTGCAGGTGCTGGTTTCCACTGAAGGTAGACACAAGGTGCCGGAGTAACTCAGCTGGCCAGGCAGCATCTCGGGAGAGAATGAACGGGTGATGTTTCAGGTCGAGAAAACTTGGTCTGAAGAAGGGTCTCGACCCAAAATGACAATCAGTTCTTCTCTCCACAGATGCTGCCTGTCCCGCTGAGTTACTCCAGCATTTTGTGTCAGTCTTCACCTCAAAGTGAAGACTGCTTTACTGCTTCTTTTGCTACTGAGGTGGGACCTGTATATAAAGCGATACAGCAAGGCCTTAAAACAATACTTCCCCCATATGCATTTGCACAAACCTTAGAGATTCTGATGAGGCAGTCATGCACCATCTCAGTTCCAGAGTGCCTTTTGGTACTTTGGATCACAGAGTACATTTGCATTTGTGTGCCAAAGCTTTCTCTGTGTGTTTTTTCTCTAGGCTGCACTTTGTCTACCCCTCAAGATGTTATTTTGGTGCTTGCCTGCAACATCAGTTAAGGATCAGCAGTTCTACATATCCTGTGTTTCACGGGCTTCCTCTTTCAGTCGCTACCCCATTTATATCTCAGCAACTGAAACTGTGGTTGTGTTGGAGAGTGTGCATCACAGACAGCTGCCTCAATCCCGAGGGGCTATCCACAGTCGCTATACCCTCAACCTCACTAACTTCGTCCCTTCCTCCCTTTATAATTCTCCTGGCTTATCCTGGAAACTAAAATCTGCAGCGGGTAGAACTGCTACCTCGCAGCACCAGAGACCAGTGTTCAACGGTGATCTCAGCTGCTCTCTGTGGTGGACTTGACAGGTTCACCCTGTGACCTTGTGGGTTTCCTTCGGCTGCTCAAGTTTCTTCCCACGTCCCACATAGGTTAAGCGGCCGGCCCTCTGTAAATTGCCCTTAGTGTGTCGGGAGTGGATGAGAGTGGGATATCATAGGACACCTGTGAACGGGTGCTGGATGGCCAGTGGACTCGGTGGGCTGAAGGGGCTGGCTCCGTGCTGCATCTCTCATTCAACCTTTGCGGTTTTTAGCCAATACAATCTGGAAAACACATTCGGCTTACACATTGCAACCCATACCAATGAAATATTCACCATTTGATACACGTTTCATCTCCTTACATCCGCGTTTGTCTCTCTTGCCCACACAACCACTCTCGCCTGTATTTTATTGACTGTGTTATTGGGGACCACAGTGTCACGTGGAGTAGCAGCCAAAGACCTGGTGTATACATCAGAGGCACAGCTTCAAACGCAGCTATAGATTTAGGTAGATATGGTGGCGCAGCGGTAGAGTTGCTGCCTCACAGCGTCAGGGATCCGGGTTCGATCATGACTACAGGTGCTGTCTGTACGGAGTTTGCACGTTCTCCCCGTGACCACGTGGGTTTTCTCCGGGTGCTCCAGATTTCCCCAACTCTCCAAAGAAGTGCCGATTCATTGGCTTCAGTACAACGTCGCAAATTATCCCTCGTGTGTATGGATAGTGCGAGTGGGCGGGGCTCGCTGGTTGGTGGGGTGCGAGTGGGCGGGGCTCGCTGGTTGGTGGGGTGCGAGTGGGCGGGGCTCGCTGGTTGGTGGGGTGCGAGTGGGCGGGGCTCGCTGGTTGGTGGGGTGCGAGTGGGCGGGGCTCGCTGGTTGGTGGGGTGCGAGTGGGCGGGGCTCGCTGGTTGGTGGGGTGCGAGTGGGCGGGGCTCGCTGGTTGGTGGGGTGCGAGTGGGCGGGGCCTCGCTGGTTGTGGGGTGCGACTGGGCGGGGTTGGTTGGTGGGGTGCGAGTGGGCGGGGCTCGCTGGTTGGTGGGGTGCGAGTGGGCGGGGCTCGCTGGTGGTGGGGTGCGAGTGGGCGGGGGGCTCGCTGGTTGGTGGGGTGCGAGTGGGCGGGGATCGCTGGTTGGTGGGGTGCGAGTGGGCGGGGCTCGCTGGTTGGTGGGGTGCGAGTGGGCGGGGCTCGCTGGTTGGTGGGGTGAAGGGCCTGTTTCTGCCCTGCATCTCTAAACTAAACTAAACTCAACTAAATAGACAGAATACATTTAATGCGATTCAAAATACCATAAAAGAGCAAGTCTCATTTGAAAAAAAAAACAGAATAGGACAGAATTAAAACAAATAATCTAGATTTTCAGTATTTCCAGCCCTGGATTAAAAGACAAAATGTATTTTTCCCTCAGCCCACACATTTGCATTCCTTCCATTTCTCGAATCCTCAATGTCTCTGCTCCTCCCCCCACCCCAAGTTGCTGATTTAGGCAAGGAAATTATTTTGATCTTTATTCTGGGCTTTTTCCTCTCATCAAGCGATGATTATCTCATACTTCCCAAAAGTGGGCTTCTGCACAATTCTGTCCATTCGTTTAATGCATCAAAGTGTGTCTGCAACTTGCATTAACTCAATTTGCTGTCAGTCCGTGTAGCTCCAAAGGCATATCTGCTTCTTTCAGAAGGAACTGTAGATGCTGGAAAAACGAAGGTAGACAAAAGTGCTGGAGAAACTCAGCGGGTGCAGCAGCATCTATGGAGCGAAGGAAATAGGCAACGTTTCGGGCCGAAACGTTGCCTATTTCCTTCAGGGTTTCAGCCTGAAACGTTGCCTTTTACCTTCACTCCATAGATGCTGCTGCATCCCGCTGAGTTTCTCCAGCACTTTGGTCTATCTGCTTCTTTGGTTTAGTTCAGTTTAGAGAAACAGCACGGAAACAAGCCCTTCGAGTCCATACCAACCATTCATCCATCTCCAGTCCTGTTATCCCACTTTCTCATCTATTCCCTACAAACCAGGAGCAATTTTACAGAGAGGGCTGATTAACCCACAAACCCGCATATCTGTCGGATGTGGGAGGAAACCGGAGCACCTGGAGGTGACCCATTGGGAGAACATGCAAACACTGTACAGTCAACTTAGTGCCATACATACAGCGTATGTACCATCCTGGTAAATCTTCTACCTATCAAGCTTGACAACATCTTTCCGATAACATGGTTACCAAAACTGAACACAAGACTCCAAATGTGGCCTCACCAACGTCTTATACAACTACAACATGACTTCCCAATTTCTATACTCAATACCCTGACTGATGCCGAGCCGAATGTCTTCTTGACCACCCTATCTACCTGTGATAGTACCCGAGGTCAGGATCGAACCCAGGTCTCTGGCACCACTGTGTCACATCCCATAGGTCATAAGGTCAATGTGATGGGAGTAGAATGAGACTATTCGGCCCATCAAGTCTACTCCTCCATTCAATCATGGCTGATCAATCTCTCCATCCTAACCCCCCCCATTCTCCTGCATTCTCCTCATAACCTCTGACACCTGTTCTAATCAATAATAACCATATAACAATTACAGCACGGAAACAGGCCCTCTCGGCCCTTCCAGTCCGTGCCGACCATTTATTTTCCCCTAGTCCCATCTACCTGCACTCAGACCATACCCCTCCATTCCCTTCACGTCCATATACCTATCCACTTTACTCTTAAATGTTAAAATCGATCCTGCCTCCACCACTTCTGCTGGAAGCTCATTCCACACAGCCACCACCCTCTGAGTAAAGAAGTTCCCCCTCACGTTACCCCGAAACTTCTGTCCCTTAATTCTCATGTCATGCCCTCTTGTTTGAATCTTCCCTACCCTCAATGGGAAAAACAATGGGAATAATCTATCTACCTCTGCCTTAAAATACCCACTGACTTGGCCTCCACAGCCTTCTGTGGCAAGACGTCCACAGATTCACCACCCTCTATAGAAGTGGCTTTCTGTGGCTTTCAATCATTTATCCAAGTGATGGATAAACATAGTAGAAAGCGAGACCCAAAAACTAAACTCCTGGCATCATTTGAGGTCTTTAAAATGATGAAAGGGATAGACAGAGTTGAGGTGGATAAGCTTTTCCCATTGAGGGTAGGGAAGATTCAAACAAGAGGGCATGACATGAGAATTAAGGGACGGAAGTTTAGGGGAACTTCTTTACTCAGAGGGTGGTGGCTGTGTGGAATGAGCTTCCAGCAGGTGGTGGAGGCAGGATCGATTTTAACATTCAAAAGTAAAGTGGATAGGTATATGGACGGGAAGGGAATGGAGGGGTATGGTCTGAGTGCAGGTAGATGGGACTAGGGGAAAACAAATAGTCGGCACGGACTGGAAGGGCCAAGAGGGCCTGTTTCCGTGCTGTAATTGTTATATGGTTATATGGTTATTTATCACCGATTATCGACAAAACACTGTTTACTCCAACTCACACCGTTCCTAACCAGGTTACTAGGTTGTCCTCAGTTTCAAGTAATAATGTTAGCAGGAGTCTCTTAAGGAATTAGTTTAGTTAAGAATTTTTAGTTTTGAGATGCAGTACGGAAACAGGCCCTTCGGCCCACCGAGTCTCATTCCGGAGAATAAAGTCACGGTCTGCTCAAACTCTCCCTATAGCTCAGACCCTCGGGTCCTGCCGACATCTTCGCAAATCTTCTCTGCACTATAAACAGCTTCATGGATTCTTTCCCATGGCAGGGTGACCAAAACTGAACGCAATACTCCAGGTGCAACCTCGTCAACATGTTGTACAACGATAATGTTCCAATATCTATAGTCAGCGCCCTGACTGATGAAGGCCAATGTGGCAAAAGCCTTATTAACCACCTGTAACGCCATTCCTCAGCTCATCGTGTGTACTTACATTATTGTGCATTGAACAATACTTTTTCATTAATCTGTCAAAAAATATTTTTGAAACATTTCAATAAACATTTGGTTATCCATTAATGTATCTTTGTAAATTTTAATCCAGCCATCTATATATTACTAAAAGTCTCGTCTTGTTTGGACGTCTGTCTGTTAGCATGCGTGCAATCTCAAGGAACTACGCCAAAATGATACACAATAGCGCAAACATTTTTGCACCACCTTACTCACCATTGACCTATGGTTGTTTGTATAAATTTCGCTCAGATTTATATTATATTTCACAAGTTCTCACCTTTTTAAGTTTACTAAATCCACTTTGATAATCACTTCAATACTTCAGTGCTGGCAGTTGCAGCTATGACATCACAATGGGATCTCACAGTCTTCCACCCGACATTTGCAACAATGTTGCCACCACTTAGTCATGGTCCTGGCAGCAAGTGATTGAACGGGAGGGGGAGAGAGAGGGGGAGGGGTAGGGGAATTGGAATTTTGTTTAAAGTCCAGTGCTGGGGCAGGCATGGGAGTGGTAGAATCTTACGTTGGGGAACGGGTTGCGTTGGGGGACCAGGTGTCCCTTCGGGGCTATGGGTGAGTGGTGGATTATTGCATTGGGGGAACGGGTTGCGTTGGGGGAACGGGTTGCGTTGGGGGAAACGGGGGTTGCGTTGGGGGAACGGGTTGCGTTGGGGGAACGGGTTGCGTTGGGGGAACGGGTTGCGTTGGGGAACGGGTTGCGTTGGGGGAACGGTTACGTTGGGGGAACGTTGCGTTGGGGGAACGGGTTGCGTTGGGGGAACGGGTGAGTGGTGGATTATTGTGTTGTGGGAATGAGGTCCACTTTAACCATATAACCATATAACAATTACAGCACGGAAACAGGCCCTCTCGGCCCTTCCAGTCCGTGCTGACCATTTGTTTTCCCCTAGTCCCATCTACCTGCACTCAGACCATACCCCTCCATTCCCTTCACGTCCATATACCTATCCACTTTACTTTTAAATGTTAAAATCGATCCTGCCTCCACCACCTGCTGGAAGCGCATTCCACACAGCCACCACCCTCTGAGTAAAGAAGTTCCCCCTCACGTTACCCCTAAACTTCTGTCCCTTAATTCTCATGTCATGCCCTCTTGTTTGAATCTTCCCTACCCTCAATGGGAAAAACGTATCCACGTCAACTCTGTCTATCCCTTTCATCATTTTAAAGACCTCAATCAAGTCCCCCATTAACCTTCTGCGCTCCAAAGAATAAAGACCTAACTTGTTCAACCGTTCTCTGTAACATAGTTGCTGGAACCCTGGCAACATTCTAGTAAATCTCCTCTGTACTCTCTCTATTTTGTTGACATCCTTCCTATAATTAGGCGACCAAAATTGTACATCATACTCCAGAATTGGTCTTACCAATGCCTTGTACAATTTTATCATTACTTCCCTACTCCTATATTCAATGCACTTGGTCTAGTATTATAATCAATATTTATTTAATGATTTCAATGAGTCTCATTTGCGTCCACAATGGGTTGACGACAGCATACTCAAAAATCCCAACATGGTCTATTAACTTTGTGTATAAATGCAACATGAAAACATGCACTAGTCCATGTCCGTGTCACTGGGTGCAGTGGGTTCATCATTGTCCTGGGCAGGGTGCTGCCAAATAGATTGATGCCACCCATCTTGGTCAGCTCATTCAGCAACTAACAGGAGATGAGGGAAGAGACCAGGTATGAGCATGGCCTGGGATCGCCTGTTCCCCACGATACAGCGCTACCCACTACACAACCTGCATTGACTGCAATCATCCTTAAAGTTCATATGCCAATCCCAAAGCTCTAACCCGTACCTGGGATCAGATAACCAGCGCCTGCCAGATTCTACCTCAAGCTACAGGATCCACAGCAGGGTGGCATGGAGATTATTTACTCACATTAATGTTCCTGGTTTGGGGAAGGGAAAGAATACTTCCCCTGGAATGGGCTGCATGGTGTCGCAGCGGTAGAGTTGCTGCCTTATATCGCCAGAGACCCGGGTTCCATACTGATTATGGGTACTGTTTGCACGTTCCCCTTGACCTTGTGGGTTTCATCCGGATGCTCCGGTTTCCTCCCACACTCCAAAGACAAATATGCACGTCTTTGGAGTGTGGGAGGAAACTGGAGCACCTGGAGAAAACCCACGCAGGTCATGGGGAGAATATCCAAACTCCGTACAGTCAGCACCTGTAATCAGGATCGAACCCAGGTCTCCGGCGCTGTAAGGCAGCAACTCTACCGCGGTGCCACCCTTAAGTTGAAGTTGAAGATTAAGACTTACTCTCAGCGACGGCCTCATCCACAGCGGCGGCAAACACCTCTGGCTCCTCGTCGCACGACGTGTGTTTCCACATTGGCCAGTCCCCGAACAAGGCCCGTAGTTCTGGGGTCTCGTACCCGCCGCAAAACAGCACCACCACCTTGTGCGGAGGCCGCAGCGCCTTGTGCATTCCGCACCTCATCCCAGCCTGGACAAGCCAGTCCAGCAGCTGTGGCGACAGTACCACCAGGAGGCACTTACAACTCTTAAACCGCGCCCAGTCCCGGCTGCTGAAGGTAGTGTCCTCGCTGATAGAGTAGGGTAGAACGTCAAGGCCACGTGTCGTGGTCAGCAAGTTGCCCAGATAATCGACCCACTCCCTCGCATCTTCTGTGTTAAGGATCACCACGTCAGGCACCCGACCTGAAAGAGAAATTAATTGCTATTTATTACCGAGCAAAAAGGGCGGCACAACGGCGCAGTGGTAGAGTTGCTGCCTCTCAGCGCCAGAGACCCGGGTTCAATCCTGACCACCGGTGCTGTCCTTACAGAGTTTGTACCTTCTCCCTGTGACCACGTGGGTTTTCTCCATGTGCTCCGTCTTCCTCTCACACTCTAAAGATGTACAGGTTTGTAGGTTAATTGGCTTGGTACAAATGTAAAATTGTCCCTAGTGCGTGTTGGATAAACTAAAATAAAAGATATTTTAATCCAGCCTGATTTGATATCTCCACACCATCTCCACTCATCAAGTCCTGCTACAACCAGCTCCCCAACATCACACCCCACCACCGTGTGACTCTAGACAGTGAATAGGGCCTTGGTGAGTGTTGTAGAGGCAGAGGGATCGAGCTCAACCTTGTCTACCTGTCAGCCTTGAAAGTAATGTCACAGGTAGATTGGGAGTGTTGGGGAGCGGAGGGAGCTAGGAGTGCAGGTACATGTTTCATTGAAAGTGGTGTCACAGGTCGGTGGGGTGCTCATGTAGGCTTTCAGTACATTGGCCTTCAGCAGTCAGGGTCATGAGTAGAGAAGTTGTGAGATCAGGTCGCAGTTGTGCAAGATGTTGGCGAGGCCACATTTAGAGTATTGCGTTCAGTTTTGGTCACCCTGTTATGGGAAGGATGTTCTTAAGCTGGACCAGGTGCAGAAACGATTTACGAGGATGTTGCCAGGACTAGGGGGCCTGAGCTGTAGGGAGAGGCTGAGCAGAGTGGGACTCTATTCCTTGGAGCTCACGATGAGGGTGACCATATAGTGGTGAACACAATCATGCAAGGAATAGATTGGGTAAATACACAGTCTTTTACCAGAGTTGGGGAATTAACAACCAGTGGACATACCATTAAGGTGAAGGGGGAAGAAGATTTAATGGGAACCTGAGGGCAGTGGGTGTATGGAACGAGCTGCCAGAGGAGGTAGTTAAGGCAGGTACATGGATAGGACTGGTTTGGAGGGATATGGGCCAAATGCAGGCAGGTGGGACTAGTGTACATGGGGCACGGTGGGGTGATGGGCTTATTTCCGTGCAGGATGACACTATGACATAATACAGGTCATCCCTCAGCGTTCCCCATTCCAGGGAAAATGACAGCAGCTTTTGCAGTCTCTCCTTGCAACTGTCCCAACTCTCCACCCCAGGCACAATGGTGGTGGGTCCCCCCTGCACCACCTCCAATGCAATCATTTCCCCCGAGATGCGGTGACCAGAACTGTGCACATTACTCCAACGGTGGTTGAACCAACAGCCCACGTGCTGTACGCCAGGGCCGGTGAAGGCCCGCATCCCGTGTGCCATCTTTGTCACTTTGTCCATTGTGCGCCCCTTCTTGTGGATCCATGGAAATACCCCAAAGTCCTACTCTTATTTCCACCATTCCACAAGTCCTCACCTCACACTTCTCACAAGGTCGTAAGTGATAAGAGTAGAATTAGGCCATTCAGCCCATCCAGTCTGCTCCGCCATTCAATCATGGCTGATCTATCTCCCTCCTAACCCCATTCTCCTGCCTTCTCCCCATAACCTGACACCTGAACTTTGTCAGGAGGAAATTGCATTTGCTAAGGCTCCACGCGACTTTCCAGCAGCTATCCATCTTGTGTCTATCGAAAGGTGTGCAAGACTGATCCCTGGGATGATTGGGTTAATGAATGGAGAGCGTTTGCTGGCACTGAGCCTGCACTCGCTGGAGTTTACAAGGATGAGTGGGGGGTGACCTCACTGAAACTTACCAAATAGTGAAAGGCCTGGATAGAGTGGATGTGGAGAGGATGTTTCCACTAGTGGGAGAGTCTATGACCAGAGGGCACAGCCACATTACACTTTTCCTTCTGAACCCCAATCTCTTGCCTTCTCCCCGCAACCCGTGACAACCATACCGATCCTGTCAATCTCCGCCTGTAAAATACTCAATAACTTGACTTCCACAGCCGTGTGTGGCAATGAGATCCACAGATTCACCACCCTCGGGCTAAAGAAATTCCTCCTCATCTCCTTTTTGAAAGTACGCCCTTTTATTCAGAGCTAACCAATTCCTTAATTATTCTCTTCCTCACAACATACTTAGAGAATACCTTGGGATTCACATTAATATTATCTACTATTGATATTTCACAACCCTTTTTGCCGGTCTAATTTATTTTTAACATTCTCTCCTGCACATGCTGTATCATTCACCTCTCAGCACCCCTTGTTATCCAAGATTCCCCAACATGCCATCCGCTTGGGAACACGTTGACCCTGAACTCTCACTATGTCCCTTCTAAACCACTTGGCGCATCATCGGTCTCGTGCTGGAGGAACCCAACGGCCAAGGCTCCAAACACATTCTCCGTAGCCAGGTAATCTGCCCCCCTCATCACCACCTCTCCACAAAGATTCCAACGACACGTTAGTGAAACCAAATTGCATTCAGCCCAAGATAGACACAAAACGCTGGAGTAACTCAGCGGGACAGGCAGCGTCTCTGGAGAGAAGGAATGGGTGACGTTTCAGGTCGAGATGCTTCTTCCCAAAACATCACCTATTCCTCCTCTCCAGAGATGTTGCCTGACCCGCTGAGTTATTCCAGCACTTTGAGTCAATCTTTGGTGTAAACCAGCATCTGCAGTTCCTTCCTAAACAATCAGCCTGAACTAAACTAACCAACACTCTGATCATTCTAAGGAGCACAAACCCAGTTTACTATGGATGTATATTCAGAAGTTCAAACTCCAAATGGACCTTGCTAGATCAAGAGCGGTGCAGCGGTAGAATTGCTGCCTTGCCCAATCCTGACTACGGGTGCTGTCTGTACGGAGTTTGTACGTTCTCCCCGTGACAAGGTGGGTTTCCTCCGGGTGCTCCGGTTTCCTCCCACACTCCAAAGACGCAGAGGTTTGTAAGTTAGTTGGCTTCTGTAAATTGTCCCTAGTGCATAGGATAGAACTAGTGTATGGGTAATTGTTGGTCGGCGGGGATGCAGTGGGCCGAGGGGCCTATTTCCATGCTGCAGCTAAATAACTAAAGAAACATTGATTGATTGAAAGATACAGCACGGATAAAGGCCCTTTGGCCCATAGGGTTCATGCCGAACGCTCATCAAACGCTCATTCATACCAGATCTATGTTTCCCACACCCTACATATCATTTACAGTGGAAAGTTCGAGGTACTCAGCGGGTTAGGCAGCATCTGCGGAGGGAATGGTCAGGCGACAAGTTGCAACACTACCTTGAACTGAAAGTGAGGAAACACTTCTTGTGACCATGGGTCGTGGAACTTGGAATTAGGTTGGCATAGAGTTATGGAGACAGGCCCTGCCACACTCGGACCATCGATCACCCATTCAAACCAGTTCTATGTTATCCCACTTTCCCATTCACTCCCGACACACTAGGGGCAATTTACAGAGGGCCAGTTAACCTACAAACCCACACGTCTTTGGGATGTGGGAGGAAACTGGAGCACCCAGAGAAAACCCACGAGGTCACAGGGGGAGAACGTACAAACCGTACAGACGGCAGCCGAGGTGAGGATTGAACCCGGGTCACTGGCGCTGTGAGGCAGCAGCAGCATCACTGTGGTGCCTTGTTGAAATTTTTCAATAGAATTGCTGACAGACCTCAAACTGTGCAATAGACTTCCTGATTTTCAGTGGAGCTATTTTGATAGTATCATCAAAACTTCAGATGTAAAGAGAGGTCACTTGAAACATCACCTCAGCATCTATTTAAAAAGAACTGCCAACTCTTTCAACAACAGGTCAATTATGTACAGGCCACAAACCAAAGATGGGCAGGTTTGTAGGTGAATCAACCCTCTGGTGTGTAGGGAGTGGATGGGAAAGTGGGATAACATAGAACTACTGTGAACGGGTGATCGATGGTCGGTGTGTACTCGATGGGCCGAAGGGCTGAAAACTGTGACCAGCGAATCCAAGAACAACTTCTTTCCAACAACCATCAGGCTCAGTGGAGCAGCGGGTAGAGCAGCTGCCTCAAGGCGCCAGAGACCCAGGTTCGATCCTGACTACGGGTGCTGTGTACAGGTTTGTAGGTTAATTGGCTTAATTGGTCCCTAGTGTGTAGGATAGTGCTACTGTACAGGGTGACCACTGGTCGGCGCAGACTCGGTGGGCCGAAGGGCCTATTTCAATGCAGTATATCTAAACTAAACTAAAGATACAAAGTGCCGTAGTAACTCAGTGAGTCAGGCAAAAAAGGATGGGTGACAATTCCGATCGGGACCCTTCTACTCAACAGTCGAAAATCTGTAGCCTCCCTTTGATCTAGTATTTTGTTGGTTCACATGCTTGATCAATGGTGTTTTATCATTAATATTTTATTATTATCAATGTTTAGTGTTTTCTGAGTCATTCGTAACTGTCACTGTATGTCATGTTGTTACTTGTGGGCGGAGCACCAAGGCAAATTCCTTGTATGTGAATACTTGGCCAATAAACTTACTTATCCAGACTGAAAGTAGAGGGAGGTTGGAAAAGGCCAAAAAAGGGCCGACAAGAGATGACCAAGGTAGAGCCCACAATGGGCCATTGTTGGCTGGGTAAGAGGTGATAACGAATGAATACAAGGATGCGAACAGTAGAGCTAGTAGGATGCACCGGGCGGGGGAGGGATGGAGAGCGGTGGAGGAATGGAGAGAGATGGGATGCGAGGGTTACTTGAAGTTAGAGAAATTAACTTTCATACTGCTGGGGTGTAAGCTGCCCAAGCAAAATATGAGGTGCTGTCCCTCCAATTTGTGTGTGGCCTCACTCTGACAGTGGAGGAGTTCTAGGACAGAAAGATCAGTGTGGGAATGGGAGGGGGAGTTAGTGTTTGGCAACCGGGAGATGGCGTTGGCCAAGGCTGACAGAGTGTAGGTGTTCAGTGAAACGATCGCCCAGTCTGCGCTTGGTCTCGCTGATATATAGAAGCCCCTACAGTAATGTAGTTTTAGTTTAGTTTAAAGATACAACTCGGAAACAAGGCTCTTCGGCCCACCGAGTCCGCGCCGACCAGCGATCCCCGCACACTAATACTATCCTACACACTAGGGACAATTTACAATTTTACTGAAGCCAATGAATCTACAAACCTGTACGTCTTTGGAGTGTGGGAGGAAACTGGAGCACCCGGAGAAAACGCACGCAGGTCACGGGGAGAACATGCAAACTCTGTACAGACAGCACCCGTACTCAGGATTGAACCCGGGTCTCTGCCGCTGTAAGGCTGCAACTCCACTGCGTCACCATGCCGACTCCATAGATGAGGTAGGAGGAAGTGCATGTGAGTGGGACCATGCGAGGGGAATTTTACTCAGCAGTTATCCGTGTTGTGGCTGGCATGAACGTTTCTTCAGCTGTACATTTAGTTCATCTTGATCAGCACAAAAATAACTTTCACATTTTGGTTTTTGAAACACCGCGTTTACCATAGACTCTTCAAGTAATCGGAATCGGAGATCAGGTCTTGAGGTGGGATTAACTAGCAAACAGGCTACTTTTCAAGCTAGCAGTGAACTGCTAATATCACGGCACACAGAAACACAGACTGCATGCTGAAAAAACCACAGCTTATTTTAAGAGAGTAGAATAAAGAAGCAATCGTGGTCCTCCGACACATCGACTCACATCAGCACTTGGGACTGGAACCCACCTTCTTCACCGGGTCAAAGGAAGGCCACTGAGCTACTGGACACTACAAAAAGGGTATTGAGAAGGGTTTCATCAGCCTGCAGGAGGGTCTCGACCTGAAACGTCACCAATTCCTTCTGTTGGAAAGAACTGCAGATGCTGGTTTAAATCGAAGGTGGACACAAAATGCTGGAGTAAATCAGCGGGCCAGGCAGCATCTGTGGAGAACATGGATAGGTGGCGTTTCACGGTGGGACCCTTCTTCAGACTGTTGCAGCATGTAGTCTGAAGAAGGGTCCCGACCTGAAACATCATCCATCTTGATTTCTTCATTAGCACCAGTGTCAGGGGTTATGGGGTTAGGAGGGCGAGATAGATCAGCTATGATGGAATGGCGAAGTAGACTCGATGGGCCAAATGGCCTAATTCTTCACCCATCTCTTATGAACTGTCCATGTTTAAATCGAAGAGATGCTGCCTGGCCCACTGAGTTACTGCAGCACTTTGTGTCCTTTTGTGTCTTAACCAGTAACTGGTGTTTCTGCAGACCAAATTAAACTTGGAACATAAAAAATATTCTATTTCTCCTTTTCATAGATAGGGTAGGATGGATATGTCTAAACGAGAGGTCATAGCTTCAAAGTGAGATGAACAGAGTGTTTTTTTACATAGAAGGTGGTGGGTGCCTGGCAGGTGGAGGCAGGTAGATAGTGGTGATCAAGAGGCTTTTGGATAGGCAGATAGATCTGCAGGAAATGGAGAGATACTGATCACATGCAGGCAGAGGAGATGGACTATCTGGGCATCATGTTCACAAAACACATTGTGGGCTAAAGAGTCTATTCCTATGCACTGTTATATGTTCTCATCTCACGTTCCTATTCAATCTTGCTTCTCTCACCTTTCCTCCCACCCTCTCTCCCTCTCCCTCTCTCCACTTTCCATGCTCCCCTCCCTTCTGCCCCTCCACATCCCTCTTCCCTGGGAAGAGACGGATATGTGGGGGAGAGAGAGGGATACGGGGGGGGGGGGGGGGGGGGCAGGAACATATATGGTCAGGGTCATACATAGGACAGGTTTAGAGGGATATGGGCCAAATAGAGGCAGGTGGGACTAATGTAAATGGGACATATTGGTCAGCATAGGCTAGTTGGGCTGAAGGGCCAGTTTCCACGCTGTGACTCGATGACTACAGGGTCATGTCAACAACTGATGTTAGCGCTTTAACAGTAGTATAGGGGAGGGGGGGAGAGAGAGAGTGATAAGCCGGGGGGGGGGGGGGGAAGAAATACGGGAGGGGGGGGGAGAGACACGGGGGAGGGAGAGATACGGGGAGAGGGATTCGGGGAGAGGGTTACGGGGAGAGAGATATGGGGGCGGATATGAGAGGGGTTAGGAATATAGAGATTGGTGCGCATTCAAGTGGGGTACAGGGAAGAGAGCGGAGGGTCAGAGTCATAGTGATGCAGCATGGAAACAGGCCCTTCGGCCCAACTCTCTCACACTGGCCAACAATATCCCAGCTACCCTAGCCCCACCTGCCTGCGTTTGGCCCATATCCCTCCAAACTTGTCCTAACCATTTTCCTGTCTAACTGTTTCTTAAACAATGGGATAGTCCCAGCCTCAACTACCTCCTCTGGCAGCTTGTTCCATATACCTCAAATTCCTATTAAATATTTCCCCCTTCTCCTTGAACCTATTTTCTCCGGACCTCGATTCCCCTGCTCTGGGCAAAAGACTGTACATCTACCCGATCTATTCCTCTCATGATTCTGTGCACCTCTAAGATCCCCCCTCATCCTCCTACGCTCCTTGGAATAGAGACCCAGCCTACTCAACCTCTCCCTAAAGCTCACACCTTCTAGTCCTGGCAACATCCTCATAAATCTTTCCTGAACCCTTTCAAGCTTTACAATATCTTTCCTACAACATGGTGCCCAGAACAGAACACAATATTCTAAATGTGGTCTCACCAACGTCTTATACAACTGCAACATGACCTCCCAACTTCTATACTCAATGCTCTGACTGATGAAGGCCAAAGTGCCAAAAGCCTTTTTGACCACCTTATCTACTTGTGACTCGACCTTCAATGAACCATGCACCTGTACTCCTAGATCCCTCTGCTCTACAACATTACCCAGAGGTCTACCATTTACTGTGTAGATCCTGCCCTTGTTCGACATCCCAAAATGCAACACCTCACACTTTTCTGTATTAAATTCCATCAACTATTCTGCCCACCTGGCCAATCGATCCAGATCCTGCTGCAATCTTTCACAACCCACTTCACTCTCTGCAAAACCACTCACATTTCTATCATCAGCAAATCTATTGCTAATCTTGCCCTGTATGCTTCATCCAAATCATTGGTGTAGATGACAAACAGTAACGGGCCCTGCATCGAACCCTGAAACGCAACACTAGTCACAGGCCTCCAGTCTGAAAGCAACCTTCCCCATCACCATCTGCTTCCTTCCATGGAGCCAATTTGCTATCCATTCAGCCACCTCTCCTTGGATCCCATGATGCGTGGGAAGGAACTGCAGATGCTGGTTTAAACTGAAGGTAGGCACAAAATGCTGGAGTAACTCAGCGAGACAGGCAGCATTTCTGGAGAAAAGGAATGGGTGACGTTTCGGGTCGAGACCCTTCTTTTGAAACTAAGAAGGGTCTCAACCTGAAACATCACCCATTCCTTCTATCCAGAGGTGCTGCCTGTCACGCTGAGTTACTCCAGCATTTTGTGTCTATATGGAAGGGTACAAAGAGAATGTAAGGTGTGAAAAGGACAGATCAAAGCAGATGCTCATCAAGGAAATGTAGATGGTTCAGGTAGATAGGTGATGTTTCAGGTTGAGACTCAGCTCTAGACTGATTATTGTGGGGGGGGGGGGGGGGAGAATACTGGAAAAGTGTTAAGGTGGGACAAAGCCTGGCAAGTGGGAAACCTTTTCAAGGAGCATAATGCTCCACACACACAAACTTTCTCTCAATCTCTAGGTTCACAGTCCAGGGGAGCAAAATTCAGACTAAACACCGAGTTAACCTTGAAAGTAGATAAATAACAAGAACAGTTTGGAGCCAAGTCAAAGTTTACCTAGAAACCATTACCATAAAGCAACTTTTTACTTCCTTATTTTGAACACTGTGTGTTTGTACATCGGAACTATTGATCCTTCCTCGTTTCAACCAACTGTTGACGTCTTTTAAGAAAGATAATGTGGGGAACTCTCCCCTCTTTACAGAGTTAACAACCGGTAAGTTCCTGAAGGGGATTTCAGAGACACCACAGGTCAATGCTGGGAGAAACAGCTACGACCTCCCCCTATGTTTGATTGCATGATACAGCATGGAAACAGGCCCTTTGGCCCACGCCACCCAGTGACCCCGCACACTAGCACTATCCTACACACACACTAGGGACAATTTGCAATCGCCAATTAACCTACAAACCTGTACATCTTTGGAGTGTGAGAGGAAACCGGAGCTCCTGGAGAAAACCCACGCAGGTCATGGGGAGAACGTGCAAAATCCAAACTGACAGCACTCGTGGTCAAGATCGAACCGGGGTCTGTGGCGCTGTGAGGCAGCAACTCTACCGCTGCGCCACTGTGCCACCTCTAACCGTTTTAACCACACAATTTTGCAATGGAGCCACATGTTAACATCTGAAGAAGGGTCCCAAGCCGAGACATGGTCTATCCATAGTCAATCCACAGATGCTGCCCAAAAATGCAGCGCCGGAGACCCGGGAACGATCTTGATTACGGGCGCTGTCTGTACGGAGTTTGTACCTTCTCCCCGTGACCTGCGTGGGTTTTCGCTAAGATGTTCAGTTTCCTCCCACATTCCAAAGACATACAGGTTTGTAGGTTAATTGGCTTGATAAATGTAAAAATTGTCCAGTATAAATTGTCCAACTTCCAGTACAGTCCGTGCTGGACTCTTATGAAGTGATGACCACAAAGTACGAGGTACAGCCAACATTGACATCTACTGAATCTATCTGGTCAACGTTGACACTTCTGGTCAGAAAGTCCTGAAACATAACTCAGCTCTCACAAGTGCTCAGAGTTTCCACATGTACATCTCACCCACTAGACCGGGTCTCAGCACACAATGGCCACAGCGGCCTGGATCAGAGCAACAGAATGTGACAGGGAGGGAGGGAGGGAGTGAGGGAGAGAGGGGGAGAGGGAGAGAGGGAGAGAGGGAGAGAGGGAGAGAGGGAGAGAGGGGAGAGAGGGAGGGGGAGAGGGGGAGAGGGGGGAGAGGGGGAGGGGGGAGAGGGAGGAGAGGGGAGGAGGGAGATGGAGGAGAGGGAGAGGGAGAGAGAGGAGAGGGAGAGAGAGGGAGGGAGGGAGGAGAGGGAGGGAGGGAGGAGAGGGAGGGAGGGAGGGTGGAGAGGGAGGGAGGAGAGGGGAGCAGGGGAGAGTCAGAGGAGGGGAGAGGGAGAGGGAGAGGAGGGGAGAGGGAGAGGAGGGGAGAGGGGGAAAGAGGGGACAAAAGAGGGGGAGGAAGGGGAGAGGGCGATGGATGGAGGAGGGAGAGGGGGAATGCGAGGGAGAGAGATTGTGAGAGAGAGGGTTAGTGAGCCAGTGTCACGGCTCCACCGGTCCGGGGCAGCGAGTCCCGGCCGCTTCACCTCCACGGGACGTCCCGGGTCCTGGGAGCCGCTGGGGGAGAGAGAGGGTCCGGGGCTGGGGGATAGTGGCGACGGGGTTACCTGCGGCGGACATGGTCGCTGGGCCGGGGCCGTCCCGCGGCGCCCGGGGCTCGGACATACGACTGCGCTGCCCTCTCGCTCCCTTCAGCGCTGCTCCGCCTCACTTCCCCAGCGGCCGCGCCCCCTGCACTCCTCCCTCCCCTCCTCCCTCCTCCCTCCTCCCTCCTCCCTCCCTCCTCCTCCTCCCCTCCTCCCTCTCCCCCTCCCCCTCCTCCCCCCACTTTTTCCCCCCTTGGGTGTATGGAACGAGCTGCCATAGGAGGTAGTTGAGGCAGGGACTATCGCAATGTTTGGACAGGTACATGGATAGGACAGATTTAGAAGGATATGGGGCAAACGCAGGCAGGTGGGACTAGTGTAGATGGGGCATGTTGGGCCAAAGGGCCTGTTTCCACGTTGTATGACTATATGGTCCTGTTTGAGTTGATTGTGGGTGCAGAGAGTATATGGAACTACCTCCTCTGGGAGCTCGTTCCATAAACCCAGCACACACTGTGTGAAAAGATGCCCCTCAGGATGCTTTTGAATCTTTACCTTATCATCCTTTGATTTGCCTGACTTGCGTTTTTGGCCAGCTTTACATGGGAAAGTTTCCATGTTGTTATGTAAGTCATACAGTGTGGAAAGAGGACCTTCGGCCCGATGTGCCAATACTGACCCACATGTAAATACCATGTTTATAGGCACAATTTTGAAGGGGAATATAATCGTTATCCACCAATCTTCTGGTATCTCACCCATGGCAACAGTGGCACGGTGGTGCTGCGGTAGAGTTGCTGCCGCACAGCGCCAGAGACCCAGCCTCGATCCTGACTGCAAGAAGGGTCTTGCCCGAAACGTCACCCATTCCTTCTCTCCAGAAATGCTGCCTGGCCCGCTGAGTTACTCCAGCTTTTAGTATCTACATACTGTCTGTGTGGAGTTTGTACATTCTCGTCTAGGAGCACCGGTTTCCTCCCACGCTCCAACGACTTGCAGATTTGTAGGTTCGTTGACTTCAGGTAAAATTGTAAGTTATTTCTAGTGTGGGAGATAGTGCGAGTGTGTGTGGGGATTGCTGGTCGGTGGGCCAAAGGGCCTGTTTCCACAGTGTATCTCTAAACTAAATGAAGAAACACATATCTTCCTGAAACCTCCTCCCTTAGCATCTTGAAACAAATCCTCAGGGCCTGGGATTTATTGACCCTAATGTACACCAACATTTCTAACACCAACAAGGACGAAACGGTGGCGCAGCGGTAGAGTTGGTGCCGCACAGCGCCAGAGACCCGGCTTCGATCCTGACTATGGGTGCTGTCTGTACGGAGTTTGTACGGTCTCCCTGTGGCTGTGTGGTTTTTCTTGGGGTGCTACAGTTTCTTCCCACACTCCAAAGGCGAACAAGTTTGTAGGTTAATTGGCTTCTGTAAAAATATGTTACACTATCCCTAGAGTGTAGGATAATGTTGGTGTGCGGGGGTCGCTGGTCGGCGTGGGCTCGGTGGGCCGAAGGGCCTGTTTCCACGCCGTATCTCTAAACTAAACTAAAACTGAAACACTTCCTCTTTCCCGATACAGACGTTCTCCAAAACATCACCCTATCCCTCCCTTAACTGGCCAGCCTCCGTCCTACATGCCGATGAAATATTCATTTAGGATCTCGCTTATACTCTGTAGTTCCACATTGCGATTAACCCTTTTGTTCCTGAGGGGAACTACTATTTCCATACCTACCATCTTGCATCTAGTTTAGTTTAGTTTAGAGATACAGCACAGAAACAGGCCCTTGGTCCCACTGAGTCGGCACCGACCAACGATCCACATGCACTAACACTATCCTGCACACACTAGGGACAATTTACATTTACACCAAGCCAATTAACCCACAAACCTGTACGTCTTTGGAATGGGGGAGGAAACCGAAGATCTCAGAGAAAGCCCACGCAGGTCACAGGGAGAATGTACAAACTCCGTACAGACAGCACCCGTAGCCAGGATCGAACCTGAGTCTCTGGCGCTGTAGCGCAGTAGCTCCACCGCTGTGCCACCGTGCCACCGGGTGCTGCCCCATGCCACCCTGAAATAGAAAGTCTTCTCAACGCGCTCTGCAATTTTCAATGAACAAACACATCGATATTTCTCAGTTCTCTTGTGATATTTCTCAGTCCTCTACTTGTGATTGTCTCCTTTTGTTTTCCCTTCCAAAATGGAGTGCTGTAGCGGTGCCTGTGGGTAGTCGAACCCTGCAGTTGGCTACCTCGGTCATGTGACTGTGGGGAGGAGTTTTGTTTTCCCGTGTTTTTTGGGCAAGCCGCATTCATTCATTCATTCTCATCGACCACCGTTGTGGCAAGAACGTTTGGTTTAGCTGTTGTATGATCACCGTTGTTTTCACCTCTTTAACAACAAAACTAGTTTGGAAACCAACTATCATCTCGACTCGCTAAATTGGTGACCCCGACGTGCCCAATTGATATTGGACAGCGATATGCAGAACGATTCAGTTCCCGCCCCCGTTCCCGACGCCCATCAGAGCGCCGTCAGCCTCAAGCTGCCGGTGTTTTGGCCTGAGAAGCCGCAGGTGTGATTTGCACGTGTTGAAGTGCAGTTCCACCTGCGCCGCATCGTCACGGACGAGACAAAATGTTTTCATGTGGTAAGAGCCCTGACGCAAGAGTCAGCCTCCCGTCTGCGGCCGTTTCTGCAGAACCCACCCGCGGCCGCCAAGTACCACGGCCTCAAGGCCCTCCTACTGCACACTTTCAGGCTCAGCCTCCGGGACCGCGCCACCCCCCTTCTACACATGGACGATTTGGGAGATCGCAAGCCGTCGGTCTTCATGGCCGTGATGCTCGTGTTAATGGATGGCCACCGCCCATGCCTGCTATTCGAACAGGCATTGCTAGAACAAACGCCAGACGATGTCCGCCTCATCTCACAGGCGCGGATTTCACCGATCCTCTGCAGCTCGCCGAGCGGGCCGGCGAACTCTGGCCGACGAAACATCAAGATGGCGGTGCCATTAACCGCGTGTCTGCACCAGCGTGTTCTTCGCCTCAGCGGGACCGCTACAAGGCCCCGCCCACGAATTCCGGCGCGGAGCCACAGCAGCGAACCGGGACTCGTGGTAGGCACCGTTGGTGTTACTATCACCTCCGCTATGGCGCGGAGGCTCAACACTGCTGCCAACCCTGTACGTTTCAGGGAAATGCCTTGGCCGATCGTCTGTAGAGGCGATCACGATCGGCCCAAACAACCGCCTCTATGTACGCAACCGCCACTCCGGCCGCCGTTTCCTAGTGGACTCCGGTACAAACGTCAGCATCCTACCCGCGACCGGGCGCGACACCCGTGCTGGTAAGCGGATCCCGTGCTCACTGCCGGGAGCTAACTAACGCGAACACCATCTGAACGTACGGTACGCGGACCCTTGCACTTACCCTCGACTCCCGCCCGTACGAGTGGACATTTATTGTGGCGGACGTTGCTCAGCCGTTCTTGGGGGTTGATTTCCTCCGCGCTTTCTCCCTCATCGTGGAGTTAGGGGCGGTGGCATGACTCCACGATCGGCCATCGGTTCCACTGCGCCACAGGCCCCGCCCCCACCCGACCAGCAGCTCAGGGCCGTCGCCAATGTCGATGGTCCTTATGCCGACCTGCTCTTAGATGTTCCTGAGCTCCTTACACCCCGTTTCAGCGGGACGGCTCCTAAACACGGGGTTGTGCACCACATCCCCACCGAGGGCCCTCTGGAGCATGCCCGGGCGCGCCGCCTCACGCCGGTCAAACTGCCCATCGCCCGGGATGAATTTCAACTGATGGAGGACATGGGCATTGTCCGGCGGTCCGACAGCCTGTGGGCCTCCCCGCTGCATATGGTCCCGAAAGCATCTCGGGGGTGGAGACCGTGCGGTGATTACCGGCACCTGAACACGATGACCACAGCGGACCGCTATCATATTCAGGACTTCTCCACGCACCTAGGGGGCGCCGCTTTCTTTTCCAAGGTTGACCTCGTCCAAGGTTACAACCAAATCCCCGTACACCCCGGCGATGTTCCGAAAACTGCCACGATCACCTCATTTGGCCTGTACGAATGGCCTCACATGCCTTTCGGGTTAAAGAACGCCGCGCAGGCATTCCAGCGGCTGACGGACCAGGTCGGGCAGGGTCTGCCTTTTATTTATTTCGACGACATTCTGGTTGCCAGCGCCTCGCAAGCGGAGCACGTCACCCACCTCCGGCCTTTGTTTCAGCGCCTCCGTGAGCACGGCCTCGTCACTAACCCCGTCATTGGCCTCCGCTCCATCTCCTTCCTGGGGCAGAGCGTTACCCCGCAAGGCGCTCTCCCGCTCCCCACGAAAGTCGAGGCCGTCCGGCAGCTCCCCCGGCCACTCACCGTGATGGGGCTACAGGAGTTTGGTGAATGTTTTTCACCGTTTCGTGCCGGCAGCTGCTGACATCATGCGCCCCCTGTTCCGGTGCCTGGCAGGTGAACCGCGGGACATCGTGTGGTCGGAGGAGGCGGACGCGGCTTTCGAGGTTGCGAAGGCAGCCCTGGCCAACGCTACCACGTTGGTGCACCCGCGTGCTTCCGCCCCAACCGCGCTCACCATAGATGCCTCGGATGCTGCTGTTGGTGGTGTTCTGGAGCAGCTCGTTTATGGCCACTGGCAGCCATTGGTCTTTTTCAGTCGTCAGCTGCGGGCTCCAGAATGCAACTACAGAGCTTTTGACCGCGAGCTTCTGTTGCTGTACCTGGCCATCAGGCATTTCAGTTATTTCCTCGAGGGCCGGGCGTTCACCGCATTCACGGACCACAAGCCCCTTACTTTCGCCCTGGGTAAGATGGCTGATCCGTGGTCCGCCCGTCAGCAGCAGCACCTTGCCTATATCTCGGAATTCACAACCGATATCCGCCACTACGCGGGGAAACCTAACATGGTTGCCGACGCCTTGTCCCGCCTCGCCATCCCCTCCGTTTCGGCCCTCGACCAGGGCGTCGACAACAGCGAGCAGGCAGCAGTGCAGCGGGCGGATGCGGATATGGCAGCCTACCGCACTGCGGTTTCTGGCCTTTGGCTGGCCGGTGCCTTGCGCAGCGGCAGGCACCATGGTCCTGTGTGATGTCTCCACAGGTCATGCCCGCCCTATCGTCCCCATCAGTTGGAGACGGCGGTTCTTTGACGCTGTCCATGGCCTGGCCCACCCACGCACACGGCCGACGTCCGCCCTGGTGGCAGCCATGTTTGTCTGGCACGGGCTCCGTAAGCAGGTGGCTGCCTGGGCCCACGCCTGTGTCCCTTGTCAGACCTCCAAGGTCCAGTGGCACATGCGGTCCCCCGTGCAGGAGTTTGTGGTCCACGAGCGTAGGTTCCTACATGTATATGTTGACCTTGTAGGTCCCTTGCCACAGTCCCACGGTGCCACGCACCTGCTCACCATCGTGGACCGTTTCACGCGGTGGCCAGAGGCGATCCCACTTACTGACACCTCCGCCGCGGCTTGCGCTCGGGCTATGGCGGCTCACTGGATAGCCAGGTTCAGGGAGCCCTCTGGCATTTCCACCGACCGGGGGGCCCAGTTAACCTCTTCCTTGTGGTCAGCCCTCGCCCAGCTCTACGGTGCCTGGTGTGGGGGGGGGGGGGTGAGAGCTCCTGCCTGGACCACATGTTCTGGTCGTCCCATACGGCTCCACTTTGAATATTTTTAAGGGCGAAATACATAAGATTCTTGATTAATACGGGTGTCAGGGGTAATGGGAGTTGGCAAAAGAATTGAGAGGAGGGAGAGATAGATCAGCCATGATTGAATAGTGTAGACTTGATGGGCCCAATGGCCTAATTCTGCTCCTATCACTTAAAAGTTTGAAGCTTAGGAGGCTTCTAGACAGACACATGGAAGTGCAGGGAATTGAAGGATATGCATCATGTACAGGCAGATGAGATCAGTTTAGCTTGGCATCTTGTTCGGCACAAACATTGTGGGCCGAAGGGCCTGTTCCTGTGCTGTACCGTTCTGAGTTCTATGATAAACCCCAGGATGCCATCTATTTTTCTAACTAAAGATATGAAATCCAGAACTGAGGCAAGATGACATTAAGGTAGCACGTGAGCAAGCTTTGGTCAAAGTGAAGGCACTGGGCATCAAATCACAAGGCAGCACAGTGGGCAGGGCAGCTGCCTCACAACGCCAGGGACCCAGGCTCGATCCTGTGGGTTTTCTCCAGGTGCTCCAGTTTTTCTCCAGGTACTCCAAAGACGTGCAGGTTTGTAGATTAATTGGTTTCAGTAAAAATTGTAAAATTGTCCCTACTGTGTAGGATAGTGCTGGTGTACAGGGTGATCGCGGGTCAGCGTGAACTTGGTGGGCTAAGGGTCTGTTTCCTCACTGTATCTCTAAGTCAGTGGTCCCAACAATGTCAGTGGAATGAAAATACATGACCACAATCGAGCCATTCAGTGTACAGGTACATGATAAGGTTTAGTGCAAGTTAAAGCCAGTAAAGTCTGATCAAATATAGTCTGAGGGTCATTCATGAGGTAGATATTTCAGGATGTGGTAGGATGTGCTAGCTGTGGTTGGATTGTTCTGTTGCCTGATGTAGCAGTACTGTTTTATGTTCAAGGGTCATACCCATGGAACGTTTGGGTTCAAGGAAGGGCCATGGTGATATTAGCTGTAGGTCAATGTCGATAGTTGGGATCTGGAACTATTCTAGATAACAATATTTCCTGCACCTGGCTTTATCGAGACCAGGAAGCCTGGGACAATGGATAAAGTATCAGGATTACATTTTAAGAGACTGAGTCAGGGTTTCATTCATCAAACTTTGATACCCATATGACAGGCTCTGCTGTTATTGATAATGGGACTATTTGACTTTGGACTTCCTCTTCATGGTTTAGTTTAGAGATACAGCACAGAAACAGGCCCTTCGGCCCATCGAGTCCGCGCCGACCAACAATATCCCACGCACTAGGGACAATTTCCAATTTTACCGAAGCCAAACCTGCACGTCTAAAGTAAAGTCATTAAAGTAAAGTATCCTTTATTGTCATTCAGACCTTTCGGTCTGAACGAAATTCCATTGCCTTGCAGTCATACATTTAATAAAATAACAAAACACACAATAAACACAAATTTAACATCCACCACAGTGAGTTCACCAGGCACTTCCTCACTGTGATGGAAGGCAAAAGTCTTAAGTCTTTGTCTCTTCCCTCCTTGTTCTCCCTCTGCGCTGAGGCGATCCAGGCTTCCGATGTTGTGACCCCATCGGGTGATGGTAACCCACCGTCTTTGGAGTACGGGAGGAAACTGGAGCACCCGAAGAAAACACGCTGGTCACGGTGAGAATGTACAAACTCCGTACAGACAGCACCCGTAGTCAGATCGAACCCGGGTCTCTAGTACTGTGAGGTAACAACTCCACCACTGCACCACTGTGCAGGGAATCAATCCCCACAGATTGGTGATGAGGATGTCACAAGGTTAACTGGGCTTAAGGTCGTTGACCTCAGTTTATTGTCACGTGTATTGAGGTACAGTGAAAAGCTTTTTTGTTGCATGCTAACCAGTCAACGAAAAGACTTTCTATATTACTAAAAGTCTGATCTTGACCACTTCCTGTTGTTCTGTATATTGATTTTAGAAAAAAATGCTGCCACTTACGGCTGTGATGTTTGGCCATCTTACTCAGAGCCCCCCCCCCCCCCCCCCCCCGCTGCGCTAGACAAGAGGATTTTTCCCATCGATGAAAAATAAAAGAGTTATTAGTGTTTAAAAAATGTTGAGATTCTCTCTCCTGAAGGCCACACCCCTTCCGGAGGGACAATAAAACCTGGAAGTGTTGAGTGCCTCAATCAGTCTCTGCAAGATGGGGGAGCGAGAGGATCACATCTCTCAGTCTGAGCTCTGAATAACACTGAACACATGTCTACTAAAATGTGAGTGGTTTTACTGACCTGTCAGTGCCCTTAATGTGGTTTGAAAATATAGTTTGGAAATGCTAAAGCTGTGTTGCCTTTGGTTTGGAAATGCTAACGCTGTGTTGCCTTTGGTTTGGAAATGCTAATGCTGTGTTGCCTAATTAAAGTTGCCTTGCCTAAATAAAGTTGCCTTGCCTAATTAAAGTTGCCTTGCCTTCTCTATGAGTAAAAGTCTAATCTTGACAATTTCCTGTTTGCG
This sequence comes from Okamejei kenojei, assembly GCA_035221665.1. NCBI lineage: Eukaryota > Metazoa > Chordata > Chondrichthyes > Rajiformes > Rajidae > Okamejei > Okamejei kenojei. The sequence continues at coordinate 9,609,349 of CM069165.1, forward strand.
CTTTATATTGATTTTAGAAAAAACGTTACCACGTATGGCTGTGATTTTTGGCCATCTTACTCAGAGTCCCCCCCAGCTCATCAGGTGCTGAGGATTTTTCCCATCGATGAAAAATAAAAGCGTTATTAGTGTTTAAAAAATGTTGAGATTCTATCTCCTGTCAATCATGCCATGAAGGCCACACCCCTTCTGGTGGGAGGGGCGGGGAGGGACTATAAAACCCAGAAATGTGGGCGTGGCTCAGTCTCTGAAAAATGGAGGAGGGAGAGGTCACGACTCACTGTCTTTAGTGGCCTTGCACCGTGCTTGAAATGGTATGAAACTGCACTTGAATTTGGTGGCCTTGCACCCTGCTTGAAGTGGTAAAAAACTGCACTTGAATTTGGTGGCCTTGCACCCTGCTTGAAATGGAGTTTCAAGGAATAGCTGTGAATCAACTGCCAGCCCACCAGCCATGAGTGAGTGAGCTGCCAGCACAACATGCTTGAGTGACTGAGCCGCCAGCCCAAGAATCCATTCGGCCCACAATGTCCATACTAGCCCTCTGGAAAGCAGTCCCTTCAGCCCACAACACCCATACTAGCGCTCCAGAAAGCCCCCACCCACTGGCGACCAATATTGGAATTGGTGAAAAGATGGAATATTGCGTTGGGGTACCAGCCCTCTCGTGTGATGCTGGGACCCAACGGGTCCCACTTAGTCTAGTATGTGATTACAATCAAGCAGTCCACAGTGTCCAGATACAGGATAACGGGTATTGTGTTTAGTGCAAGATAAAGCCCAATAAAGTCCAATTAAAGATAGTCCGAGAGTCTACAAAGAGGTAGACGGGAGATCAGGACCGCTCTATAGTTGGTGAGAGGATGGTTCAGTTGTGCGATAACAGTTGGGAAGAAAATGTCCCGGAATCTAGAGTGTGTGCTACTGCGACTCTTGCCTCTTCCTCTTGGACGAGGGGAGAAGAGGGAGTGACCGGGTTGAGACTGATCCTTGATTATGCTGCTGGCCTTGCCAAGGTGAAGTGCAGATGGAGTCAATGAAAGGGATCCTGCTGGCTCTGGTCCTCCTGCATTCAATGCAGCATTTGGGCACAACAGAGTGGCTGGTTGGGTACCACAGATGGCATTAATGGCCAACCACCTATCAATGGGCAGAGCACCCACATATGGTTAACGTAGGCCTGGCAGCAGATTTCTTTCATTGGAGAACGTCAATGAACAACGTGGGATTTCATGACTATCCATTCTCAAACGCGAAGAATGTTTAAATGTCGTGTGTACAATGTCAAATGCAACAATTAAATTCTTACGCAGACAAAAAATGCTGGAGAAACTCAGCGGTTGAGGCAGCATCCATGGAGAAAAGGAGTAGGTGATGTTTCGGGTCTCGACCCTTCTTCAGACTCGTGCGATGCAATAGAACTTTATTTATCCCAGGTAGGGAAATTAGTCTGCCAACAGTCCTAAAACACAAGATACATGAAAGTAGTGACGAGTGGTAAGGCTTTGGGGATGTACAAAGCATGGGGGGTGGGAGGAAGTCAGGCTACCCCACGACAGAAGGGGGAAGAGTTGTACAGTTTGATAGCCACAGGGAAGAAGGATCTCCTGTGGCGTTCTGTGCTGCATCTTGGTGGAACCAGTCTGTTGCTTAAAGTACTACTCAGGTTTACCAGTGTGTCATGGAGGAGATGAACTGTATTGTCCAGGATGTTCTGCAGTTTGAGGAGCATCCTCCACTCCAATTCCACCTCCCATGAATCCGACTCTGCACCCAGCATGGAGCCAGCCTTCCTGATGAGTTTGTTGATTCTGTTGGTGTCCGCAGCCTTCATCCTGCTGCCCCGGCACACGGCAGCAAACAAGATGGCACTGGCTACCACCGATTGGTAGAACATCTGCAGCATCTCACTGTAGGAATCGTTGAAGGAGCGGAGCCTTCTCAAAAAGTACAGCCGGCGCTGTCCCTTCTTGTACAGGGCCTCAGCATTCCTGGACCAGCCCAGTTTACTGTCCAGGTACACTCCCAGGTATTTGTACTCCTTGGTAAACTGCACATCCACACCATTGATGGAGACAGGGAACAGGGGTGTTCCTCTCCTTCTAAAGTCCACCACTAACTCCTTAATCTTGTCGGTGTTGAGCTGCAGGTGATCCAGCCCACACCTCTCAAGAAAGTCGTTGACTACACCTCTGTATTCAGCTTCCCTTCCCTCACTGATGCAACCCACGATTGCAGACTCATCCGAAAACCTGCAGGTGGCAGTAGTCCAAGTTGTATCTGAAGTCCTTGCTACTTGCAGCAGCACAATAAGCTGGTAAACACAATAGTTCAATAGTTCAGTTTAGTTTATAGATACAGCGTGGAAACAGGCCTTTCGGCCCACTGAATCCCCACAGAACAGCGATCGCCCCATACAGTAACACTATCCTACACACTAAGGACAATTTACCGTTTTTACCTAAGCCAATTAACCCACTTTGGCGAGGCAAGACGGTGAGTGAATTAAATTGTTTTATTTTGGAACGTGAAAACGAGTTTACTCGAAATCAGTAAGACAGCCAAAAGCACAATGCTACATCCACAAGTGTGGTGCTAGAATGCTACAACACCGTAAAAAGCCCGTGAATCTCACCCCCCGTGCCTACGTGATATGTGTTGCCAACTGAGGGTTTGACTAACCAGAGCCACCACCAGGTGTCGCTACAGGACGCCCCCCAGAACCCGAGGTACGGAACCCAGCAGGAGGCCGGACACGGCGACCGGAACGCGTGGTAACTGGAAAAGGGGTGGGCGTAACAGAGGGGGCAGGCAGAGCAAGGCCAGGGGACCGGAACGGGGCGGGAGAAACGGGAAAAACCGGGTCGAGGGAAACAGGCACAACTGGTGCAGCTGGATCGGCCGGCAGGCGACCTCTATATCGGGGCTGCGCAGCCACCACCGGGCTGTCAACGTCCACATGGGCAGGCTTGAGCCGGGCGACGGAGACGGTGTCTAACCGGCCCCCCACGTCCAGGGTAAAGGTTGCGATGCCAGAGTGCAACACCCAGCTCGGCTCCTCGTAGACACGTTGTAAGGGGATCGGGGAGCATCCCTGCGGACAAAAACAAACATACAGTCTTGCAGGACCGACGGCATGTGCACCGCGGTCAGCCCGTGCCGCGAGGCAGGCACCAGAGCCAGCCCACTCACCAGCTCACGGAGGTTCGCCAGCAACGCCGGGGCAGAGTCCATTTGCCCTCGGATGGCAGGGAGAAAATCCCCAGGCACCCGCAGGGCCGAGCCGCACACGAGCTTGGCAGTTGACGTGTTTAAGTCTGCCTTGGAGGCGGTGCGGATGCCTAGCAGCACCCACGGCAACTGATCTACCCAGTCCGGGCCCGTGAGTCGCGCCTTCAACGCCAACTTGAGGTGGTGGTGGAGGCGCTCGACAAGCCGTTGGCCTGTGGGTGGTAGGCAGTGGTGTGGTGCAACCACACCCCGTACAACTGAGCTAGAGAAGTCCACAAAGAGGATGTGAATTGTGCCCCCGGAGGGTGGAGATATCTGATGGGACCCCAAACTGGGCAATCCAGTTTGCCGCCAGAGCCCGAGCACAAGACGCGGCGGCGGTGTCCGACAGCGGGATAGCCTCTGGCCACCTCGTAAATCAACCCACGCCTTTGAGTAAGTGAGTGGCGCCACGAGATGTCAGTAATGGACCCAGCAAGTCGACGTGAATATGCAGGAAGCGGGCCAAAGGGATGGCGAAATCCTGTACCGGGGGCCGCACGTGCCGCTGGACCTTGGAGGTCTGACAGGAGAGGCAGGCACGGGCCCAGGCCGCCACCTGCTTGCGGAGCCCGTGCCAGAGCTACCAGCGCGAAGGTTGCCCGGGTGGATGGGTGGGCCAGGCCATGGATGGCATAGAAGATCCGACGGCGCCAACGTACGGGGATGATGTCAACCAGTGGAGACATCACAGAGGGCCATCGTGCCCGAGGGCCCGCACGGGACGTCGGCTAACTGGAGGCCAGAAACAGCAGTGCGGTAGTCCGCCATCCCAGCATCCGCGCGCTGCGCTGCAGCCAGCTCCTTGTAGTCCACGCTGTGGTCTACGGCCGAGATGGCAGGAAAGGCGGGATGGGATAAAGCATCAGCACCTGTGTTGTGCTTGCCCACGATGTGCTGCACGTCCGTGGTGAATTCGGAAATAAAAGCGAGGTGTCGCTGCTGGCGGACGGACCACGGGTCGGACATCTTACCCAAGGTGAAAGTGAGAGGTTTGTGGTCGGTGAAAGGGCGGCCCTCTAGAACGTAATGCCGGATGGTCAGGTATAACACCAGGAGCTCCCTGTCGAAGGCGCTGTAGTTGCGCTCGGGTGCCCGTAGCTGACGGCTGAAAAAGGTCAGCGGCTGCCAGCTGTCGATTAGCTGCTCTAGAACGCCGCCCACAGCCGTGTCAGAGGCATCTACAGTGAGAGCGTCAAGGCTGAGGCTCGTCGGTGGACCAACACGATGGCATTGGCCAAGGCTGCTTTGGCACCCTCGAACGCCGCATCCACCTGACGGACCAGGCGAGCTCCCAGCGGTTTGCCCGAGAGGTACTGGAAGAGGGGGCGCATGACTTTGGCCACTGCATGCACGAAACGGTGGTAAAGGTTTACCATGCCGACAAATTCCTGCAACCCTTTCACCGTGCAAGGGTAAAGGTGCAGCGCCCTGAGGCATCATGTGTGCCCAGAAAGGAAATGGAGCGGAGGCCGAATTGGCACTTGGCAGGGTTGATTATGAGGCTGTGGTCCAGGATACGCTGGAACAGGGTCCGCAGGTGTTCGATGTGCTCGTGCCAGGTGCGGCTCACGACCGGGATGTCGTCGAGATAGATAAAGACAAAAGGCAGACCCCTCCCGACCCTGTCCATAAGTCTTTGGAACATCTGCGCAACGTTTTTCAATCCAAAGGGTATACGCAGCCATTCGAACAACCCAAACGGGGTGATGGTCGTGGTCTTGGGAATATCATCCGGGTGGACCGGGATTTGGTTATAGCCACGGACCAGGTCGACTTTGGAAAAGAAAGTGGTACCCTCGAGGTGGGCAGAAACGTCCTGGATGTGGGGCACCGGGTAGCGGTTCGCGGTTGTCATGGCGTTCAGACGCCTATAGTCTCCACATGGTCTCCACCCCCCAGATGCTTTCGGTACCCTGTGTAGCGGGAATGCCCACATGCTCTCCGAGCGCCAGACAATCCCCAAGTCCTCCATGAGTTGAAACTCCTACCGGGCAATGCACAGGTTGTCCGGTGGAAGACGGCGTGCACGGGAGGACCCACTGTGGGGATGTGATGGATGACTCCGTGTTTGGGGGCCGCCGCGCTGAAACGGGGAGTGAGAAGCCCCGGGAACCCGGTGCGGAGGGAGGCATAGGGGCCATCAACCTTGGCGATGGCGCTGAGCTGTGGGCTGGGTCGAGGCGGGAGCCATGGGACCGCGGGTCCAAGGACAGCCGCCGGAATCATGCACCCACCCCGCACATCGACCAGGAGGGTGAAGGAACGTAGGAAATCTGCACCCAGGAGCGGTTGCGCGACGCCCGCAATTAAGGAAGTCCACTTATACGGGCAGGAGTCGAAAGACAATGAGGTCCGCGTGCCGTAGGTCCGAATGGTACTTCGATTAACAGCCGTGAGCAAAGGGCCCCGTTTACCAGCACGGGTGTCTCGTCCAGTCAGTGGGAGGATGCTCACAATAGCCCCGGAGTTAACGAGAAAACGCTGACCGGAGTGTCGGTCGCGGACATAGAGGCGGTTGTTCGGGCTGATCACGATCGCCTCTACAGTCGGTCGGCCGAGACGTTTTCCTGAAATGAGCAGTGTTGCCGGCAGCGTCGGGCCTCAGCACCCCAGCGGCGATGGTAAAAGCACCATTTGTGCTTACCCCAGTCACCGTCGCGTGGCTGCAGCTCTGCGATGGAAGCAGTGGGCGGGGCGTCCCTACGGTCCCGTCAAGGCAACTGGCGCGCGGGCGCGGAGACCCAGTTGATGGAGCCGCCATCTTGTTGCTTCACGAGCCAGAGATCGTTGGTTCTCTCAGCGAGCTGCATGGGTTTGGTGAAATCGGCGCCGGCGAGCATGAGGCGAATGTCATCAGGCATCTGCTCCAAGAACGTTTGCTCAAAGAGCAGACACGGGCGGTGGCCATCCATCAGGGCTAGCATCTCAACCATTAGCGTGGACGGCTTGTGGTTGCCCAAATCGTCCATGTGTAAGAGGCGGGCGGCGTGGTCTCTGCGGCTGATCCTAACGTTCGTAGGAGAAGGGCTTTGAGGCCCTCGTATTTCGCAAGCGTGGGTGGGTCCTGCAGGAAATGTAGCAACCGCGAGGCCGTCTCCTGCATGAGAGCGCCGATGGCGTGAAAATATTTTGTGTCGTCGACGACAATGTTCCGGAGATGAAACTGCGCCTCAACTTGCGCGAACCAGACCTGCGGTTGCTCGGCCCACAACGCGGGCAGCTTGAGACCAACGGCATTTTGCTGAGTGGCGGCTTGCATTCTTGACGTCCAATATTCAGTTGGATGTGTCGGGGTCACCAGTTTGGTGAGTCGAGACGGTGAGTGAATTAAATTGTTTTATTTTGGAACGTGAAAACGAGTTTACTCGAAAGAGTAAGACAGCCAAAAGCACAATACTACTTCCACAAGTGTGGTGCTAGAATGCTACAACACCGTAAAAAGCCCGTGAATCTCACCCCCCGCGCCCACGTAATTCGTGCAGCCAATCTGAGGGTTTGACTAACCACAGCCACCACCAGGTGTCGCTACGCTACAAACCTGTACCTCTTTCGAGTGTGGGTGGAAGCCAGAGCACCCGGAGAAAACCCATGCGGTCACAGGGAGAACGTACCAACTCCGTACAGGCAGTACCCGTAGTCAGGATTGAACCCGGGTCCCTGCCGCAGTAAGGCAACAACTACCGCTGCGCCACCGTGCCGCTGTTACTTGATGTTATCCATGTGTTTACAACTGTCCCGGCTGTATCCGTGTCAGCAGCAGGTTCTGTGTTTTTACAGCCGTCTTGAGGTCAATTGTATCCATAAGTAGGAAAATCACTCTGTGGTAACCAAACCTCCACAGTATTGTAATGAATGGTGTTGATGATGCTCAGTGAATAAGAACATTTATTATTGTCTTTCCCCTAGAATGGCATGGAATCAGGATATCCTGCATTCAATGGTGGCTATTACATTGTTTAATAGAGAATGACTTCACATGATGTGTGGAATGAGCTTCCAGCAGAAGTGGTGGAGGCAGGGTCGATTTTAACATTCAAAAGTAAAGTGGATAGGTATATGGACGTGAAGGGAATGGAGGGGTATGGTCTGAGTGCAGGTAGATGGGACTAGGGGAAAACAAATGGTCGGCACGGACTGGAAGGGCCGAGAGGGCCTGTTTCCGTGCTGTAATTGTTATATGGTTATATGGTTATATGATGGAATCAATGGGAGGGAGGTTGGTTTGTGGGATGGTCTGGGCTGCGTCCACAATTCTGCAATTCCTTGCAGTCTTGGATGGAGCGGTGTCCTGTGATCGTGATGCAACCCGATAAAATGCTTTCTACGGCACATCTGTAGAAGTTGGTGAGGGTTGTTGTGGACATGCCGAACCCCATAAGCCAACTGGCTGGGTTAACGTAGAACTAGTGTTCAATTGTACTTGTTTGTTACGTTTACCAACGTGCAGTGAAATTCTGTTTCTATATACTGCTCAGTGACAATCCTACCATACTGTGCACTAGTCACACTCATACCAAGTATAAGTATGTAAGATAATAGACCACACAGAGTCAATACAAGAGGCTCCATCTTAGTCATAGAGCATGGAAAAAGGCCCTTCGGCCCAACTTGCCCACACCAACCAACATGCCCCATCTACACTCGCCCCACCTGCCTGGGTTTAGCCCACATCCCTCTAAACCTGTCCTATCCACGTACCTGTTTAAATGTTTCTTAAGCGTTGCGAGAATACCTGCCTCAACTTCCTCCTCCAGCAACCTGATATACCCACCACCCTTTGTGTAAAAAGGTTACAACCCCGCACATTCCTATTAAATCATTACCTCCTTACCTTAAAACTATGTCCCGTGTTCTTTTTTGTATACATCAAGTCTGGAATTTTAAAACATTTTATACAATAGACAAAGACAATAGAGGCAGGATTAGGTCATTCGGCCCTTCGAGCCAGCGCCGCCATTCAATGTGATCCATGGCTTTTTTTTTTGATCATCCCCAATCAGTACCAACCCCGTTCCTGCCTCTCTCCCCATATCTCACCTGACTCCGCTATTTTTTAAGAGCCCTATCTACTCTCTCATTGAAAGCATCCTGAGAACCTGCCGTCCAACCACCCTCTGGAGGCAGAGAATTTCCACCAGACTCACCAACTACCGTGAGAAAAAGTGTTTCCCTCCATCTCCGTTCTAAATGGCTTACTTCCTTATTCTTAAACTGTGGCCGCCTGGTTTCTGACTCCCCCAACCAACCTCGGAACATGCTTCCTGCCTTAAGCGTGTCCAAACCCTTGACGATCCTATATGTTTCAATTCTTAAAGTCTTAGCTTGGCCATAAAGGCTGTGGTCCTGGCAGAGGCACTGGGTTGGAGTTGCAGGGGTCATGAATGGGTGATCCATGATTGCCCTGGACTGGATGGGTGAAGAATCTGTTTCCGTGTTGCATGACTCTATATAAAACCTAATTCCAAGTTCAACGGCCCGTGGAATCAAGAAGTATTTCCTGACTCTCAGTCTGAGGAAAGGTCCAGACCCGAAATGTCACAAATCCCATCCCTCCACAGATGCTGCCTGACCCACTGAGTTCCTCCAGCACTTTGTGGTTTCCTCAGGATTTCAGCATCCACATTTACTGTCTTTTACTTTGGACTTAGAGATTGTGGAAACAAGGTCCTTCGCCACTGAGTCTGCGCTGACCAGCGATCACCCCGTACACTAGCCCCGTCCTGCACACTAGGAACAATTTACAATGTTTGAAAGTCAATTAGCCTACAAACCTGTACGGCTTTGTAGTGTGAAAGGAACCTGGAGCATCTGGAGAAAACCCACACAGGTCACAGGGAGAACATACAAACTCCGTTGCAACAGCGCCCATAGTAAGGATCGAACCCGGGTCTCTGACATTGTAAGGCTGCAACTCTACCTCTGTGCCACCCTGCCTGGATATTCCTGAATATGTTATCTCTGCTTTGTAATCGTCTACTCCTCATCTGGACGTTTGCAGCAAAGCATTTGTTTGGTTTCTCTGTGTCTCCTTTCACTGTGAGCAAGTTATGTTTGGAGGCTGCCCGTGTTATTGAGAGCGGCACGGTGGCATAGAGGTGAGCTTGCTGCTTACAGCGCCAACCAGACCTGGCGTGGGCTTTCAACTGGGCTGCTCCAGTTTCCTCCCCCACTCCAGGCCTACAGGTTTATAGCTATATGTCTTAATTACATTGTCCCTAGTAATAAAGTCTAATGTGAATGTGCGAGGGTCGCTGGTTGGGACGTATGCGGTGGGCTGAAGGGCCTGTTTCTGCGCTGTATCTCTAAAACTAAACTGAGCAGTGGGGACTGGGGAATGGAGGGACCAATCCATTGGATGGAAGCTCCAAAGCACCACCTGGTGCTGGACCATGTTGACTGCAGTGCCAGGACACATTGGTACAATTTATAATGGCACATTGCTTTGAATCACCCCATATTCCACACTGTAATCAGAAGACAATGACCTGAACCCCAATTTTTTTCTCCTTCATCGTAAGCTGCACGATTTCCTGAGTTCCTGCAGCTTTATCAGTTTAGTTTAGTTTTGTGATACAGCACGGAAACAGGCCCTTCTGCCTACCGAGTCCGCGCCGACCAGCGATCACCCCATACACTATCTACACACCAGGGGACAATTTACAATTTTACCGAAACCAATTAACCAACAAACCTGCACGCCTTTTGAGTGTGGGAAGAAATCGGAGGACCCGGAGAAAACCCCACGCGGTCACAGAGATAACGTACAAACTCCACACCGACAGCATCCGCAGTCAGGATCGGACCTGGGTCTCTGGCGCTGTGAGGCAGCAACTCTACCGCTGCACCACTGTGCCATCAGTCTTTATTTAAAAGTTCGAGCATTTTCTGGATTTTGCTTTCAAAGCTCAGTCACAGATTCATAAGGTCATACTGCACAGACAGGCCATGTGGCCACAATGTCCGTGCCAACCATTGAGGGTATGAGTGAAGTTGCTCAAGTTGTTTGGAGCAGGTTGTTTGAGGGGAAAGGAACATCAGCCAAATGGAATGTTTTTAAAAGTATGCTGACAAGATCCCAGGATATCCAAGTCCCTGTTATAGTAAAGGGAAAGGCAGGCAAATGTCAGGAGGCTTGGCTGATGAGGGAAAGTGAGGCAGATTGGTCAAGAATAAGATTGCATGGGACAGGTATAAGTTGCTTCTTCTTGCGTAAGGCGTGCACAGCCTAAAGTTGTTTGTCAAGGGTAGGCATCCAGGCCAGGACAGCTTCAGTTGCTGGGTGGATGGTTTTGGTGCCCCCAGGGAAAAGCCTCAGTGAGCAGTCGTTCATGATGTGTGGGATGTCCGCAGTCACAAGCAGGGCTGTCTGTCATCCCCCACTTATGCAGGTGATGGGCAGTTCTTGCATGGGGGTGTGGATTCTGTTTGGGGTTAGCCATAGCTTGCGATGGAGGTCAAATCCCGGTGGTTTCACTGTGGGGTCTGTGATGACCTCTCCGTTGTTGGTGTTGGCATCTCTCCAGGCTCTGAGCCACTCAGTCTCCAGGGATTTGACTGAAGACCAGAAGTGTTTACGGGACTTCAGGCGCATGTTGGGCAGATTGTTCGAGTCAGCATGGATGGGAAGGTCAGGGTTGGCCACGATGGTGCACCAATCTTTCAACATCCTTTCCCTTCTGCATATGCTGGGAGGGGCAATATGAGAGAGAACAGGGAGCCACTGCAAAGGTGTTGACTTAAGCGTCCCTGAGATGACTCGCATTGCAGAGTGAAGGACAGTGTCGACTCATTTGGTGTGGCAAAAGTTGCTGGGATCAAGTATATCGCTGGAGGTGTTTCGGGAACTAAGGAGCAAACTAAAAAAGGAAATCAGAAGGTCACAAATAGGCCAGGAGATAGCTTTTGCAGTTAGCATTAATGACAATCCCAAGATATTTTATAAATACATTAGGGGTAAAAGGGTAACTAGAGAGAGAGTGGGACCTCTCAGGAATCAACATGGTGAATTCTGTGTGGAGCCACAGGCGATGGGCAAGGTCCTCAATTAGTATTTTTTTTTAGTATTTCTCCTCCGTATTTACTGATGGAGGAACTTGGGGCAGTCAATGGAAGTGTCTTGAGAGCAGTCAGTGTTATGTTTCGTAAAGGTGCTGATATCGTGTATGGTGGACAAATCTCCAGGGCCTGATCAGATATATCCAAGGACATTGCGGGAAACTAGAGAGGAAATTGCCGGAGCCTTGGTTGAAATTTATGAGTTGTCTTTAAATACAAGAGAGGAGCCGGAAGACTGGAGGTTGTGCCTCTTTTCAAGAAGGGCTGCAGGGAAAATGCTGGGAACTATAGGTAAGTGAGCTTAACATCTGTAGTTGGAAAGTTACTAGAGAGTATTCTGAGGGATAGGTTATACAGATATTTAGACAGCCAAGGGCTAATTAAGGATAGTCAGCATGGTTTTGTATGTGGGAGGTTGCGTCTCACAAATCCGATTGAGTATTTTGAAGACGTGACAAAAAAGGTTGATGAGGGCAGAGCTGTAGATATTGTGTACATGGACACCAGCAAAGCATTCAACAACGTTTGCATGGTAGGCTGCTCTGGAAGGTTAGATCGCATGGGATCCAAGGAGAGATAGCTAAATGGATAGCAAATTGGTTCATGGAAGGAAGCAGAGGGTGATGGTGGAAGGTTGATTCTCGGACTGGAGGCCTGTGACTAGTAGTGTGCATCAGGGTTCGGTGCTGGGCCCATTAATGATTTAGATTAGAACATACATGGCAAGATTAGTAAATTTGCTGATGATACAAAAGTGGGTAATTTTGCAGATAGTGAAGATGGTTGTGAAAGATTGCAGCAGGATCTGGATCGATTGGCCAGGTGGGCTGAGGAACGGTTGATGGAATTTAATACAGAGAAATGAGAGGTGCTACTGGAAGGTCTAACATGGACAGGACCTACATGGTGAATGGCAGGCCTCTGGGGAGAGTTGTAGAGCAAAGGGATCTAGGAGTTCAGGTGCATGGTTCTTTGAAGGTGAAGTCACAGGTAGATTGGGTGGTCAAAAAAGCTTTTGGCATTTAGAATATTGTGTTCAGTTATAGGAAATATGTTGTTAAGCTGGAACGGGTACAGAGAAGATTTAGAAGGATGTTGCCAGGACTAGAGGGAGAGGTTGAGTAACCATATAACATATAACCATATAACAATTACAGCACGGAAACAGGCCCTCTCGGCCCTTCCAGTCCGTGCGGACCATTTGTTTTCCCCTAGTCCCATCTACCTGCACTCAGACCATACCCCTCCATTCCCTTCACGTCCATATACCTATCCACTTTACTTTTAAATGTTAAAATCGATCCTGCCTCCACCACTTCTGCTGGAAGCTCATTCCACACAGCCACCACTCTCTGAGTAAAGAAGTTCCCCCCTCACGTTACCCCTAAACTTTCTGTCCCTTAATTCTCATGTCATGCCCTCTTGTTTTGAATCTTCCCTACCCTCAATGGGAAAAAGCTTATCCACGTCAACTCTGTCTATCCCTTTCATCATTTTAAAGACCCCAATCAAGTACCCCCCTTAACCTTCTGCCGCTCCAAAGAATAAAGACCTAACTTGTTCAAAACCTTTTCTCTGTAACATAGTTGCTGGAACCCAGGCAACATTCTAGTAAATCTCCTCTGTAACTACTCTCTATTTTGTTGACATCCGTCCTATAATTAGCGACCAAATTGTACACCATACTTCCAGAAATTGGTCTTACCAATGCCTTGTACAATTTTTATAAACATTACTTCCCTACTCCTATATTTCAATGCTCTGATTTATAAAGGCCAGCACACCAAGGCTTCTTATACCACCCTATCTACATGCAATTCCATCTCAGGGAACACTATGGCACAGTTATTCCTACATACCCTCTGTTCCACAGCATTCCTCAATTCCCTACCATTTACCATGTACGTCCTATTTTGATTTGTCCTGCCAAGATGTAGCACTTCATACATAACAGCATTAAACTCCATCTGCCATCTTTCAGCCCACTTTTCCAAATGGCCCAAATCTCTCTGTTGACTTTGAAAATCTACTTCATTATCCACAACACCACCTATCTTAGTACATCTGCAACTTACTTCTCCAATTTTCCACCCCATCATCCAGATCATTGATGTGCTATGACAAACAACAGTGGACCCAACACAGATCCTTGAGGCACCCCACTGGTCACACTCGGCTTCCCAACCTGACAAACAGCCATCCACCTTTCCTCTCTGACATCTCCCAATCAGCCACTGTATGAATCCATTTTGCTACTTCCGCCATTAACACCCAAAGATTGAACCTTCTTAACCAACCTTCCATGGGGAACCCTTGTCAAAGGCCTTACTGAAATCCATATAGACAACATCCACTGCTTTACCCTCATCAAATTCCCTAGTTTACCGCTTTTCAAAAAATTCAAGAAGGTTTTGTCAAACATGACCTTCCAGGCACAAATCCAAGTTGAACTGTTTCCTGATCAGACCCTGTTTATCCAGATGCTTAAATAAATTATCTCTAAGTATCCCTTTCACATTAATTTGCCCACACACTGACTAATATGTCTATAATTGCTAGGTTATATTCTTTGAACCCTTTTTAAACAATGGAACAACATGCGCAGCACGCCAATCCTCCGGCACTATTTCCCGTTTCTAATGACATTTGAAATATATCTGTCATAGCTCCTGCTATTTCTACACTAACTTCCCTCAATGTCCTTAGGGAATAATCCTGTCAGGACCTGGAGACTTATCCACTTTTATATTTTTCAAAAAAAAAAAAGTGTCAGTACTTCCTCGTCTTTGAATCTCATAGTTTTCCATAGTTACTAACTTTTTTCCCTTACCTCACAGAGTTTTCAATAATCCTTCCTCCTTGGTGAATACCGAAGAAAATAAATTGTTCAATAATCTCCCCCCATCTCTTTTGGCTCTGCAGATAGCTGTCAATTCTGGTTCTCTAATGGTCCAATTTTATCCCTCGTTATCCTTTTGCTATTAAAATAGCTGTAGAAACCCTTTGGATTTACTTTCACCTTTCTTGTCAAAGCAACCTCATATCTTCTTTTTAGCCTTTCCTAATTTCTTTCTTTCTTAAGATTCTTTTTACATTCTTTATACTCCTCTAGCACCTCATTTACTCCATTGCCTCCTATAGTTTATTGTAGATATCTCTCTTTTTTCGAAACAAGTGTCCAATTTCCCTTGAAAACCATGGCTCTTTTTCCAATTTTTTACTATTTCCTTTCAACCTAACAGGACATAAAGATTCTGTACTCTTACAATTTTCCCCTTTAAATGTCCTCCATTTCTCTTCTACATCCTTCCCCATGAAAACAAAGTGTCCCAATTCACTCCTTTAAAATCCTTACGCATTCCCTCAAAGTTAGCCTTTTCTCCAATCAAAAAATCTCCACCCTAGGTCCAGTTCTGACTCTCCTCCATAATTATATTGAAACTAATGGTATTGTGATCACTGGTCCCGAAGTGCTCACCAACGCATACCTCTCCGTCACCTGACCTGCCTCATTTCCTAACAGGAGGTCCAGCACTGCCCCTTCTCTGGTCGATCCCTCTATGTACTGCTGCAAAAAACTATCCTGCACACATTTTACAAACTCCAAATCATCCAGCCCATTACAGAATGTGTTTCCCAGTCTATTTTTTGGAAAATTGAAATCTCCCACAATCACTACCTTGTGCTTACTACTAATATCTGCTATCTCCTTACATATTTGCTCTTCCAATTCTCGCTCCCCCATTTGGACGGTCTATAGAACACCCCTAAAAGTGTTGCTACATAACCGTTCCCACTTCTCAGTTCCACCCAAATAGCCTCCCTAGACGAGCTCTCTAAAATATCCTGCCAAAGCACTGCTGTAATATCCTCTCTGACAAGCAATGCAACACCTCCCCCTGTGGTCCCTCCAATTCTATCACACCTGAAGCAACGAAATCCTGGAATATTTAGTTTCCAATCACAGCCCTCCTGCAACCATGTTTCACTGATTGCCACAACATCATATTTCCAGGTGTCAATCCAGGCTCTTAGGTTCATCCACCTTACTTACAATGCTCCTAGCATTAAAATATACACATTTTAGAAACCCACCATCCCTTATTCTCTGTCTAAAGGGTAGGGTGGGATTCTATTCCTTGGATTGCAGGAGGATGAGGGGTGATCTTATAGAGCGTTATAAAATCATGAGAGGAATCGATTGGGTAGATGCATAGAGTCTCTTGCCAGAGTAGGCGAATCGAGGACCAGAGGACATAGGTTTAAGATGAATGGGAAAATTGTGTAAAAATTACTAAATTTTGGACAGAGATATTTAAGATAATTTCGAATGTTAATATGAATCTGATCCGTGACTCAAAAGAATTTTTTATTGATTACAAAGTTAATAGTACTGGGAATATTAGAAACAGATCAATTAATAACAACGAATCAAAGAATTTTTATTGATTACAGTTTAATAATTGGGAAAAAATTAATATTGAAATTCTGGAAAGGTCCTACATCCCCCACAATCAAAATGTGGATTACAGAATGTCAGAGACCACTTCATCTGGAAAGAATTAAGGCTTGTGCCTATTGGGACAGGTTGGATCTTTTTCCAGGGAATATGTCCCCCATTTATTGAATATCTAAAGGGTCAAAATGGCTCGGTACGAGAGCCTGACTGAAGCCTGAATAATGGAATAGATGAAGAATCACGTATAATAAATCATGGATATATCTCCAATGATGGATAACTTTTTTAATACTCCATTCATTTCTACTCTTACTTTATTTTTCTCTATCTTTTCTTACCTGTAAAAAAAAGTATAGAAATATATAAGACATAATTGTTAATATTAATAAAATTACAAATGTAAAAAAAAAATAAACTTCAAAGGCTCTCAAAAAAAAAGCAACCACCTTGAGCACCTGGTCATGGCGCCAGATAGCGACCTTCCCCAAGGGACTTTGGGCAGCTGCTGAGGAGATGTTCTAATGATCCTCGTCCAGAGCAAAGTGGGCAGGAAGGTGTCTCACTCTTGCCCCAGACGTGGAGGTTTGCTGGGCTTGGTAGGGCATCGTAGACAGCTTGGACAAGGAACCGGATGCGCTGGAAGTCTGACTGTATGATGTTTGACCAGGTAATCCTGCGCTGCAGTATGCTGCTCCCACCTTGTCCACGCTCCCTGCTGCCTGAACCCCACCATCCTGCTCACATGCTCTTCCTCCACACCTGCTCGGAACTCTTCCTGGATTAGATGATGCCTCTTCTTGCCCCGGGCCTTGCCAACCAGTGTCCTAGGGAAGTATCCCAAACCTGCTCTTCCAGTTGCCATGACTCCCACCAATGCCTTTTGCCTTAGGCGTGACTCTGCCAACTCCACTGCTTTCTCAGTCTTCCATTTCCTGTTCTCACTCGATGCCAGCCGATGACACCTTCTGGTCCCTGGAGTCCCTGTACTGCAGAGCTTCTCTTGTTCGTGCCACCATAAACTCTTCCGTGAGGCCACTGAATGGGAGCTGCAAGACGTTACTGGTTCCATACAGTGCCGCACTGTTGAGGCTGCGGGGAAGGCCAAGTCACCTGCGGAGAAAGCCACTGATCTTCCTTTCGAGGGACTCAACTGTGGTCAATGGAACAGCGTAAACCAGTAAGAGGCCCACAAGGACTGGGGCAGGATGGAATGCTGATAGATCCAGGCCTTGAATCTGCCTGGCAGACCTGACTTGTCGACTTTGGTGAGTCAGGCTTCAAGGTCTTCAATGGACCTTTGAATGGCGGCAGAGTCTTTCAGAGTTGCGTCAAAAAGCTTCCCCAAACTCTTGACAGGTTGCTCAGTGACGGAGGGAATGGCAGTTCGGGATAGTAAGGAGTGGAATCTGTCGGTCACCTTCCCCTTCTTCAGCACCATGGGCCTTGCCTTCGTGGGCTTGAAACTTATCCTTGCCCAGGTGATAAGTTTCTCAAGACCATGTAGGATCCACCTACTTCCTGGGACCGATGTTGTGGTGATGGGAAGGTCGTCCATAAAAGCTCTAATTGGCGGCTGTCATACACCTGACTTGGTTCTGCATTCCACCTCGGCTGACTTGGCCCCATATTCATGGCAAGAGTAAAAAGAATAACAGAAATGGTGCAGCCCGTTTTTATTCCTTTTCCAAGCCGATGCCAGTCTGATGTTTCTGACCCAGAAGTCACCCTCAGCCTGAAATTATGGTACTAATCCAGGATCAGGTCCTTGATCTTGCTGGGAACATGGTGTCGGTGTGGTGCAAGCTCAACCAGTTTGTGCGGGATGGACCCATAGGCATCGGCGAGGTCCAACCACAGAACAACTAGGGCGCCTCTGTTTTCATGGGCTTCTCTAATGAGCTGCGTGACTACTCCAGTGTGCTCCAAGCAGCCGGGAACTCCCGGAATCCCACCCTTCTGCGCCGAGGGGTCGATGTAGCTGTTTTTGAGGTGAAACTCATACAGCGTGGAAACAGGCCCTTTGGCTCAAGGTGCCCACACTGACCAACATGTCCACCTTACACTAGTCCCACCTGCCTGAGTTTGGCCCATATCGTTTAAACTTGTCCTATCCATGTACCTGTCTAAATGTTTCTTAAACTGTGCAATAGTCCCTGTCTCAACTACCTCCTCCGGTAGCTTGTTCCATACATCTACCACCCTTTGGGTGGAAAGTTACTACACACCTACTATCCTTTGTGTAAAACGTTGCCCCTCAGTTCCTATTAAACCCTTCCACCCTCACTTTAAACCTATGTCCTCTGGTTCTTGATTCCCCTACTCTGGGCAAGAGACGGCATTTATCCAAAGTATTTTTCACATGATTTTATACACCTCCATAAGATCACCCCTCATCCTCCTGCACTCCAAGGAATAAAGTCCTAGCCTGCTCAACCTCTCCCTATAGCTCAGCCCCTTGAGTCCTGACAACATCCTCGTAAACATTCTTGCTATAAATGCCACCAATTTCCGTGTGATTTCTCGTGTTATTAGAAACATTGATCCCAGAAGCTATCCCTGCATTGTACCACTTGTAACAGACTTTCCATGAGAAAAACTCATCAAACTCCCCTTTGTCTACTATCACCAAGCTAACATCTGGGCTAGTTTGCCATCTTGCTTCAGAACTCTGGGGTGTCTTGGCTTTCTGGACCAGTTTACCAGCTGGAATCTTGTCAAAAGTGTTACTAATGTTCAAGTGTATCATGCCAAATGTTATGGGGCAGAAGGCAGGAGAATGGGGTTGGGAGTGATAGCTCAGCCACGAGTGAATGGCGTACACTTGATGGGCCGAATGGCCTATCCTGTCGTATTCCGGGCGTAATTCTACTCCTGTCCCTTATGGCCTAACGTTCTGCCTTGGTTAATCTTCCTAGATGCCTCCTCAACAACTCAGAATGTAGAAACAAAGAACTGCAGATGCTGGTTTATGCCAAAGATAGACGCAAAACGCTGGAGTAACTCAGCGAGTCAGGCAGTGTCTCTGGAGAAAAAGGATGGGAGGAAAAAAGATGCTTCTGAAGACAGATCCCAACCAGAAATGTCACCTATCCTTATTCTCCAGAGATAAGCCACACGCAGACTGAAGGAGCAGCACTTCATATTTTACATGGGCAGCTTACAACCCAGTGGTATGAACATGGATTTCTCTAACTTCAAGTAACTCCTGCATTCCCTGCCCTCTCCCACCCTGATCATCCTACCAGTTCCACTGTTCGCATCCTTGTCTCGCTCTCTTTAGCACATTCCCCAGCCCACAATGGGGCTGTTATGGATTCCACCCTGTCATGTGTTGCTGGCCCTGACTTGTTCTGGCCACGTCTCGCCTCCAGTTTATCCCCCGCCACCACCTCTACTTTCATTCTGAAGAAGGGTCCCGACCCGAAACATCACCTATCTGTTTCTCCAGAGATGTCGCCTGACCGCTGAGTTACTCCAGCAGTTTGTGTCTATCTTCGGTGTAAACCGGCATCTTCAGTTCCTTCCTATACAATCAGCCCAAACTCAAACTAACAAAGCACATTCCTTCTTAGTGCATTAATAGAAATGTGTTAGATGCGGATACCAAAGGTTGTAAAACCATGATACGGATGGCATTAAAATACAGATAACCCATGATCTTATGGGACAATGGAACAGGCAAGAAAGAACAAAAAATGATGCACGTTTTGGAGACCGAGGGGAGGTGAATGATGTTGAGAAAGTCAAGAGACAATAGAGGATGAGCACCAAACGGAATCCCAGAAATGTAATCTCTAAGAAATTCACAAGGGCAAGAAGATGGAATATATAGAGTTACTCCAGCACTCTGTGACTATGCTGCCTGACCCGCTGAGTTACTCCAGCACTCTGTGACTATCCTCAAAAACGCAATCAGATGACGTTCTCCCCGTGGGTTTTCTCTCACACTCCAAAAACGTGCAGGTTTATAGGTTAATTGGCTTCGGTAAAAATTGTAAATTGCCCCTGGTATGTAGGATATTGTTAGTGCACGGAGTGAGTGCTGGTCGGCGAGGACTTGGTGGGGTACTGATGGATGGCAGGGTTGTGGATGGTGGTGGGGGGGAAGGACAAAGTTGAGATGAGTGGGAGTGATAGGGGATTCAATATAGGCTGACCTATGGCTGTTCAACCTCCCCTTTTTGACCATTCTATAGCTGCTCCAAGATATCCTTGACCAAGGAGGCAACGTGGAACATCACTGGCGGTCACAGGAACACCCTCCATGCTCCTCTAGATGGAGTCCCCTATCATTACTGCTCATCTCCACTTTGTCCTTCCATACTGTACTTCAGAGCCACTTGTGGTACCACACATTTAGCTGCTAATGCTTCTTTCTGAGCTACCCTCTCCCTCCCACTTCCCCTCCCTCCCACTTCCCTCCCTCCCCAACCCTACCCAAATCTGTTTGAGAGGGAGTAGCCACAGGCTTGTGTGCCACGTGCTAATGTGTACAGCAGTAAGAAGATAGGACAGATGAATATGTGGGCCCCATATCCGAGGAAGGTGTTCTGCCTTTGGAGAGGGTCCAGGGGAGGTTTTACGAGAATGATCCCAGGAATGATTGGGTTAACGTTTGAGGAGCATTTGATGGCTCTGGGTCTGTATCCGCTGGAGTTTAGGATGAGGGGGATTTCATTGAAACCTACCCAATAACAGTGGATGTAGAGAGGATGTTTCCACTAGAGGGAGTGTCTAGGACCAGAGGGAAACGAGGAGGAATTTCTTTCACCAGAGGAATGAATCTGTGAAATTCATTGCCACAGACGGCAGAGTTTGACAGGTTCTTGATTATTGCAGGTGTCTAAGGTTACGGGGAAAAGACAGGAGAATTGGGTTGAGAGGGAAAGATAGATCAGCCATGATCGAATGGCAGGGCAGACTCAATGGGCCAAATTGCCTAATTCTGTTCCTATGTCTTGTCCAACTATCTGCCTATCAAATAACCCTCCTCACCTGTAGCCACCTATTACTGACCAGGTTTTGTCCTCTCCCTCCTCTCTTGCAGATTTCTCCCCCACCAGCACCCCAGTTCCAAATCGTGTCTGAAGAAGGGCCTCGACCCGAAACGTCACCTATCCATGTTCTCCAGAGATGCTCCCTGACCTGTTGAGTTTCACCAGCACTTTGTGTCCTTTTGTGTATTAACCAGCATCTGCAATTATTTATTTCAACTACTTATGCAATGATTCCCCGTACTCGGTTAGAGCGTACAAACAGCAATAACGGACTCCACCTGCCCTCCAATAATCTGTTGTGACGGAGGTTTACTGTATCTCCGTCCTACTCCCCTCACATTACCTCCTTCCCACTCCCCAATCTCTGCCTCTCCTACCCCACAACTCCCACTTCTCTCCCCTTCCTTTTTCATCTGCCCCTCCCTCCATGCTTTTCCGTCGTCTTCTCCTCTCCCCCCCTCTCACCTTCCTAATTTCTCATCCTGTTCTTACTCCTCCCCCCACTCTTCCCCCACTCGCAACCCCCCCCCCAAACCTTTCCCCACACTTCCCATTTCTCTCAACCCTTTTCCATGCCCTTTAACCTCTCGTATTCTCCCCCTCCCCCACCGCGTTATTCCACTCACTCATAACAAGAGGAATCGAATATAGGAGCATTTATAACAAGAGAAATCAAGTATAGGAGCAAAGAGGTCCTTCTGCAGTTGTACAGAGTCCTAGTTAGACCTTGTGTGCAGTTTCAGTCCTCTAATTTGAGGAAGGACATTCTTGCTATTGAGGGAGTGCAGCGTAGGTTTACAAGGTTAATTCCCGGGATGGCGGGACTGTCATACTGAGAGAATGAAGCGGCTGGGCTTGTACACTCTGGAGTTTAGAAGGATGAGAGAATATCTCATTGAAACATATAAGATTGTTAAGCGGTTGAATGGCGGTGCTGGCTCGAAGGGCCGAATGGCCTACTCCTGCACCTATTGTCCACTGCTCTGTCATCACTCCCGTCAGCAATCCTACCTATTTTGCCCTTCCTCCTACCCTACCTTCCCTCCCTTATCCCTCCCATTTCCCTCGTCCCACCAGCATTCCACTTTTCTCCGCATCATATCTCCCTCACAACTAGATTTAGATTGGTTGGTTAGATTTAGCTCTTAAGGCTAAGGGAATCAAGGGATATGGGGGGAAAAAGTAGGAACGGGATACTGATTTTGGATGACCGATGATCATATTGAATGGTGGTGCTGGCTCGAAGGGCCAAATGTCGTACTCCTGGACCTACTTCCTATGTAACTCCCTTTTCTTTCACTCTTACCCCTTCCCTGCCCTCAATCATCTCCAATCCCTTCACTCACCCCTTACAGCTCCCTTCATTCATTCCTTCACCATTCCCACTCCACCCCTCTCCTCCTCCCCACACCTCTCTCTTCTCACACCTTTCCCTCAACCCCTCCGTTCCCTCATCTCCCTCAAACCCCTCCCTTCCCATCCCTCGACTTCCCTTCCAAACATTCCCTCACACCTCCACTGCCTCCCGTCCTCTCGCACCCCACCCACTCCCCCTTTCTCTTCCCCTCCATCATTGCTCCCACAACCACACATCTGCTTCCCCTAATCTCCCCCTCCCCGTCATCTCGCTCTCCACCTCCCCCACCTCTTTCCACACATTGTCCTTTCTCTGCCCTCTCCACTCCCTCCCCCCCCACAAATCTCCTTCCGTTCCAAATCTCCCTTCTCGCCCCCTTCTTTTGCCTTCCCCAAGCATCCCCTCCCTATGCCACGCACCTACTCCGCTCCCTCTTTTTCTCCTTCTCCACTTCCTTTCCCCCTCCCCTTGCTTTCTCCCTCCCTCCCATCCTCTTTTTCCCACCCTCACAACCCCCCCCCGCCCCCCTCGCTTCTCTTTCTCACTCCTGCTCTCTCCCCCTCCCATCTCCCCCTCCCATCTCCCCCCTCATCATTCTCCATCCCTCTATTAACCCTTCCTTTTTCCCCCTCTCCTACTCCTGTCCCCTTCCCCGCTCCTCATCCTTTCCCCCTCCCAATTCCTACATCCACTCATCTCTCTCTCCTCCGCCCATTCCTCTCCGCCCATCCTTCCCACCTCTTCCCCTCCACTACATCTTTTCCACATCCGTCCCCCACCCCTCTCCAAACTTCCTATTCTCCTTCCCACCCCAACCCCCTTCCTCCTCAAACTTTTCCCTCCCTTCGCCTTCCCAAGCTTTCTCCCCCCAGCTTCCCCTTTCACCCCTCCCCTTTCTCTCTCTGATCCCAATCCTGCTACTCCTCCCTACCCTCCCCCCCCTTGTTCTGCCCTCCCATCTCTCGCCCTTCTATGACCCGCCTCTCTCCCCCATTCCTCTTCAACATTCCCTCCCATGCAATCCCTCTACGCCCCAATCCTCCATCCCATCCCCACTTTCACCCTTGCACATCTTTCCCCAACTTTCCATATTCCCCCTCTCTCCTCACCCCCACCCCTCCCCTCAACCCTCCCCCCCCAACTCCCATCCCTCCCCAATCACTTCCTCACCAGTTCTACCCTCCCTCACTCCCCCCATCCACCCCTATCCCCCACCTCAACTCTTCCATCCTTCACCTCATCCCACTCCTCTTCACCCCCCCTCAATATCCCCCTAAACCCAAATCCTCCCACCACTCTCCCCCCCTCACCTCATCCCTTTCCCCTCCCTCCCTCTCCCCCCTTCACTGCCCCATTCTCACCTCACCTCCACCATTACCATCCTTCCCGCTCCCACCTACCTTGTACTCCACGCTCTCCCCACTGCCCCCAACACTTACCTCCTCTCATCCTTACCTCAGCCCCCTCCTCTCCCCTCACTCCTCTCCCTCCCCCCCACTCCTCTCATCCCCCCACACCCCTCTCTCCCCCAGCACACTCTTCTCTCCCCCGCACACTCCTTTTTTTTTTCCTCTCCCTCCGTCCACTCCTCTCTCTCTCCCCTCACTCTCTACCCCCCTCACACTCCCTCGCCTCACACTCATCTCCCCTCACACGCCTCTCTCTCCACCTCACACTCCTCTCTCCCCCTCACACCGCCCCCGTCTCCCCCTCACACACCGCTCTCCCCCTCACACCACATCTCTCCCTCACACTCCCCCTCTCCCCCTCACACTCCCCTCTCCCCCTCACACTCCTCTCATCCCCCTCACACCCCCTCCCCCTCCCCCTCCCCCTCTCCCTCTCCACCTCACACCCCTCTCTCCCCCTCACACTCCACTCCCCTCACACACCTCCTCTCTCCCCCTCACACTCCTCTCTCTCCCTCATCCCCACACTCCCTCTCTCCCCCCTCACACTCCTCTCTCCTCTCACACCCCTCTCTCCCCCTCACACCCCCTCTCCTCCCTCACACTCCTCTCTCCCCACACTCCTCTCTCCCCCCTCACACATCCTCCTCTCTCCCTCTCACACCCTCTCTCCCCCTCACACCCCCTCTCTCCCCCTCACACCCCTCTCTCCCCCCACACTCCCCTCTCCCCTCACACTCCTCTCTCCCCCTCACACCCCTCCTCTCCCCCCTCACACCCCTCTCCCCCTCACAGTCCCCTCACTCCTCTCTCTCCCTCACACTGCCCTCACGCCCCCTCACACACCCTCTCTCCCCCTCACACACCCCTCTCTCCCCCTCACACCCCTCTCTCCCCCTCACACCCCTCTCTCCCCCTCACACCTCTCTCCCCCTCACACTCCCCCCCTCTCCCCCTCACACTCCCCCCCTCCCCCCTCACACTCCCCCCTCTCCCCCTCACCCCCTCACACCCCCCTCTCCCCCTCACACCCCTATCTCCCCCTCACACCCCTATCTCCCGCTCACATACCCTTCTCTCCCCCTCACACCCCTCTCTCCCCCTCACACCCCTCTCTCTCCCCCTCACACTCCCCCTCTCCTCCCCCTCTCTCTCTCCCCTCTCCCCCCCCCTCTCACTCTCCCCCCCCCCTCACACTCCTCTCCCCTCTCTCCCCCTCCTCTCCCCCTTACACTCCTCTCTCCCCCCCACACCCCTCTCCCCCCACACTCCCCTCTCCCTTCACACTCCTCTCTCCCCCTCACACCCTCTCCCCCCCTCACACCCCCCTCTTCCCCTCACACCCCTCTCCCCCCCTCACACCCCCCCTCACACCCCCCTCACACTCCCCTCTCCCCCTCACACCCCTCTCCTCCCCCTCACACTCCTCCCACCCTAACACTCCTCTCTCCCTCACACCCCTCACACTCCCCACACTCTCCCCCTCACTCCCCCTCACACTCCTCCCCTCACCACTTTCTCTCTCCCCCTCACACTCCCTCTCTCCCCCCCTCACACCCCTCTCCCTCCTCTCCCCCCTCACACTCCTCTCCCCTCACAGTCCCCCTCTCCCCCCACACTCCTCTCCCCTCACACTCTCCTCGCTCCCCCTCACACTCCCTCTCCCTCTCAACACTCTCTCTCCCCACACCTCTCTCCACTCACACTCTCACACTCCCCCTCACACTCCTCGCTCCCCCTCACACCTCTCCCCTCACACCCTCTCTCCCCCTCACAGTCCTCTCTCCCCCTCACACCCTCCCCCCTCTTTCCCCCTCACCTTACATCTCTTTCCCCTCACACCCCTCACTCCTCTCCCCCCCTCACTCCCCTCTCCCCTCCCTGTGTCCCGCGGTGCACGCTGGGCAGGGCAGGGCCGGGCCCGCCATCTTCCCGCGGCCGTGATGCCGGGATCGCCGCGGGGCCGCGCACTCCCTCCCCCCTCCCTCCCTCACTCACTCACAGCCGGGCCCACGGCCGCCAGCGCCAGCCTCACCCTCACCCTCAGCACCAGCACCAGCCCCGGCACTAGAGGCCCCGGCCCGCAGACACTGACAGACTGACGGCGGGAGCGGAGTTGCCGGGAGCCGGCGCGGACGGAGCAGGGAGAGCGGAGCGGAGCGGGGCAGCAGGGGCCGGACGGGCCGAGTGGGGGCAGCGGCGCCATGGCGGGCCGGGACAGGAAGATGCCCACCGCCGAGCGGGTGGTCAAGGGTGAGTGTGGGGGGAGAGGGAGCACCCTACACAGGCACAGGGTGGGGGAGAGGGAGCACCCTACATGGGGAGAGGGAGAGAGGGAGCACCCTACACAGGCACAGGGAGAGGGAGCACCCTACACAGGCACAGGGTGGGGAGAGGGAGCACCCTACATGGGGAGAGGGAGAGAGGGAGCACCCTACATGGGGAGAGAGAGAGGGAGCACCCTACACAGGCACAGGGAGAGGGAGCACCCTACACAGGGAGAGGGAGCACCCTACACAGGCACAGGGAGAGGGAGCACCCTACACAGGGAGAGGGAGCACCCTACACAGGGAGAGGGAGCACCCTACAGAGGCACAGGGAGAGAGAGAGAGGGAGCACCCTACATGAGGAGAGGGAGAGGGAGCACCCTACACAGGCACAGGGAGAGGGAGCACCCTACATGGGGAGAGGGAGAGAGGGAGCACCCTACATGGGGAGAGAGAGAGGGAGCACCCTACATGGGGAGAGGGGGGTGGGGAGCACCCTACACAGGGAGTGGGAGCACCCTGTGTTGGGTGAGAGGGAGCACCCTACAGAGGCACAGGGAGAGGGAGCCCCCTGCCAGGGGAGAGGGTGGTGGGGAGCACCCTACACAGGGATTGGGAGCACCCTGTGAGGGAGAGGGGGAGCATCCTACAGGGGCACAGGGTGGGGAGAGGGAGCACCCTGCCAGGGGAGAGGGGGGTGGGGAGCACCGTACAGAGACACAAGGAGGGAGAGAGGGAGCACCCTGCCAGGGGAGAGGGGGGTGGGGAGCACCCTACAGAGGCAGAGGGTGGGGAGAGGGAGCACCCTGCCAGGGGAGAGGGAGCACCCTATAGCGGGGAAGGGGTTTCAGGGCACAAGGTTTTGAATATCCTTGCCCTTGGCTCTCACACTATTTAACTATCTTGATGATGATATTCCATTCCTGAAATTATGTAAATAATTGCCATTTAACTGTGCGTGAGGTACTTTAGCATGCACAGAGGATGTAATAAGTAGCAGATTAATGCAGGCTTTGCTCTGCCCCCACCTCTTTTACCCCCATCCCTGACTCCATCCATCTAAAGAAGGGTCCCGACCTGAATTGTCACTATCTATGATAGTCAACATAGATGCTGCATGTTAAGTTGTCCAGCACTCTGTGTCTGACTTTAATGCACTGACAGGCATTTGGTTAAAGTCACATTTAATTAAATAATTCTAAAATGTAATTACTTTTACACTGGTACATAAATGTACAGTCCAATTTCTAACATGGAACAATTCCAAAGATGACATGATCTCTTTCCGTGGAGAACCATGGTGAGTGGAGTCAACCCACTGGACTCCAGAAACGTCTGTGAGAGGTTGGCACGGACAAACACACACTCCCGTGTCAGCCAGAAGTTCTTGTATGTTGCTGACCCATGCTGTAGGGAAGCGCTGACTAGGTGGTATCTTGTTGGGTGTGACACTGACTGCCTCTTGGCTGAGAGGTGAGACCTTGACTCTGGCTGAGCCCTCTGGTGGAAGAGCTATTTGTAGATAGGGATGTTCTCTCACTATCATGGCCAGCATGAATAAGCTCATGTGTAGGAGGGAACAGCAGATGCTGGTTGACTCCTAAGATAGACACAAAATGCTGGAGTAACTCTGCAGGACAGGTAGCATCTCTGGAGGAAAGGAATTCCTTTTCACTAGAGATGCTGCCTGACCTACTCAGTTACTCCAGTATTTTGTGTCAATCTTATGAATCTCATATTTTGCTTGGGCAGCTTACAACCCAGCGGAATGAACGTTGAATTCACTCATTTCAAGGAACATATGCATCCCTCCTCGCCACCCCCAACCCTGGGTCTCAGTTCCACTGTGCATCCTTGTATCACTCGTTATCACACTTTCCCCAGCCAACAATGAGCCATTATGAGCTCCATCCTTCCATATGTTGCCGGCCCTATTTTGCTCTTCCTTTTCTCGACTCCAGTTTCTTCCCCACCTCTCCCGCCACCCCCTAGCTCTATTTTTCAGTCTGATGAATGGCCCGAAACCGAAACGTCATCTATTCCTTTTCTCCAGAGAAGCTGCCTGATCCGCTAAGTTATTGGCACACCAGCATCTGCGGTTCCTTGTTTTCAACACTTTATTTCAAGGCAGCGATTGTACATTTATCATTTTCCACCATAAAACTTCTTCCAAATCAGCCCACACAGACCAAGCAAACACTCTTTCCCTCTGCCCCCCTCCCACCCCCATTTTATATTGTTTACTCTTAGGTTTACTTTAGAATATATTGGATTTGAAGTTTGAGAAGGCTATAATTAATGTTATTTCACCACTGGTGAACTGTACCTTTGGTGAACACTAAGCTGTTATTTGCAGCAACTTGAAATGCAGATTAATGGGAACTGGAATGTAAGTGAAGTGTTTACATGACCTGACAAAGTGGCTCACCACTAATGAACTAGCTCTGACATGCAATGACTTCTGCAACGATAGATAAATATATTATCTAATTTCCAGCACGGAACGACTCCACAAATAGTACTGAAATTAATAATCAACTCTTCCTTAGCTAGGCACAGAATGCTGCTTTTCTGGAAACATGGATAGGTGACCTTTCGGGTTGGGATACTTCTTTGCACTGATGATACTTTTGCATTTTTAAATGTTATTTCCTTCTAATTTTTTTGCTTACGGTTGGTAATTTTGCTCCTGTTTTACTTGTTTGTTGTGAATTACACGCACAAAAGAATGAAGCTCTTGTTTATGAAATTGTGAACAATGGTTCACTGCTTGTGTATAATACAATCTGATGGGGGTGGTGTTGGCAGGGTCAGTATTCATTGCCCATAACAGCACCCGAGGCTGTCTGGCATATTGGGCCATTCTAGATCTCAGGAGAGCAAGGGATTTGTGCCATTCCCCCCCTCTCCCCAGCTCCTTGTACTCTAACTTATTATCTCTTGCATGTCTGTGAATTTATTCAATTGTAGAAACAAGGAAATGCAGATGCTGGTTTACAGAAGAAGACACAAAAATGCTGGAGTAGCTCAGCTGGTCAGGCAGCATCTCAAGAAAACAGGGATAGGTGACGTTTTGGGTCGGGCCATCCCTTCAGATTTGCATGAAATTTTAGCACAACTTTGATAGATAATAATGAAAGTGTATGTAATGCTGAGGGCTGGTACAGCTGCGCAGCAGCAGAGTTGCTGCGTTACAGCGCCAGAGATAAAAACTGTCCAGGGTCTGACCTCCCCAGAGGAGCATGGGTGAAGCTCAACAGATTTCATACTGGTTGGGCGTTTCATTACCAGCATGTGGAGATGGGGACTCCGCCAGAGCCCAGCCTGTGAGTGCGGAGCAGAACAACAGACAGCCAACCATGTCTTCTCTGCCCGCTCCACCAGCCACGAAATCTAACCATTCCTTTGGCTTATTTATGTTTCATTCGCAAGAAGAAGAGCGCCAGAGACCCAGGTTTGATCCTGACCACAGGTGGACTTGAATGATGGAGGAATCACACTGAGGATAGGTTATTGCTTTTCAAACAGAAATAGTGTTGAGAAGGGTCCCGACCAGAAACCTCTCCATGTTCTCCTGAGGTGGTGCCTGAGCTACCCTACGCTCTGCATCTTCTAATTTAGTTAATTATTTGATATTAAATTGTTCATGACTCTGTTTACCAAGGAGGTGTTGAATCCACTGATTTTTTAACAATGCACCCAATCCCTACACACACCCTCTATTGCCAGCAACAGTTTCTCACCTTTCACAATCAGTGTTGAAGGCTTTCAGGGTACACAAAAGCTGGAGAAACTCAGCGGGTGCAGCAGCATCTAAGGAGCGAAGGAGATAGGCGACGTTTCGGGTCGAGACCCTTCTTCAGACTGGCTGCTTTCAGCTTTTTTTTAAACAGGCATTCTTAAGACAAATGTAGTTTGGAGTCAAGAGGCATTCAGGCTGGTTTGGAAATAGATCATGGGCTTGGCTTCTTGAGATGTTTCTCTTTCTGTAGGTACGTCGGGAAGCTTAATGATGAGGAAATCTCCCCTACATCCCCTTTCTTTTCCCCTCCCACCCCTATACCAATTTCACCCTCCCCTCCTCCTACTTTACTTCCCACAAATTCGCAATTCACAACTCTTCAAAACTCTAACTGAAGAAGGGTCCTGACCTGAACCGTCACCTATCCATGTGCTCCGGGGATGCTGCCTGCTGAGTTACTCCAGCACTGAGTGTCTCTCTTTTAAACTGGCATCTGCAATTCCTTGTTTCTATGTAAAGGTGAGGGATGGTTGGTGTATGTTGCAGCAGTAATATTTATAACATAAATTCAGTCACTCTTGTTAATCCCTTGCTGCTAAAGTTCTGCAAAACTTGCATGCCCATAATACACAGCTGATTGTATTAAATGCACAGATGTTCCGCTCCATTTTGCATAGTCTGTCAGTTTTATTGCATTTCTTGTTAAGCATATACTGGCTCTGAATTTTGAATATCCTCCAGTACAGCTCAGTAAATACACAAGTGTAATGACGTTTACAAATACTAGGCTTAAAATATAAATTGGGCAGCCTCTAATTGCTCTGGCGGGAGGCTGATGAACCATACCTCAGCAGCGTTTTTGTATTTCGCTTGAACATTAGATATAACTTCGCCCTGCCATGTTCTTTGAACCATTTTAAAGTCAGCTTTGTGTGTTTTGAAAAAAAAGTAGTGTTTTTGAGTATCTATGTCCCCCGAAGGCTTTCAATTGAATGTAAGTGCAAGCAGTCAGCAATAAGCACTGTGCTACGCAGAGAGCTTCATCATGCTGTCCAGCAAAGGCCAGACATTGACAAGAATGATCCTGCTTTGCTGAGTTAGCTGCTTCAGCGAGGGTAGCAGGTGATTGGCTACTTATCTCAACGTCTCCGTGCCAGCAAAGGGGAATTGAGGTTGTCCAGTGACATTGCCGGCAAATCTTTTCCTTCACTTATGCTTCGCTGGCAAGGCCAGGATTTATCGTCAAATCCTAATTGCACTGTAGAACATGGTAGCGAGCCAACATCTTGAGCTGCTGCAGATTTTCTGGCAAATGCACTGCCACATTGCTTAGTTTAGAGATGCAGCTTGGAAACAGTCACTTCGGCCCACTGAGTCCACACCGACCATCGATCACCCGTTTGTGCTAGTTATATGTTATCCCACTGTTTCATCCACTCCCCAAATACTTGGGGCAATTTATAGAAGCTGATTAACCTACAAACTCAGAGGGTGTGGGAGAAACCAGTTGGAAACCCTTGGTTCACAGGGTGAGCATGCAAACTCCACACAGACAGCACTTGCACTAAATGTTATTCACATTATTCCCTTTATTGTGTATTTGTACACTGTGGGTGGCTCGATTGTAATCAAGTATTGTCTTTCTGCTGACTGTTTAGCACGCAACAAAAGCTTTTCACTGTACCTCTGGTACATGTGACAATAAACTAAATTCAACTCCGGGTCAATGTTGCGGGATTTCCAGGATTTAGATCGCACCATTTGAAAGTCCGTATATTTCCATATCAGCAGTTTGCGTGAGTGGGAGGGGAACCTGCTAATTTTGGTGTTCCCTTGTACTTGCTACACTCAACCTTGGTGACTGCTGTAGTAGGTTGTTGGACAAGTAATTCAGTGTGGGTTGTCAATGGTATACCCTGTGTCTGTGGTGCGCAGATGCTGGAGGGAACATACATAGGGAGTCATACAGCGCGGGAAGCTCACGTCACCTCATATTTTGCTTGGGCATCTTACAACCCAGTGGTATGAACATTGATTCTCTTAATTTCATGTAAGTCCTACATTCCACCCTCATTATCCTACCAGTTCCACTGTTCGCTTCCTTGCATCCCTCTCGTTAGCACACCTTCCCCAGCCAACAATGGACCATTATGGACTACACCCTTCCTGAGGTCATTTGTTGCCGGCCCTGATTTGTCTGACATTTTCTCACCTCCAGTTTTAAATTCCCACCCCACCCCACCCAGCCTCTACGTCTATTTTCAGTCTGAAGAAGGGTTCCGACCCGAAACGTCACCTATTCCTTTTCTCCAGAGATGCTGCCTGACCCCTTGAGTTACTCCTGCATTTCGTGTCTATCTCCCTAAGATTGCTCTGCCTTTGATCATACGAGATAGATGTGGGTTGTTGGCCTTGCATGTTGTTCACATGGACTCCGCACGTGATGTCCAGAGGCCAGGATCATTGACCCTGTCATGTGTCCCTGATAGGACAATGAAATTCTTGCTTTGCTTCAGCACACAGAACATAGAAAGCATTTACTGCAAAACAGATCGGTGTGTCCATATACCATTATATAAATATATACACACATGAATAAATAACCTGATCAGTGCAAATAACAGATAATGGGTTATTAATGATCAGAGTTTTGTCCGAGTCAGGTTTAATAACCTAATGGCTGTGGGGAAGCAGATATTCCTGAACCTGGTCGTTGCAGTCTTCAGGCTCCTGTACCTGAAGGTAGCAGGGAGATGAGTGTGTGGCCAGAAACCTTCTTTCTCTATGATCCCAGCCAGCAGAGTGGTTTCCCCATGAGTCCAGTGAGCTGCTCACAGGGTCTTCTCTTTTGCTGTATGTGGTCTGATGCATTCACAAGAGCAATTGCTATGGTTTTGCCTCTTTTGTCTTTAATTTATCACTTTTGCCTGTGCTTTCATCAAGGTTATTGCCGTACAGCACGGAGAGGGTTTCTTCAGCCTACCATGTCCATGCTGGCTGTATACTTGTCTGAATTGTTCCTGTTTGTCTGCATTAGACCTGCTGCTTTCTGTACCTCGTGTTGAAGTACAGTGGTCCTGGTGAACATTGTCAGAGTTGTACAAGATGTTGGTGAGGCCACATTTCGATTGTGTTCAGTTCTGGGCACCTTGTTATAGGAAATATGTTGCTAAGCTGGGAAAGGTGCCGAGAAGATTTACGATTTAATTATTGTGTCAGTTTCAGTTGTAGAGCAGAGGAATCTAGGAGTGCAGGTACATAGTTCCCTGAAAGTGGCATCACATGTAGATAGGACGATAAAGATGTCTTTCAGCACATTGTATTGAGTATAGAAGTTGCGAGGTCATGTTACTGTTGTTCAAGACATTAGTGAGGCCACATTTAGATTGTGTTCAGTTCTGGGCACCTTGTTATAGGAAATATGTTGCTAAGCTGGGAAAGGTGCCGAGAAGATTTATGAGAATGTTGCAAGGACTCGAGGGCTTGGGTTGAGGGCTTTATTCCTTGGAGTGCAAGAGGATGAGGGATGATATTATAGAGGTGTATAAGATCATGAGAGGAACAGATAGGTAAATGCACAGAGTCTTTTATCCAGAGTAGGGGAATCAAGAACCAGAGGACATAGGGTTTATAATGGGGGGGGGGGGGGTTAATAGGATCCTGAGAAGCACCTTTTTTATACAAAGGGTGGTGGGTATGCGAAACGAGCATCCGGAAGAAGTAGTTGAGGTAGTAACTATCACAATGTTTAAGAAACACCGACAGGTACATGGATAGGATAGGTTGAGACGGATATGGGTCAAACGCAGACAAGTGGGACTAGTGTCGATGGGGCATGTTGGACGGCGTGCGTAAGTTGGGCCGAAGGGTCTGTAGCCAAGCTGCATGACTATAAACTCCAAACTGAATGTAGATGAACAGGTTGTTGGAGAGTTGGTGCCCCTGTTGATGACATAATAACATTCATCTAGGAGTGGGTCATTTGGCTCTTTGTAACTGATCCACTGTTCAATGGCTAGCTACTATTATGTATGATCCCCATATCACTTTATTATTCATATTGATCTCTTCTTTGAATGCACTCAGCAAACACGATTCCTAAGCCCCCCTGGGCAGGGAATTCCACCCTCTGGGTAAATTATCATCTTGTCATCTCTGCCCTGATTATTATTCTGTGAGCCCTGATTTTCGGCAAGACTTCACCCTGAATCTATTTAAGACGTCCGATTAAAACTATTGACTGCTTCAATGAGATCACCTCTTCTCAAAAAATGATTTGCTCATTGTGCATAATCTCTCTTGATAGAATTCGGGTTCTGATTAGATGATTGTCATGTAAACTAGTGTGCAATGAAATTCCTTGCTAATGTGAAGCTGATAAACCAGTTACATATGGTCATGATAAATACATCAATACATTCGTTAGTTCAAAAGTCATAGGGGAAGACTTGCGCCATTCGGCCCATCGAGTCTACTCCACCATTCCAACATGACTGATCTACCTTTACCCCCTCAACCCCATTTGTCTGGGTTCTCACCAAAGTTCATTCAAAGATGTGTGTAAAACAGCAGATTAATGCAGGATTGTCATGCAAAATGTGAGTGGCACCAAACAATATTAGAATACATTAACTGAATAAACGAATGAGTTAATAGTAAGAGAGTGGGCAGGTGCTATAGACCTGCACGGGAAGGTAGACGCTCCCGCCCCCACGAGTCTCGGGCAGATGGGGCTCGTCAGCCTGGGAAGGCAGTCCATCTAGGAGAGGGAAAACTCTGATTTAAAACCTCCACTGCCTTGTGGCCATATCCAGTCATGGAAACGGCTCCAGGAGTAAACCTCAAGAAAATCCAGAGTCAGAGACCCTAAGGCAGTTCATCGTTGTCTACAATCGCGCTCTGGCAGCTCCTGCGACGGCGCAGGTGCCAAACTGTAACGGCCCTGCCGTTCCTTTGGATCGATCAGCGACGTGGAGAGGGGGAACGTGCTGCATGGACAACAGCCTGTCCTCCATATGACATCGCCCAGGCTTGCATCTGACCAGGTTGCATCACCCATGGCCAGTCATGACCGAGGGGGGCCTACTACTACTATAGTAAGAGATGGTGGCAGTATCTTCTTTAATTGGGTGTGAAAGAGGTGATTGGTTCAGGGAAAGAAGCTGTTCTTAGGTCTGGATGTCCGAGCTTCTAAGCTCCTGCATCATCTGCAAAAAGATAGAAGAGGAAATGACCAGTGGCAGGCATCTTTGATGATGCTTCCTGCCATCCTGATGCAATGCATCATGAAAATCAAGAGCCAAGAGTCACTTCTACCAAAGAGGAACAATGTGAGGCTAAACGCAAATTGGAGGAACAGCATCTCATATTTTGCTTAGGCAGCTTACAACCCAGGGGTATGAGTATTGATTTTTCTAACAATTCCTGCATTCCCTCTTTCCAACCCTCCCCCACCCAAGTCACACCAGCTTTTCGTTCTCATCTAGCAAACACCTAACAATCGCTTGTTTCCTTTATCATTGTTACTTTTTTGCATTTATTTCATTCATTGTTCTATATCTCCCTACATCATTGTTTATATCTCTCGTTTCCTTTTCCCGTGACTTTCAGCTTGAAGAAGGATCTTGTTCCGAAACGCCACCCATTCCTTCTCTCCAGAGATGCTGCCTGTCCCACTGAGTTACTCCAGCAATTTGTGTCTATCTTCGGTTTGAACTAGCATCTGCATTTCCTTACCACACAATGAAATTCTTGCTGCAGCAGCACAATGGGTTTTTAAACACAGTAATCAATAGATAACATAATAACCAACAAAAAATATTCAATAACGTTAAAAAAATCAATATAGTCCAAAAAAACACAAAGCCCAAAGTCCCTAGTGCAACCAAGGCAGGTCGTAGTTCAGAGGCTAGTTGGAGTTTGTAGTGTTCAATATCTGATGGTTGTTGGGAAGAAGCTGTTCTTGATCCTGGTGGTGTGGGTCCTTGATCATGTTGGCTGCTCTCACAGATCCTGTCGATGGTGGGGATGTCAGTACCTTTAATGAACTGGCCTGCATTCACCACTCTGCAGGTTCAGGTGGTCAAGGGCAGGGCAGATGCCATACCAGGCTGAAGTGCATCTTGTCCAAATACTTACAATAGAGCATGTGTGGAAGTTCAGAAGAATCCTTATGGACATGCTGAATCTTCTCAGATACCTAAGAAAGCAAATACACCAATGGGCTTCTTGATCAGCACATAGCCTGAAGTAACCAGGTCATATTGATGTCCAGCAGCTCTAAGCTATCAATCATCTCTACAGCAATTTTGTTGAGGACAGGTTGTGTTCACCCTTCCCTGGCGCTATAAGGCAGCTGCGCCACTGTGCCGCAGATATAGATATGATGTTAGTGCATTGTTAGTTGTGGGACCTGATTGTGTATGAATTGCCGACCATGTTTCCAAGATAACATAATAGTGCATAATGTAAGTATTCCATTGGCTATAACCCACTCTTGGATAACAAGCGTGACCTGGAAGATCCCTGGCTCTCTCAGTGCTTGTCCCTCAATTCAAATTTATTCTACTGATTTTCAGAAAATCCAGCCAATGATTTAAATGTAGGAATTGAAATGGAGCCATTTATGAACTGTTTAGAAAGAAAATAAATGTTTAGGGTGGCACAGTGGCAGAACAGTAGAGTGACCTTGTGGGTTTTCTCTGTGTGCTCCAGTTTCCTCCCACACTCCAAAGACGTACATTGGCTTTGGTAAAATCGTAAATTAGCCCTAGTGTGTGTGGGATAGTGCTAGTGTATGAGGTGATTGCTGACTCGGTGGGCCAAAGGGCCTGTTTCTGCGCTGTATCTCTAAAGTCTAAAGTTTAAAGACAGAGAAATAATGTTGCTAAACGGTGTGTGGTGGAATAGCATTCCGATAAACTACAATAATCAAATTTGACTAGAATTGAGAGCTGAATACTTTTGTTGAGTGTTTTCCTGTCATCTCTCCAGTCCTTTGAACCACATAGATGCTATATTGGAGGTGGCACTCGTTCAAGTGAACAAGAACACAGGAGAATAATGGATGATTTTGAAGGCACAAGCTTTGTTTTTGATTTGTGAAAACGGGCTGTGTATTTTGGTACTTTATTGTCACAGGTACAGTGCAATTCTTTGATTTTGCATACTATCTGGGCAAAATGATATCGCAGACCTCACCGAGGCAGTACACAAAGAGTCGCCACATTTGAGCGTTAATTTGTGATTAAGAGCTTAAATTTTAAATTCAGGGTAATAAAATATTAGACGGAAAATCGATTTTGGAATTATTTTTCAAAACAAACGAGACTGTCATACAAGCTTGAGAGGTAAACATTGCACAAAGCAGAAGGTAATTACAGACAACAGTGTGTTCTTTGTTTAGATCTTGTTTAAACATGCAATTCATTTTGTTCTGCGTGTGGAGGATTTGCAATTCACAAATAAAAACACTGAAGGAGGTAACCTCCATCTGAATCATTTGCACCCCCTCCCATTTAAAAAGATTTTAAATTTAAACTAATAATTTTGTCCTTCCTTAAAGAGACCAAAATGAGTTGACAGATCTCGATTTTCTTTGTGGCTCTCTATCCTGCAATATTGTTGGTCAGTGATTAATCCACATTCTTCAATGGCTTAATGGTACCATTGTCACATGTACTGAGGTACAGTGAAATTATTTTTTGTAAATAGTTCAGTAAGGGTATCACTATGTATATGCATTTAGATACATCTTAGAGAAGCATCTCAGATACAGCGCAAGTGTACAGCAGTAGTGCACTGAGACACTATTCAGGGTCTGAAGAGGGATCTCCCGAAAACGTCACCCATTCCTTCTCTCCAGAGATGCTGCCTGTCCTGCTGAGTTACTCCAGCTTTTTTGTGTCTATATCTTCACCATGCCAGTTTGGCGCCATTTTCAAGTTCCAGTTGTTGAAAGTAAAGGGATCTTGATCTGACCATGAAGGCCCGTTCTCATGGCGGCGTTGCAGGGTCAACCTGGGCAAGCGTGGCTGTGGTGTCCTCCGCTGCTCTAGGCCGCGTCTGGTCCACGCGCTCGGCCTCTTGGAGCGGAGCCCAGTCCAGCCGTGCCCCAGGCTGCTACAGGGCCTCCAGCGGCCCACTCCACTGTCGAAGCAATGCACTCTCTCCCACAGCTAGTCTACTTACTGTCCAACTCCTTCCTCTCTGGGCGGGCGAAGCGGGATTCAGGGTGGACTCCTGGTCTGCACGGAGGTAGCTGCCTTCAGGCGGAGCACCATGGACCATGGGAGGTCGTTCATTCAGGTGGGAGGTTTGGTTCATTGTCTTTTTTGATGGTCAGTCCATTGGGAGTCCAGGAAAGAATGTGCTGGTAAATTGCCCAGAAACAAAGATGGTCCGTATTATTCCATCTGACATTTGCGATTCGATTCCAACATTCACATGCTCAAAACAAGTCATAAGCAAAACAAACCTCTAAGTTCAGTAACCACCACAGAAGTGTGTAAAATCATACCAGCCATTCTGGAAAGCCACTGCCAAAGTGCTGCTGTGGGCACCGGAACAAACATCTCATTGCTGGTAATATGGGTATCTAGAGGACACAAGGAACTGTAGATGTTGGTCTACACAAAAGGACACAGCACAGTGACATAGCGGTAGTTGCTGCCTTACAGTGCCAGAGACCCGGACTGTACACGATTTGCAAGCTCTCCCTGTGAGCATGGTTTTTCTCTGAGTCCAGATACCTCTCACACTCCAAAGACTTACAAGTTTGTAAGTTAATTGGCTTTGCTCAAATTGTAAATTGTTCCTAGAATGCAGGATAGTGCTAGTGTACAGGGAGATCGCTGGTCAGCATGGACCCGGTGGGCCGAAGGGCCTGTTTCCAAGCTGTGTTTCAAAACTCTAGACACAAAGCGCTGGAGTAACAGAGTATCTGGTGTTAGCTTTTGTGGGGGTGCTCAGAAATGCTATGAAAACATCAGTTTTAATTTTATTGGGAATATCAAAGCTTTTGAATTTATATTGACTTTTTATGTCTGAGTAACTTTGGAAATGAAGTTGCAGTGAACACACTGGGGTCCCCCAAACAGCAAATAAAACTGAATTATAGTTTTAGAGTTGTCCAGTCGTAGAGTGAGATGCAACCAAAGAACAGTCCTTTATCCCACAAAGTTTGCACTGACTATCAACTATCCATTCATCCTACATTAATCCCCGTTTTTTTAATTCTTCCATGTTATCATCACCTTCCCCCTTCGCCCAGGCTCTGCAGCATCCTGTGGCTCTCCTGGATCGGCAACTGCTCCAGTACATTGAGAGTATGGACCGGACTTCAGACATTTTGTCAATGGCAGCAAAATATGACGACTCGTGCATGTGCGATCTATGCAATAAGAATTTCACTGTGCAGTGCACACGTGACAATAAAACATCATTGATCCCCTCCTACACAGTAAATTAATCAATGAACTGACACATCTTTGGGATGTTGAGGAAATTGGAATACCTGGAGGAAGCTCACACTGTCATAGGGACAGTGTGCAAGCTCCACACAGACAGGACCTGAAGTCAAGATTGAACCCGTGTTGCTTTAAGCAGTGGCTCTGCTACCTTTAGTTGAGGGGAGAGTGCTGGGCAGAGTCCTGGTTCTTGCGGGAGGTTGGACATACAACTTTCATGACAGTGGAAATCAGAACACAACGGTAATACAGGCACACCATCGATTGTCTGGCACCCTTGGTGCCAGAGTCTTGCTGGATTGTCCATTTTGCCAGAACAATGGAGGTGACATAATAATAATTCATCAACACACCACTAATTATACCCATCCTGTGTCTCTAAAGCACCATGGACGGCTATTTTCAGGATATCCCGAAAGGACATGCATCACACGCAATGCTCTCAGAATTTGTCCGGAACTAAGCGGTGCTGGACCATCAGTTGCCAGAAAATCAGTGTACCTGTACCTGTAAGAAAATATTTCTATTTTGGATGGCTGTGGTATAGTTCACTGCATTATCATTGACAGATCTGATTTTTTTTGTCTGATTGCTCAGAACTAAGCAGTTAACAAACTATTTCCTTCGGTCCTTAGATGCTGCTGCACTCGCTGAGTTTCTCCAGCCTTTTGTGTAACCCCCTAAGCAGTTAATTCTTTATGTTCTAGGTCTCAACATTTGTGCAATTGGAAATAAGTTATTGTAACAGTTTTATTTTACTCCTTCTCTGTTAAGCCTCTTGTTGTTTCCTAGTATGTCATTCACGATTCTGAAGAAGGGTCTCGACCCAAAACGTCAGCCATTCCTTCTCTCCAGAGATGCTGTCTGTCCTGCTGAGTTACTCCAGCATGTTGTGTCTATCTACAGTTTAAACCGGCATCTGCAGTTCATTCCTACACATGTAGAAGTTCATTCCTACACATGTAGATCACGACTGTTGTTCAAATATGTATGTCCCTAATATCTTCCGGGGGAATTTGGGTTCTTTTAGGTTTAGTAGGTGGGAGGTAGCTTAAATGTTGTGTGATTCTGCATTGTTGCTAGGATTAAGCACCCTAGTGTGCATATGAATTTTTTGTATTCTGTCTGCTTGTTTTAAAACACCTACTGTTCTAGGTTTTGTAAGGTCAAATGTAGGTGGTGCCTGAAGGCAGCAGTTTTGAATTGTTTGCAAACCAACGCAATCTGATATGGGCAATTTGAGATGGTGGGAGAACACAGTCAAGAAACCCAAGCCAAAGTATTAAAATACGGTGATTGTGATAGGTCCGTCAATGTATAGACGCTGAGAATTCCTGAGGAGTTTCTGAACAGTTTTGTTTTGTTTATATTTTAAATTCTAAATAAAGTTTATTTTTGCTAATAAAAATATCATAGACCTACATTAACTCCAGTGGTAGTAGAAGTCTGACGATAGACACAAAATGCTGGAGTAACTCAGCAGGTTAGGCAGCATCTCTGGAGAAAAGGATAGATGACGTTTCAGGTCAAGACCCTTCTTGAGACTGGTCTGAACCGTCACCTATTCCTTTTCTCTAGCGATACTGCCTGACCGGCTGAGTTACTCCAGCATTTTATGTCTATCTTTGGTGTAAACCAGCACCAGCAGTTCCTTCCTACACATAGTAGGTCCGGCCTAGTACATACCGTATTTCCCGGCAATGAAGATGCACCCTCAATTTAAGTTGCTGAATCTTGAAAAAAGGATGGCGGGACAGGATCAAGGGTTTGGTTTAGTCCAGGGGTTGGCAACATCGCCTGCGTGCCCCGGGGCTGGCCGCAGTTCCCAGATCCCTCGCGCCCCGGGACTAGCTGCAGTTCCCAGGTCGCCTGCGAGCCCCGGGACTGGTTGTATAGACCAGGTTGCCTGCAAGCCCCGGGACTAACTGCAGTTCCCAGATCCCTCGTGTCCCCGGGACTGGCTGCAGTTCCCAGGTCGCCTGCGAGCCCCAGGACTAGCTGCAGTTCCCAGGTCACCTGCCCCGGGACTAGTAGAGAGAGAGAGAGAGAGAGAGAGAGTCCGGTAGGGAGCAGCCAGCCTTCCGCACAGTAGCTACTCGCCAACCGCCAACCACCACCCCCACTGGTTGCGCCTGTGCCGAAGGACACCGTGGCCGGCTGGCGGGTGTGCTGGCAGAAGGCGGCTAGTTCCGCCGGCCGCTCGCAGTCACCCGAGCTACCTCCCTCCCTGGCTCTGCACCTGGAGCGCCGCAACAGTGGTGAGTGAATGAGTTGCTGGCATTATCCTCGACCTCCTCCTTCTCAACGCTCCTGCCCTCCCTGCAACTTTTCCCCTGGCGGCCCAGCCAATTTGTGCAGCCCAGGCCGTGCTGACCTGGGCCAGACTCCCCACACGTTGTGAAAGGAACTCTTGAACTCTTCCCCCCCCCCCCCCCAGCGACGCTGTTCTTTTACAGCCGCTTCCCACTTTACAGCCGCTTCCCATCAGCTGCCAGCAATGAGGGATACACTTGGCTATCCCTCAGTAGAGCAACATCGTTCTTGATATTACTGCACTGACGGATAGCCGTCTATCTTTCCTGGCTAACAACCTAACCTTTGGCTTCCAGGATGCAGGTAAATTTTCGTGCCTAATTTTTGGGTAAAATATAGTGCCTTCATTGCTGGGATCCAGAGATTGCAACGTGGAATCTTTGCACTCTCTGGTAATTATGGTTTTCCAGAACAGCAGAATACTCTAATTTCTTCACAGAAATGACAGTGAACATTCACAATTTTTGCCAGAATTGGAAACCGCTAAGCTTTTAAAGTTTGTTTTCCACGTCCCATGTAACACCAGAAATATAATTATCACAGTTTACTAGGCATTACACAAAGTGCTGAAAGAACACGGCAGGTCAGGCAGCATCTTGGGAGGAAATAGACAGGAAATGTTTAATGTCGGGACCCATATTCAGACCAGACCAGACCCGAAACGTCATTGGTCCCTGCTGCCTGCCCCGCTGAGTTCAGTTTACTTTAGTTTAGTTTAGAGATACATCATGGAAACAGGCCCTTCAGCGCTGACAACGTCAACGTTGACAGAGTCAACGCTGACCACCAAATCACCCTATACACTAGCCCTGGCCTACAAACTACGGACAATTTACAATTTTTACAGAGCTAGTTAGGGTTAAATCATGTGAAACGCTCAGTGACTGGGAAAGAAATGATTCGTGAAGATTTCAAAGCTCTGTGATTACATACTCCTTCCATCAGAATTGCGGCAGTGTGTGAGCATGGACGTGATCCAGGGCATGTAATCACAGAGCTTTGAAATCTTCACAAAGTCACTCACGTGACTCCGAAATGAAATAGTAAGATTAAATGAGAACTTACCAGTTTGAAGTTTGATCTTTATTTTATGAGGAGTTGCGATGAGGGATTTCGTGCCCTCCGCTCCCAACTCTCTACCATAAGGTCAACTGGTAAATAAAGCCTCTTCAATCTTACTATCTTTAGTCATTGTTGTTTAATCTGTGATTCCACACGGCTGCTTTGAAGAATGTCGCGCATGCGTGCTGGCGGGGTCTTCACAAAATCCCTCATCGCAACACCTCATAAAATAAAGATCAAACTTCACACTGGTAAGTTCTCATTTAATCTTACTATTCTATGTCATCCCACTTTCCCATCCACTCCCTGTACACCAGGGGCAATTTACATCAGGACAATTAACCTACAAACCCATACATCTTTGGGATGTGGGAGGAAACCGGAGCACCAGGAGGAAACCTACATAGTTACTGGAAGGAAGTGCAAACTCCACACAGAGAGCATCCGAGGTCAGAATCGAAACTTGGGTCTCTGTGGCTGTGAGGGGGCAGCTCTAAACATACTATCAGCGTCTGGTACAGTGAAAGCAGATACATCATGTATTTAAACTCTTGACCTTTTTCTTATTCCCAATATAACTAATCTTTCAGCGACCTGTGTTTATTTTCACTTTCCTACATAGGAGAAGCCGTTAAATGTCAAACATTTTGCCTCCTCCTTATCAACCGCTAAACCTTTTGTAATCATTGTTACTCATTTAGCAAACTTTTAAGACACTTTTTCCTATACCATTCTTCACCTTCAAGGGAATGTATATTCATTGAGGTTAAACATGCAGCACTCGCATGAGAACCAGACCCCCTTACCTCCATGGTTACCGGCGGGGCCTGATATTCTGGGTTTTGGTGCTCCGTTATGTTGCTGGGGTTTGGGGTTGGCGCATCTTCCACGCTGGTCGCTGTTGGCCCTGCCCTAAAAAAGGCTTCTGTTGATGGGATGCGGCCGGCGTGTAGGTCCTTGATGTTCTTTCAGGTTGCCCCCAAGGTCTTATGTATGGATTGTGTCTGCGAGATGCCAGCCTGCTGGAGGAAGGTGCTTTCATCAAACCGACTACCTTCGCCTCCTCGTCCAGGTCCTTGACCTGTTTGGACAGGTCCTCACCGAACAGCTGTCTCGGTGGCGGCGTCGCAGATGCCTTGCACAACCCCGCAAACGTGGGGTTGGGAGTTGGTTTAATGGAGATTTTTTGGAAGGAGTTTATCTCATACTGTGTGTTACACAGTAACGCGAGTGCATCTTCCTGCTCTTCCGTCATCTCAGTGCAGTCAATCGACCTGGCAAAGGCAGTGATTCCCGACGTCAACAATTTCAGGATCTTTTGAAGTTTAAGTTCCTGTACACCAGGGGCAGTCCCTGGACTGATATTTCCCCAGATGGGCGTATTGACTGTCGGAACGTTCAGCGAAACACAGTTGTTCGGGGCCTTATATTTATTCATTACCTCGGTCAGTACCTGATCCTGCAGCTGGTGCGTTGTGAGGAAGTCAATGCTTGCCGCTAGTTTTGGCTGAAATGGCTGTCCTGTATGCCCTGGCTGGGCAAATTTGGAAACTACGTCGAGTAGTTCTTCTCGAGGTATTTCAGGTGCTGCAGGTTCCTGCGCCAACCCCTCTTCAATGTCAGCCAGCTGCTGACTCTTGGCACTCCCCACCGATGAAGGGGATATGCTAGGTGGCCCAGATGCATGTCTCCTGGAACTTGAGGACATCTGGTCCTGCTGCTGGAGATTTTGCTCCAGGAGTCGCTCCATCATGCGCTCCATGCGGGCCATGCGACCGCCGCCGCTTTCTGTGGACGGCAAGTCGACTTCCTCAGGTTCCCCTGAATGGCTGAGGCTTCTACCGTAGGCTCCGTCAGTCCGCCCACTTGCTGCAACACCGGCCTGCC
Organism: Okamejei kenojei; assembly: GCA_035221665.1. NCBI lineage: Eukaryota > Metazoa > Chordata > Chondrichthyes > Rajiformes > Rajidae > Okamejei > Okamejei kenojei. Next base: position 9,653,637 of record CM069165.1, read on the forward strand.
AAAAGCCCGACCAACCACTCGCAGCACCCACCGACCATGCGCCGCACCCACCAGCTGTCCGACCACTCGCCGCACCCACCAGCGGCCCGACCACTCGCCGCACCCACCAGCGTTCCGACCCGACCAACCACTCTCATCTGCGGCCCGGCCCGACCAACCACTCTCACCACCTACCGACGGCACGACAGCCTGACCTCTACAGCATCCATCGGCCTACTGACCGACCGAACAACCAACCGAATGACCGACTGACTGACTGACCCTAACCTTAATCTTAACCCTAGCTCTACATTTGCTATTTATCATTTTTATTTAACAGTTCACATCATAACTTTATAAAGATAAATCAATTGTAAAACAAAATGATCAGCAAGGTTAGAATTACCTTTATTCCTTGGAAACCTTGTTATTGTTTTGATGTAATTAGGAGGCAGCCATGATCCCAGAATGCTCGCTGCCTGGCGACCATAAAACAAAACGCTGATTGGTCAATTTGCTTCCGACCTCAATGTCAAACGTGCATTGATTGGACAATTATTACTTGGAAAATTGGATGTTTTTCGCGTATTTAGAAAACAATGTGCAGGTTTTGGTCTTGACAAGTTTCAGATATGATTTAAATAATATGTTTACACAATACATTACAAATTCAGGTAGTTCCGTGAGTTGGGTCACAAACTTGAACGAAAAAGCACCTCGGCCCATAGCCTAGTGGGAATATGTTAGCTTGCATTCAGCATTGGCTGATGGAGAAGCGAGCAGGAATAAGGAGATGTGTGCAATGTGGTTTGATGGTGCAGCATGGATGGTTGCTTATTCTTAAACCATTGATCATCTGTGCAGGTGGTAAATTGAGTACAGGTCCACCACTGATGTCAGGGCAACACTTGTCTGTCATCTCCTTTAATTCGGACACAATTACAAGAGTATTGTTGTGGCGCACGCTCTTTCGGGACGTGTGCCTCTGTCCTGAAAGAGTTAGTTGTTTATTATTTTAATTGTTAGTTCTTTAAGCCGAAGAGCCTGTTTCCACTCTGTATGCATGAATGAGTCTAGTTTGTTATGCCTAAGGAAGCAAAATGGGAATGTAAAGCGATCTTGACCAATGAACTGAATGGGTAAGAAGGTTTCAAGGTCAGTTTATTGTCACTTGTACCAATTAAGGGACAGTGAAATTTGAGGTGGTAGAAGGATTGTAAAATGGAGAACCACAAATGCATTCCAATTGGTAAGAAGAACACATAGAGAGATAGTTTTACAAGAGTAAAAGTATAACAAAGAAGTTTACCACACCATCTACTATTTTTACTTTTGGGTTAGTTTAATCATTTAAAAAGATTTGAGTGTCCTTCTTCAAACTCGACCCGAAACATCACCCATTCCTTCTCTCCATAGATCCTGCCTGTCCCGCTGAGTTACTCCAGCTTTTTATGTCTATCTCCGGTTTACACCAGCATCTGCAGTTCCTTCTTACACATGGTACCAAGCTAAACTGATCACATCTGCCTGTGGTATATAGACCAGCATCTGCAGTTCTTTGTTTCTACATATCATCTGCCTGTACATTATCCATATCTCTCTATTCCTTGCACTTCCATGTGCCTATCTAAAAAGCTCTTGAATGCCACCATCTTATCTGCCTCTTCCGTCACCCCGGCAAAGCGTTCTGGTCCCCCATCAGTCTAGCTGAAACTATATATCGTGCTTTGGTGAGACTAGTCCTGGACTGGTGTACAGGAAGGAACTGCAGATGCTGGTTTATACCGAAGATAGACATGACTGGATTATCTCAGCTGGTCAGGCAGCATCTCTGGAGTAAAAGGATGGGTGACGGTCCGTGTCGAAACCCTTTTTCAGATTCTGAAGTCACCCATCCCTTTTCTCCAGAGAAGCTACCTGACCTGAGTTTCTCCAGCACTTTGTATCTATTCTGGACTGTTGCCTATTGTTTTGGTTTCTGTCGTTAAGAAAGGACATACCCTGCCTTAGGAGAGTGCAATAGTTTACTGTGTAGGAAGAAACTGCAGATGCTGGTTTAAACCAAAGATAGACACAAAGTGCTGGAGTAACTCAGCGGGACAGGCAGCATCTCTGGAGAGAAGGAATGGGTGACGTTTCGGGTCAAGAGCCTTCTTCAGACTGTATTCTTCTATGGCCCTGTCCCATGGTACGAGTTCATTCCAAGAGCTCTCCCGAGTTTAAAAAAAATCAAACTCGTGGTAAGCACGGAGATTGAATGTAGTGGGTACGTCAGAGCTCGGGGACGTCTCTTAGCGGCTCGTAACGCTAACGGCAGGTACTCGGGAAACGCGATAAGCTCGGGAAGACTCGTGAAGATTTTTCAACATGTTGAAAAATGTCCACGAGAGCCCCGAGTACCGACGAGCGGCCATTACTGTAAATCTCCAAGTTTGAATCAGGGCAAACTCGAGAGAGCTCTTGGAATGTGCTCATACTGTGAGACAGGGCCATTACTGTCTGAGGAAAGGTTTCAGCCCGAAACGTTGCCTATCTCCTTCGCTCCTTAGATGCTGCTGCACCTGCTGAGTTTCTCCAACTTTTTGTGTACCCTCGATTTTCCAGCATCTGCAGTTCCTTCTTTAACACCATTACTGTATTCTTTTTCCTGAAATTATATGCTTGTCCTGAAATTAGTGGCTTATCTCATGAGGAGAAATTGAATACAGTTCGTCTTATGTTCCATGGACGTCTCAAAGAATGAGAGAGTTTATACAGTTCTTGATTGTTTGACTTGGGCTGATGCTGGGCTGTTTTCCTTCGCTGTAGAATGTGGGAGCAACCTTGGGATTAGAAACTGACAATCCTGGAGTGAGATGAGGAGATTATCAGTCGGTGTTTGTGCTTGGAATTTTCTGCCCTAAAGGACGGTCAAGGCTGTTATTTTCAAGATTAAAATATTAATAGATTTTGGATTGCGAACGGAATCGAGGGAGATGGGAATTCAGCTGAAAAAGCTAATTGATTTAGACAATCTGCTCTGATTCAATTGGTTGTGCAGACTTGAGGTCATATGACGGGATTATATTTGGTTTCTATAGAAATGTTAGTCTGTTTAGTTATGGGTATTGTTCCCTTTCTTTAGTTTTTTAGTTTAGTTTATTGTCACATGTACCGAGATACAGTGAAAAGCTTTTGAAGCGTGCTAACCAGTCAGCGGAAAGACAGTACATGATTGCAATCAAACCATCTACAGTGTCTGCTGTTTATGTACAATTTTTTAAAGAGCGGAGCAATTGTAATCAAAGTCTCCAGTACAGCTTTCAAGATCCGTATGGTTTGTCTAATTCCCTGACTACAATCTTCTGTTTCATCTCCATAAGATCATAAGAAGTAGAACAAGTAGAACCTGTTCTGCCATTTAGTAGGATCATGGTTGGTCCAACCTTCCTCAAGTCCACTCGTCCACCTTATCCTATAGTTATGTGATTCCCTCACTGATTAGAAATCCATGAATTTCAGCTTCAATCCACCAAGCATTTGGTTCCATGGCTGTCTGTGGCAAGCAGTTGCAAAGACTGTGAGAAAAAAAAACCTCCTCATCTCAGTCTTAATGACTTTTCATGGCATCCCCTTCCCTTCTCGGGCCTTTGCCATTCCACAATCCAACCAACATTTTGCCTGCTACCTCCTTACCTGTGATAACTTGGAATGTTAGTTTTAAATGTAATTTTAGTTTTAGAGATGCAGTGCAGAAACAGGCCCTTCGGCCCACTGAGTCCGTGTCGATCAGCGATTCCCATACACTAGCACTGCACACTAGGGATAATTTACAATTTTTATCAAAGCCAATTAACCTACAAGCCTGTAGGTCTTTGGAATGTGTGAGGAAACCGGAGCACCCGGAGAAAGCCCACGGAGTCACAAGGAGAACATGCAAACTCCACACAGACAGCACCCATAGTCAGGGTCGAACCCTGGTCTCTGGTGCTGTAAGGCAGCAACTCTACCGCTGTGCCGTCGTTTCGGTCGCACTTGATGTTATCCATGTGTTTACAACTGTCCCGGCTGTATCCGTGTCAGCAGCAGGTTCTGTGTTTTTACAGCCGTCTAGAGGTCAATTGTATCCATGTAGGAAATCACTCTGTGGTAACCAAACCTCCACAATATTGTAATGAATGGTGTTGATGATGCTCAGTGAATAAGAAGATTTATTATTGTCTTTCCCCTAGCATGGAATCAGGATATCCTGCATTCAATGGCTGCTGTCAATGGGTGGCTATTACATTGTTTAATAGAGTATCATTACACAAGTTTCAATAGAATTGAGTGTTTGTTAATTTCCAAAGCAAATGACAGACGTAGATTGTGTTGTTGGATGGTGATCTTTTTAAGTTGTATCTTGCAACAGGAATGATGTAATGCTAGTTGAGAAATAACAGGAAATTATAACGGCAAGGTTCTCTGGACATTTGAAATGAAAAATGAACACATTGGAAATACTCAATAAGGGCAACGTCTGCTACAAGAGAAGTACATGTTCTCAGAACTAGGAAATGTTGGAAGTAGTTTTTAGAGTGTAGAGGGAAAGGAGGGAATGTCTGGGTGAAACCTAGCAACAAATATATGAAATAGAGACTGGTCATAGGACAAGAAAGAAAAACGAGGTGTGAATGAGAATAGTGAAAATCCCCCAAACCAAATAAATTTGTTATTTGATTCTGGATATTAAAATAAAAACAGGCAATAACCGTCATCAAAAATCATTATTTATTTATTTATTTTTTAGATGATGCGATCCTTATTCTTCTGTTAAGCTTCTTTGGAACTGTTTACCTGGCTAAAGCCAGAGGTCTTGCTTACAGAGTGAACAAAGCAGGGTAGCAAATTATCCCCCCGACCAATGCTTGGTCTCCTTAGTGCAGAGGTTCAATTGTTCTTTATGATCACATGTACAGAGGTACAGTCAAATTCGTTATTGCATAGATTAGTACTACTATCATTCCTAAGCATAATCCCTGATTAAGTACAAAGCGTATAGAAATAATCCACTGAGACCATATACAAGAGTTACCCGATTTTGGCACGATTTTCAAAGTCCAAGTTGCTTTAAGTGCAGCTGGCAAATAGGCCTGTTGTCCTGGCGGCATTGCAGGGTCGGCCTGACCAAGCAAAGTTGCAGGCATCCTCCACCGCTCCGTGCCGCTGCAGGCTGCGTCCGGTCCGATCGGTTTCCTGGCACGATCCAGTCAAACCCCAGGCTGCCCAGTCGCCTGGGTCCGGATTGGCCAGTGGTATGTCGTCCCTCTCCTCGCCCGGCCACTGTTCAGTGATACCATATCTTGAGCATTGAATATGTTACAGTAAACTGTAATCACTACTTTGCTTGAACCCTGGGCTGGTAGGAAATGACAAGGTAAAATGATGGTTTTTGTGTCCCTTGCATTTGCCTCTGCAGTGATAGAGGATTGAGAGTGTAGTATGAGAACTGAGAAGTGAATCTTGAGTATTTCTGAAGCATTTGTTGAGTTTTAGTTTAGAGATGCAGTGTGAAAACAGGTCCTTCGGTTCACCGAGTCTGTACCAATCAGCGATCACACATACACACTTGGGGCAATTTACAAAATCCAATTAAACTGCAAACCTGTACATCTTTGGTGTATGGGAGAAAACCGGAGCACTCGGAGAAAACCCACCTGGTCATATAATGGTATATTGTCACACTGATCTGTTCTGTATTCATGCCTTCTATATTCTGTTGTGCTGAAGCAAAGCAAGAATGTCATTGTCCTATCTGGGACACATGACAATAAACTCTCTTGTAATCTTGGTCTCAGGGAGAATGTACAAACTCCGTACAAACAGCAGCTGTAGTCTGGATCAAACCCGGGTCTCAGGCGTCTCTACTGCTGCCCTGTTTCTATGGTGTGTTGTGGATGGGATGGGAAGGAAAGGGAAGATAGGTTTAGTAGAGGTGTTAGAAATTCCTTTTAATTTGGAGGTTGATGAGGTGTCAACAGGGGAACTGTATCCAGGTTATAGTGTGAGGTAAGAGTAGGAGCAGAAGTGCCTGAATTGAAATGGACACGGTTGAGGAACCTGTCGACGGAAAATGTCACTGGCTTGATTGCTGTCTGATGGTGATGGACATTTTCCAGGATTCAAAAGATGAAATATTTCTTTTGTAGTTCAGATTCTCTCTGTAATAAATAAGCTTGTGAAGATCGGACCTACAATTATTCTAATGCTTCATTTCGAGTAGTTGAGACTAGACTTTTTTTACTTTAGAGATACAGTGAGGAAACAGGCCCCTCGGCCCGTCGAGTCAGCACCGACCAGTGGTCACTCCGTACACAAGCACTGTCCTACACACTAGGAACATATTTATAATTTACAGATGCTAATTAACGAGCATACCAGTACAACTTTGGAGTGTGGGTGGATACCAGAGCACCCGGAGAAAACCCACACGGTCACAGGGAGAATGTACAAACTCTTTACAGATGGCACCCATAGTCAGGATGGAACCCGGGTCTCTGGCGGTGTAAAGCAGCAAGTCAACTGCAGTGCCACCATGCCTCGCAAGAGATCTTTGTAGAAGAGAAACCTTTGCACACCAACCGGTCAAATTCACTGTTATTTTGAGAGGTAATGCGAGTATGATTTGTGCACTCGCTGTAAGCTTTTAGGCTTGTGGGTGTTGTTCCTTGTCATTTGCATTGTCGTAGAAACTATCTTATTATTTGCGATAACATCTTATTTATATTACCACATATACAAATAAAAACTTGCATTGTTCTCATTCTGGTCTTGGCCAGTATCTTGGTTCTAAGGTTGCTGTGTGAAATTCAAATTATATGCCAAGGACGGGCTGAAAGCTAAACTTGGGCAAGAACAGAACCTGACCACTGCCAATCCAAACATGTTCATGCCATGAGGGACATTTATGATCATATAAATTGGAATTATAAACACAGTTTAAAATAACAATTTTGGTTCAGATAATCGCTTGTCTAGCATTCAAGCTTTGTTTAAGTTAGGGTTGGCTTACAAAGCTTATTGCACTGATATGGTTTATTTGACCATGTTATATAAGGCAGTACAGCGATGCAGCAGCAGGCTTGCTGCCTTACAGCGCCAGAAACCCGGGTTTCATCCTGGCTAGTCTCACTGGAATTGGCATTATTGATCCAGCTGCCAAACCATCATGCTTTCCAAATAATCAAATATTGGATTCAATGGCAATTTATTGAGTACTGCACTACATTCAACACATTCATCATCTCCAAAGTTGTCATCAAGCTTCAATATCAGGTTGTCTGTACTTCTCTTCACAACTGGATCCATGACTTCCTCATCGGCAGTCCACAACCAGTGCGGTTTAATAATATCTCCCTCTCTTCACCCTCAACACAGGTGCACCTCAAGGCTGCATGCTTCGCCCCCTGCTTTGTTTGGTTTCTTTTGGAGTTAGTGTGGAAACGGGTCCTTCAGCCCACGTTCCAAAGATGACAGGTTTGTAGGTTAATTGGCTTCTGTGAATTGTAAAGATTGTCCCAACTGTGTAGGATAGTGCTGCTGTATGGAGTGATCACAGATCGGTGCGGACTTGATGGGCCGAAGGGTCTACTTCCACGCTGTTAGTCTAAGCGTAAAGTAAATATATTTCAGGAGGTAAAATTTGTGAAATAATGCATTGGGATGATGTAAGGAATTTCAAATAGTCCAGAAAATATGATACCATCATAGTCCCACGGGTGCTAGGTTATCTAAATTTCACTGTGTGAGCGGCGTTGAGAATTACAAGGAGCAGACAAGAGAGGCATAATATCCAATAATTTGCATCCACGGCCATCTGTGTTCATCCCATGGATGGTTAGAATCTTGAGCGCATTGGCGGAAACACTGGTGGAGGTACATACCCTGTCAACATTAAAAATTAGTTTTAGTATAGTTTGTGGTCATGTGCACGAGGTACAGTTGAAACCTTTTTTTTGCGCGCTATCCAGTCAGCAGAAAGACTGTACATGATTACTATCGAGCCGTCCACAGTATACAGGTACAGGATAAAGGGAATAACATATAGTTCAAGATAAAGTCCGGTAAAGGCCGATTAAGATAGTCCGAGGATCACCAATGAGGTAGATGGTAGTTCAGGACCGCTCTCTAGTTGGTGAGAGGATGATTCAGTTGTCTGATAACAGCTGGGAAGAAACTGTCCCTGAATCTACAGGTGTGTGTTTTCACATTTCTGTACCTCGTGCCTGATAGGAGAGGGGAGAAGAGTGAGTGACCGGGGTGAGACTGGTCCTTGATTATGCTGCTGGCCTTGCTGAAGCAGCGCAAAGTGTAGATGGAGTCAATGGAATGAAGGCTGGTTTGCGTGATGGATGGGCTGTGTCCATAATCTGGATGATCGCATGAATCAGCAAGGCAGAGGAAGTAGTGGAACATAAATAGCACTTGTGTGGATGGTACGATGGTCGTTGTGGCATGATTGGCCAAATCGCTGGTTTCATTGCTGCATGACTATGAATCATTCTTATCTGATAGATATAATGTAAGTTCTGGCATTATCCTTGTTCACATTTTTTGCATCAGCCTCAATGCTTTTGTAAGTACAATAAGCGAGTTTGGTATTCCGACTGCGCATGCCCAGGTCATAGGTCACTCGCTATAAACATTCTCGGCAACTGTGGTGCTGCGTTGTGTGCAGGCTTGCGGTTGGGGTTGGGCCATCTCCGGTGCGTTGAGTTGCTGCTGGGCCATCCTCGTCCTCTCCCGGGTGTCCCGTCCCTGTCCTGAGGTGTCCGGGGAGGCCCTGGGCTGGTGGGGCGGCACCGGATTTGCAGCCGGCGCTGCAGCCGCTGGCTCCAGCTCGGCTCTGCCTGTCCCGCCGGGTTGGCCGGCAGCCCTGGACTGGCGGGGTCGGGCGCAGGTCTCTGGTGCTGCGAGCGCTGTTGAGTTGCTGCTGGGCCGGCCCCTCCCGGGTGTCCCGTCCCTGTCCGGAGGTGTCCGGCAGCGGTGAGTGCGGGTTTGTGTGTGCGCAGCTGCCGAGAATGTCTCTCCGCCGGTCCAGTCTCTCCCCCTATCTCCCACTCGCATCTGCTCCCGCTCTCCCACTACCTGGCACCCCCATTCCTCAGATTAAATATATTGTTACACATAAATCATGAATAAAGATAAGAATTTATACACAGCTTATGCAGCCAGCGCTTCGTTCGCTTTTTCTTTATAGCGAGCGACCTTTGACAAATCCCATGATTCCTTGCATTTTTCGAAATACCGAGCTCGCTTATTATCACGATCAGAACAGCACAAAATTATAAATTTAACATACTATTCAATCTGTCCATCTTGAAATAAGTTCAAATGTTTTTTGTTTTGATTGCAATTCTTATGACTTGTGCATTATGTCCTCTTTGTTTCTTTTATACAGATACATTAGAGATACAGCGCAGATACAGGCTCTTCGGCCCACCGAATCTGTGCCAATTAGCAATCACTGCACACTAGCACTATCCTACACACTAGGAGCAATTTACTTTCTTTTTAACCTGCTAACCTGTATGTCTTTTGGAGTGTGGGAGGAAACCAGAGTACCCGGAGAAAACCCACGCAATCACAAGGAGAATGTGCCAACTCTGTACAGACAGCTTATGTAGTCTGGATCGAAGCTGTGTCTCTGGCACTGCAAGGTAGCAACTCTACCGCTGCTCCACCCTGCCACCACCCTTTCATCTATTTTGACTTGATAATTCTAATAAGTTTTTTTCCCAGTATATATTTTTTTTCTGGATGGTGAAGAAATAACATTCAAAATTCGGTGTTAATTTGTTGATATTCTCATTCATGTTTTAAAAGCGTCAAAATGATGAATTGGAATAGTACAGTTTTCACCTGCTGGCCCTTCACACTAATTCCATGAGAAAATTGGTACTGAGTGCATTTGAACAAGTTGTGACTTTGATGGTGTGAAGTGTGTAAGAAGGAACTGAAGATGCTGGTTCAAACCGAAGATAGACACAAAAAGCTGGAGTAACTCAGCAAGACAGGCAGCATCTCTGGAGAGAAGAAATGGGTGACGTTTCGGGTCGAGACCCTTCTTCAGACACAAAGGGTCTCGACCCGAAACGTCACCCATTCCTTCTCTCCAGAGATGCTGCCTGTCCTGCTGAGTTGCTCCAGCTTTTTGTGTCTATCTGATGGTGTGAAGTGTTCTATTACAATCACACTGTAGTTAAGATGGGTATAATATTTAGCAGATTTGAGATTTATTTGGCACGGACAGTTCCAGAATCAATTGTACGTTGTTGTTTAACTTCACTGTGTTGTGACAGAGGTGACTTGGTTTTACTTTTATTTCACTTGTTGCTCCACATTGTTGACATTATTTGGATGGGTGAGGCGTTGTTTTCAAGGAGCTACTAATGGGAGAATCAGCCTTTTGTTTTGTCCGTTATCCATTAATATCCTTCATAAACGGAGTACTCTTCATACAGTTGCTGGTGTGCTGTATGCGTCTAACGTGCACTAATTCATTAATCATGAGGAGAATGAGTGATGGGTCATTGATCAGCTGATGGGTCAGAAGTTAAAGGGAAGAGGCTGGACAATGGGATTAGGAGGGAGAGATAAATGGCGGAATAGACTTGATGGGCCGAATGGCCTAATTCTGTTCCTACCTTTTATGATCTTATGAACTTGGAATGATCATGTTATTGAAGCAGACTGCATCTAATTTTAACTCCTCTTAGTTAGTTTATTGTTACAGTGAAAATCTTTTGTTGCGTGCTAACTAGTCAGCAGAAAGATAAAACATGGTTACCATCGAGCCATTTACAGTGTATAGATAAAGTAAGAAATGTTGCTGTAGGAATACAGATGTAAGAGTGTGGAGCGATTGTAACATGTGATTGTAGATCTGCTTCCATGGCAAGCACGCCTGGGTTGGCTGCCATCTTGGAAGCAGACCATTACCCATCTTTCCATTACATACTGATCGCTCTGTCCCGGGCCTCCTCCATCGACAGAGCAACCTGGTGGAATAGCACCACATATTCTGCTTGGGTAGCTTATAACCAAAACGGTATGAGTATTGAATTCTCCTATTTTAGTTAATATCTTTCTCTCCCACTTGTTCGATGCACACCAGTTTTACACCAGTTTCTATGCACATCGTCGGACAAAGGCCTGTGGGCGATTAAATAAAGATGTGACAAAGGGATTGAAGAGTTACAAATTGTGAAGTCAGTTAAAGGACTGAAGGGGTAGGAGGACGGGAGATATAGGTGTGAGTCTGGGTGGGGCACAGTGCAGGGGGGAGGATGAAAGGGGAGTGTGGGGCAGGGGGAAAGGTTACATAAAGTTGGAGAATTCAATGTTCAATTCAGTGAGACTGGCTGAATGTGATTAGGCATGCATGTTGCCTCGGGAGTGAATGCTTGCTGTTGGTATGTTGATTCCGCCAGTGGGTTTTGTGGTCAGTGATGGCGTGGTGGATCCATTACGTTCAGTCTAAATCTCAGTGAGATATATGAGTGTAAGAATCAATGCCCGATAGATGAATGCCTAGGGGCATTATCCCAGGTTTCAGATCATGATCTTTGAACACTTTTCCTCAGAGGACTGAAGGCTACGGTGAATTTTGTCACGGTCTGTTTCTGCTGAGCGGTAATGCCTGAAATACGGGAAGTGTCCACACGTTCGAACTTCTCAGCTTGGACTTTTCTTTGGGAGTGGTGTTGTCCAGTGGGGGTTAGGTGGGTAGAGGACGTGGTGCTGAAGATGTTAAGTGTAAAGGACTCTTATCTGGTATTTTTCAGTGAATAAGTCAGCTCTGTCTCTGAATGCAGGCAGAAGTAAGCACTGTCTGTGCACTGCAGTTCAATCACTGAATTCTGTGAGCCTTCAGCTGTATCAGCATCAGATGGAACTCAGTTCATGGCATCGAGAGATCCTGGAGAAAACTCACGCAGATCATGGGAAAAAAATACAAACTCCGTACAGACAAGCACCCATGGTCAGGATCAATTCAGGGTCATCGGCACGGTCATAAGCTCATAGGAGCAGAATTAGGCCATTTGGCCCATCAAGTCTACTCCATCATCCAATCATAGCTATCTATCCCTCCTAACCCCATGCTTCTGCCTTCTCCCATAACCTTTAACACTCATACTATCTATCTCTGCCTTAAAACATCCATTGGCTTGGCCTCAACAGCTGTCTCAGCTGCTATGTCCTTTGGCTCCCTGAGTCCACACCATTGATCACTCGTTCACGCGAGTTCGATGTTATGCCACTTTACTATCCACTCCTACACACTAGAGGCAATTTATAGATGCCAATTAACCTACAAACCCACAAGTCTTTGGGATGTGGGAGGAAATCAGAGTACCCGGAGGAATTCTTGTAGTTACAGGGAGAACCTGCAAACTCCACACAGACAGCACCCAAAGTCAAGATTGAACCCTGGTCACCGGTGCTGTGTGAGTCAGCAGCTCTACCAGCTGTGTCACAGTGCTGCCCGTGTAGTAAGTGAAGCATAGATTAGCACCAACAATAGAAGTTACAGAAGGGTTGATGTACAGGGTGTTTATGTGTTTTAATGTTTAGGTATCAGGATATAATGAATTTAATGAAAGATAGTATAAACAGTTTGTAAAATGGCTCTAAATATTGTAGACTACATGCTGTTTTGACAAGCATCAAAATGCTGAGAACGGCCAGTGTCCTGATATTCATCACCATATTAGCCGTTGAATTGTTGATGTCATTTATTTTGTCAGCAACTCCACTCTTGCCTGTAGAATTCTCAAACTATTAAGTATTTTTCTCTCTAATGTTTATTTTTTCTTTGAAACGTCATGTTTTGGGACATTCTAGAATCAAAACTGAAATGTGTTAAAACACTCGGTAAATGGGGCTAGTGAAACGGTTGGAACTGTTTAACGGTAAAGGAAATTATCTTGGATGCAAAAATATATTTGATTTTGAACTAAATGCAGGAGTATACTTCATCCAAGGGCTGTGGGCTGGGTTCAGGGTGTGTTTGAGGCAAATATGATCATATTTAGAATTTGAAACAGGGAACTGCAGATGCTGGTTTACAAAAAAAGACAAAATGCTGGAGTAGCTCAGCTAGTCAGGAAGCATCTCTGGAGAACTTAGATAGGTAACACTTTGGGTCGGAACCCTTTTTCAGACACTTCTTCAGGCTGAAGAAAGGTTGCAACACAAAACATCGCCGATCTAAGACCTCCGGAGATGTGTAGAAACGAACTACAGATGCTGATTTAAATCAAAGGTAGACACAAAATGCTGGAGTAACTCAGCGGGACAGGCAGCATCTCTGGAGAGAAGGAATGGGTGACATTTCGGGTCGAGACCACGCTCTCTGACCCGCTGAATTACTCCAACACTTTGTGTCTTCTGCAGAATTTAATTGGACAGGCTGATGACGAAAAAGGGGTTATAATAATTTGGAAAGCGGGCAAATGCCTTCAATTTAGAAAAGTAACCTTAATTTATTTTTGAGTATTGGGAAATAATAAGAAAGAATAAATACAGTGTGTCATGGAGTTATAAATTGGCACAGCATGGAAACAGGCCCTTCGACCGAACACCCACACCAGCCAACATATCCCAGCTACACTAGTCCCATCTGCCTGCATTTGGTCCATGTCCCTCCACCATGCATCTACCCAATCTATTCCTCACTCCGTGCATCTACCCGATCTGTTCGATATTTAAATCCGATGTTAGCTTTGACTGACGTGTCTTCATAATTAGCTAGAATGAACTGAACTGTGGAAGAGGGATTGTGGGCATATGGATTAACACTGGTTTCCCCCCTGCATGCTCACATTCCCTCCGTTTTAAGGATAATGAAGGGCAATCTGTATAGGTGGATGATTTTCAATGCTGTGCATTGTTATAATATCCTTCAAATATTGATGCTGGAATGTAGAAACAAAGAACTGCAGATGCTGGTTTACACCAAAGAGAGACACCAAGTGCTGGAGTAACTCAGGCAGGATCTCTGGAGAAAAAAGATGGGTGTAGTTTTGAGTCTGCACCCTTCTTCAGTGAATACTGATGCTTCTTGTTTAAAAAAATGCTAAAGACGAGTTTTGTGTACAATTTATGACGAACACTCTGAATTTGTTTAGAATTGTGTTGATACTAGTGCGGGAACAGTAAGAATCCTACAATCCACACTTTCATTTTTGTTTTCAGTTTTTTTTAGTTTTAGAGATACAGCGCCCTTCTGCCCACCGAATCTGCACCGACCAACAGTCACCCCGTACCCAAATTCTATCCTACACCCTAGGGACAATTTACAGAAGCCAATTAACCTACAAACCCGCACGTCTTTGGAGTGTGGGAGGGTTTTCTCCAGGTGGCCCGGTTTCTTCTCTCTCTCTCTCCAAAGAGGTTAATTGATTTCTATAAATTGTAAATTGTCCCTAGTGTGTAGGATAGTGCTAGTGTACAGGCTGAACGCTGGTTGACGTGGGCCGAGTGGCCTGTTTCAATGCTGTATCCCTAAAGTCTAAAGACCTGTGAAGCAGTCAAGTGGCCAATAACATTGTTGGCCCAAAAACAAGATGATGGCAGTGATTTCAGCTGTACAACAAAAGCAGCAATGAACTGCTAACCACAACATCATAATCATACAGTATGGAAACAGACCCTTCGGCCCAACCCATCCATGCCATCCAAGATGTCAATCTGAGCTAGTTCTATCTGCCTGTATTTGTCCCAAATCACTTGAACATTTTGTATCCGTATACCTGCCGGAAGGTTTTAAACATTGTCATTGATTCCCGCCATTGTTCCATGTATCCACCACTCTGTGTGAAAAGTTGCCCCTTGCATCGTTTTCAAATCTTTCCCCTCTCAGCTTAGACCTGTGCCCTCTAAGTTTAGACTCTTTGGGATAAAAGACTGTGACCATTTTATGTACCTGTAATACCATGTAGTGCACAATCTAATGAGAGGAATAGATCAAGGAAATGCACTGAGGCTTTTGCCCAGTGAAGGGGAATAGAGAACCAGAGCAGATAGGTTTAAGGTGTGTGGGGGTGGGGGGGAATATTTTAATGGGGGGGATTTGAGGTGTAACTTCTTTACACAAAGGGTGGTGGGTGTGTGGAGGGGGTAGTTGAGGCAGGTACTATCGCAACCTTTAAGAAACACTTAGACGGGTACATGAATAGGATAGGTTTAGAGGGACATGGGCCAAAAACAGGCAGATGGGGCTAGTGTAGATGGGGCATGTTGGTCAGCTTGTGCAAGTTGGGCCAAAGGGCCTGTTTCCACAACTGTATGACTATGACCTAGAAAAGGACAGCCATGAACCTCTTATGCTCCCAGGAAAAAAATGTTCCTGTGGACTCTTCTTAGCATAAACATTATGAGGTGACTGAAGTAGCATTATTCTTTAAGAAAGAACTGCAAATGCTGGAAAAATCGAAGGTAGACAAAAATGCTGGAGAAACACAGCTGGCGAGACAGCATCTATGGAGCGAAGGAATAGGTGACATTTCGGGTCGTGTCTGAAGAAGGGTCTCGACCCCGAAATGTCACCTATTCCTTCGCTCCATAGGTGCTGCCTCACCCGCCGAGTTTCTCCAGCATTTCTCTCTACCTAGCATTATTCTTTGAGCTGTCCAGGTGTGGAGAGGGCTGAATCATCCTCAAAGTTCTCCTGAGATACTCTGATATAAAAATCAACCCGAAGGAAACCTGTCTATGTTGATCAGTGGCACTAGCTCCACTTTGTATCCCTTCACCAGAGAGGGCTGCTATATGAATGGTGACACGTTCATTGAACGAGTTATCAACCATGCAAAAATCTGAAAGTCCTTTATTTTTCTTTAATGTTTTAAATTATTTCTTAGTGTTTTAATATGAATTTAATTTTGATTTGTTATTTCAAAATGTCAGATTAAAAAAAAAAGATTTGACCTATTTGAATAGTTTTGAACTTTTATCAATGGTTAAGACTTGTAAAAATTCTTAAAGCCCTTGATACCTGGCAACTATCAAAAGCTTTCAAGGCATTCCAGACCACAAGACATAATGCCAGAGGCTTGCTGAGTGCAGGTCACACATCCTTGCCAGGTGCCTGTTGACCTGAAGTTCCAGTTCCATGTGCAGAAAGGTGATCATGGGCTGATTGGAACTGTGGGCAGTCAGACATTAGACACTAAAAATACAGCGTGGAAAGAGGCCCTTCGGCCCACCGAGTCCACCTGGACCAGTGATTACCCCGTACACTAGCATCATCCCACACACACTAGGGACAAGTTACAATTTTCAAAAGCCAGTTAACCTACAAACCTGTACGTCTTTGGAGTGTGGGAGGAAACCGGAACACCTGGAGAAAACCGGCATGGTCACAGGGAGAACGTACAAACTCTGTACAGACAACACCGTAGTCAGGATGTTGTCCGTTTGTGAGGCAGGAGGCAGAGAAGAGAAGCAGTCAGACGCAACACGTAGGGAGGAAAGAAGAAAAAAATAACAAACGGAGAATAAGAAGTGGAGGGTTTCTTAAATGTGTGAGCAGAGAGACAGAGGGGTGTAAAATGAGGATAGGAGCAACAGGTAGCAAGGTGAAAAGTGGCAGGAAAACAAATCCAGGGCAAAAATCTAAAAGGGCCACTTTTCAACATAATTGTAAAAGGGCCAAGTGTGTTGTAAAAACAAGCCTGAAGGCTTTGTGTCTCAATGCGAGGAGCATTCGCAATAAGGTGGATGAGTTGAATGTGCAGATAGCTATTAATAATTATGATATAGTTGGGATCACGGAGACATGGCTCCAGGGTGACCAAGGCTGGGAGCTGAACATCCAGGGATATTCAATATTCAGGAAGGATAGACAGAGAGGAAAAGGAGGTGGGGTAGTGTTGCTGGTTAGAGCGGAGATTAACGCAATAGAAAGGAATGACATTAGCTTGGAGGATGTGGAATCGATATGGGTGGAGCTGCGAAACACTAAGGGTCAGAAAACGCTAGTGGGTGTTGTGTACAGGCCACCTAACAGTAGTAGTGGAGTTGGGGATGGCATCAAACAGGAAATTAGAAATGCGTGCAACAAAGGTAAAACTGTTATAATGGGTGACTTCAATCTACATATAAATTGGGTGAATCAAATTGGCAGGGGTGCTGAGGAAGAGGATTTCTTGGAATGTATGCGGGATAGTTTTCTAAACCAACATGTGGAGGAACAACGAGAGAGCAGGCTATTCTAGACTGGATATTGAGTAATGAGGAAGGGTTAGTTAGCAGCCTTGTTGTGCGTTGCCCCTTGGGCAAGAGTGACCATAATATGGTTGAGTTCTTCATTAGGATGGAGAGTGACATTGTTAATTCAGAAACACGGGTCCTGAACTTAAAGAAAGGTAACTTTGAGGGTATGAGACGTGAATTGGCCAAGATGGACTGGCAATTGATTCTTGAAGGGTTGATGGTGGATATGCAATGGAAGGTATTTAAAGACTGCATGGATGAACTACAACAATTGTTCATCCCAGTATGGCAAAAGAATAAATCAGGGAAGGTGGCGCATCCGTGGATAACGAGGGAAATCAGGGATAGTATCAAAGAAAAAGATAAAGCGTACAAATTAGCCAGAAAAAGCAGCCTACCAGAGGTCTGGGAGAAATTCAGAGACCAACAGAGGAGGACAAAGGGCTTAATTAGGAAAGGGAAAATGAAGTATGAAAGAAAACTGGCAGGAAACATAAAAGCTGACTGCAAAAGTTTTTATCGATATGTGAAGCGAAAAAGATTAGTTAAAACAAATGTAGGTCCCTTGCAGTCAGAAACGGGTGAATTGATCATGGGGAACAAGGACATGGCAGACCAATTGAATAACTACTTTGGTTCTGTCTTCACTAAGGAAGACATAAATAATTTGCCGGAAATAGCAGGGGATCGCGGGTCAAATGAGATGGAGGAAATGAGTGAAATCCAGGTTAGCCGGAAAGTGGTGTTGGGTAAATTGAATGGATTAAAGGCCGATAAATCCCCAGGGCCAGATAGGCTGCATCCCAGGGTACTTAAGGAAGTAGCCCCAGAAATAGCAGATGCATAATTTTTCAAAACTCTTTAGATTCTGGAGTAGTTCCTGAGGATTGGATGGTAGCTAATGTAACCCCACTCTTTAAAAAGGGAGGGAGAGAGAAAACGGGGAATTACAGACCAGTTAGTCTAACATCGGTAGTGGGGAAACTGCTAGAGTCAATTATTAAATTGCATTTGGAAAGTGGTGAAATCATTGGACAAAGTCAGCATGGATTTACTAAGGGTAAATCATGTCTGACGAATCTTATTGAATTTTTTGAGGATGTAACTAGTAGAGTGGATAAGGGAGAAGCTGTGGATGTGTTATATCTGGACTTTCAGAAGGCTTTCGACAAGGTCCCACACAAGAGATTGGTATACAAACTTAAAGCACACGGTATTGGTGGTTCAGTATTGATGTGGATAGAGAACTGGCTGGCAGACAGGAAGCAAAGAGTAGGAGTGAACGGGTCCTTTTCAGGATGGCAGACAGTGACTAGTGGGGGTGCCGCAAGGCTCAGTGCTGGGACCCAGCTACTTACAATATACATTAATGATTTGGACGAGGGAATTAAATGCAACATCTCGAAGTTTGCGGATGACACAAAGCTGGGGGGCAGTGTTAGCTGTGAGGAGGATGCTAGGAGGCTGCAGGATGACTTGGATAGACTGCGTGAGTGGGCAAATGCATGGCAGATGCAGTATAATGTGGATAAATGTGAAGTTATCCACTTTGGTGGCAAAAACAGGAATGTAGACTATTATTTGAATGGTGACCGATTAGGAAAAGGGGAGATGCAGCGAGACCTGGGTGTCATGGTACACCAGTCATTGAAAGTAGGCATGCAGGTGCAGCAGGCTGTGAAGAAAGCGAATGATATGTTGGCATTCATAGCTAAAGGATTTGAGTACAAGAGCAGGGAGGTTCTACTGCAGTTGTACAGGGTCTTGGTGAGGCCACACCTGGAGTATTGGGTACAGTTTTGGTCTCCTAATCTGAGGAAAGGCATTCTTGCCATAGAGGGAGTACAGAGAAGGTTCACCAGACTGATTCCTGGGATGGCACGACTTCCATATGAAGAAAGACTGGATAAACTCGGCTTGTACTCGCTGGAATTTAGAAGATTGAGGGGTGATCTCATAGAGACTTACAAAATTTTAAGGGGTTGGACAGGCTAGATGCAGGAAGATTGTTCCCGATGTTGGGGAAGTCCAGGACAAGGGGTCGCAGTTTAAGGATAAGGGCAAAGTCTTTTAGGACTGAGATGTGAAAATCGTTTTTCACACAGAGAGTGGTGAATCTGTGGAATTCTCTGCCACAGAAGGTAGTTGAGGCCAGTACGTTGGCCATATTCAAGAGGGAGTTGGATGTGGCCCTTGTGGCTGAAGGGATCAGGGGGTATGGAGAGAAGGCAGGTACAGGGTACTGAGTTGGATGATCAGCCATGATCATATTGAATGGCGGTGCACGCTCGAAGGGCCGAATGGCCTGCTCCTGCACCTAATTTCTATGTTTCTATGAACCCAGGTCTCTGGTGTTTTGAGGCAGTAACTCTACAGCCACTGCCACTGTGCCAGCAGTTCTTGGATCATTGAAAGACTTCACAAGTCTGTCCTGGAATAACATTGTACTTTATGTATTTGTTCTGTAATATTATCAAAGTAATTGTGAAGGTTTTAGAGCACTGCATGTTTTTTCTTTACCAATGGATCCAGGTTGTGCTTTTATTTGAAAAGATTAGCCAAGTTGTTAAGGGTAACGATTGTTAAAAGTCTTGATTTTAGTCATTATTCCAGGATAAAATAGATATTGGAATATTCATTCCAAGCATTGCCACACATGTATTGAGACTTTGGTCATGACAGTGCTTATACTTTCTATTGTAAAGATCGTAAGCTTGTTGATCTGGAACAAAATTCCCAGGCAGACACAAAATGCTGAAGTAACTCAAGGGGGCAGGCAGCATCTCTGGAAAGAGGAATGGGTGACGTTTCGGGTCGAGACCCTTTGTGTCTGAAGAAGGGTCGATTTAAACCAGCATCTGCAGTTCTTTCCAACTAACATTCCCAGGCATCTGTTTTATATGAGGTGATTTTTGTTTTTGCCCAATGTCACCTTCTCTTGTGTTCTTATTCTTATCCTCTTTCAATGACTTTGATGGATGCTGGGTACTGGAGTGGCCTTGAAGCGACTAACCTTCCTATCTGAACATTGCCGTCTGGTTATATTTTTACTAGTGATCTGATCTCGAATAGGTCTGTAGAAAAGAACCCTGCTATTTTTACTGCCACTGGACATGCTTAGGATTCAAGAAAAGCCAGGTCTTGAAAACTGCTGCATGTGCAGTGTTTGGCTGCATTACATGATAGTATGTCATTGCTGGCAGGAGTATCGACCATCTGCAGTTACAAACATACTGTCATCGTAACAACACCCTTTATACTCCACCACCAACTAAAACAGTATTGCTGTCCTGGATTAGAGGGTATTACCTTTCTGGAGAGGTTGGACAAACTTGTTTTCTCTGGAACGTCAGAGATTGAGGGGGAGACCTGATAGAAATATATAAAATTATGAGAGCATAGACATTCAGAATCTTTTTTTTCTCAGAGCGGAAATGTCAAGGACTAGAGGGCATGGGTTTAAGATGAGAGGCACAAAGTTTAAAGCAGATGTGGGGGGAACGTTTTTTATTTATACAGTGGCGAACACTTGGAACCCGCTGCCAGAGACAGTGGTGGTAGCAGGTATCATAGGGGCATTCACAAAACGTTTAGTCAGGTACATAGATATGGAGGATTATGAATTGTGCAGGTAAAAGAGATTACTTTAACATTGGCATCGGGTTCAGCAACAGGCCGAAGGACCTGTTCCTGTGTTGTACCATTCTATGTAGAGGAAGGAATTGCAGGTGCTGGTTTACACGAAAGATAGACACAAAATGCTGGAGTAATTCAGCTTCTCAAGAGAAAAAGAATAGGTAACGTTGTGGCTCAACTCTTCTTCAGACTGAGTCGGGGAAGGGAAACTAGAGGCATGAAAAGGTCCAGAACAAATCAGAGCCAGCACCAAGGACCAAGGGAAGGTGGAGCCAACAATGGTCCATTGTTGGCTGTAGAAGAGGTGATAACGAAGGAATATGTGGATGCAAACAGTGGAAGTAGCACTCTGTTCTGTACCATGTTATGTCACTATGAGCACATCACTTGTGGTAATCAATTCTCGGAAGTTGTTAATGTCAATGAAAATGATATCATGATAAAATAAAAATGATATCATGATAAATTTGCAGACACTACCACGAGAGTGGTGATTCTCACTTGTCCATTGACAAAGCCTCAGTACTATTAATGGCATCGCTGAGGAATTTAAGATACATCCACTGTTTGCCTAGATGGGTGGAGTGTAGCAACAGTCAATGCTCAGCAACATCCAGGAGAGAAGTTCATTTACACAGTGACATTCTCCCCTTATCCTCTCCCCCCCCCCCCCCCCAAATGTCTGTCTTTGATTCATCTTTCCTGTCACCAGCATATTAAGGGCCTAGTGACATCTATTTAGCACCTCAGTGTTTTCCTATCAGCTTTATCATCTTCAGGTTTCCCAACATCCAGTGTTGTGACTGACGTGGGTAGTAAAACCAAGCCAGGAACATTGTTCTCATCCCAAGGACAGAATACTCTAGTTAACGAGTTCCCCAGTTTGCAACGATGTGTCCCTCTTGGACTCACATCATCTCCAGCCAACAATCAGCCTATCGGGCAACCACCTTGCCCAAAGTCATCTGTTGCCGGCCCCGATTTCTCCTGTTTTTGTTTTCTCGCTTCCAGTCCCCATCCCCAACTACAATCAGTCTGAAGAAGAATCCCGAGCCGAAACGTCACCCTTCTTCCCACATTGAAAGAAGAGGGAGGGTAAGGGGAGGGAGGTGTTTGTATGAGTATGTTCTCCAGAGATGCTGCCTGACCTACTGATATACTCCAACATTTTGTATCTATCTTCAAAATAATCATATCTTGGTCAAACATTAACAGAGAATAGTAGTACAACATAAGAGCAGAACTTTTGGCCCACAATGTCTGTTCCAAACATGATATCAAGACCACCACTTGCCTACCTGCACATAGCCCATACCCCACCATGCCCTGCTTATCCATATGCCTATGCCACTAATGTATCTGCTTCAACCCCCCATCCCTGGCAGTGTGTTCCAGGCACTCACCACCCTCTTCCTGCCTTGAGTCAGCTGACTCCAACACAACTTGATGTTGTTCAATGTTTCTGTGCTGTGCTTTTGTAACTGAGTTTGAAGATTGAAGTTTGACGATATTTACACTTAGCTGGGAAATTCATGAGATGGGTGTCAGCTTCAATCAAACTTTCATGGCATTCCAGAATCAATGAAATTCTCTTACCACTAGCATGCAAAATGTAGACATAAACCACAGACATTTGACCCACACACTCCAGCTTTCATCGGGTAGTTTGGAAGCTGACAATTATTGGTGGAAATTCAGGCCTGCAGGAATGGTTTAGGGTGATTGCTGGCCGGCACGGACCAGTGGGCCAAAGGGTCTGTTTCCACACTGTAAGTCAAGTCTAAAGTAAAGGTCAGTATTGGGCAGGATGTGTAGGAAGGAACGGCGGATGCTGGTTTAAACACAAAAAGCTGGAGTAACTCAGCAGGTCAGAGAGCATCTCTGGAGATGAAGGAATAGGTGACGGTATTGGGCAGTTTTGATCCATCTTTGTGAGGGACGTGGAAGAGATGCTTCTTCATTAATAAACGGAGAACTTGCCAAACTCTGAATACAATCAAAAATCTTGGCGTGATATTTGACTCAGCACTGAAGTTTGACAAACAAGTCAATGCCGTGGTAAAAGCTAGCTTCTTCCAGCTTCGGACGATAGCTAAAATAAAACAATTCCTCCAGTTTGATGGCCTCGAAAAGATCATCCACACATTTATCTCCTCCCACCTAGATTACTGCAATCCCTTTACACTGGGCTGAAGAAGGGTCTCGACCCGAAATGTTGCCTATCTCCTTCGCTCCTTAGATGCTGCTGCACCCGCTGAGTTTCTCCAGCCTTTTGTGTACCCTCCCTTTACACTGGCATCAGCCAATCTTCCCTGTCCCGCCTGCAACTGGTCCAAAATGCCGCAGCGAGACTTCTGACGGGCACCCGAAAAAGGGACCACATCACCCCGATCCTGGCCTCTCTCCACTGGCTCCCTGTGCGGTTCCGAATAAATTTCAAGACCCTCCTCTTTGTCTACAAAGCCCTCAATGGGCTTGCCCCCACCTACATTAAAAGTCTTCTCACCCACCACACCACCTCCAGGTCCCTCAGATCAGCCGACTTGAGGTTGCTGAATGCCCCGCGGTCTTGGCATAAGCTCAGGGGCGACCGCGCCTTTGCGTTCGCAGCTCCTAGACTGTGGAACAGCATCCCCCTCCCCATTAGAACTGCCCGCTCCATCGACTCCTTTAAGTCTAGTCTAAAAACATATCTGTTCTCCCAAGCTTTTCCTGACGTCCTCTGAGCGAGGGCTATTTGTATATATGTATGTAGCCTGCTTGTGTATACTACTCTTATAACAAATGTAAAGCACTTTGGTCAACGAGAGTTGTTTTTTAAATGTGCTCTATAAATAAATGTGACTTGACTTGACTTGACTTGATAGATACTAGAGGAGCAGATTTGCACATTATGGAGGAATTGAAGGGCTTGACCTTGATGCAATTGGTTGCTGCTTTTGATAGGTTATTACTGTATATGCCTGATACATTGGAGTAATATTAATTTTCTCTTTCTGTCTGCTTTCTGGAATGAGTGCAAATCTCTAACAGTTTCTATAATCAATGGCTGGGGAATTGAGAAGCATAGTCGACCAGGATTATAGTGTACTAGTACACTTGCTTCCTACCTCGGTATCATTAAGAAGTTCAGTGAGCAGATGTGTTCTTCGCACTGAGCCTTATGGCACTCCATGCTTTGCACAATGCCAACAGAAAAAAAAACACTTTTTCCCAGTTGTTCCTTCCTTCCAGGTAGCCTTTCTTCTTTCCCGATATCTGATATGATGTAGGACGTGATATATTAACTTCAACGTCATGACCTCTTACTTTGCAAAGTTATCTTTTGTACGGTAACTTGTTGACTACCTTTTCCACATCAAAATTGGTAGCCTCTTGCTTTAGAATCTTTGTCTACAAAACCATGAAGCCCAGGGACTTTAGCAGCCCTTAGCCCCATTAGTTTGCCGGATACTTACGCTTTTGATTTGTTAATTGTGTTTAATTTCTCCTGCATTACTGTGATGTATGTAGGATCATCTCCCTTAAAGACGGAAAAAACGTAGCTGTTTAACTGGGCGGCACAATGGCACAGCGGTAGAGTTGCTGCCTTAAAGCGCCGGAGACCCGGGTTCAATCCTGACTACGGGTGCTGTCTGTGTGGCGTTTGCACATTCTCCCTGTGACTTGCGTGGGTTTTCTCCGGAAGCTCCAGTACCCTCCACCAGTCCAAAGATGTACTGGTTTGTAGGTTAATTGGCTTGGTAAAATTGAAAATTGTCCCTGGTGTGTAGGATATTGTTAATGTACGGGGTCCACTGGTAATCCCATACTCAGTGGGCCTGTTTCTATGCTGTATCTCTAAACTAAACTAAACTAAACCATTTCCTTGTAATTATTCTCCAATAGACCTATGTTCTCTTTGATGTACTTAAGTACTTTTTAAGTAATTAAGTTCCTTTGTCAATATTGCCCTTTTAGTTTATTCTCTTTGTGTTTATTTGTGTTCATCCATTATTGGATTCTGAATTGATCCTTACCTTCTGGCCACAGAAATGTTTTGCTACCTTGTTTTGTTTACGCTTTCAGCCTAGGTTCAGGGGCCAAAGCCTCAGAATAAATGGACGTACCTGTTGAAAGGAGATGAGGAGGAATTACTTTAGTCAGCAGGTGGTGAATATGCAGGGCTCGAAATTAGCGGTTGCCCGGGTGCCAATGACCACTCAAAGCTAACGACGATAACCGCTTTCAAAACAAACCCTCCAGCACGCCGAGGCCGGGAGGAGGGAGGGGGAGGCCTCGGCGTGCGGGAGGGTTTGTTTTGAAAGCGGTTATCGTCGTTAGTGGGTTTACAAGCAGAGGCCGTTATCAGGCCTGGCGGGGGGGCGGGAGGAGGAGGAGATGGAGCCGCTGTCGCAGCCGCTGCTGCTGCTGTGTGAAGCCCGTCATTCGCTCCGACTCGTCTTAAGCAGCTGCACCAAAGATCTTATAGCTATAGGATCTCTGAGCTGCACCGCTCGGCCTTGCTGTTGGCTGGCGGAGGCGAGGATTTCTCCATCCCGCAGTGATCCCCATTCCCTCCTCTATTCAGTCATCACTGACATGACACTGTGCTCCCCTCCCCATCTATCCGCCACCCTCCCCCCCATCTATTCATCCTGTGCTGATCACCCTATCCACCTCGCATTGATTCTCCTGCACCCCATCCATCCTACACTGGTTCCCCAATTCACCCTGTACTTACCCCTTTCCCATCCATCGTGCACTTCTCATCCATCCATCCTGCACTGATCCCCCATCCATCCTGTACTAATCCACACATTCATCCCTTACTGACCCACCCTCCATTTACCCTGCACCTTCCCCCCTTCCTCTCATTCATCCTGTAGTGATCCCCCTTTCATCTTGCACAGACCCTCCGTTCCACACTGTACTGACCCCCCCCCATTCATCCTGCACTGATCTTCTCCCCCCCCCCCCCCATCCTGTATTGATCCTCCCATTCAAGAAGAATGGGGGGAACAGTCTGAAGAAACATAGAATTTGGTGCAGGAGCAGGCCATTCGGCCCTTCGAGCCTGCACCGCCATTCAATATGATCATGGCTGATCATCCAACTCAGTATCCCGTACCTGCCTTCTCTCCATACCCCCTGATCCCTTCAGCCACAAGGGCCACATCCCTCTTAAATATGGCCAACGAACTGGCCTCAACTACCTTCTGTGGCAGAGAATTCCACAGATTCACCACTCTCCGTGTGAAAAACGATTTTCTCATTTCGGTCCTAAAAGACTTCCCCCTTATCCTTAAACTGTAACCCCTTGTCCTGGATTTCCCCAACATCGGGAACAATCTTCCTGCACCTAGCCTGTCCAACCCTTTAAGAATTTTGTAAGTCTCTATGAGATCACCCCTCAATCTTCTAAATTCCAGCGAGTACAAGCCAAGTCTATCCAGTCTTTTTTCATATGGAAGTCGTGCCATCCCAGGAATCAGTCTGGTGAACCTTCTCTGTACTCCGTCTATGGCAAGAATGTCTTTCCTCAGATTAGGAGACCAAAACTGTACGCAATACTCCAGGTGTGGCCTCACCAAGACCCTCTACAACTGCAGTAGAACCTCCCTGCTCTTGTACTCAAATCCTTTTGCTGTGAATGCCAACATACCATTCGCTTTCTTCACAGCCTGCTGCACCTGCATGCCTACTTTCAATGACTGGTGTACCATGACACCCAGGTCTCGCTGCATCTCCCCTTTTCCAAATCGGTCACCATTCAAATAATAGTCTACCTTCCTGTTTTTGCCACCAAAGTGGATAACCTCACATTTATCCACATTATACTGCACCTGCCATGCATTTGCCCACTCACCCAGTCTATCCAAGTCATCCTGCAGCCTCCTAGCATCCTCCTCACAGCTAACACTGCCTCCCAGCTTCGTGTCATCCGCAAACTTCGAGATGTTGCATTTAATTCCCTCGTCCAAATCATTAATTTAAATTGTAAATAGTTGGGGTCCCAGCACTGAGCCTTGCGGCACCCCACTAGTCACTGTCTGCCATCCTGAAAAGGACCCGTTCACTCCTACTCTTTGCTACCTGTCTGCCAGCCAGTTCTCTATCCACATCAATACTGAACCACCAATACCGTGTGCTTTAAGTTTGTATACCAATCTCTTGTGTGGGACCTTGTCGAAAGCCTTCTGAAAGTCCAGATACAACACATCCACTGCTTCTCCCTTATCCACTCTACTAGTTACATCCTCAAAAAATTCAATAAGATTCGTCTGACATGATTTACCCTTCGTAAATCCATGCTGAATTTGTCCAATGATTTCACCACTTTCCAAATGCGCTGCTATCCCATCTTTATTAATTGACTCTAGCAGTTTCCCCACTACCGATGTTAGACTAACTGGTCTGTAATTCCCCGTTTTATCTCTCCCTCCCTTTTTAAAAAGTGGGGTTACATTAGCTACCCTCCAATCCTCAGGAACTACTCCAGAATCTAAAGAGTTTAAAAAAATTATCACTAAGGCATCTGCTATTTCTGGGGCTACTTCCTTAAGTACCCTGGGATGCAGACTATCTGGCCCTGGCGATTTATCGGCCTTTAATCCATTCAATTTACCCAACACCACTTTCCGGCTAACCTGGATTTCACTCATTTCCTCCATCTCATTTGACCCGTGATCCCCTGCTATATCCGGCAAATTATTTATGTCTTCCTTAGTGAAGACAGAACTAAAGTAGTTATTCAATTGATCTGCCATGTCCTTGTTCCCCATGATCAATTCACCCGTTTCTGACTGCAAGGGACCTACATTTGTTTTAACTAATATTTTGCGCTTCACATATCGATAAAAACATTTGCAGTCAGTTTTTATGTTTCCTGCCAGTTTTCTTTCATACTCCATTTTCCATTTTCTAATTAAGCCCTTTGTCCTCCTCTGTTGGTCTCTGAATTTCTCCCAGACCCCTGGTAGGCTGCTTTTTCTGGCTAATTTGTACGCTTCATCTTTTTCTTTGATACTATCCCTGATTTCCCTCGTTATCCACGGATGCGCCACCTTCCCTGATTTATTATTTTGCCATACTGGGATGAACAATTGTTGTAGTTCATCCATGCAGTCTTTAAATGCCTTCCATTGCATATCCACCATCAACCCTTCAAGAATCAATTGCCAGTCCATCTTGGCCAATTCACGTCTCATACCCTCAAAGTTACCTTTCTTTAAGTTCAGGACCCGTGTTTCTGAATTAACAATGTCACTCTCCATCCTAATGAAGAACTCAACCATATTATGGTCACTCTTGCCCAAGGGGCCACGTACAACAAGGCTGCTAACTAACCCTTCCTCATTACTCAATATCCAGTCTAGAATAGCCTGCTCTCTCGTTGTTCCTCCACATGTTAGTTTAGAAAATTATCCCGCATACATTCCAAGAAATCCTCTTCCTCAGCACCCCTGCCAATTTGGTTCACCCAATCTATATGTAGATTGAAGTCACCCATTATAACGGTTTTACCTTCGTTGCACGCATTTTTAATTTCCTGTTTGATGTCATCCCCAACTCCACTACTACTGTTAGGTGGCCTCGACCTGGGTCTCGACCTGAAACGTTGCCTATTTCCTTTGCTCCATAGATGCTGCCTCACCCGCTGTGTTTCTCCAACACTTTTGTCTACCCCCATCCATCCCGTACTGATCTGCCCCATTCAACACCACTGACATCCCCGGTGCTCTCCCCTCACAGCTTTACCTACTCCAACCAACACGTACTAATTCACCTGCCTCAATCCATGCATTCTGCACTGACTGCCTTCTAAACCCCCCACCCCCGCCATCTATCCACCCCACACTGATTCACACACCCCCCCCTCCCTGACCCTATTGTGCTGGAAATGTCTTCAGAGCGAACATTGACTATGTTTGATAACGGAATGCAATCAAATGTGTTTTAATTCCCAATGTTATTACTTGTTTTAATCCATAAAGATAGCTTCATTAAATTGTGAACACGTGAAACATTAAAACCGCAGTGTTCGATTGTCCGTGCTGCTGTTGACACGTTATTACAGAATTCATTTTAACGGCAAATCAATGCTCTTAATATGGAGTATCAGTACTGTAGTTATTTAATGAGCAACATTCACAACTATACGTACGCATATATGTTACCATGGTCCAGGATTTATTGACACAGGTTGATCATACGCTGAATAATCCAACCACATTTTTGTTTGGAAGTGGAAAGAACTAATAGAAATTGCATTAATTGCAATGTGTAAAAGGAGTTGAGATATTGTCTTATAATTTTGCTGCATGTCGTTGTGGTATATATCATGTCCTGATTGCTGAATATGTTTAGTTTGTGACTTTATTTGAAGCAGAAATAATATGTGAATGCTTCATTGAGCATAATTCCGACATAACTATGCACTTCGTCCGAGCACATTATCGCACGCGTCATGCAAGCCGTCTTAAATGACCACCTAAACTGTCATTTGGCAACTTAAAAAGCTGCCAAAGTTGCCCGGCTGGCAACAGAGAACAAAAGTTAAGCGAGAGCCCTGATGTGAATCTCATTGCCAGAGACGGCTGTGGACGCTAAGTCATTGAGTATTTTTAAGGCAGAGATTCTGCATTAGTAGGAGTGTCAGGGATTCTGTGAAAAAGGCAGGAGAATGGGGTTGAGAGGGAAAGATGGATCAGCCATGATTGAATAGCAGAGTAGATTTGATGGGCCGAATGGCCTAACTCTGCTCCTATACTTTATGAACTTCACCTTCCTTAGCCTCCCCCAACCCCGACAGTTTGGTATTTGTTCACGGCTCCGGCATCGCAATCCTTTTTCTTTTGCATTTCTCCTTATTTAAATACAAACGGCTGTTTCCAATTCAAATTTCTCGCTCTCAATGAGAACGTTGAATTCCGTCACCGTGTGATCATTTCTTTCTCGAAAATCTGTCGCTCTGCGGTCATTCAGTAAGCCTGTTTGCTGAAACATTATTCAATCCAAACTAGACTTTTACATGGAGACAAAAGAAAATACAAATGGTGGAATCTACAACAATAAAAAGAACAAAGTGCTGGAGTGATTCAGCAGGTCAGGCAGCACCTGTGAAGGAATGGACAGGCGACGTTTTGGGTCGGGTCCCTTCTTCAGACTGGTTCAATACTCAATTACCTGTATATCCATGTCCTTATCTCAAAGCTGTGCATTGAAAATGATGTATTGAAGAGACCTGGCATCTAGTACCTTTAAAAGAGGGGGAAAGATGGAAGGAAAAGGAATGTGTAAGATTAGGAAGCCTCAATTGATCTTGTGCTTTTGCACGGGGAAATTCCACAGTAATCCACTGCCAAATGTCGATCTTCTCAAATAGCAGAGATGCACTGCTGTGATCAGCTATATTCAGCACACTCTGTGCTGCTGTCCAACTTGCCCATACATTCAATGCTTCCTGACTCATTTATATTATGTCATAGGTTTCAACAATTTATTTCTTCCTAATATGACAGTGCCCCCCTTCAATATGCCTTATCTCTGCCAACACCCACATCGTAATGCAAAAACAGCAAATGTCAGTGATCACTCTTAGTAGCGCAACTCGAAACGACTGTCATAGGATATGGTAAACAGTCTGCCTTCAGAATGATATGTATGTTTGGCTGTGATGATCCCATTTGCAGACGTTGTGATTGATGTAACACGGCAGCAGGGGTTTCCCTGTAAGGACATCCTTGGTTTCCCTTTGCTGCTTTGCCCCTGGCTATTATCTTACATAACCTTCACACTTCTCATGCAGCAGAAACAGTACACAGACGTTTGGGCTTGAAAGTTTTGAATTGCAAAAATTCAGCATTTGAGAGAACCAATTACCGGTCCACCAACAATTTTCCAGTACCCTTGGTTCCAGAGCCTTTCTAGAATATCCGTTTTGCCGGACCAACAGAGGTCAGGGCCTCAGAGAGGAGTCGGCAACGGTACAGGTACGGTCCGCCTAGACCACCGAGGAGCCGGGATACTGGCCAGCAAAGTCAACTGTGGAAGTCAGCTGTGGGAACGGATCTGCCAGCTCCGGCTGGGCCAGAATTCCGGAGCCCCGGCCACAGGTGGTGAATTTTGACCTGCCGATCGGCATGGAAGTCGGCTGTGGGAACGGATCTGCCAGCTCCGGCCGGGCCAGAGTTCCAGAGCCTTGGCCACACGGGGCAAATTCGGCCTACTGATCCGCGAGGAAGTCCCGATGAGGTCAAGATCGGCCGCCTCACCCGGACTAGGCGCTATATTTTCGGGGGAATTCCAGAGGTGGCGGAATTTTGTCCGAATTAAAACGAGACCACCAGTTGCTGGAAAATCGGTGGTGGACCTATATTTGAACGCAATATCGTTCCTTCATTCAGTGGGTCCAAATCATGAAACTAAACTTAAAAATAGCTTGAGGTGTTTTACATACCCTGAACAGGGAATAAGACATATGACAGGTGACATCTTTCATCTAATACTCACTCAATATCAGACCGCGGTTAGATTCATTCTGATGAATGGGTGAGCAGGGCCAAGCAGCCACAGCCATTTTATATGAGCATATCTTGTGTGAAATAAGAGAGGTTTCAGCACATCAATTTAGTCATCCTGGTTCCTTGAAAGTGGTATCACAGGTAGATAGGGTGGCCCTCATCTGTCAGTATTGAGCAAAGATGTTGAAAGGTCATATTGCAGTTATCTAAGACATCGGTGAGGCCACATTTTGAGTTTACGTTCGGTTTTGGTCACCATGTTATAGGAAATATGTTGTCAAACTGGAAAGGAAGATTTACGATGATGTTGCCAGTACCTGATCTATAAGGAGGGGTTAAGCAGAGTAAGACTTTATTCCTTGGAGCACAGGATGATAAGGGGTGATCTTATCGAAGTGTACTAAATCATGAGTGGAATATACGAGGTAAATGCACAGAGACTTTTGCCCAGAGTCGGGAATCGAGAACCTGAGGACATAGCTTAAGGTGAGGGGGAAATATTTAATAGGTACCTGATGTGTAACATTTTTACACAGAGGGTGGTGGGTATATGGAACTGGCTGTTGGTTCCTTTTAGACATGTACATGGACAGACTAGATCAAGGGGGATATGGGCCAAATGCAGGCAGGTGGGACTAGTGCAGATGAGGCAAGTTGGTCGGTGTGGGCAAGATGGGCCGAAGGGCCTGTTTCCACTCTTTATAACTTTATGACTTTCTATGACTCTATGGGTGAAAGTATTTAGTTTTTTATTAGTTTATGTGGATGTATTTTAAAAAATACATATTTATAACCTTTGTAACAAGAGGAGTCGAATATAGGAGCAAAGAGGTCCTTCTGCAGTTGTACAGGGCCCTAGTGAGACCACACCTGGAGTATTTTGTGCAGTTTTGGTCCCCTAATTTAAGGAAGGACATTCTTGCTATTGAGGGAGTGCAGCGTAGGTTTACAAGGTTAATTTACAAGGCAGGTTCTCTGGATGCTTTCAAGAGAGAGCTAGATAGGGCTCTTAAAAATAGTGGAGTCGGGGGATATGGGGAGAAGGCAGGAACGGGGTACTGATTGGGGATGATCAGCCATGATCACATTATATGGCAGTGCTGGCTCGAAGGGCCGAATGGCCTACTCCTGCACCTATTGTCTAGTGTCTATTGTCTATAAAAAATATTTTTCATCATTGGAGGCACCTTTAGTTTATCTGGAAGTTTACAAATAAATACCGTGATTAGTTTATGTACAATGACAGCACAAAGTATTGTAATTTTCATTTTTTTTATTCTGCCTGTTCCACCCTGTTAAGTGTTCAAATTATATTGATTCTGATGATTAGCATAGATCAGTACAGCACAAAAACTGGCCCTTTGACCAACAATGTCAGTGCCGTACAAGGCACCAAGATAATCTAATCGCATCTGCCTGCACACAATCCACATTCCTCCATTCCATGAATATCCATTGGTTACAATGGTTCAGCTCATTATTCGAAGATGTTAGAGACTTTACAGTACTTTACCAATTGATTGACCTAATGTTGAGAGTTGAAATAGTTTCAACAATTTAGGGATTGCAGCCCGAAAATCAGCTGTAGTGGCCTTCTGCCCAGCATAGCATTGCAGATTAAGCTGGGAATTTAGGGTCCATATGGCACAGATCCAGATAGAAAAGGTTCTCAATCTGCTAAACCAAGGCTGAAGAAAGGTCTCGACCTGAATCGTCACCCATTGCTTGTATCCAGTGATGCTGCCTGTCCAGCTCAGTTACTCCAGCATCTTGTGTCCGTGCTCGATGGATGAAGATGGGTGAACAGGGCCAAGGCTATGGTCATTTTACAAGGACATGTCTCCTATGACATATCAGAGACTTCAATTTAGTTTTAGTTTAGTTTAGAGATACAGCATGGAAACAGGCCCTTCGGCCTACCGGGTCTGCGCCGACCAGCGATCCCCGCACATTAACACTATCCTACACCCACTAGGGACATTTTTACATTACCAAGCCAATTAACCTACAAACCTGTACGTCTTTGGAATGTGGGAGGAAACCAAAGATCTCGGAGAAAACCCACGCAGGTCAAGGGGAGAACGTACAAACTCCATACAGACAGCACCCGTAGTCAGGATCGAACCCGGGTCTCCGGCGCTGCATTTGCTGTAAAGCTGCAACTCTACCGTTGTGCCACTGTGTCTGCCCAAGTCAATTTAGTAATTCTGGTTTGAAGCTATGCAGTTTTGAATTAGTTTAAGTAGATGAATTTTGAAAAAATTTTCTCATCATCGGAGGTACCTTTAGTTTATCTGGAAGTTTATAAATAAATACCATGATTACTTTAATGCATAATGCATTAAACAATGCATTGACAGAATTGGAAGTAGAGGGCAGAAGAGGAAAGAAACGTATCAGTGTCACTTAATGGAACTGCCATTCACAATCAAATAAAATGTACACTTTCTTTACTCTTTGTTGAGAATGGTCAAGTTCAACCAAATGCCACAAAATTCATTGGCCGGCGGTTCATTCTACAGCAAGGCAATGATCCCAAACATACTGCAAAAGCAACAAAGGAGTTTTTCAAAGCTAAAAAATGGTCAATTCTTGTGGCCAAGTCAATCACCCGATCTGAACCCAATTGAGCATGCCATTTATATGCTGAAGAGATACCTGAAGGGGACTAGCCCCCAAAACAAGCATAAGCTAAAGATGGCTGCAATACAGGCCTCGCAGAGCATCACCAGAGAAGACACCCAGCAACTGAACCGCAGACTTCAAGCAGTCATTGCATACAAAGGATATGCAATAAAATAGTAAACATGACTATTTTCATTTACATGACATTGCTGTGTCCCAAACATTATGGTGCCCTGAAATGGGTGGACTATGTATAAACACTGCTGTAATTTCTATATGGTGAAAGCAAAATGTATAAAAATGGCCTTTATTAAAATCTGACAATGTGCACTTTATCCACATGTGATTTGTTTTCTATTACAAATGTCAAATTGTGAAGTCCAGAGGCAAATAAATAAATGATGGGTCTTTGTCCCAAACATTATGGAGGGCACTACATTCATAAGAAACAACACCTTATTGTATCATCTATGTCTTGCTTGCAGCTGTTCCCTTTCCACCAACTAATCGTTTGTCCATCGAGGAGATCTTCAACGTCGACGGCAAACCAAGGGTGGATGTTTTGAAAAATCACTTAATTAAAGAAGGCCGTGTAGACGAAGAAATTGCACTTCGAATTATTAATGATGGAGCTGAAATTCTGAGGAGAGAAAAGACAATGATTGAAGTTGAAGCACCAATAACGGGTAAGGCGCTGAGAGCTACGTTTTATAAAATAATAATCTCACACTGATTTTAAAGTGTCACATTTCGTTTATCTTACTTTCGCCTCATTAGAAATCTGATGCAAAACATAGTTGTTCCATTTTTATGGGCTCAGTGTGCTACTGCTTGCTGTTCTCTTCAGGTTTAGGAATGTAACTCTGGAATTTGACACCTATTGTAAATCATTAAACTTAAGAATTTACTGTTTGAGTTGTGCTTTCCAAATGGCCTAGTTTAGTTTGGCTTAGAAATACAGCGTGGAAACGGACCCTTCAGCCCACCAGCACTATCCTACACACTAGGGACAATTTACAATCTTTACCAAAGCCAATTAACCTGCAAACCTGTACGACTGGTGTGTGGGAGGAAATTGGAGCACCCGGAGGAAACCCTCGCAATCACGGAGAGAAGGTACAAACTCTGTGCAGGCAGCGCCCATTGTCAGGATCAAACCTGGGTCTCTGGCGCTGTAAGGCAGCGTTCCTAGTGGGAGTAGGAGATAAACAGTAAAAGACAGAAGGTTTCAATATTAACAGCCAGTCTGTGCAGAGTTAGCAGCTGTTAGTCAAGACAACAGATAGTCTACCTCGAGTTGGACTGTTTCATGTTTTTACCCCACTAAGTAGTACATTTTGTAGAAACTGCGTCTGGTGTATCTGCGACATCCGTTGTTTCTGATGTGGCCTCCTGTACATTGGTGAGACCAAGCGTAAACTCAGTGACCATTTCACCAAACGTGCTCTTTCCATCCCAATACTGACCTTTCTGTCCTGGGTCTCCTGTATTACCAGAGTTAGGTCACATGCAAACCAGAGGAACAACACCTCATATACCACCTGCGTAGCTTACAAATCAATAGTACCAATCCTCTGAAATTTTCACCACCTCCAACAGGATCCCATCACCAGCCACATTTTTCCATCTCCGCACCTTTCCACCTTCCACAGAGACAGTTCCATCCGCATTTCCCTGATTAACTCATCCCTTCCCACTCAAACCACCCCCTCCCCAGGTACCTCCCCAGCAACCGCAGAAGATGCAACACCTGCCCCTCTACCTCCTCCCTTGACTCTGTCCAGGGACCCTGATAGTCCTTTCAGGTTAGACAAAGGTTCACTTGCACCTCTTCCAACCTCATCTACTGTATCTTTTGTTCAAGATGTCAATTCTTATACATCGACGAGACCAAACGCAGACTGGGCGATCGTTTCGTGGAACACCTTCGCTCAGCCCGCTTGAACCAACCTGATCTCCCGGTTGCTGGACACTTTAATTCTTCACATTCCTACAAAGACCTTTCTGTTCCAGGTCTCCTCCATTGTCAGAGTGAAACTAACTGCAAATTGGAGGAACAGCATCTCAGATTTCGCTTGGGCAGCTTACAGCCCAGTGGTATGATAATGAATTTCACTCACTTCAGGTAGCCCCGGCATTCCCTCTCTCTCTCTATCCCTCCCCTACCCAAGTCGCACTAGCTTTTCATTTTCACCCTACAAACAGCTAACAATGGCCTGTTTCCCTTATCATCGTTACTTTTTTTGCATATCTTTCATTTGTTGTTCTTTATATCTCCACATCACCATCTGGAGGACAGGACAAATCAAAACAGGACGTACATGGTAAATGGTAGGGAATTGAGGAATGCTGTGGAACAGAGGGATCTATGAATAACTGTGCATAGTTCCCTGAAGGTGGAATCGCATGTAGATAGGGTGGTAAAGAAAGCCTTTGGTGTGCTGGCCTTTATAAATCAGAGCATTGAATATAGTAGGGAAGTAATGTTAAAATTGTACAAGGCATTGGTAAGACCAATTCTGGAGTATGGTGTACAATTTTGGTCGCCTAATTATAGGAAGGATGTCAACAAAATAGAGAGAGTACAGAGGAGATTTACTAGAATGTTGCCAGGGTTCCAGCAACTATGTTACAGAGAAAGGTTGAACAAGTTAGGTCTTTATTCTTTGGAGCGCAGAAGGTTAAGGGGGGACTTGATTGAGGTCTTTAAAATGATGAAAGGGATAGACAGAGTTGGAAGTGGATACGTTTTTCCCATTGAGGGTAGAGAAGATTCAAACAAGAGGGCATGACATGAGAATTTAGGGACAGAAGTTTAGGGGTAACGTGAGGGGGAACTTCTTTACTCAGAGGGTGGTGGCTGTGTGGAACGAGGTTCCAGCAGAAGTGGTGGAGGCAGGATCGATTTTAACATTTAAAAGTAAAGTGGATAGGTATATGGACGTGAAGGGAATGGAGGGGTATGGTCTGAGTGCAGGTAGATGGGACTAGGGGAAAACAAATGGTCGGCACGGACTGGAAGGGCCGAGAGGGCCTGTTTCCGTGCTGTAATTGTTATATGGTTATATGGTTATCTATATCTCTCGTTTCCCTTATCCCTAACCAGTCAGAAGAAGGGTCTCAACCCGAAACGTCACCCATTCCTTCTCTCCAGAGAAGCTGCCTGTCCCGCTGAGTTACTCCAGCATTTTGTGTCTACCTTATAAAGAATCATTTAATATAACCGGTAAAGCATGGCCGTGTGTAAAATGAATTCCAGCAGATGTGAGGTTAACATTCCTTTATCTATTTAATTACTGGGTGGTTTTGTTACTGGTTTCAAGTTTTGGAGCTTGCTATTCTAAATTGGTGGCACCATTAATTATAGCAAAAGTCTAATCATTTTATCAAACTTTTGTGATAACAAGTTTTTTTACAGTGATTATGTGGTACATTTGGATGTTTGAACTTCACTATTAATGAATCATGTTAAAGGTATAGCTTTTCATAGCACAATTTCACCCTTGGTATCTATTGGTCTTCTACTGATCAATGTGCTTTTGAGTTTCAAACCCATCTGCTGTCTTCTTCCAGTATGCGGTGATATTCACGGTCAGTTCTTTGACCTAATGAAGCTGTTTGAAGTGGGAGGATCACCAGCCAGCACCAGATACCTCTTCCTTGGCGATTATGTGGACCGAGGATATTTCAGCATAGAGGTAAGCGGAGCTGTGAAATCTCATTTATTTTTTAAAGAAGTTGCTTTGTCCAAAGGGTGGAGAAGGAGGAAGATGGCAATTACTACAATGTGTAGGAAGGAACTGCAGATGCTGGTTTAAACTGAAGATGGAGTAACTCAGCAGGTCATGCAAAGAAATAGGGGACGTTTCAAGTCGTGACGAAGGTCTGAAGAAGGGTCATGACCTGAAATGTCACCTACTCCTTTTCTCCAGAGATGCTGCCTGACCCGCTGAGTTAAATTACTGCAATGTTCATTTGTGAATCTCGATATGTATTAGTCTTGCTTTTCTTACCTTTTAAAGCTTCAGTGAATCAAACATCAAACTATATCTGAAGAAGGGTTCCAACCTGAAACATGACCTCTTCCTTTTCTCCAGAGATGCTGCCTGATCCGCTGAGTTGCTCCAACACTTGGTGTCTCTTCAGTATAAACCTGCATAAATGATCAGTGTTCTGGTTCAGCGGCATAACACATTGTGGAAGAGTGGAAACGGTGCATTGAAATAAAAGGGCGTGCGGCCTTGGATTTGACAATCAGTTCCAGATTATGTTCTCCTCTAAATGAGCTAATCAGGGCACAACATCAGTTGGGTTGCTGTAATTAAACTTGAGAGTGTGGTTTAGAATTGTGCTGATTGCTATTTAATAATTCCTACTAGCGCTCATATCAGACAAGCACATAGGGTTTGCCAGTTATGCTGCAGATTAAATAGTTTTCTGTTCACAGAACTGGTTGCTCAGGAAAGGAGGGTTATCCTGGAACTGGCAATAGTCAACCATTTCAGCTGACGAGGATGGAAGTTTTATACTATCAATGAAGTTAAGCCTCAATATTATCTTGCGTTTTGGACAGGAGAACTAGTGTTTTGATCCAGGAGCTGGTTGGTTGTTGAGATTTGATGGTGAGAGGTTGAATGAACATCTACACTCATCATCTCCCGGATCTATGTCCACAATCTTTATATTTGTCATCTCCTTTCTTCTTACTTTCTTTATTTCTATTAGTTTATAGATTCTCTTATCTCTTTACTTCTTTTCTTCAAAAAAAAATAAAAAATTGAAGCTATGTAAGAACTTTGTAACCAATCGTTTATTACTATTTGTACATATGCTTTTAATAAAAATATTAAACTTTTTTTTGTAAACGTGGAAAGAATTTGATGTTCTAAAGAGTTATCCCACTCTTCTGTGGTTTACTTGGTTATAGAAGTGACTCAGTTTCCTCTAAGGACAAGAGTTTCACTGCTTAAATAACTACATTTTACGGCGTTAACTGAAATGAAACTGGGAGCAATGGACTGCAGATTCGTGTATTTAAATTCCACAATTATCCCATCATCTGGTAAATTGGTGGATGAAGGGCAGGACAAGGTGGAAGAAAACATGACACAACGGGGATGGATTTAAAAGGTTTTTGTTCTGAATACAAAGGGGCTTGAGTAGATTGAAGATTGATGGTTATAATATTGGATGACTCATCTGGAGTTTGGACGTAATCTAAAATACATGTTCAAATCCCACCTTGACAACCATAGAATTTAAAGTCAATTCTGAAATAAAAATATTTGTATATATTTAAAAAAAAAGATTTGATGGTGAGCAGGAAAAGGCAAATGTAATTTAGTTTAATTTAGAGATACAGGTCCTTCGACCCATGCCGACCAGCGATCCACACACACTAGCACTATCCTACACACTAGAGACAATTTACAATTTTTACCGAAGCAAACCAACCGACAAATCTCTACGTCTTTGGAGTGTGGGAGGTAACTGGAGCACCCGGAGAAAAGCCACATGGTCATAGGGAGAACGTACCAACTCCGTACAGACAGTGTCCGTAGTCAGGATCGGGTCTACTGGCGCTATGGCAGAAACTCTACCTCATTGCCACCATGCTGCCCACACCCTGATTGTATACCTGGTTGATCTGATGGTACATGTAAGAAAAAACTGCATGAAAGATAGACAGAAAATGCTGGAGTAACTAAGCAGGTCATGCAGCATCTCTGGAGTAAAGGAATAGGTGATGTTTCGAGTCAAGACCCTTCTTCAGACTGAGATTCTGGAGAGA
Source organism: Okamejei kenojei (assembly GCA_035221665.1). NCBI lineage: Eukaryota > Metazoa > Chordata > Chondrichthyes > Rajiformes > Rajidae > Okamejei > Okamejei kenojei. The sequence goes on from CM069165.1 coordinate 9,693,411, forward strand.
GGGAAACTAGAGATGTGAAAAGGTTCAGAACAAATCAGAGCCGACGTGGTGAGAAGCACGACTGCATAGAGAACGACAATGTGACCACAACATCATTGTGCACGAAGAATCCATTCAAGTTCATGGGGTTGCTGGATGGGGCCGTGAAAAGGAATGCGTAGAGATAGAAGATGGGGTATATAGTCATGGGAATCCATGTTTCCTGTTTAGCTGTGACCATTAAGGCGATTCCGAAGGTCTTCTCTGCATTATGCCATGGGTACTGGAGAGGAAGAGGAATAAGAGAATTATGCAGTTGGAGTAGTTCCAGGGGGATTTTGTTCATACAGTAAGTGATAGGAGCAGAATTAGACCTTTCAGCTAGCCCATAAAGTCTACTCTGCCATTCATTCATTTATGGCTGACCTACCTCTCCCTCCTATCCCCATTCTCCTGCCTCTACCCATAACCTTTGACACCCGTATTAATGAAGAATCTATCTATCTCTGCCTTATCCATTGACTTGGACTCCAGAGCCTGGCAAAGAATTACACAGCTCCACCACCCTCTGACTAAAGAAATTCCTCCTCATCTCCTTCCTAAAGGAACATCCTTTCATTCTGAGACTATAGCTTCTGGTCCCAGACTCTCCCACTAGTGGAAACATCCTCTCCACATCCAAGCCAGGGTTAAAATGAAAATGTAGGATCTCAAAGTTGTTATATCTGTATTGTTAACTAAATTCAAAATTGCATAGGGTCAGTCATATCAAAGAGTTGGGTGCTTGAACTAAAGGACTGCCTGAGGTTCTCAAAAAGAAAGCTATTCCATTGATCTAAGCTGGGGCAATCCTATTTATTGTTGTTCAGATTAGGGGCCTGTGACCAGTGGCGTGCCACAAGAATTGATGCTCGGCCCCCTGTCTATCATCTATATCAATAATTTAGATGACCCTGTTGTTAACATGCTTCGCATGTTTTGTGGACAACACCAAAATTGGTGGCGTAACGCACATTGATGAAACTTGTCTAAGGTGGCAACAGCAACAAGGTGAGCTGTGCAACTGGCAGATGGAATTTAACTTGGACAAGTGCAAGGTTGCATTGTGGTAAGTTAAACCAGGGCAGGACTTGCACAGAAATGCAGGGCCCCGGAGAGTGTAGAACAGAGTGATCAAGCCATACAGGTACATAGTTCCAGTACATAAATCAATTCAATTGATTTATACTGCTAGTCAGGTTGGTGAAGAAGGCCTGTGGCATGCTTGCCTTGGATAGGGCCTTGAGTACAGGAGATGGGATGTCATATTGCAACTATACAAGTTGTGGGTGAGACCACACCAGAGTGTTGTGCACATTTCTGGTTGGCCAGCTATAGGGCAGATATCATTATACTGGAAATGGTGCAGAGACGACTCTTAAGGATATTACCTGCAGGGCTTGAATTTATGAAAGGGATGAAAGGTAGGCTGGAATTCTCTTCTCTGGAGTGTGGGACACTGATGGGTGACCATATAGAGGTAAATAAAATAATGAGGGGTGTAGTTTCAGGCCCGCACAGTGGCGCAGCGTGAAGTTGCGGCCCTACAGCACCAGGGACTCGAGTTCGATCCCGATCACGGGTGCTGTCTGTATGGAGTTTGTACGGTCTCCCTGTGACCGCGTGGGTTTTCACCAGGTGCTCCGGTTTTCTCCCACACTCAAAAGACGTGCAGGTTCGTAGGTTAATCGACTTCTGTAAATTGTCTCTAGTGTGGAGGATGATGATAGTGCTGCTTGGCATGGCCTGTTTCCATGCTATATCTCTAGAGCACTAAACTAAAGTAAAGACAAGTTGGGGGGGGCAAAAGGAGGAGCCGGCCTGCTTTGTAACTTTGTCAGTGCCGTAGGTGGCTGCTATTTGTATACATTGGGTGCGCAGCAAAGCATCTCACTGAGCCTGTTCACAATAAAGTATTGCATTCCAATCTTAAATTTAAAGGAAGTTATATGTATAGAGAGTAGGCTGCCGAAGGCAGTTTGAGAAATTAGATAAAACACTTGATAGTACATAAAATCGCAAACTTTTAAAGAAAAGTCAATTTTGATCATCTCTATACAATTATGACATTAAAATTGTACATGAAAATGGATACATACTTGGAACCTTAGAGCAGGAGTAGGGCATTTGAACCATCATCTTATAATGTAATTCAGTTTGCTGTGTTTAAGAAGGAACTGCAGATGCTGGAAACATCAAAGGTAGACAAAAATGCTCAGCGGGTGAGGCAGCATCAATGTGGTGAAGGAATAGGTGACGTTTCGGGTGGAGACCCTTCTTCAGACTGATGAGACCCTTCTTCAGACAGTTTGCGTTGCTCATGTTGGTCTAGCATATACCTGTCTTTTTCTAGTATCCCATAATATACATTTGCTAACAAAAGTATATTAATTTCAAATTTCAAATTAACATTAGGTACATCAAGAACTGCGATTGGCATAAAAGAGGCTCAAACTTTCCATATTATTTGAATGTACAAGTGCATCCAAATTTTATGGGTGAAAGGCTTAGCTTTAATTTTCTGAAGACGCTGCCGTTACACTATATTCCTTCACTCGCAGAACTAGTTCCTCTCAAGCTGTTGCATCAGGTCCCTGTCATTTCTTGAACATTTCATCCCTAAACCTTTAGTTACCTAAATTACAGGGAATACAACATCGTGTCATATCCCATTTTATTCCTAAAAGTGGAGTCCAGGCGTGATCTTGTTAAGCTTCTCATGCACCATCTCTAGTACACTCTTCCCATGCCCTGGTGAGCTCATTGCTTGTTTATAAAGAAGTTAAAGGAAGCAGTGTTTAACATGACCAGATTAAAAATGAGGAGAGAAGTAGAATGGGAGAGAAATTGAATTATAATTCTCAACTAGAAAGGAATGCCTAAAATGGGTTGTAAAACATGTTGCATGGGCACGTATGATTGAAGATAATAGCAAAAGTAAAAGTCACAAACCCATTATTAAATGTTTAAGAAGGAATTGCAGATGCTGGAAAATCAAAGGTAGACAAGAATGCTGAAGAAACTCAGCGGGTGAGGCAGCATCTGTGGAGCGAAGGAAATAGGCAACGTTTCGGGTCTGAAGGAGGGTTTCGACCCAAAACGTTACCTATTTCCTTCGCTCCATAGATGCTGCCTCACCCGCTGAGTTTCTCCAGCATTTCTGTCTACCCATTATTATTAAATTGTAATTGGGAATAATGCAATAGCTGAGACAGTTATCGGTGTTTCTACAATTGAAGACACAATAAATGTGCAGATGTTTGGGAATTTGAATGAAATGGCGAGGGTGGCACTACAGTGCTAGAGACCCAGGTTTGATCCTCTCTACGGTAAACATAATAAATTGCCGCGAGTGTAGGATAGCGCCAGTGTACAGGATCGCTGTTGGGCGCGGACTTCATGGGTCAAGGGGCATGTTTCACGCTGTATCTCTAAACTAAAACTAAACTAAACGTAAATGGGACTAAAGGTTGGCAAATCCCTTATCCTACAGTTCATAAAAAGTGACAGTGAACACGGGTGGCCCTGCAATTCAAGGAAGGAGGGAAGAATAGACCAGATGACTTGATGGCAGTAGTGGGAAACATGTAACTGCAAGAAGTAGCAAGGTAGCAAAGTCAACCGTATTAAATAGCAGAGTGGATTCAAAGGACAGCTTTTCTGCTCCTTATTCTTTTGTGTGTTGAACATGAGGGTAATATAAGAATGGACTGATAATTAGTTAACAAAGGGCTGAAATAAGATGCCCTATTAGTTTGGCATTTTGCATTTAATGGAACATTCCAAGGACCGAGGATCTGTGCTTACAATTTTGTATTATTGAGTTTGAGCATGTTATTTTGGTGATCAGGTAGATGGGAATGCAAGCTCTAATGAGGATATGGATGCAGTAACGTTTTATAAACCGGTTGAGTGGATTGTACAGTTTATTAACAGATATTTACAATAAGTATAGGAAAACTGAATCGCGTTAGTTTAGTTTAGGGATACAGCATGCATTTAGGCCCCATGGCCCATGTCGATTCTATGTTCATTAGTTTTAGGAGCAGCATTAGGCCATTTGGCCCATCATGTCTACTCTGCCATTCAATCATGGCTGATCTATGCCTTCTTCGCATACTCTCACACCACCCTGACTGTCTACCCTATTTGGGCCTCTCATCATTTTATGAATTTATATCGGGACTCTTTGCAACCGCCAGCGTTCCAGAGAAAGCGATCCAAGCTGGTCCAACCTCTCCCTGTAGTTAATATCCACTCATCCAAGTTTCCATTCTGCTAAACTACTTCTTCACCCTTTCCAGTCACCCACATCCTTCCTGTAATGGGGCAAGCAGAACTGGACAAGGGACAAAGGACATTTGTTGCCACGTACACCATTTCTGGTGTAGTGACATTTGTTTTGCCATTTGCAACACACCAATAAAAGTAGGACACCACATTAGAGAAGAATTTAACATTAAACATAAAGACATCCCCCCCCCAATGGTTCCCACCGTGAGGGAAGGCAACAAAGTCCATTCCACTCCTCTTGTTCATCCGTAGTCGGGACCTATCTGAGGCCTCCGCAATGGCGGCCCGATGTTTCAGGCCCGCTCGCTGGATGTTGGAGCTCCGGTGTCGGGAGGACTCAATAATCTGCACCAAATAATCCAAAAGTGGCCTAACCTATAAAGCTGCATCATGACTTCCTGACCCTTATACGTAACGCGCGATCAATGTAAACAAGCAGAGAATACACCTTCTCTACTACAGTAGGGCGTGTATCTTACTTTCTCATCCATTCCTTGCACACTTGGAGCAATTTACAGAGGGCCAATTAACCTACAAACCCGCACGTCTTTGGGATGTGGTGGAAACCGGAGCACCCGGAGGAAACCCACGCAGCCACAGGGAGTACGTGCAAACTCCACAGAGTCAGGATTGAATCTGGGTCTCCATCCCTGTGAAGAGAAATGTTAGCCTAGGGTTTTGGAATACACGAGAAAGGAAGTCTTGCAATTGCACAGGGCTGAACTGAGATGACTTTCAGACATTTCTGCTATTGGAAGCTATACTTGCCTTTGTGTAGTGCAGTGTAGATTTTCTGGATCAGTTACTGGGGGTCCCTTCATTCTTTGGAATTTGGTATAAGGAGGTGCCTTAGTATTAGCGGCGGCACAGTGGTGCAGCGGTAGAGTTGCTGCCTAACAGCACCAGAGAACCTGGTTTGATCCTGACTGTGTGGAGTTTGCATGTAGAAAACATAGAAATTAGGTGCAGGAGTAGGCCATTCAGCCCTTCGAGCCTGCACCGCCATTCAATATGATCATGGCTGATCATCCAACTCAGTATCCCGTACCTGCCTTCTCTCCATACCCTCTGATCCCCTTAGCCACAAGGGCCACATCCAACTCACTCTTAAATATAGCCAATGAACTGGCCTCAACTACCCTCTGTGGCAGAGAGTTCCAGAGACTCACCACTCTCTGTGTGAAAAAAGTCTTTCTCATCTCGGTCTTAAAGGATTTCCCCCTTATCCTTAAGCTGTGACCCCTTGTCCTGGACTTCCCCAACATCGGGAACAATCTTCCTGCATCTAGCCTGTCCAACCCCCTTAAGAATTTGTAAGTTTCTATAAGATCCCCTCTCAATCTCCTAAATTCCAGAGAGTATAAAACCGAGTCTATCCAGTCTTTCTTCATAAGACAGTCCTGACATCCCAGGAATCAGTCTGGTGAACCTTCTCTGCACTCCCTCTATGGCAATAATGTCCTTCCTCAGATTTGGAGACCAAAACTGTACGCAATACTCCAGGTGTGGTCTCACCAAGACCCTGTACAACTGAAGTAGAACCTCCCTGCTCCTGTACTCAAATCCTTTTGCTATGAAAGCTAACATACCATTCGCTTTTTTCACTGCCTGCTGCACCTGCATGCCTACTTTCAATGACTGGTGTACCATGACACCCAGGTCTCGCTGCATCTCCCCTTTTCCTAATCGGCCACCATTTAAATAATAGTCTGCTTTCCTGTTTTTGCCACCAAAGTGGATAACCTCACATTTATCCACATTATACTGCATCTGCCAAACATTTGCCCACTCACCCAGCCTATCCAAGTCACCTTGCAGTCTCCTAGCATCCTCCTCACAACGAACACCCAGCTTAGTGTCATCCGCAAACTTGGAGATATTGCCTTCAATTCCCTCATCCAGATCATTAATATATATTGTAAATAGCTGGGGTCCCAGCACTGAGCCCTGCGGTACCCCACTAGTTTACTGCCTGCCATTGTGAAAAGGACCCGTTACTCCTACTCTTTGCTTCCTGTTTGCCAGCCAGTTCTCTATCCACATCAATACTGAACCCCTAATACCGTATGCTTTAAGTTTGTATACTAATCTCTTATGTGGGACCTTGTCGAAAGCCTTCTGGAAGTCCAGATATACCACATCCACTGGTTCTCCCTTATCCACGCTACTAGTTACATCCTCGAAAAATTCCACAAGATTCGTCAGACATGATTTACCTTTTGTAAATCCATGCTGACTTTGTCCAATAATTTCACCACTTTCCAAATGTGCTGCTATCCCATCTTTAATAACTGACTCTAGCAGTTTCCCCACTAACTCTAGCAGTTTCCACATGTACTCCCTGTGACTGCGTGAGATTTCTCCTGGTGCTCCGGTTTCCTCCCACACTCCAAAGATGTACAGGTTTGCACGTGAATTGGCTTTGGTAAATTGTAAATTGTCCCTAGTATGTCGGATGGTGCAAGTGTACAGGGTGATCATTGGTGGGCCGAAGGGCCTGTTCCCACACCGTTTCTCTAAAGGTATCAGATCAGAATTTTATTACAGAAAAATTGTATAGGGTTAGCAAAATAAATGTTGAGAGACACTGCTTGACAATAGAGAAAAGGCCATTGTCTCAAAAGGATTCTGGCGTTTAGTATTGAGATGAAGGAAATTCCTTTTGGGCGAGTCACAGCTCTGATTGCTCGTGTTCTCTGTCACTCAATATACTCAAGGTGGAGACCAATTGATTTTTTTCATTTGTACTCAACGATATACTCAAGGCCGAGATCAATTGTTTTTTTCAACTTGGAGAATCAAGGATTCTATAGAAAAGTAGTCTCAAAAGTATTAGCCATGATCTTAATAAATGGCAGGCCAGGATCAACTCACCAACAATTACCACATATATTAGTTCTATCCAACACAACAGGGGCAATTACAGAGGTCAACCAACCTACAAACCCAGAGCACCCGAAGGAAACCAGAGCACCCGGAGGAAACCAGAGCACCCGGAGGAAAGCCACGCTGTCACAGGCAGTACATGAAAACTACACATAGTCAGGATCAAACCCAGATTTCTGGCTTTGTGAGGCTGCGCTGCAGTTCTATCCATTAGAATTACTTTAGAAGATGGGAATGAAGAGTATACTAGTATCCAGAGATTTGGGGCCTTAGTCTCAAAAGGATTCGAGCATTTAATACCGAGATCAAGGAAATTCCTTTTGAGTGACTTGAAAATTTGGATGTCTCAGCTCTGATGGCTGCATGTACTCTGTCATTGGATACACTCTAGGTGGAGCCCAATTGTTTTTTCCTAACTTAAAAGAGAACCAAGGAATATACAGATTCTATAGGAGAGTAGTCTCACAGCATCAGCCATGATTTTACTAAATGGGTGGGCAGGATCAAGTGACTATGTGACCTACAACTCATAATTTCTATACCTTAAATATGGCAGAAGAGCGTTTCAAATATATTTCCTCCCCATCGCTCCCCTTCTCTCCCCTCTCTCCCCTTCTCTCCCCTTCTCTCCCCCTCTTCTCCCCCCCCCCCCCACCCACTCTCTAAAGGACTTACCGTACACTATGCCAGCCGTCTTTTATACATTTTGGTTTCACCATGTAAAATTACAGCTGTGTTTATACATGAGTCCCCCTCCCCATATCAGGGCACCATAATGTTTGGGACACATGGCTTCACCGGTGTTTGTAATTGCCCAGGTATGTTTAATAGTAAGATTAAACAAGAACTTACCAGTTTCGAAGTTTGATCGTTATTTTATGAGGAGTTACCGATGAGGGATAACGTGAAAGAACCCGCCTCACGCTGGCAACGGCATACCTTCAAAGCAGCGGCATGAAAAACACAGAACACCAAAAAGCCGGAGTACCATAGTAAGGCTCATAAAAGACTTAGAACTACCATTTGATCATTTATTTATGAATGGGGTGGGAGCGGAGGGCACGTAATCCCTCATCGTAACTCCTCATAAAATAACGATCAAACTTCGAACTGGTAAGTTCTTGTTTAATCTTACTATTTTTACTTCGGAGTCACGTGAGTGACTACGTGAAGATTTTAAAGCTTTCTGTGTTTTTTATGTCGTAGAATCAATCCGTACGACAGTCCGGCTAAGTAAACACATACATGAGAAAACCAGACTAATGTTAGATCATTTCACATTAACTTTTTAATGGGTTTAAAGACCATATAATTAACCCTCCTTATATCTGAGGGAAAAATGATTACAAGTGATAAAAGACAGAAGTGACTACGACCATTGATTATAGCAATTAATAGTAAACAAAGCAGTGTGATTATAGTGCTCCCAACACCGCGTGTGCCAAAGCTTGTCATAGTGTGAACAGGTTTATTGTAGAACTTTGAAAAAGTTCTTCTTTACTCCACCCTGCGACTTTTTAAAATATGCTCGAGAGGTACGTCCCGCCCCTTCGCCTCGGACGTAGCTGCCGCCCCTGGTGGAGTGAGATTTGAACACATCAGTGTCTACTCCCGCTAAAACCAACACCTGTTTCAAAACCATTTTGAGATAGTTTGAACTGAAGCTTTTGTGTGTGGTTTTTTGTGCGTAAACCTTAACGCTTTTTCATTTCCTCTAAGGGTGTCAGTAACTTTAATATATTCGTTTCAAATGTTTAACCACACACAAAGTAGGATCAATATGATAAGCTTGAAAGGTTACCTTTTGTTCCAGATCTCCCTGGGTCTGCTTGTTTGATCAACTCGTAAACATAGAACACAACATTACTGTAGTCACATTGCATACAGTCTAAAACGCAACATTTTGTAAAGTTTGCACTCTTTGAGCTGAGACCTTGACATTAACATGACTAATTTCAATGTCAATCTTTCCCAATGTCAACCCTTCAATTGGAGTCCATTGTCTAAGTAGCGTAAGTACAATGCTCACATCCAAATCTCTGTGTATCTTGGTTTTGGGTGGATTAATATTAAAGATTCCTTTCATGAATCTAGATATTAATGGATGCGACCCAATTGATCTCTGATCAGTCACATAAGCCCTAAATAGGACGACAAGGCACTGCGTGCAGTGTTAATGGCACTGTAAACTTAAATGTTGCTGAAAATGCAAATTGGCAAGGAATTCCAAAACATTTGCAATATTTACAGTATCATAAGAAATATTTGACTGTGTGCAAAAGTCTTCCCATTTCTTAATATGTGTCATATATTGCTTTTGTGTGCTATTGCGCCATGATGCAACCATAACTTCCCATAGTTTGGTCCAACAATCCCAGCTCCTGTAGTGGTCTGGTCAAAACCTGCAGATTAACAAATTCATATATGCATACAATGGGTAAATCTCTTTAGTTACCGGATTAGTCAAGATATCACTACAGTTAGGAATCGACATATATGGTTCTTTAATCATATTCAGCATTACTGGGAACCAAGGTTGAGTTGGCCAATTTGGAACTACCAACAATCCAGAAGCAGAATCTTGTTCTATCTTCTTCAGGCATCTCTGAAATCAAAGCAAATGGTGGAAAAGCATAAAAGAACATCTTTCCCCCAGTGTAAATGAAAAAGCATCTACTGCTACTGCATCTGGATCGTGTTCCCAAGACACATAAGTAGGCAACTGATGATTAAGCCTAGATGCAAACAAATCTATTTCTGGCAACCCAAATTGGTTTACAATATTCTTAAATATTGCTGGCTTAAAGCATCCATTCCGTATTATCTTTAAAAATCCAGGACCTTTCATCTGCTACCACATTGTCCCTTACCCCGGAAATGTAGCTTGCTGAAATCCATATTTGGCGACCAATACACCATTGCCATATCTCATTGGCCAGGACAATCACATGATACTGACCTAACTCCCCCCATGTGATTAATGTATGCAACAGCCGTTTTATTGTCTAACTGTATTAACACATGTAGACCTTGTTTAAGCACAACAATATGCTTTAAGTCCATAAAAAGCACCCAATAACTCCAAATAGTTAATACCATAAACTTGAAGAAACGTCTCTTCTTGAGCTTTCCATCTACCTCCACAACTGGAGGACGAATCTGTAGCCCCCCATCCGAGAGCACTAGCATCCGTTTGTAAAACCATTTCAGGTTGTTTAATCATGATATTCTTAGCAGCTTGTGGGACATTTTCAAACCCACCATTGTAATTCCAACAACGGCTTCTTTTGTTAATTGCATAGGCCTGTCAAAGTGACCTGCCTTCTCTTTAAGAGCCCTTATATTTGTCCCCTTTGAAGATTTTGATAATGTAATGGACCAAATTCCACTGCCGGGGAAATGCTGCTACCAGTTTCCCAATGGTTTTTCCGCCACTTCTCGGATGGAGGGATAAGGTTTGGTGAATGAGGTAATTACAAGTCATCAAGATGTCATGGCCTTCTCTCTGTTGGCAAAGTAACTAACATAGTCACTGAGTTAATTACAAACCCCAAAAAGTTAATTGATTGTGCTGGCCTGCAGCTGGGACTTAATTGGATGAATCAAAAACCCTAAGCTTTTCAAACAAAGCTTTAGTAACTGAAACTGAGTGCTCAGCTGACTCTTGAGTATCACTAATGATCAGAATATCATCCAGATAAGCCATAACAATGTGTTTCTGTGCTCTTAATTGGGCTAAAACTGGTTTCAACAGTTTTGTAAAGAGTCTAAGGAGCCGAACTCAATCCATTTGTGTAAAGCTTTAAACTGCCATAATTGTCCCAGCCAATTAAAATTTTAAAAACCGATCCTGAAGCATTGAATGAATTGCTACAGAATAATAGGCCATCCTTCAAATCAATCTTAGCCATATAACACCCTGCTGAGAAAAGATATTTTTGCAGTACTGAATGTCTCCATCTTACAATGTTTGTATTCTACAAACTTATTCAGATCTGTAAGGTCTCAGAATAATTCTGCAACCACCATCTTTTTTTATCTCTTCGAAATATATTAGAGACAAATTGATGCTTATGTTCATAATCGTTTCAATTACGCCTTTTTCCAGATAAAAATTTGTCAATTTCCACATTAATCTCCATTCTTTCCTCTGCAGAAAACACATAAGCATAAGCAGGTCTATTCTGTACAGGAGGATTAACCCCCTGCTTTAAAAATAATAATGGCTCCCGAAACTGTCTTGTAAATAACATATCGATCAGAAGTAATGTTAAAGCCAGGCATTAATAAATTTTTGCAATCTACCTCCAACTGGAGAGTTCATCCACAGTTTTTTTAAGTATATAAGTCTTTAATGCCTCTCCGTATGAGCGTGGTGGTCTCCTTCTTCACCGAATACAGGGAAGCACTTGCCTGCACAGCACGATAGTATTTTCGTGACAAACTTCTGCTTCTATAACGGAAATCGAAACCCCTTCGGGTCGAAAAAAACACCCTTCTTGTGTCCAAAAACATAAAAGGTTTAAACATTGCTAAAATATTTAGCTTCTTCATCCAACCTCTTTCAGCTTGTTTCGGCAGATTTTCTCCAAACAAATACCCAGGAGCTTGAACTTCCACTTTCTTGACACAGGCTTGCAAATCTAGGGTGAAATATGGGCCGAATCGCCATTTTCCCCATGCAATTAATTTCATGAGAATGAAATTACATAATAAGCCCAAAGTATCCTTTTGAATCTTTTCCATTTTCCATTGATTTCTCCATTTGCCTGCCATAGGCCGTAAATGGCAGCAGAAATTAATTTTGAGCACCTTTTGAAACTTCACTTCTAGGGCTCTCATACTTGGAGTCATAGACGTCCATATCATCGGATTCACCGTAGGTACTTCCAATGAGGCACAATTTCTGTGGAGCTTTATATAATTCTGATGTTATCATTCATCACAGAATTGTGAAGTTGGTGAGATACCATATAATTTATGTTTGCAAGCTAGGAATTTCTTCCATAGCCTCACCACTTCCTTCAGGTAATAGCAAAAATCTTGTGCTATCCCAGGCACATTAGGCCTTTTCTTTTTACTTTGTGGTGTGCTTTCAAAAGCCTATATAGCCACCAGCAGGGTCTGCCTTCTGCAGCCCTAAATCAATTGGGATATCATCCCATGAGACTTCTTCCAGCCCAAAATCCTGGGTCCGGAGTATCATATTCCCAACTTGGCCCACAGCCATATTCATCATATTCAAACCCCTCAGGGATTTTTTGGGATTCATCTGGGTACTCTGACCCTTGTCTCATTATTGTTTGGAGAACTTTCTCCATATGCTATCCATTTTTAGCCACATAGTTTTATTGTCTGGAGGTCTTTCAATATCAGAGTCATCAGAAACCACGGGCCTCTCAGATTTCATTTTTTGCATTTTTTAGGAACATTTTTCCTCCGTGGTTATTATATCTGGAGAATCCTGGAAACTCACTATCGGGTACATCAGCGGCCAACGGTAAATCGAACCGGGTCCGCACTAACTTCGCGTCCCGTATTTTTACTTTCACCCCGGGAACATCTTTTTGCCCGCGAAAACTTCTTATCCCGATTTCGATTTCTCCATTTTCTTTAATAATCAGTGCTCAATCAGCACGTTAACGTGGCTCTAAATTTTACTTTTGGTTTCGTTTGCTGGAGCCACCCAGCTAACCTAAAAAACGCCCCGGTCTAACTGCACTTACCTGCGGGCCGTTCCGACCGCTGCCGAGGAGCTGCTCCTTACTGCAGCTCCTCCTCTCGCGCCGTCAGCGTTGACGTCATGCCGTTGCCAGCGTGAGGCGGGTTCTTCACGTAGTCACTCACCGGTGTTTGTTATTGCTCAGGTATGTTTAATTGCCTCTTTAATGCAGGTAGAAGAGAGTTCTCATCACCTAGTCCTTCCTCCAGACTTTTCTTGCTGTTTATCAACATGAGGACCAAAGTTGTGCAAATGAAAGTCAAAGAAGCCATTATGAGACTGAGAAACAAGAATAAAACTGTTAGAGACATCAGCCAAACCTTAGGCTTACCAAAATGACCTGCTTGGGACATCATTAAGAAGAAAGAGAGCACTGGTGAGCTTACTAATCGCAAAGGGTCTGGAAGGCCAAGGAAGACCTCCACAGCTGACGACAGAAGAATTCTCTCTATGTCAAAGAAAAACACTCAAACACCTGTCCGACAGATCAGAAACACTCTTCAGGAGTCAGGTGTGGATTTGTCAATGACCACTTCTGCAGAAGACTTCATGAACAGAAATACAGAGGCTACACTGCAAGATGCAAACCACTGGCTAGCCGCAAAAATAGGATGGCCAGGTTACAGTTTCCATGAAATACTTAAAAGAGCAACCACAGTTCTGGAAAAAAGGGCTTGTGAACAGATGAGACGTAGATTAACATATCAGAGTGATGGCAAGAGCAAAGTATGGAGGAGAGAAGGAACTGCCCAAGATCCAAAGCATATCACCTCATCTGTGAAACACGGTTGTGGGGGTGTTATGGCCTGGGCATGTATGGCTGCTGAAGGTACTGGCTCACTTATCTTCATAGATGATACATCTGCGGATGGTAGTGGCATAATGAATTCTGAAGTGTATGGACACATCCTATCTGCTCAAGTTCAAACAAATGCCTCAATACTCATTGGCCGGCGGTTCATTCTACAGCAAGACAATGATCCCAAACATACTGCTAAAGCAACAAAGCAGTTTTTCAAAGCAAAAAAATTGTCAATTCTTGAGTGGCCAAGTCAATCACCCGATCCAAACCCAATTGAACACGCCTTTTATATGCTGAAGAGAAAACTGAAGGGTACTAGCCCCCAGAACAAGCATAACCTAAAGATGGCTGCAATACATGCCTGGCAAAGCATCACCAGAGAAGACATCCAGTAACTGGTGATGTCCTTGAATCGCAGACTTCAAGCAGTCATTGCATGCAAAGGATTTGCAACAAAATACTAAACATGACTACTTTCATTTACATGACATTGCTGTGTCCAAAACATTATGGTGCCCTGAAATGGTGGGGACTATGTATAAACACTGCTGTAATTTCTACATGGTGAAAAAGCAAAATGTATAAAAATGGCCTTTATTAAAATCTGACAATGTGCACTTTAACCACATGTGATTTTTTTTTCTATTACAAATCTTAAATTGTGGAGTACAGAGGCAAATAAATAAATGAGGGGTCTTTGTCCCAAACATTATGGAGGGCACTGTAGGTGACGTTTCTGGTTGGGACACTTCCTGAAAGTGTCTCAACCTGAAATTCCTCCGATTATTTCTCCACAGATGCTGCCTGACCCGTGAGTTACTCCAGCACTTTGTGCGAATCTTCGGTATAAACCAGCATCTGCAGCTCCTTCCTAGACATATTGTCTGCTCTGCAGGGAGTTTGTTTCTAGCTAGTGCTGTCCCCTCACTTATCGTATGACAGAAGAATTGAAGGGGCTTTTATTCGGTATCTAACTGATGTTGAGTTTGACAAGAGAATCTTTGGTTACTGTGTCATAGAAAATCTTTTCCAATTCTTATTCTGTTGCCCATGCGTAAAAATAAAAATGATGAAAAACATTACCCAAGACTTTGCCACAAAAGTTCATCTTGTACCAATCAGTGAATTATTAAAAATAAATTATCGTCAGCTGTACACTTTGTTTTTCACTAATTCCTCTGGAGGGCTGGAATTGTTTGTGTAAAGTTTCAATAACTTCAAACCTGATTGTGTGTGTGTTTTGTTTTGTAACAGTGTGTCCTCTACTTGTGGACTCTCAAGATTTTATACCCAAGTACATTGTTCCTTTTGCGAGGGAATCATGAATGCAGACACCTCACAGAATATTTCACATTTAAACAAGAATGTAAGTAAATATTAACTTGTGTTGCATCAAGTAAGACTTTTATTTAATGACTCTCTTTAAAATGGTCGGGGTGATTGATAGTGACTAGATGAACTCTGTGTTGTTTGCCCTGTGGTTTCTGTGGACTGGGATGACTGTACAGTTCTGCAGTTGTTATTGTTGGGCAAAGAGTAACACTGTGATTTTTGCATGGAGGCTGTACTGGTTGATCTACAGTCTCTGTAGCCCGGTCACAGAGACATTCAGAGGAAAGTAGTTGAAGTTAATTTCTGACCTTCTGTAAAACTTTGCGTTCACAAGTAAAGTTTCTGCTATAACTTGATATTGGTTTCCATCATGTCTACCGAAATACAGTGAAATACTTTATTTTGCATGCTATCTAGTTAAACCGTCCACAAATGATTAAAATCAGGGCGTACGTGAGTACGACAGAGTGCAAAAAGAGAAAGGATGCAGAGTACAGAATTTAATGTCCTAGCTACAGAGAAAGAGCAGATAACCAAAATGCAAGGGCCACAACAAGATAGAACATCCAAGTTAGTATCAGTCCAGTAACACGGTAGTTCAGCGTTTTCTTTAATCCCGGTCAATAACTTTGGCAGTGCACAGCAACGGTAACTGGCTTGGAATGATTGCCCAAGGAGGTGACAACGTTACTGAAGTGGGGGAAAATACTCGTGTAATGTTGAAGAGGATGTATTTTTGAGATGGTTAATGGAAGACAGTCCATGTGCAAGAGAGATGGGGTAAACTCGAGTTCAAATTATTAGTGGCACTACATTAATCATTTTGCCGAGATGAAGAAGCTCTGATTTTTGGCAGGTGTGTATGTGTGGGCAGAATGAGCACAGGTGGATGAGGAAAGGTTTAGAGGCATGTGGGCTGAACTGGGGTTGGACAAGGATGGGGCATCTTGGTTGGCATTGGGTAGTTGGGACTGAAGGGCCTTTTCCATGCGTGCTGTATGATTATGTATGTAAGGAGCCTTATGATTGAGTGGCCAGGCCTTGCCTACTTTGCTCAACTTTCACCCTGTGATCACTGGATGGCTGGAGGCTCAAAGTTTAATAACATGAGTAGAGAGAATGGGGAAAGGAGAAAGTGCTTACTTTGGGAGATAACAAACTGTTTGGAAGCTGAGAAGCTCCATCAGTAAACATTAGCAAAAGGATAGGTAGACAAAAGTGCTGGAGAAACTCAGCGGGTGCGGCAGCATCTATGGAGCGAAGGAAATAGGCAACGTTTCGGGCCAAAACCCTTCTTCAGACTGATGCAGGGTAGGTGGGAGCGGGATGAAAAAAGGAAGAGGAGGAGCCAGAGGGCTGAGGGAGAGCTGAGAAGGGGAGGAGACAGCAAGGGCTACATTTAGTAAAAGGATATTTGAGAGAGGAGGAAAAAGCTGATGGTAAGACTGGTCAAAATGGCGAATTAAATATTATGAAACAAGTTCCATAGCTGAATTTTAATCTTCAGTTTCTCCAAATAGGTAAAATCAAATATTCTGAAAGAGTGTACGATGCCTGTATGGACGCTTTTGACTGCCTTCCTCTTGCTGCTCTTCTGAACCAGCAGTTTCTTTGTGTCCATGGGGGACTTTCACCGGAAATTCATACTTTAGATGATATTAGAAGAGTAAGTATTTTACATTCGATACAATTGCACAAATCACCATAGCACTGGGAACTTTTCCTGACGTGTTGGAGAGAAATTATCTTTGAGAGATACAGCACGGAAACAGGCCCTTCACCCCACTGGGTCCAGCGATCACCCCGTACACCAGCTCTATCGTACACACATGGGACAATTTACAATTCTACTGAAGCTAATTAATCTACAAACCTGTACATCTCTGGAGTGTGGGAGGAAACCAGAGCACCCAGAGAAAACCCACGCAGGTCTCGGGGAGAACATATAGACTCTGTACAGACAGCACCCGTGGTCAGGATCAAACTGGGTCTCTGGCGCTGTAAGACAGCAGCTCTACCGCTGCGCCACCGTGCTGGGAATGTATTGTCTAGAGAGTTTCACAGTTTCTGTTTGTAATTTCAAATCAGTTACCTGATCTGTATGGTAGGATGGTGTAATTAAAGTACAAAATACATTTATTTGGAGTGTTGCCTTCATCTCGGATTTAAAAAACCTGAGAACTGTTCCTTTAAAAAATACCCATGGAGTTAGTGATGTCCAACTGTAACAGTCCCCTAATCCTTTCCCATGGTAGTATGTTGGGGATTATTGTGGAGTTAGAAAATTGTGGAAATAGCAAACATTAATTCAAAACAAGAACCAGTCTTCAGAATATCTGTTCAAATGTATGTTGAAGTCAGAAATCAGTTTGAACTTAGACATCTTTGCAAACAGACCTACAAACAGGCTGACATTTCCGTCACCTCCAATGTGATCCCACCAGTCATATCGCTGCATTCCGCAGAGACTGACACCTACACTTCCAGTCAACTACTTTGCAATTCGCAACTCTGTGTCTCCATCTCCATCTCTAGCTGTTGTCCTTCCAATTGCCTATCAATATCCGCAACCATCCCTAAAGCGGAGCAGATAGTCTTGCAATTGTAGTACGCAACCACCCTTTTTTTCATCCATTTCAGTAACCCAGACCCCTCGCAGTGTAATCAACGTTGCAGGGGAACAGTTTGTGTTAATAAATTTAAATTCTGAAAATGAGAAGATTTTTACCAAATAACTTTTATTTTTACGAGGATGTTTCCGTAACCGGCTTCCGTCTCCACACTAGTATCCTAAGGGATCTTTGGTGCGGAGAAGGAAGCCGTTTACGGAAATGGGGCCGAAAATTACCCATGAATCTGCCCATGACTACATCACTAGAGTACTACATCTTTTTAGTCGAGTGATCTATCCTGCTCGCTATAGGATCTTTGGTCCCTCCTCACTTCAAGCTTTCTCTCCCTTCGTCCCCCCCACTCCCCCACCTCCACTTATTCTGACAAAGGTTCCCTATCCATGTCACCTATTCTGTGTTATCCAGGGATGCTGCCTGACTCGCTGAGTTACTCCTGCACTTTGTGTCTTGTTTTGCAAAGAGACCGCCTGTCTACTCCTGCGACCATGACTTGTTCTTGGATGCATCAACTGAAATGGGTGATCAGAAACCCTCAACTTAAGTTATATCTCACCATTGTGGTAGAGTTGCTGCGTTACAGCGCCAGGCTCCCAGGTTCGATCCGGACTATGATTTCTTTCTGTACGTTCTCCCTGTGACCACGTGGGCTTTCTCCGGGTGCTCTGGCTTCCTCCTAGCACTCCAATGGCATACAGGTTTGTAGGTTAATGGGCTTCAGTAAAAATTATAGATGCCGGGCCCCAGTGGCCGCGCGTGCGCAAAATTGCCGGCAGCCGGCCGCTCGTCCCGAGCCTGTGCGCAGGCGCAGACCCGCCGGCAACTTGCCAAGTGCGGATCCCACCCGCACCGCCGGCAGTGCTGCGCAGTAACAGTGAGAGAAATGAAGGTGAGTCTAGTGAGTTTTAACGTCAGCATACATGTACCTTTTTTCACATCGTCGTCGCGACGCAGACATCAAATGTTGGAGGTTCCTAGTGATCGCTGGTCGGCGCAGACCCGGTGGGCCGTAGGACCTATTTCCGCACTGTATCGCTAAAGTCTAAGGGGCGAAATTGAGTCCGCTCTCATTACTCTAATTTTGTGTGCCTGTGTTCTCTGTCTTCAGAAGCCTTTAGACCACCCATATAAATTACTTTGTCCCAGCAAAGATGTTTGAATATTCAGCTGTCTTGGCAGCTACAATATACTCCCATTATAAATATGTGATTGTACAGTTACTCGTCTGTACTCAAATCATTGAATTTAAGCCATCAAAATGATAATTATCATTTATTGTTGCCTTTGTGTGTAAAACATATAAACCTGATGTACTTTGAGTTTTAGAAGGTCTCCAAGAGAATGTAGGCGAAAGGAACTGCAGATGCTGGTTTGCAAAAAAAGTGCTGGGGTAACCCAGTGGGTCAGGCGGTATCTCTGGAGAACATGGATAGGCGACGTGTTGTGCTGGGGCCCTTCGTCAGACTGATTACAGTAGGGGGGGGAATAAAGCTGAAAGAGAGGGCGGAGGCAGGACACGGTATGACAAGTGAAAGATGGATACAGCAGGCTTTGATGTCAGATGGTTGGGCAAAGGCATGAGCGGCAAAGACATACAGTGAGATAATGAGAGAAGAGGCGTGAAATGTGAAATTCCTGGTCTGGAGCGTCCCAAGGGTCTCCTGTTCATCCTTAAACAGACACAATCAGTTTCCCTCTACTAACATTCCCCTCCGCCTGGCAGGACTTGTCATCGCTCTCAACAACTTTTCTTCACTCCTCTTACTTTCTTCAAGTTAAAGGTGTAGCCATGGACACTCGCATGGTCCAAAGCTATGCCTGCATTTTCCAAACATACTCCAACACCACCCCCCAATTCTTTCTCTCCGCAACTAGTTGGTTCACTCATCCCTTCCCACTCAAGCCACCCCTTTCCCTGCAACTTGCCAAACAGATGCACCTGTCCAAAACATCCTCCATCCCATCCATCTAGGTACCTTAGAAGCAGTTCTATAGAGGTTTACATACAGCTTCTCTGACCTCCTCCACTGCATTCGGTATTCCTGGTGTGGCCTCCTTTACGTGGGTGAGACCAAGTGTAGACTTGGTGACTGTTTCACTGCAGACTCGCGCTCGGTCTGCCAAGGCCGACCGGAAACCATTCAACTTCTCATTCCCACACTGACAATTCTGTTCTGGACCTCCATTGCCAGAGTGAGGCCACACGTAAACTGGAGGAACAGCATCTCCTATTCCGCTGGTGTAGCTTACAACCCAACAGTATGACGTTGAATTCTCTAATGCCGGGTAACTAATCTACATTCACCCTCCTTCCCTCTTCGCTGTGCCACACCCAATTGCACACCCATTTCTTTCCGCTCTTCCCCCGTCCCCTTACACCTATATTTCTTCTAGATTCACATTCCACACCCCTGGTATCCTTATCCCCCACATTTTATCTTCTCAACGCTGGCCTTTGTCCAACATTGTGACAATCAAACCTTCTCCCCTCACCAGTATCCACCTATCACTTGCCAGCAATGTCCCGTCCCCACCTCTCTTCCAGCTTTCTTTTCCCTTCTGCAATCAGCCTGAAGAAGGTGTTCCGACCCAAAATGTCACCTATCCATGTTCTCCAGGGATGCTGCCTGACCCGCTGAGTTACTGCAGCACTTTGTGTCGTTTGTTTTAGTTTCCAAGCAAATATCCATTATATTTTATCAACAAGCTACAGTCCCCAAGCAACTCAGTTCAAAACTCTCAACATTTGGGGAAAAGTGCAAACATTGCTCCTTTATAAAGCTTAATCCCTGTGGAGTAATTTAGTGTCCAACTGATAAGTTCCAGTCCCTTGATCCTTTCTCGCAGAAAAGTGTTGATAGTTTTGGCCTGTATTTTGTTTATCCATAAATGATCACTATTTTGTTTTATGTCTAAGTTTGGTGACACTGAAGGAGAGATTTCTGCTTTCCCCAGTGCTTCCTGACACAAACTTACGTTACATGGGAACCACTTCTCATGGGAACCACTTCTCATCATTTAATACTGATTCATCACTTCTGCTCAAAAGGTTAATACCACATGAGTTCTACATTTGTGACCCATCGCTTAACCTGTTCCTTAAGTTCCAGTGACAGTTCTGTTTTCTCGTGATGTTAGTTGAATCCATCGAATTTAATATTCACCACAAATACAAAAATAAGGAACTGCAGATAGATACAAAGTGCTGGAGTAACTGAGCGGGACAGGCAGCATCTCTGGAAAGAAGGAATGGGTGACATTTCAGGGTCGAGAACCTTCTTCAGACTTCAGGAACTGCAGATGCTGATTTACCAAAAAGGACGCAAAGAGCTGGAGTAAGTCAGCTGGTTCGGCAGTTTCCATGGGGAACATGGATGGGTGATGCTTCCTCTTCCTAGCCCTTAACGCCACCAAGACTAAAGAGTTAGTTGTTGACCTATGAAACAAATGGGGGGGGAAACACTATTCCCTACATTCTCAAGAAGGGTCCAAACTCGAAACGTCACCCATCCACATTCTCGAGGGAAGCTGCCTGACGCGCTGAGCTACTCCTGCACTTTGTGTCCATTCACCACCAATATATGGACACAATCGTCAACATTTCTGGTTTTAAAATTATTAATTCATCCCCCCCCCTCGCCCCACTTGCATACAGCAAGGAAAATCTACATATTGGCCGACAAGCAGTTTAATATTTGAAAGTGAAAGCTACATTCACGGATGTCAACAAAATAGAGAGAGTACAGAGAGATTTACTAGAATGTTGCCAGGGTTCCAGCAACTATGTTTACAGAGAAAGGTTGAACAAGTTAGGTCTTTATTCTTTGGAGCGCAGAAGGTTAAGGGGGACTTGATTGAGGTCTTTAAAATGATGAAAGGGATAGACAGAGATGACGTGGATCCGTTTTTTCCCATTGAGGGTAGGGAAGATTCAAACGAGGGCATGACATGAGAATTAAGGGACAGAAGTTTAGGGGTAACGTGAGGGGGAACTTCTTTACTCAGAGGGTGGTGGCTGTGTGGAATGAGCTTCCAGCAGAAGTGGTGGAGGCAGGATCGATTTTAACATTTAAAAGTAAAGTGGATAGGTATATGGACGTGAAGGGAATGGAGGGGTATGGTCTCAGTGCAGGTAGATGGGACTAGGGGAAAACAAATGGTCGGCACGGACTGGAAGGGCCGAGAGGGCCTGTTTCCGTGCTGTAATTGTTATATGGTTATTTTGGAACCTCACAGCCACCATTTGATCCAATGTATCAGTTGATCTCTGCTCTGGAAGTGCCTTCTAATATTTTTATATTCATTCATGGGGTATGAATGTTGTAGTTTTGAGATTTAGTTTAGAGATACAGCGCGGAAACTAGCCATTCGGCCCACCGAGTCCACATCGACCAGCGATTCCCGTACACTACCTTTATCCTACACACTGGGGACCATTTACAATGACACCAAGCCAATTAACCTACAAACCTGCACGTCTTTGGTATAACCATATAACAATTACAGCACGGAAACAGGCCCTCTCGGCCCTTCCAGTCCGTGCCGACCATTTGTTTTCCCCTAGTCCCATCTACCTGCACTCAGACCATACCCCTCCATTCCCTTCACGTCCATATACCGTATGTGGGAGGAAACTGGAGCACCCGGAGAAAACCCACCTGGTCACGGGGAGAACGAACAAATTCTGTACAGTCAGCTCCAGTAATCAGGGCCGAATCCGGGTCTCTACCGCTGCACTGCCGTGCTGCCCTAAAGATAACATCAAAGATAACATTTTGACATGCAACAGAAGATGAGAAAAAAAGAGATATTTCTCCCACCCCCCTCGCCTGAAAATACTGTTTCTGCAATGAAAGTAGTTGCAGAATACCATTGGATTGAGGTTGTGACTTGGCGATGACAAGGAATTGGGGATGTGTTTCTAAACCAAGTATAAGTTGGCCGTAGCAAAAGGGTCGTTCAGTTGGGATTGCATCTGATTGCTGACTCTTGTTTTCCTGGTACGTCTCTTCACAGTTAGATAGGTTTAAGGAGCCACCTGCCTTTGGGCCAATGTGTGACTTGTTGTGGTCAGATCCTTCAGAGGACTTTGGAAATGAGAAAACACAAGAACACTTCAGTCATAATACAGTGCGGGGATGCTCCTACTTCTACAGGTGAGGCAGACCCATGATTTATTCTACGCATTAAATCACGGATTTCCTTCTTTTAAGTAAACTTATTCATTGCACACTTTTTTTGTTTCAGCTATCCAGCTGTTTGTGAATTTTTACAAAACAATAATTTGCTATCGATTATTCGAGCTCACGAAGCCCAGGATGCAGGGTAAGAACATTTACATTTAATCGATAAATAAAATAAATAGACACATTTTCAATGCAAACACCTATACTTGAAAATAAAAATGTTAGAAATACTCGGGAGGTGCGGAGGCATCCCTGGAGAAACAGTCTAGTTATGAGGTCAAATACAATGCACAAAGTGCTGGGTTAACTCAGCGGGTCAGGCAGCAATTCTGGAGAACATGGATTAGCGATGAACATGGACCCTTCTTCAGATTTCAGAATTTTGATGTCGATGATCTTCTGTCAGGAATAGGAAAAGTTAGAAATCAAATATTTGTCATTTCATAGAGACATTCGTGCTCTGTGTCATTTAGCCTCTGTGGGTCCGTAGTAAGCTACCAACATTTGTTCTACCCACTACCTCTTCTGTGCACCCTAAAGCATCTAGGTCTCTAACATTTCCAAAGACCTGAGTTTCATACTGTCGTCGGGTGTTGTCTGTGTGGAGTTTGCATGTTCTTCCTCTGACCCTGTTCATTTTTTCTGGGTGCTCCGGATTCCTCTCACATGGTTCAATGTTTACTTTATTATCACGTGTACCGAGGTACAGTGAAATACTTATTTTGCTGACGGCTGAGCGGGACTATCACTGTACATGAAGCGCCATCCCCCAGTTAGCACAGGATGTACAGAGCAGCCCATTCAATCCATATGCAAGGGGAACCATTTTGGTGCCATTTCCCAGTCCCAGCTGCAGCCGGCCACAAAGGCCCGTTGCAGCCATCGCCTCCATTCCGGTCGTCCCGCGAACTGTTGTTTCTCTCCATGCACATACCTTCACATCCCAAAGACGTCCAGGTCCGTAGGTTGATGCAGGTTATGTATGTCAATTAGCCTCCATAAATTGACCCTGCTGTGTGACGAAAAATAATCTTCCTAATCAATTAAACTATGCCTTCCCTAAAGGGAATGGATGCGAATGGGGAAATAAGATAGAAACTAGTGTGAACTGGTGATGATCAATGGTCAGTGTGGACTCAGTGGGCCGAAGGGCCTGTTTCCATGCTGGATTTCTAAACTAAACTGAACTAGTTCAAACAAAAGGTGGACACAAAATGTTGGAGTAACTCAGGCAGCGTCTCTGGAGATAAGGAATGTGTGACGTTTCGGGTCGAGACCCTTCTTCAGAGATGTCGGGAGTGGGCGGGAAAGAGATAGAATATAGTCGGAGACAGTAAGACTGGTGGGAGAACTGGGAAGGGGAGGGGATGGAGAGAGAGGGAAAGCAAGGGCTATTTAAAGTTAGAGACATCAATGTTCATACCACTGGGGTGTAAACTACCCAAGCGAAATATGAGGTGCTGTTCCTCCAATTTGCACTGGGCCTCACTCTGTCAATGGAGGAGGCCCAGGACAGAAAGGTCAGATTGGGAATGGGAGGGGGATTTAAAGTGCTGAGCAGCCGGGAGATCAGGAAGGTTAAGGCGGACTGAGCGGAGGTGTTCAATGAAACGATCGCCGAGCCGCCGCTTGGACGTGCCGATGTACAGGAGTTGGAACAGTTAATAAATAGATGAGGTTGGAGGAGGTGCATTTAAACAAAAAGATCATTGACCTGAAACATTAACTCTTTCTGACTACAAATGTGTGTCGATGTGACCTGATAAATATTTCCAGCATTTTCTGTGTTTTATTTGAGATTTCCACCATCTGTGGCTTGTTATATTCACTCTGTTTAAGATATAGGTTTAAATAAGATTCCACACAGTATGTACATTGGATCATTGAACCATGAATTTATAATTTTTATAACTTGAGAAGATGAAAGGATGGGATGTTGATTTATAATGAACTGTGCTGGTGTTGATATTTTAAAAATCGTTCATAAACCTGTCCGATAGAGGTATTACATGGTGCTGAAACCATGGAGTGGCACAAAGCATACCGGCTCTGCTAATTTGTTTCGGATTCGTCTTGTCAACAGAAATGTGGCTGCATTCTACCCTAATATCTTTGTGTTACTGTGTGTGTAAAACCAGGTAATTTTGTGCTCCTGACGACAATATCTGGTTAAATATGGGCTGGGTTGAGTTAGACTTTTGATGCACTTTATAAGTCAATTAACATCTGGTGTAGAGCCAATTAACATCTGGTGTAGAGTTTTACATGGAAATAGCCACGTGAGTTTTCAGCTCTTATGGAGCCAATCCTCTTATTGGTGAACTTAATTCCTGATACATTACCATTGGAAAATTCACAGCACTAACCTGTGTACCAAGATGGCAAAAATTATATTTGGGGGCGACACAGTGGTGCAGTGGTAATTGCTGCCTTACAGCGCCAAGGACCCGGGTTCAATGCCGACTACAGATGCTGTCTGTACGGAGTTTGTATGTCCATGTGAGCGCGTTGGTTTTCTCCAAATGCTCCGGTTTCTTCCCTCACTTCAAAGACGTACAGGCTTGTAGATTAATCGGCTTCAGTAAAATTATAAAGAGTGTAGTTAGTGCTAGTGTACGGGGTGATCGCTGGTCGGCGTGGTCTCAGTGAGTCAAAGGGCTTGTTTTCTCACTGTATCTCTAAAGTCTAAATCTTCTAAATCTCGTACAAACAACATGCATCACTGATATGGGGAATGCATTACAATAACCTTTGCAATGTTAGTTTCAATTTACAAATGTTCATACATTAAGGCAGTAGTTGGAGCTGATTTTTGATCTCTCAATGTTATAATACATTGTGAACTGTAAGTGCAAAGTTGCAGCTTCAAACACCATTTCTATTTTTGCAACTAAATATCCAGAGGTAAGCGAGCATCGGACACTGCATTTGGAATCTATAAGCTATGGGGTTAGCTGGATCACGTTCAATGTGACTTTGCTACGTTTCACAGTCGTGGGAGGGCATAGTTTAATATTGCATCTCTTAATTCAGCAATTGATTAGGAAGATTATATTTCATTACAGTTTGATTGGCATTTATATTCTTCAAGTCTTCGGTACTCATAAATGTCACACGGTCTCTACTTGAAATTGACCCTTCCGTGGGCTGATTGGTGCATCTTGATTGCATCTTCAAGTCCTCTTATTATATTTCTGTTTCATCAGCAATCGTTTCTGTTCTGTTCAACTGTCAACTGATACTTGTCCTTCAAGAGCTCGTATTGCAAAGTTGTCCTGAGTGCTAAATCTCTTTGAAGTGAACTGAATTTTGCCAAGATTGTAATGCTTTCTAATTTCCCCTTCCGTAAATCTAATTTACTTTTTCCTCAGCATAACTGGAGGACAAGGGTGAATTAACGTGACTGATATCTCATCTAGATGTAGAGTCACCAAAGAGTCATATAGCATGGAAACAGGCCTTTCGGCCCAACTTGCCCATACCAACCAAGATACTGCATTTATACTAGTCCCATCTGTCCATGATCGGCCCTCTAAATCTAAATGTAGTCTTAAGGGCCTGTCCCACTTGGCGATTTCTTCAGCGACTACCAACATCATTGACTGATGTATCAGGTCATCAAAAAATATGCAGCGTGATGACGTATGGCGCAGCGGTGAAGCGGCGTGACGATGTTTGACACGCGGTGTTTTTTCAAGCGTTGCAACATTTTTTTTGTCGCCGCTAGATTTTGAAATGATATGACGCCGGCTGTCGCCAAGTGGGACAGGCCCTTTACTTCACAATCGTTCTTTCTTTGAGGCTAGAATGCTGCAACAATATATCATCTCGACTGCAAGCTGTTTTGTCTCCAGAATCCATGAAAGTTGACCATTATGATAAGGCAAAAGAAGGCCAAAGCATTACCATCCCACTAAGTTGTTAAGCTACAATTACTATCAGCAGCTGTTGGTGTGTTCACTTGAGTTTGCAAAGTCAGTGGTCCTCTGGTGCTGCCGAGCAGGGTTTTAAGGAGACAATTACTTCTCGGTGGCGCAACAGCAGAGCTGCTGCCTTACAGCACCAGAGATCCGGGTTCGACAATGACTTTGGGTTCTGTTAGTAAGGAATTTGTATGTTTTCCCTGTAACTTGGTTTTCTTCAAGTCCTCCCACACTCCAAAGACGTGCCCGTTTGTAGGTTAAATGACCCTCTGTAAATTGTCCGTAGTGTGTAGGATAGTGAAAGTGTGCAGGGTGATCGCTGAACAGTGGGCCGAAGGGCCTGTTTCCATGCTGTACCTCTATCTTTCTAAATCTCATCTATGGCTCTGCACCATCTATATGGCAGCCAGGAGTAACTGGTGCAGGCTGGTGTTGAGAGATTAATCTACAAGATCACATCTGTGACAATCACAGACAAGTTTCTTTATACGACTGCTGGTAAAATACTCATAGTTCTGTTAAAAAGACTGATCACTCACCTTGAGGGAGACCTACTTCCATAAAATTGTGGTTTCCGCAAAGGGCCTGAAACAGTAGACTTCACGACAAAACCACTCCATGAGAAGTACTAAAGAATAAAACTACAGCCAATTCACCATGCTGAGAACTATATTCTGCACTCTGATTTTTCCCTTTGTTATACCTGTTGTACCTGAGTTTGGCTTGATGTATTTATGTATAGTATGATTTGATTGGGTAGCATGCAAAACAAAGCTTTTCACTGTACCTCGATACACCTGACAATTATATCTCTGATCAGCTTCATATAGCATTGAAACAGGCCTTTCGGCCTAACTTGCCCATGCCCAAGACCAAGCTAACTTGACATTGTGTGTCAATGGGCCTATTCCTGTTCTGTACTCTTCAATGTTCCATGAAGGTGTATATCTATCATGTGTTGATATACTTTATGCTTGCAAGGCAAGTCGCTGTTCATCAGACATGCAAGGCAGCTTAATCACTTTCACATAACCTGTCTGCAAAACATTTCACATCAAGTCAAGTATTTGGGGCAGCACGGTGCCACAGCGGTAGAGTTGCTGCCTCAGTGCCAGAGACCCGGGCTGTATTCTTACCACAGGCGCTGTCTCTACGGAGTTTCTGCATTCTCCCTGTGGCTGCGTGGACTTTCTCTGGGTGCTCCAGTTTCCTCCCACATTCCAAAGACGTGCATGTTTGGAGGTTAATTGGCCCTCTGTAAAATTGTTCTTCGTGTGCAGGAGAGAACTAGTGATTGTTGGTCGACATGGACTCAGGTGAGGCCAAAAGGCCTGTTTCTGCGCTGTATTTCTAAACAAATCTCTAAGACAAGATTCTACAATAGACAACCTCCCCAACACCGACACACTGCCTAAAGAATCAAAGGTCATGAAGGCAAGACATGTCAGAAAGATGACTGATGACAGAACACTAACGCAACTGCTTTCTGGAGCGATGACTGAGGGCAAACATTTCCGTGGTGGATCGAGAAGGAAATTGAAAGACGCTCATAGAACAATAAATTTGGCGGCCAGCATAAAAAGCGATGCCTGAACAATTGAGGAAGCTCGGACGGTGGAAATTAAAGAGCAAAAGAGAAGTTCAATTCAAGAAGTGCTGATACTACAGTGTCCCAACACCTGGGTGAAAGGAACTTTTGATCCAGATTAGTCTGATCAACCACTTCCGCAGAAATCACAAAAAAAAACTTGATGTAATGTTGCATTTTCAATATAGAGTACTTGACTGTAGCGGCACATTTTTATATCGTTCAAAAGATTACTCCCTCTAGCCACTAAAGAGACTACATGGCTTTAGGAGAATGTCGTAATACGCATGCGAGCTCTCCGTGAGACCTTCAAAGCTTCTTCACAGATAAATCTTCATCACACAGTCTTTTGATCAATAGTTTCCTTATTGTTGAAGAAAAACAATAAGGTATACATCCGACCTTATACTCTGACTCGTACAATTTAATCTTCGTCAAACTCCAGCATTTCGCTTTAAACGTTGGAAAACTCCTCTTGTCTCGGCAAAACTTCACATGGTCGAAGGGTGTTCCTTCTCCATGTAGCTCCGAGCTAAACTAAAAACAAATCTTCTGCGCAAGAAACCCAGCACCAGCATGCCCTTGACTACGTCATAAATCCCACCCACATAATAACGGGCAGTCTAAAATTTATAGACAAATGCCATAATTAATGACACACAAAATAAGTCAAATCGCCAAGACGTTAACTACTGAGCTGTATCGGACAACTTCAATATTCTAAAATTGCAATCTTGCCCACAAAATAAATATAGACTAGAAGCCATCATCTTATTCGAGGATGTGACAAACAAATCAAATATTAAACAGCGTGTTACTTTATCAGTATTCTAGCTGGGCAAAGATTGGGGGGATGGGGGGGGGGGGGCAGTCCTAGCCCAGTCTACCCCACTCCAGAAGGGAGAGGAGGTGTACAGTTTGATAGCCACAGGGAAGAAGTACTGCATCTTTGTGGAACCAGGCTGTTGCTGAAGATGCTCCTCAGGTTTCCAGTATGTCATGGAAGGGGTGAGCTGTATTGTCCAGGATCCTCTGCAGTTTGAGGAGCATCCTCCCCTCCAAGATCATCTCCAGTGAATCCAACCCTTCAGCCTTCCTGATGAGCTTGCTAATTCTGTTGCCGTCCGCGGCCTTCGCCCTGCTGCCCCAGCACACGACAATGAAGACGATGGCACTGGCCACCATCGACTGGTAGAACATCTGCAGTAACATCTTACTGCAGACGTTGAAAGAGTGGAGCCTCTTCAGAAAGTACCGCCGGCTCTGTCCCTTCTTGTACAGGGCCTCAGCGTTCCTGGACTAGTCCAGTTTACTGTCCAGGTAAACGCCAAGGTACTTGTACTCCTTGGTAAACTGCACATTCACACCCTTGATGGAGACGGGGCAGGGGTGCACCTCATCTCCTTTTGCCCTACTGAGTGTGCGCCAACCAGCGATCACCCTGACAGACAGCACCCAGAGCAGGATCAAACCTGGGTCTCTATCGCTGTGCCGATTGTCCAGATACTTCTTAAATGTATCAGGTGGTATGTTAGAAACATAGAAAATAGGTGCAGGAGTAGGAGTAGGCATTCGGCCCATTGAGCCAGCACCGCCATTCATAATCAATCACAATCACAATCGCAATAATACTTTATTAGCCATGTATGTTTTGCAACATACGAGGAATTTCAGTTGCCAAGTCAGTTATACAATAAAAAGCAACGGAACTCACATTATACATTTTAACATAAACATCCGCCATTATTCCTCCACATTCCTCACTGTGATGGAAGACGAAAAAAAAGTTCAAATCTCTTCCCTTCGATATGATCATGGCTGATCATCCAGAATCAGTACTCTGTTCCTGCTTTCTTCCCATATCCCTTGAATCCGTCAGCCCTGTTCCAGATTGCAACCGCCCTCTAGGTGAAAGTGTTCTTCCTCTGATCCTGCCTGTACCTTAAACCCTTCGACCTTAATCACAGGGAAAAGTTTCTTTCTTTCTCTCCTCTGTCTCCTCCAAGGATTTTTCTTTCAGGCTTCCTCTCTATGTTGGAGAACACTATTAAAGAATAAAGATGCTGAACCATTTTGACTAAATCCATCATCAAAATTACCCTTACACGAATGATATTGTTTTAAAAAAATAAGACATTGGAACGGGAAGAATAACACATTTAATAATTGAAAATGGTTCAGATGTATCTTTAATTTTATTGGCAAAATTTAGAATTATAGCAGATTAAATCTATTAGGGCCTAGTGGACGATGACATCGGAGGCCTGGATTGCCTCAGTACAGAGGGGGAACATGTAGGGGAAAAAGACAGAGACTTTAAGTCTTTTGCCTTCCACCACAGTGAGGAGGTGCCTGGTGAACTCACTGTGGTGGATGTTAAATATGTGTTTATTGTGTGTTTTGTTTTAATTTATTACATGTTATGACTGCAAGGTAACAAATTTCGTTCAGACCGAAAGGTCTGAATGACAATAAAGGAATCTGAATCTGAATCTAAATCTGAATTTCAGAATATTGAAGTTGCCTCAGTAATCCA
This sequence comes from Okamejei kenojei, assembly GCA_035221665.1. Classification (NCBI taxonomy): domain Eukaryota; kingdom Metazoa; phylum Chordata; class Chondrichthyes; order Rajiformes; family Rajidae; genus Okamejei; species Okamejei kenojei. The sequence continues at coordinate 9,724,327 of CM069165.1, forward strand.
GTAGTCCATATCGAAAATGCAACATATTATTTACTTCACAATGTTCAGAGAGTTTAGTTTGGAGACACGGCTTGGATACGGGCCCCTTGGCCCAGCAGGTTTATCGACTAGTTTTCTGTTATCCCACTTTCTCATCCACTCCGTACACACCAGGGGCAATTTATAGAGGGCCAATTAACCTACAAACCTGCGCGTCTTTGGGATGTGGGAGGAAACCGGAGCACCGGGAGGAAAGCCACGCAGTCACAGGGAGAACGTACAAACTGCGCACAGATAGCACCTGAAGTCAGGATGGAACCCAGGTCTCTAGCGCTGTGAGGCAGCAACTCTACCAGCTGTCATCGTGCCATATGTCTGTTTTGTTTTTACATTGTTTTCAGTTCATTTAATTCAGAGCTGCCAAGTAGTACAGATTTTCCGTATTTTGTACGGAAATGTGATAAGAACACGGATGTATGGATTTGCTTTGTAAGATACGGATTTTTTTTAAATCGGTCCGACTTCCTGTTTCATTTTGCTGCTTAAAAAATGCAAGGATATCAAAAGTCATACTGTAACTATAAAAATTATAGCAGATTAAATCTATTAGTATTTTACATGTCAAGATCTGGATGATTATTTTTGTAAGCTTTGATCTGCCTGTCCCTTCAACAGGTTTAGCGAGTGGAAATTTAAACCAACAGCGCTATGGGTTCTAATTATAGCACTACCTGCTGGAGCGCTATTGCCTTTACACACAGCGCTATGGGCTTTACACATTGTGCTATGGCCGCAGCGCTATGGGTCACAGATTGTTCGGGGAGGGAGAAGGAGAGAGGGTGGGAGAAAAAAAGGAAGGAGAGAGGAGAGAAGAGAGGGATTGAAAGGAGGAGAGAGGGTGGGAGGGAGGGAGAGGGAGAGAGGGAGAGAGAGGGAGGGAGGGAAAGAGAGCGAGGGAGGGAGGGAGAGGGAGGGAGGGAAAGAGAGCGAGGGAGGAAGAGAGAGGGAGGTAGGGAAAGGGAGGGAGGGAGAGGGAGGGAGGGAAAGAGAGCGAGGGAGGGAGAGAGAGGGAGGTAGGGAAAGAGAGCGAAGGAGGGAGAGAGAGACTTCCAAAATGGCTTCTACATCATCATCTGATGCTAAATGCAGGAAGCAGCCGTTCAAACAGCAGCGTGCAAAGAGATGCCAATGAATGCACTGTCCAGTGAGATGCGTAGACGACGTGTCCATGGGTAGCAACGTTATGCGTTCTTGTACTCTTGCATGGGTATGCCACATAAAAAACACAAAAAAATTCAACACCTCATAAAAATACTGATTTCCTCAGCAAAATACTGATTTTCAGGTACTAGAATACTGAAATGCTCTGACAAAACTTGGCAGCGCTGTTAATTGACAAGGTATGACTCTGACAGTGTAGCTTGGTAGTGGTAAACACTGTACATGCAGTCCCTTATTTTGTGCAGATCTGGCATCCATGGTATTTTCAGTTCCCTGTGTTTACGTAACCAGGGATTGCTTATGGGCAAGTTCATAACATGCCTAGAATGTGTTGAGTATTTATGTGTAGATATGTGACGCAGAGCGCAGAACGGTCTTGACCTGAAACGTCACCTATTCCTTCTCACCAGAGATGCTGCCTGACTCGCTGAGTTACTCCAGCTTTTTGTGTCTATCTTCAGTTTAAATCAGCATCTGCAGTTCCTTCCTACACATCTTCTTCTTCTTCGTCTTTCATACAGCCTAAAGTTGTCGGACAACTTGTTCTATTTGATCTTATTTGATTGTGCACGCCGGGTTGATTGCATTTGTCAAAACAGGGTGGACCACGTGAAGGTTGCAACCTCCCACCCCTCCTACACATCTATGCGTTGTTCTTTATAGTACACAATCCAAAGGCCCAGAATGTGTACACACACTGAACACATTCTGGGCCTTTGGATTGTGTGCTTTATATCATCATTTGTACGGCCCGCTAATTTATGGAAAATCTTCCATCCAATTTGTACAAAGCACATTTTAAGCAGAACACTGATCAATGACTAGCAGTGAGATTGTGTGCAGCACTGCAATATTGGACACAAGCTTAGAAAGATTTAGTACTGCGAAAGGAAGCAACAAGAAATGAAAATTAACTCGATAAATCAAAAGTACTTCATGCCTCAGCAAATATATTTTATAACTAGCTGAATTCTACACACCAGTAGTTTGAATCTCTACTTCATCTTGTTTGCTGCCAGTGAAGTAATAGGAATATTTTGCATGGCTTAAGCACACCGCTGAGATGTCAGCTTGAAATATCCAAGCCCATAAATCCAGTTCAGTGTTTATCCCCTAAGGAGGCATTGCATCTGAAAACAGCCAGTTTCCAGGACCACGGTCAAAGAGGCACGAAGCAGGACAAGTAGATTTGAGGCGCAGTCACTTAAGTGCATCAGGGTCGGGGAGCCTGTAACGTGGCTGCGGTATGGAGAAACAAGGAACTGCAGATGCTGGAATCTTGAGCAAGACACAGAGTACTGGAGTAAAAACAAGGTAGCAGCAACCTCCTCCCCTTCCCTTGCCCAGCCCCAAGCCCAGAGTCCGGGCCAGCTCCAACTCCAGGTCGGGCCGAAGGCCGCCCGCAGTATAGCGCAGTCGAGCGCCGGGCTGGAGGAGGCTGAGCCCATGCTGGCACTCTGGCACATGCGAGGCCGGGGTCCACGCTCCACCTTGGGGTTGTGGATGAAGTGGTAGCGGGTACCATAGGGACAGAAGCCGGTGGTGTGCAAGGTACGGTTTGTACTTGGGGTGGCGGCTGAGGGAGCGCAGCTCGGCCAGGCCATGTGCGAACTGGCACTTGTCACCGTGGCGGCCCATCGGGGGCGGGTTCCTCTGGAGTTGGAGCGGGGTTGGGCTGAAGTTGGCGCTGGCTGTGGGCCTGGGGCCACTGGTGTCATTGGACGGGCTGTCAGTTGGCCCGGCGGGAGAGGCGGAGGTGAGCTGGGGTTAGCGCTTCTCCGTGCTGGCGGTGGGCCTGGGGGCCCGTGTCCCATCGGTCCAGACGTCACTCGAGTCTCTCTCCCCCCTCCCCGGTCTCTTGTGTGGAGTACAGAGGCAAATAAATAAATGATGGGTCTTTGTCCCAATCGTTGCGAGTGGTAATCAGCCTTGTGATTCAAACACAGTCTAACTGCAGCTTTGAGGAGGCTGAGGTTTGATAACGGCTACTATAATTCAGCTAGAATATTAATAAGACCTCATCCTATTTTGTTTAGTTTAGTGTAGAAATACAGCGCGGAAACAGACTATTTGTCCCACCGAGTCCGCACCGACCAGCTATCCCGCACACTAACACTATCATACACACCAGGGACAATTTACATTTATACCAAGTCAATTAACCGACACACCTGTACGTCTTTGGAGGGTGCGAGATCTCAGAGAAAACTGCGCGGTCGCGGGGAGAACGTACAAACACCGTACAGACAGCACCCATAGTCAAGATCGAACCCGGGACTCTGCTGCGGTAAGGCAGTAGCTCTACCACTGTGCCACCTTGCCGCCCTATTCCTGTAATCTAAAACAAAATGTGGGGAAGAACTGGGGAATTGACTTCTTCCTGATAAACATGTGTCCCTCAACTGGACTGCAATTGGTTTCCTGCTCATTCAATTTTATTGCAGTTTGAGGCATTATTTGACAGCAAATCTGCGTACTTCAACCCTAAACTACAATACAATTCAATTCAATTCAATTCAATCTTTAATTGTCATTGTGCAGTGTACAATACAGAGACAACGAAATGCAGTTGGTATCTCCGAAGGGCGATCTCACGAATAAACAATAATTGCGCAGTAGTACGAGTATATACATCTATACATATACAGTGGTATCCGTGCAATTTGCTGGTGATTGGATAGTCCGGGGGGGGGGGGGGGGGGGGGGGGGGGGGGGAGGGGTGGAGACAGGCAGTCATTGGGGTGCAGCGTTGAGAAGTGTGACAGCGCAGGGAAGAAGCTGTTCTTGAGCCTGCTGGTACGGCAGCAGAGGGACCTGTAGCGCCTCCCGAACAGTCTATGGTTGGGGTGTGAGCTGTCCCTGGCGATGCTGTGCGCCCTGCGCAGGCATTATTTACTATGGACAGACTCAATGGAGGGGAGTGAGGAGCCTGTGATGCGTTGGGCGATCTTCACCACCCTCTGCAGAGCTTTCCGGTCGGCGACAGAGCAGTTGCCATACCATACTGTGATGCAGTTGGTAAGGATGCTCTTGATGGTGCAGCGGTAGAAGTTCACCAGAATCTGGGGAGACAGGTGGACCTTATTCAGTCTCCTCAGGAAGAAAAGATGCTGGTGAGCCTTCTTGATCAGCGAGGATGTGTTGTGGGTCCAGGAGAGGTCATCGGAGATGTTGACCCCAGGAACCTGAAGCTGGAGACACGTTCCACCTCCGTCCCGTTCATATGGATGGGGTTGTGCGTGCAGCCTCTCGATCTCCTGAAGTCCACAATGAGCTCCTTGAGCTCCAGTGAATAAGCAGATCAGCAATGTTGTCAAATCTGTGCACCTCAACTTTGTTTTCATAGTCTGCATATTTTGCGGTGAAGGACATTTTTGTACACTGTTTTACTGTGTCCATTGCCCGTGTAATTTATTACGAGCAAGGAAGATGGCTTCATTTTTAATGCTAACTACAAATATATTTGTGTCTACAGCTACAGAATGTACAGGAAAAGCCAAACAACTGGGTTCCCATCATTAATTACAATCTTTTCTGCACCAAACTACCTAGATGTCTATAACAATAAAGGTAAGTTTGAATCAACCTCCACAGATTTGCATGTTTGGTATTTACTTTTTATCGTTATGGAATAACGGTCCACCATCGATTTTCCGGCACCCTTGGTTCCAGAGCCTTTCCGGATTTTCCATTTTGCCGGACCAACAGAGGTCACGGCTTGCGGGAGGATTCCAAAGGTACCAGAATGTAGGCTGCTGGGGAGCCGAGATACTTGTCTGCAAAGTCGGTCGCAGACGTTGGCTATGGGGAAAGGTTCTGCCAGCTTCAGCTGGGCCAGAGTTCCAGAGCCCTGGCCGCAGGGGGCAAATTCGACCCGCCGATCGCCACGGGCTTCCCGATGTGGTTGAGATTGGTTGCCTTACCCAGCCTAGGGGGATGTCTGGGGGGGGGGAGATTTCAAGTTTGCTCCCATAGTTTTGTCTGGATTAAAGGAGGCACCGGACCACCAGTTACTGAACATTCGGTGGTGGACCTGTATGTGTGAACAAGCCTCACTAGTTGTCAGTCATCCACATACTAATCCTGTGCTTATGTCATTTTACTCTCCCTGCATTCCCATCCACGGCTCCCCCCACCACTAGATTCTACCCCGTGAGGTGCAATCTATGACAATTAACCCACAAATCTTTGGGGTGTGGGAGGAAACCCCAGCACCCGGTGAAAAGCTATGTGGTCACAGAGAATGTACAAACTCCATAACTGGAGGTCAGGATTGTACCTTGGTCATTGAAACTGTGAGGCAGTTGCTTCACTCAATGCCCACTATGCTGCCATGTTCCCTGTTAACCCTGATGGCTCATACACTGTGTCTGTACACTACAGCTGTGTGTACCAGGAGAATGTGAGAAAAGGAACAGCAGATGCTGGTTTATACCGAAGATAGACACAAACTGCTGGGGTGTGGGTCTCTGATGATGCTGGCTGCCTTTTTGAGGCAGCGACTTCTGTAGATTCCCACAAAGGTTGGGAGGTCAGACCCCGTGATGGGGCGGGCAGTAAGTGTCCAACACTTTGTCATCTCCATCGGTCCTGGGTGTGCACATTGCTTTACGCAGCAATATTTGGTACATCATATAGGACGCAGCCCAGGCCATCACACAAACCAACCTCCCTTCCATTGACTCCATCTACACTTCACGCTGCAGCAAGGCCACCAGCATAATCAAGGACCACTTACCCGGGTCACTCCCTCTTTGCCCTTCTCCCCAGCTGTTATCAGGCAACTGAACCATCCTACCAAGAACTAAAGAGCAGTCCTGACCTACTATCTATCTCATTGGAGACCGTGGGACTTTCTTTGATCGGACTTTACCGGACTTTATCTTGTACTATATAATCATATATAACCATATAACAATGACAGCATGGAAACAGGCCATCTTGGTCCTTCTAGCCCGTGCCAAACACTTATTTTCACCTAGTCCCATCCACCTGCACTTGGACCAGAACCCTCCATTACCTTTCCCGTCCATATACCTATCCAATTTATTTTCAAATGATAAAATCGAACATGCTTCCACCACTTCCACTGTGAGTTCATTCCACACAGCTACCACTCTCTGAGTAAAGAAGTTCCCCCTCATGTCACCCCTAAACCTCTGTCCCTTAACGTTACTAAATGTTATTAGCATTATTCCCTTAGTGTATCTGTATACTGTTGGTGGCTAGATTGTTGTTTAGTTTAGTGATACAGCACGGAAACTAGGCCCTTCAGCCCACCGAGTCTGCGTTAACCAGCGATCCCCGCACACTAACACTATCCTACACATACTAGGGACAATTTATAATTTCACCTACAGTAGAATTTAGCCTACAAAACCTATACATCTTTGGAGTGTGGGAAGAAGCTGGAGCACGCAGATCCGTGTAAACGGGAGAACGTAAAACTATGTACAGACAGCACCCGTAGTCAGGATTGAAATCAGGTCCCTGACGCTGTAAGGCATCGACTCTACCACTGCACCACCGTGCTGCCCCTATTGTGTGATTGTAATCATGTATTGTCTTTCCGCTGACTGGTTAGCTCGCAACCGAAGCTTTTCACTGTACCTCGGTGCACGTGGCAATAAACTGAACTGAGAAACCGCTGTATATTACAGCTGCTGTATTGAAATATGAAAACAATGTGATGAACATCCGTCAGTTCAACTGTTCGCCACATCCCTACTGGCTGCCCAACTTCATGGACGTCTTCACATGGTCACTCCCATTTGTCGGGGAAAAAGGTATAGCTATTGCACACTAATATTACCAAAGATAAATTTAAAACATTGACAAAGTAACATTTTGCAGCATGTGACAAAGATAAATAAACTTCAATTAAACAATGGTCTTTTTCCCATGCAGTAACAGAGATGTTGGTTAACGTCCTCAACATCTGCTCAGACGATGAGCTCATGTCTGAGGGAGACGATGCCTTTGACGGTAGGAGAATATATTTTACTTAGAGGGCATCTGCCTCTCTTTATAATGGGTGCTGGCTCCGTAAGAGTCTGGGGAACGTGCCGTCGCGCTCAGGGCTGTTAGTGTGTCCACTTGCGCCTGCACTGCACAAGTGGACGTCATGTGGGCGCTTGAAGAAAAATGATTTGCAGTGCGTTCCGTAAACAACGTTTTGACTTGCTCAACCCATCTGCTGAAGAGTTTCCTAAAACAAGGTTCCTCCGGCCAGCTTTCAACAGACCACCCCAAGTTTGCTCATACAATTGAAGCAGGAATCCTGTTGGTATATTAGCAGTCAATGGATGTGTTGATATCCATTGCTGTTGGGTATAAAGTGACTTTGAGGCGTTATGCGCAGCTCTATGTTGGTTCTCAACTACTAGGTAACTGTGAATGCTTGAAGCATTTTCACGATGGATACGATTCTGGTTTATTTTCATTGCTACTTCACTGATGAATCTATAATCCTTGCTAGCTGTGGGTGAAATCATTTGTACTGACTGGATGATGTTAAAACCATTCTTGCTATCAGCATGGGCTTGGAGCTGTTGCCTGGGGTGGGCTTTGGGACCATTCATTGGCTGCCTGGGTGGGCTTTGGAACCATTCATTGGTTGCCTGGGTGGGCTCTGGGACCGTTATTGGCTGCCTGGGTAGGCTCTGGGGGCCGTCATTGGCTGCCTGGGTGGGCTCTGGAGGCCACCATTGGCTGCCCGGGTGGGCTCTGGGGGCCGTCATTGGCTGCCCGGGTGGGCTCTGGGACCGTTATTGGCTGCCTGGGTAGGCTCTGGGGGCCGTCATTGGCTGCCTGGGTGGGCTCTGGGACCGTCATTAGCTGCCTCGGTGGGCTCTGGGGACCATCATTGGCTGCCCGGGTGGGCTCTAGGGGCCGTCATTGGCTGCCCGGGTGGGCCCTGGGGGCCCTCATTGGCTGCCCGGGTGGGCCCTGGGGGCCCTCATTGGCTGCCCGGGTGGGCTCTGGGACTGTCATTGGCTGCCTGGGTGGGCCCTGAGGGCCGTCATTGGCTGCCCGGGTGGGCTCTGGGACTGTCATTGGCTGCCTGGGTGGGCCCTGGGGGCCGTCATTGGCTGCCTGGATGGATGAGGCTGTTCATTGGATGTGTAGAAAGGAATGCAGATGCTGGTTTAAACCAAAAAGCTGGAGTAACTCAACTGGACGAGCAGCATCTCTGGAAAGAAGGAATCTGTGACGTTTTGGGTCAAGGAAGGGTCTCGACCCAAGATCACCCATTTCTCTTATCCAGACATGCTGCCTGTCCCCCTGACTTACTCCAGCATTTTGTGTCTATCTGCTGTTCATTGAATGTCCGGCTGGGTTCACAGCAATTCATTGGGTGTCTGGCTGGATTTAGGACTTATCACAGACTCTATTGGTTAGGGGAACATACTTCATATCTTTCTTTGGATTTTGCAACATTTCCACAGGTTTTCAGTCAAATTTATTAGATTTTTTTTTTTTACTGCTGACCTTATCAGAATTCTGTCCAGATCACAGATGCACAGAATCTCTTCTTGCCCAGAGGACCAGAGGACATAGGTTCAAGATGAAGGGGAAAAGATTTAATAGGAATCTGAGGGGTTACCTTTTCACACAGAAGGTGGTGGGTCTAGGGAACAAGCTGCCAGAGGAGATAGTTGAGGCTGGGACTATCCCATCGTTTAAGTAACATTTAAGACAGGTACGTGGATAGGACAAGTTTGGAAGGATATGGACCATGCGCAGGCAGGTGGGACATGTTGGCTGGTGTGGGCAAGTTGGGCCAAAGGTCCTGTTTCCACACTGTATCACTCTATGACTATATAGCTTTGTTTTTGAAATGCATTTTGTAGTTCTGCAAAATGTCAACGTTGATGAGGTTATTCTGATTTTTTTTTTTAATGAATCGAGAACCACAGCGTTTTGTGATACTGAATCACTCAGGATGGCTTTGATCTGTGGCCTGATTTGGCCGTGGACATTATTTGAGCAGCTTTGCAGGTGATTTTAGTTTTCCCGGCTAAGAAAAGCACAAATTTCGCTCATTGTTGCCACCTGGTGACCTCTGGTGGAATTTACATCTCTTAAAGCTGGGATCAGATTTGGCAAGATCCCCGTCACAGTTTAATAGTCTGCAGACAAATAATGGTTCCTACATGAAGCATGACCACTTGGACGGGGATCAAAGTGCCCAAGTAAATGTTTTCAAGTTAGGAACAAAGACTGAACAAAACCCAACTCATTGGCTGGTTATTCTTAGCATAAAAATGTACTTAAAGTGGTCTGAGTCAAGGATAATGAGTTACGGGATTTTAACTAAAATACCTACAATATTTAATATTTCAGTATGTAACTTTTATTTTTATTTACAAATAGGCACGGCTGCAGCTCGGAAAGAGATCATCAGGAACAAGATTCGAGCCATTGGTAAAATGGCCAGGGTGTTCTCAGTGCTCAGGTGAGAGTCTGTAAACTTTGGGCCAGTTCTCAACTTGTTCTTGGCTTTCTCTCTCAGGGAAGAAGGGTCTATTAGGCTACCTGCCGTTTTTAGATCCTTTCTTATTATCCCCTTTTCTGTCATCAGCTGACAGGAGTTAGTTTGAAAAAATGTGTGGGAAAGAACTGCAGATGCTGGTTTAAATCTAAGGTAGACACAAAATGCTGGAGTAACTCAGCGGGACAGGCAATATCTCTGGAGAGAAGGAATGGGTGGCGCTTTGGATCGAGACCCTTCAGTCTGAAGAAGGGTATGTCGGTCAGAAGAAGGGTCTCGACCTGAAACATCACCCATCCCTTCTCTCCAGAGATGCTGCCTGTTCCGCTGAGTTACTCCAGCATTTTGTGTCTACCTAGGAGTTAGTTGGATCTCCGACGCCCTGTCTCAGGGTGGTGAATCTGTGGAATTCTTTGCCACAGACGGCAGTGGAGGCCAAGCCAATGGATATTTATAAGGCAAAGATCGACAGATTCTTGATTTGTGTCGGGGGTTACGGGGAGAAGGCAGGACAATGGGGTTGAGAGGGAAAGATAGATCAGCCATGATTGAATGGCGGAGTAGACCTGCTACTATAACTTTTGAACGTGATCATTTTGGTTGATTGAAAAATACAGCATGGAATAAGGACCTTCGTCCCAGTGTGACCATGGTGACCATTGTTCAATATTATCACCACCTTCGCAACCAGTCCCTACACGCTCGGGGCAATTTTATGACTCTGATTAACCAACAGACCCGCATGCCTTTGGGATGTGGGAGGAAACGGGAAGAAACGTACACAGTTACAAGTAGAACGGCCATACTTCACACAGAGACAACACCCGAGGTCAGGATCGAACTACCTCCTCTGGTGCTGTGAGGCAGCATCTCCACCAGTTGTGCCACTGTGCTGCTCATTTTCATTTATTAAAGTTGTCTTTCATATGGAAGCATCTAGTGGAATCCCACACTGTCACAGCCAGAACGTGCAAACTCCACACAGGTAGCACCCGAGGAGTGACCAGTCTGTGTGGATGTTTGAAAATCCAACCAAAGGCATTTTCTGCCGACAACATTTATTTGCAAGGTTTATTTGCTTCTACCAAATCCCCCAACATTCCCACGATGTGCAGGTTAATTGGCTCTCTGTAAATTGCCTCTAGTCTGTAGGGAATGGGTGAGAAAGTGGGATAATGTAGTCGTTGTGGCTACCCCTCGAGGTTGAGGATGATGGTCTACGTTCTGTTGTTTTTATGGACTCACAGGTGGTTTATGAGTCCAATCCTTGCTTTGAAAGTTCTTTGGCAGTCAGGACAGGTAATTGCAGGTGGCAGATCGGGCTTTGGTTGTTGCTGCCTCTCTTTCCGTTTTCTTCTCTTTTCTTCTAATTCTCCCCATCCCTTGGCTTCGAAGGTCGCTGTTCCTTCTTGGATGATGGTTCGCCAGAGTTTCCTGTCCTTGGCATTGGTTTCCCAATTGTTGATGTCGATTGCACATTTCTTCATGCTGGCTTTTAAGGCGTCTTTGAATCTCTTCTTTTGTCCGCCTCTTTTACATTTGCCTTCTTTAAGCTGGGAGTAGAAGGTTTGCTTTGGTAGACGCTCGTCTTCCATCCAAACATGACCGACCCATCTTAGTTGGTCCTTGATGACGAAGACTTTGATTCTAGATGTTTTTGCATCGAAGGCTTCGATGCTAGATGTGGGATAATGTAGTACTTGTGTGTACTAGTATGAACGGGTGATCGATAGTCGGCATGTATTTGGTGGGCTGAAGAGCCTATTTCCAGGCTGTATCTCTAAACTAAAAAAGGTGCCAGGGGAGAGATGGTTGAAGGATGGATAGAAGAAAGGGAATACCTGCTAGGGGGGCGAACAGAAGATTGTCACAGTGATGAGTGATCCTGTCAGATGGGTTAAGGTAGGGGTGTAGAGGGTGATTATTGCTGCTTAATCTGCATTATATATTTCTAATCAGAGGGTTGTGGGCCACCTGCAGCAGGTCAGACTGTTTTAAGGGAAAGGAAACAACAGCCAATATTGTAGATAGTCATACAGCATGGAAGCAGGCCCTTCGGCCCACCTTGCCCATGCTGAACAAGATGCCCCATCTACAGTAGTCTCCACCGGCTCGCCCATATCCCTCTAAACCTTTCTTATCCATGTACCTGTCCATATGTCTTTTAAATGTTGTAAAATATTCGTTATGCTTGTGCCAGGCTTCATTGCAACAGTGCAGGAGACTACAGAATGAGACGGAGAATTAGAGTTGGAAACAGGATGTTTAGGGTTGCTCCAGATAACTGAACACACGGTCAGAATCACCTAATCTACTTTTGGTATCGCCATTGTAAATGTGACAGCATGTGACATGTAATTGATGTAGTCACCATTATGTCTGGACTGTTATTTCCTTCGGGTATTTAATATTCCATTTTGTATGATTTGTTCAGGTATTTAAATATTCCATTTTGTGTAACTAGTGTATGGGTGGTTGCTGGTCAGTGTGGATGGTGGCCGAAGGGCCTATTTCCACGCTGTATCCCAAAACTAAACTCAATTTTCTTTGCTGTACATTATGCATTACTTGTGAATGTGTTCCCAATGATCCACTTTTGCAGAGAGGAGAGTGAAAGCGTGCTGACACTGAAGGGATTAACACCGACTGGAATGCTACCGAGCGGCGTGCTGGCTGGAGGACGGCAGACCCTACAAAGTGGTAATGATGCATTGCCTCTTCCTGTGCCTCTAGCGGATTGGGGCACCTCGCACTGCTTGACCAGCACACCACATAATGCATGTTGGGAATTTGCAATGCTTTTTAGCACCTGCCTTGGTGGCTGACGTAACGTTACCCGTAACCTGGGCATTTTAAACGCACGCTGTCTGGGTGGGAGATGTGAGAGCCAAATCTTCCCATTAGAAATGAATCTCTTGCTAGCCTTCACTTATGTTTCAAAGCTTCTTCACGTTAGGGGTGTTGATATTTTCAGGAATGTTGATTGTTTTAGCAGAGTCGTCTTGTACACTGTAAACTTTGACATTCAATTATTTTGAACCTTGTGAAATAAAAACTTTCAATGACATCATCTAGATAGACAGCGTCCATAATGTGACCCTTGGATCAACCTTGTCCATACATGGGAATCTAAATTTACCAGTAATACAACCACTTGTCAGTCCAATCCTATGATAACATTATTTTAATTGTGATTAGTGTTTGCTTTACTCGGGGACGAGGAATAAATAAGGAATAGTGGCCTTGGAAGACGTGTCTATATAAATCTGTATTATCCCATACCCGGTGATGTGACACCTAAGTATTTGTCTTCTGTTCCTATTCATGTTAATTGTGTACTGGTATCTCACTGTTGTCAACTTGCCTGACTTTATAACATGCCTTTCCTTCTGCAGATAGAGCTGTCCTCTCTGACTCTGTCATTCATTGTCAGGTGTAGATGCATGTCTGTGCAACTCTGTCAGAATGTCTTTGCTGGGAATGTGTAGTCTGTATATCAATCTTAAATATACACTTTTGGATGGTTGCTTGTGCCAGAATGAGCGTTTGAAACCCTGCTCAAATCCTTTGAGGCTCTATTTCAATGGAAACTCATTCTAGCTTGCGATTCAGCTTCATTAAATTGTGCACAGTTGTGTTATTTCAAAATAAAAATGGTCAATGGAATTCCAATGCTAAACTGGTTTGATTCAAACACATTGCATCACCGGTGGCCATTTTAAATTACTTCATGTCCACTTGGAAGATACTTCAGGAAAAACTGAAGGAAAGTTACTGCCAAGCCCTCTGCCCCCCACATCCAGGCTGATCATCAAGTGCCTCTTTCCCGACAGCACTTGGCTGATTACAGCCTGCTAAACCATAGGCTTTCAAGTAAAAGATTTCTTCAATTAGCTTTATTTTTAGAGGTACAGCATGGAAACTGGCCCTTCGGCCCACCGAGTCCACGCCGACCAACGATCACCCTTACGCTTTACACTAGTCTATCCGACACCCTAGGGACGTTTTTTTTCTACAGAAGCCAATGAACCTGGACACAGTGGTGTGGGAGGAAACTGGAGCAGCCGTGGAAAACCCACGCGGTCACAGGAAGAATGTACAAACTCTGTACAGACAGCACCCATAGTCAGGATCGAACCCGGATCTCCGATGCTGTAAGGCAAGAGCTCTACCGCTGCTCCACTGTGCCGCCTCATTTGAAGGACTTAATATAATGAATACCTGCCTTATGGGGTTCTGATTAATACTGCAATTATAACTCATTTCCCCCCCCCCACCTCCCATCATGCTGAAAGATTCTATACCCTGGAGACTTGAATTGGCTGTTCTGCCCATCTTTCATCCACATCTCTGTGATATCAATAATATCCTACTCCCAGGTTTCCAGCTGATAGAGCTGCTACCTCACAGCGCCAGAGACCCGAGTTCGATCCTGACCTCGGGTGCTGTCTGTGTGGAGTTTGTACATTCTCTCTGTGACCACGTGGCTTTCCTCCGACTGCTTCGGTTTCCTCCCACATCTCGAAGATGTGCAGGTTTGTAGGTTAATTAGTCCCTGCAGAAATAATGTCCCAAGTGAGTAGGAAGTGGATGAGAAAGTGGGATAACATAGAACTAGTGTGAATGGGTGATCGATGGAGAATGCAGCAAAAAAACAGTTTTCATGTTGTATCTCTAAACTAATTAGTTTGTCCTTACTTATATTTGTCTTTTTGCATTAAAATAGATGCAGTATCGTTTTTAATTCCTCCCATTTACCTTGCCACGGGTTTGTATGACCTGACTTTTCTTTTCTTTCTATATTAATTTTCTCACTCCCTACTGTCCTCCAGTTATATTCCACAATGGAATATATGTAATTGTGTGCATGTTTTAGCATTATAGAAGATATCAAGTTCAACTGAAGAGAAACATGTATTTACATTGCCCATCTAATTCATGTCAGAGTACCTGCATCATAGGCCACGTAAAACGTTTCATGTTATGAAACCGTAATGTGAAAATTCCCCCATTACTAGTCATACATCTCTTGACCCCCCTCCCCTTCACCCATAGAATTTCATCACAAGTCTGTAAACTTGGTCTGGTTTAAAATACATATTCCAGATAGACCTGATTTTCTCAAAACAAAGTTTTAAACAAAAATCTTGGAGTTTTTTTCATATGGATTATGCTATATGACAGCACATTCTCCACTTTCTAGAGCTAAAGTCCACTGACGACATTGCTGCAGATATACTGTGCATGCAGCTATATAGATTAGGACTTAATTCCAGATCCCATTCTTGCATTCTTGTATAATTGGTAGACTTTTCTCTTTAAACAACAACGCTTGTTTGAGAAATAGAAAGGTTTTGGCTGTTCCAGTTACATCTAACAGCCTGAAGGAATTCCATTGAAACTGCATTTGACCTGCCTTGGCAGTAAGGTTGATCATTAAATACTCAAGTTAGTTGTAGGACCTTCTGTGTACCAATGATGTCTGCTTCCCCGGAAATACACAGCAGGCTTACTGAGTGGACCCACAGTGTGTCATAATTATAGTGCAGTTTGGATGCGTTGACATTTCATTTACATCAACATTTGGACTGGATATTGTGGAGGTGGAATTAGATTTTGAGGATGGCCACAAATGTGTTTATGCATCATCTGCTGCTTTAATTGAGAGCCTACTCATATCTGAATCATAGCTGTGGGCGTGGGGAATTAAATTTAACACAAGTTGTCCTTAATCATCTGCCCTTTTTCATCCATGTGCTGCCACTAAACATTGTCCAAAACCAGCTTCTCATTTCATATTGTCTCTTGGGTACCCTTCCCCTGCACTAGATCAGGTTGCAATGAAAGTTGATAACGGCAGGAGCGGAGAAAGTGAAGAGAAGATTAAATAGAGCTATTTGAAATAATACAGAGCGGCAGAGGCAGAGTAGCTGCTTCACAGCGCCACAGACCCGGGTTCGATCCTGACTAACCCCGCTGTCTGTGTGGAGTTTGTACGTTCCCCCTGTGACCGCGTGGGTTTTCTCCCACACTCCAAAGAAGCACAGATTTGTGGTTTAATTGCCTTCTGTAAAAATTGTAATTTGTCCCTAGTGTGTAGAATAGTGCTAATGCACATGGTGGTTTCTGGTTGGCATGGACTCGGCCGAAGGGCATGTTTCCACATTGTATCTTTAAATTCTAAACTCTGTAAATTTGATGAATGTAAATAAAGGGAAACTGTTACCATTAGTCAGAGAGTCTAAAAGCAAACGGGACATTTGAGAGGGTGGGAAAATTAGCACAGTTAATGATTGTATATTAATTTACACATGGAACTGAAATGCAGTGCCCGACAGGATGGTGGAAACAGATTCAGATCTAACTTTCAAAAGGAACCGAAGGAAAAAAGTAGAACTTTGGGAAAGGGCAGAGGGAGACACTAACACATCAGTTTACGGAACTCAAATAGACACAGTCTGCTGCATGGCTCTAAGGTGTCATGTCTTTTATTGTTGATCCCAATGGAGTTTGAGACTTTCAAAGCTTTTCCAATATATTAAAAAATAGTACGTTGATTTAAGTATAAGTGACTATAAAAGCTGCTGATTTAAAAGAAATACAACTGAGGTCAGGTGCAATAGTGGCCGGGGTGAGAGGGGATGTGAATACCAAAGTTAAGGCGTTGTATATGAAGTATAAGAATGAAAGTGGATGAGCTTGAGGCTCACTTAGACATTAGGAGGTTTGATGTTGTGGGAATTGCAGAGCCACATGGCTGCAAGGGACAGGGCCTGGGAACTGAATATTCAGGGTATACGTCCTATCAAAAAGACAGACAGGTGGGCAAATGGGGAGGGGTAGCTCTGTTGGTGAAGAGTTAAATTCTGTCCCTTGCGAGGGGTGAATCTACAGGAGATGTAGAATCAGTATGGATAGAACTGAGGAATTGTAAGGGTAAAAATACTCTAATGGGAGTTATCTACAGGCCCCCAAACAGTAGCCTAGATATTGGGTGCAAGTTGAAACAAGAGTTAAAATTGGCATGTAACAAAGGTAATGCTGTGGTGGTTATGGGAGATTTCAATATGCAGGTAGACTGGGAAAATTAAGTTGGTACTGGACCCCAAGAAAGGGAGTTTGTGATCGTATTACAACGATTTAATCGTCAATTTGGAGAAGGGAAAATCGGAAGTGTCCGTATTACAGTTGAACAAAGGGGACTATGGAGCCATGAGGGGGGAGCTGGCCAAAGTTGACTGGAAAGATACCCTAGGATGGATAACAGTGGAACAACAATGGCAGGTATTTCTGGGAATAATACAGAAGGTGCAGGATCGGTTCATTTCAAAGAGGATGAAAGATTCTAAGGGGAGTAAGACGGGACCGTGGCTGACTAGGAAAGTCAAGGCTGGTAAATAAAAAGAGAAGCATAACATAGCAAAGATGAGCGGGAAGCCAGAGGATTGGGAAATTTTTAAAGAGCAACAGAAGATAACTAAAAAGGCAATACGGAGAGAAAAGATGAGGTACGGAGGTAAGCTAGCCAAGAATATAGAGGAGGATAGTAAAAGCTTCTTTAGGTATGTGAGGAGGAAAAACAAGTTAAGGCCAAAGTTGGACCCTTGAAGACTAAAAAGGGAGAATTTATTATGGGGAACAAGGAAATGGCAGATGAGTTGAACAGGTACTTTGGATCTGTCTTCACTAAGGAGGACACAAACAATCTTTCTGATGTACTAGTGGCCAGAGGACCCAGGGTGATGGAGGAACTGAAGGAAATCCACATTAGGCAGGAAATGGTGTTGGGTAGACTGATGGGACTCAAGGCTGATAAATCCCCTGGGCCTGATGGTTTGCATCCCAGGGTTCTTAAGGAGGTAGCTCTAAAAATCATGGACGCATTGGTGATAATTTTCCAATGTTCTATAGACTCAGGATCAGTTCCTGTGGATTGGTGGGCAGCTCATGTTATCCCACTTTTTAAGAAAGGTGGGAGAGAGAAAACAGGGAATTATAGACCAGTTAGCCTGACATCGGTGGTGGGGAAGATGCTGGAGTTAATTATAAAATGTCAAATAGCTGCACATTTGTATGGCAGTAACAGGATCGGTCCGAATCAGCATGGATTTACGAAGGGGAAATCATGCTTGACTAATTTTCTGGAATTTTTTGAGGATGTAACTAGTAAAATGGACAAGGGAGGGCCGGTGGATGTAGTGTGCCTGGACTTTCAGAAAGCATTTGATAAGGTCCCACATATTAGTGGGCAAAATTAGAGCACTTGGTATTGGGGGTAGGGTACTGACGGATAGAAAATTGGTTGGCAGACAGGAAGCAAAGAGTAGGGATTAATGGGTCCCTTTCAGAATGGCAGGTAGTGACTAGTGGGGTACCGCAAAGCTCGGTGCTGAGATTTACAAGATACATTAATGATTTAGATGAAGGGATTCAAAGTAACATTAGCAAATTTGCAGATAACACAAAGCTGGGTGGCAGTGTGAACTATGAGGAGGATGCTGTGATGATGCAGGATGACTTGGACAGGTTGGCCACAAATTAGTTTACGCATCATCTGCAGCTTTAACTGAGAGCCTACTCATATCTGTTGGGTTGGACAGTTCATTGTCATTTGTACCGAGGTCTAGTAAAACGCTTTTGTTGCGTGCTAACATGATTATACATGATTACAATCGAGCCATCCGCAATGTACATGATCAAGGGAATACCGTTTAGTGCAAGGTAATGTCAAGAGTTTAGTGCAAGGTAAAGTCGAATTAAAGATAGTCCGAGCGTCTCCAATGAGGTAGATTGTAGCTCTCTAGTTGTTGATAGAAACATCTACAATATCCCCTCTAGAGTATGAAAAGGTTCAGCAGTTCGTTTCCCTTCACCCTGATTCACAGTGTGAAGAAGAGTTTTCACCAGAGATGCTGCCTGACCGACTGAGTTACTTCAGCATTTTGTGTCTATCTTCGGTGTAAACCAGCATCTGCATTTCCTTCCCACACACTTTATCGTGCCCATTTTCTGGAAAGGGGGTTCGGGGCAAGAGAGTTTCAGCCTCACAATCACCAAATCATTTTTTTTTTGCAAGATCTTGAAAAATGAAGTTCTTTTCTTGAGCAATGAGTTTATTTTTGTGACTGCGTGGGTTTCCCCAGGGAGCTCTGGTTTCCTGCCACATCCCAAAGACGTGCAGGCCAGTAGGTTAATTGGCTCGCTGTAAATTGCCCCTAGTGTGCAGGCCGCTGGAATCCAGCAGGAGTTGATGCGAATGTGAGCAAAATAAAAATAAGATTACTGTAGGATTATGTCATGGGTCAATTGATGGTCAGGGGGCTGAAGTACTTGTTCCTGTGTTGTACTTCTCCGTGACTCTTGTTTCTCCAACATCTGCAGAAGGGAATTAGAAAGTCTCTGAACCCTCTGATGTAAATAAAAATCTCCCAACGCGCTGGCAAATGAGCAATCTCTTGTATTAAAACAGTGACTCGTAGTTCTAACTTCCCCAAAAGTGGAATTCTCCCTTTCACGTTCACCTGACAGTGCTGCTCAGGATCCTGTGTTTCACTTAAGTCCCCTCTTACTCTTCTAAGTCCCGATAAAAGTTGAACCTGTACCTCAGAAGACAACCTGCCCAATCTTGGCATTAGTTCATTAAGCCCCTCCTGGACTGCCTCCAACATGTTAACAGTCTTTCTGAACTCAGAAGATCTATACTGTGCTATACTCTTTCGGTTGATTTATTTTCATCCCTATTTATTCTGTGTCCATTTATGGATGTGGCAAGTTCAGCATTGTCCTTTACAACAGTGTCTGGTTTATTTTATCATAAAAGTTACTCGATTAACAGTTTGTGTAGGAAGGAACTGCAGATACTGGCTTACACCAAGGATAGACACAAAAAGCAAGAGACCCCCTGTCTCGACCTGAAACATTACCTATTCCTTTTCTCCAGAGATGCTGCCTGACCCGTTGAGATACTCCAGCTTTTTGTGTTCATCTCGATTAACCATTTGTTTGCTTAATCCAAAGAGTATTGCAAATTCACGATTTGATAATTGACTGAAAATCTTTTTAAAATCTCATTGAAGTTTGAGATAAACCTCTTGATGCACAGTACGGGCCTTTTAATGCTTGCCCGTTAACTGTGGATTGGAAAAGGTTTAGTCTATTTTATGACCTTGGAGGACAGAATTGAAGACAAACATTGGGCTGCATATTTTAGAATAGGACGATCATTGTCAGCCAGCGAGCTGAACATAGAGGCTCCTTGTACTCTGCAGTTACTGACCTGTACCATTGGGGAAAGGCCAGCAGTGTTTCTGTGGCCTTTTCTAGATCTGGGTCCCTTTACCTTCACAAAGTAATTTTGACAATGAAGAGAGTGGCATGGTGGTGCAGCGGTACAGTTGCTGCCTTACAGCGCCAGAGAGCCTGGTTCCACCCCGACTATTGGTGTAAATCATCCTTAGTGTGCAGGAAAGAACTGGTGTCACAGACTCGGTGGCCAAAGGACTTGTTCCCACGCTGTGTAAACTAAACTGAAATTAAAAACTAAAAGTAGAGAGAAGGACTGATGGGATTACTCTGAAAACCAGCATAATAGGTTGACTAGCCTTCTATGTTAGGAAATATGCTTGTGATTGCTTGAACATACTGTAACACACTGACTACTTACCTTGCCTTCCAAACATAGATTCCTTATAAAAATTCTCTGACATGCTTTGATGTTTTTACCTTGGAACTAACTTAACGTTATCTCTGTAGACTAACTTAACCATATATCTGACACAGTTTTATATCCAATTTATGATAAGCATACATGAAGGGGTTTGCAATTAATTTTTTGCTCTTGTTAGCTTGTAATTTGAATCCCGGCTCATTGCTCAGTGACAATGACGTTAATTTCTTGCCTATTATCATCTAGTGAAATATAGGTTCTTTTGATTCCCTGTGACATTTTCCCTACCTTAAAGGGCCTGTCCCACATGCGATTTTTTTCGGCGACTTGCCGGCACCTGTCATAGTTGCAGCAGATCGCCGAAAACTGTCAAAATGTTGAAAATCCAGCGGCGACCAGAAAAAGGTATTACTCACGACCAAACAGGTGTCACCCCGAGGCATGTCGGCATGTGACGCCTGTATGATCGTGAGTGGTCGCCCAAAGAGTCGTGCCTTTTTCTGGTCACCGCTGGATTTTCAACATTTTGACATTTCTCGGCGACTATGATATTGTTGATATTGTATCCTGTGTAAGGGGGCAGTATGAAGGCCAGGGCAGTGTACTGTTCTGGATATCAGATGTGGGAGGTCAGGGAATCTGATAGCCCTCCAGACATCCACATCTGCGCCAGGTGTGTTGAGATGGGGCTCCTAAAGGACTGTGTTAGGAACCTGGAGCAGCAGCTCGATGACCTCCGTCTGGTCAGGGAGAGTGAGGAGGTCATAGAGAGGAGCTACAGGGAGGTAGTCACTCCCAGACCACAGGAGGCAGACAAGTGGGTCACAGTTAGGAAGGGCAAGGGGCAGAGGCAGGGGCTAGAGAGTACCCCTGTGACCGTACACCTGGAAAATAGGTACTCGGGTTTGAGTACGATTGGAGGGGACAGCCTAGCTGGGGGCAGCAACAGCGGCCGGGCCTCTGGCACAGAGACCGGCCCTGGTGCTCAGAAGGGTAGCAAAAAGAGGAGGGCAATTGTAATAGGGGACTCTATAGTTAGGGGGTCGGATAGGCGATTCTGTGGACGCAGTCGGGAGACCCGGATGGTAGTTTGCCTCCCTGGTGCCAGGGTCTTGCATGTGTCAGAACGTGTCTAAAAGATTCTGATAAGGGAGGGAGAGGAGCCTGATGTTGTGGTACACATAGGTACCAATGACATAGGCAGAAAAAGTAACGAGGTCCTGAAGGGAGAATTTAGGGAGTTGGGGGGGAAAGTTAAGGAGAAGGACCAAAAGGGTAACGATTTCAGGATTACTGCCTGTGCCACGTGACAGTGAAAGTAGGAATGAAATGAGGTGGAGGATAAATGCGTGGCTGAGGGACTGGTGCAGTGGGCAGGGATTCAAGTTTCTTGATCACTGGGACCTCTTTTGGGAAAGGCATGATCTGTACACAAAGGACGGGTTGCACTTGAACCCGAGGGGGACCAATATCCTGGCAGGGAGATTTGCAAAGGCTCCTGGGGAGACTTTAAACTAGAAAGGCTGGGGGGAGGGACTCGGGTAGAGGGGGCTAGGGGTCAGGGTGTGGGGCAAGAGGCAGAGAAGGGAAGCACTCTGACCCAAAATGTAGGAGAGACAGATGAAAAAGATAATAGACAGAGAATAAGGGATGGTGGGTTTCTAAAATGTGTATATTTTAATGCTAGGAGCATTGTAAGTAAGGTGGATGAACTTAGAGCCTGGATTGACACCTGGAAATATGATGTTGTGGCATTCAGTGAAACATGGTTGCAGGAGGGCTGTGATTGGAAACTAAATATTCCAGGATTTCGTTGCTTCAGGTGTGATAGAATTGGAGGGACCAGAGGGGGGGGGGGGGGGGGGTTGCATTGCTTGTCAGAGAAGATATTATAGCGGTGCTTTGGCAGGATAGATTAGAGGGCTCGTCTAGGGAGGCTATTTGGGTGGAACTGAGAAGTGGGAACGGTGTAGCAACACTTTTAGGGGTGTATTATAGACCGCCAAATGGGGAGCGAGAATTGGAAGAGCAAATATGTAAGGAGATAGCAGATATTAGTAGTAAGCACCAGGTAGTGATTGTGGGAGATTTCAATTTTCCAAAAATAGACTGGGAAACACATTCTGTAAATGGGCTGGATGGTTTGGAGTTTGTAAAATGTGTGCAGGATAGTTTTTTGCAGCAGTACATAGAGGTATTGACCAGAGAAGGGGCAGTGCTGGACCTCCTGTTAGGAAATGAGGCAGGTCAGGTGACGGAGGTATGCGTTGGTGAGCACTTCGGGACCAGTGATCACAATACCATTAGTTTCAATATAATTATGGAGAGACCTATTAGTTTGACATCAGTGGTGGGCAAATTAATGGAAAGGATATTTAGAGATAATATATATAAGCATCTGGATAAACAGGGTCTGATCAGGAACAGTCAACATGGATTTATGCCTGGAAGGTCATGTTTGACAAACCTTCTTGAATTTTTTGAAGCGGTAACTAGGGAAATTGATGAGGGTAAAGCAGTGGATGTTGTCTATATGGATTTCAGTAAGGCCTTTGACAAGGTTCCCCATGGATCTGTGGAATTCATTGCCACAGACGGCTATGGAGCCTGGCAATAGATATTTTTACAGCGGAGATTGACAGATTCTTGATTAGCGCGGGTGTCAGGGGTTATGTGGGGAAGGCAGGAGAATGGGGTTAGGAGGGAAAGATAGATCAGCCACGATTGAATGGCAGATGGGCTGAACGGCCTTTGACAAGGTTCCCCATGGAAGGTTGGTTAAGAAGGTTCAATCTTTGGGTGTTAATGGCGGAGTAGCAAGATGGATCAACAGTGGCTGAATGGGAAATGTCGGAGAGTAATGGTGGATGGCTGTTTGTCAGGTTGGAAACCGGTGACCAGTGGGGTGCCTCAGGGATCCGTGTTGGGTCCACTGTTATTTGTCATGTACATCAATGATCTGGATGATGGGGTGGAAAATTGGATAAGTAAGTATGCAGATGATACTAAGATAGGTGGTGTTGTGGATAATGAAGTAGATTTTCAAAGTCTACAGAGAGATTTGGGCCATTTGGAAAAGTGGGCTAAAAGATGGCAGATGGAGTTTAATGATGTTAAGTGTGAAGTGCTACATCTTGGCAGGACAAATCAAAATAGGACGTACATGGTAAATGGTAGGGAATTGTGGAATGCTGTGGAACAGAGGGATCTAGGAATAACTGTGCATAGTTCCCTGAAGGTGGAATCGCAATGTGGATTGGGTGGTAAAGAAAGCCTTTGGTGTGCTGGCCTTTATAAATCAGAGCATTGAATATAGGAGTAGGGAAGTAATGTTAAAATTGTACAAGGCATTGGTAAGACCAATTCTGGAGTATGGTGTACAATTTTGGTTGCCTAGTTATAGGAAGGATGTCAACAAAATAGAGAGAGTACAGAGGAGATTTACTAGAATGTTGCCAGGGTTCCAGCAACTCTGTTACAGAGAAAGGTTGAACAAGTTAGGTCTTTATTCTTTGGAGCGCAGAAGGTTAAGGGGGGACTTGATTGAGGTCTTTAAAATGATGAAAGGGATAGACAGAGTTGACGTGGATACGTTTTTCCCATTGAGGGTAGGGAAGATTCAAACAAGAGGGCATGACATGAGAATTAAGGGACAGAAGTTTAGGGGTAACGTGAGGGGGAACTTCTTTACTCAGAGGGTGGTGGCTGTGTGGAATGAGCTTCCAGCAGAAGTGGTGGAGGCAGGATCGATTTTAACATTTAAAAGTAAAGTGGATAGGTATATGGACGTGAAGGGAATGGAGGGGTATGGAGGGAATGGAGCAGGTATATGGGACTAGGGGAAAACAAATGGTCGGCACGGACTGGAAGGGCCGAGAGGGCCTGTTTCCGTGCTGTAATTGTTATATGGTTATGACAGGTGCCAGCAAGTCGCCAAAATAATCGCCTAAGTGGGACAGGTCCTTAAATGACCTGTCACCCACGGAACCTTGGCTGAATGAATAGTTAATGCCTTCTGTAAAATTGGTAGAAAAGATGCAAAAAAAATGGTACAAAAATGTTTCGAAATAAGGAACTGCGTGTGCTGGTTTACATAACAAGACACAAAGTGCTGGAGTAACGAGCAAGTCAGACAGCATCTCTGGAGAACAAGGATGGGTGACGTGTTGCTGCCTGTCCCGCTGAGTTACTTCAGCACTTTGTGTTCTTTCTGTGTTGGCTTCATTTGATGTTTTGTTGATTGTTATATTATTGTTGGAGAGTGTCAGAATCTGCAGTTGCAGCATCAGTAATTCCCACGGAGAGAAATGAGGGAGCGAGTAAAAGATCGCTGAGAAGTTAACTCTTTTCTCTCCATTTATTCCAGCAAGTCTGCTGAGCATTTGGCACTAGACAATGCCACCACCAACAGGCTCCCATTCAAATTGCACAGTATTCTGCTTTTGAAACACATTGTGATTTTTAACATCATCATCGGGTCTAACACCTGGAGCTATCTATCCAGAACAACTCTTCAGATATGGTTAAAAAGGGTGGATAGTGCAACATTCTCAAAGGCCACCACCATGTCACCCACATACTCAAGGAGAAGAAATTTACAGGATCGTGGCAAAATAAAGGATTAGTATTTGCAATTTTTAAAAAATGGCAGAAATGCCCAGCAGGTCAAGCAGCATTGGCGGATAGAGAAACCATGATATATTTCAGGGCAAGGACCTTTTTTCAGAACGAGGAACGTGAGGAGCAGAATATTTTACGTTGAAGAGAAGAGGTAGGAGAGAAAAATAAATGTTTGAATGAGACAAAAGTTAAATGATGTGAGCTGCAGGAGGGTAGTGAAGGCATGTTGAGGGTTTGTTGTCAGCTGATCTGTCTGGAGAACTACGTACAGGGACAGACGAGAGAAAGAAAACAATGAAAGGATTCAACGAAGAAAGGAGAGGAGGAGGAATGTCTTTAGTCAGAGGGTGGTGAATCTGTGGAACTCATTGCCACAGACAGCTGTGGAGGCCAAGTCAATGGGTATTTTCAAATCGGAGATTGACAGATTCTTGATTAGTAAGGGATCGGGGGTAAAGTTGAGAGGGAAAAATAGATCAGCTGTGATTGAATGACGTAGACTCGATGGACTGAATGGCCTAATTCTGCTCCCACAGCATATGAACTCAATCGTAAACCAAAATAAATATAATGAGGTCGAATGGGTTACAGGACATCTGTTTAGCTGCCGTGGGGATTGGATTGAGCTGTGTATGTTGCTGCGTTTTCAAGTTTTCTTTAACAAAGGGAAATGACTGGCCCAGAACTTTGTCTTAAAGGACGCAACATTTAATTTGCGTGACTATTGCTCCTCAATATTTTCCAGCTTGGAGGTGTGGGTAGCACAGAGTTTCTAGTGATGTTTCCAGGGATTGCTGGCCTATCAACATCAACTGTATAAGCTGCCTCTTGTGGGATGACCAGTTAGACCAGGCACAGGAAAGCTACTACTGAAGCCCAGGAGAAGATGAGCAAAAATCAGAAGTAACTGAACTTTGAAAATTAGCTTTGAGATGGAAGGAATGGTGGGAGAGTCCAGGACCAAAGGTCATAGCCTCAGAATTAAAGGACGCTCCTTTGGGAAGGAGATGAGGAGGAATTTATTTAGTCAGAGGGTAGTGAACCTGTGGAATTCAAAGCAGGAGAATGGGGTTAGGAGGGAGAGATAGATCAGCCATGATTGAATGGTGGAGTATACTTGATGGGACAAATGGCCTAATTCTGCTTCGATCACTTATGAATACAGAAACTCAGTCTTTTAGTAAAGAAGCTAAGATCACATGATATTAATTAAGCAGAGTAAAAGACTTACTCCGAAATTGGGACCTTTCCTTGTCCATTGTTTAGTGAGACGCTGACTAATTGTAGAGTAGAAAGGTCAATGTTCAGAAGCAGGCTGCTCTTTAGTTCAGAAACTTAAAATATTCCCTCTGAATTCATTTGCTTTAGTGATATCAATTTTCCTTTGTAATTCCAGTTTCAATCATAATGTGACAGCTCAGTTCAGACTGTGATGACACTGTGATAGAACGTCAGTAGTTCTAGATGAAGTAGGGACCCTTGTGAAGCTGTACCTAAGGCCATTTAACGCAGTCTTGCTGCGTCCTCCATAATGTTTGGCACAAAGACCCATCATCTATTTATTTGCCTCTGTACTCCACAATTTGAGATTTGTAATAGGAAAAAAATTACATGTGGAAAAATTAAAGTGCACATTGTCAGATTTTATTCAAGGCCATTTTTATACATTTTGGTTTCACCATATAGAAATTACAGCAGTGTTTATACATAGTCCCCCCATTTCAAGGCGCCATAATGTTTAGCTTCACAGGTGTTTGTAATTGCTCAGGTGTGTTTAAAGACAGTGGTTTAGTTTAGAGATACGGCATGGAAACAGGCCCTTCAGCCCACCGAGTCCACACCGACCAGCGATCCCGCACACTAACAGTATCCTACACACACTAGTGACAATTTACATTTATACCAAGCCAATTAACCTACAAACTTGTACGTCTTTGGAGTGTGGGAGGAAACCGAAGATCTCTGAGAAAACCCACGCGGTCACGGGGAGAACGTACAAACTCCATACGGACAGCCCCTGGGTCTCTGGCACATAAGGCAGTAGCTCTACCGCTATGCTACTGTGCCACCCTTAAAGATTAAAGGGAGCTTTTAGTTGGCTTGTGGATGTCTGCAATAGAGAATATTCTCATTGTGTCATTTCATTTCAGTGAATGAAGGTGTTAAATCTGTTTCAGAATGGGTCGAGAAGAAATATTTCACCAGCGATTTAACAAAATGTGTAAACTATTTTACTTCTCCGTGAATGTACAATCCCCCTCACATTTGCACTTTGTGAAACTAACTGGCTGCCCAAGTGAGCATAATCGAATGGAAATGGCGATGATGTACACAACCTGAAGCTACCCCTCCCTGCCTCTGGACTCATCGTGGTTTTCTCCTGACCTAATATTCACTGGTTAAACTCGTCTTCCGAGCGAAGTGGATTTCAAATTATGATTCTGAGGGTATCGTTCTGGGTCAAATAGTTTGTCCCATTCCAGAGCCTGAACACCAAATGTACCGGGAATTTGGTACGGAGAGCTGGAGTGTGAGAAGTGTGTTCTTTGGTTAAAATGTTAAGCATCTTGAAGCATTTCTGGAATGTCAGAGGTTGAAGAGAGACTTGATAGTAAAATTCAGAAGCACTGTTACGGCAGTCAGAACCTTTTTTTCCCAGGGTAGAAATATCTAACACCAGAGCACATGGCAATAAGGTGAGAGTTTAGCAGAGATGTGCGGAGGGGGGGGGCAAGTTTTTTTGCATAGAGTATGGGGGCCTGGAAAGCATTGGCAGGGCTGGTGGTGGAGTTAGATACGATAGTGGCATTGAAGAGGTTTTTAGATAGGCACATGGATGTGCAGAGAATAGAGGGACATGGATCATGTGCAGGCAGATGAGATCGGTTTAACTTGGCATCATGTTCGACACAAACATTGTGGGCCGAAGGGCCTGTTCCTGTGCTGTACCATCCTATATTATGTGGTCTTCAATAAGACAGTCCCACGTAATAACCTGGTCCAGAAGGTTAAGGCATTAAGCCAAGGTTAAATGTGCATGAAGGGACTGCAGATGCTGGTTTAAACCAAAGACAGACACAAAATGCTGGAGTAACTCAGCGGGACAGGCATCATCTCTGGAGAGAAGAAATGGGTGACCCTTCTTCAGACTGGTATGAGTGGGGAGGGGGTAGATAGATAAGGAAGTGTGAAGGTGTGAAAGCAGAGCAAAGGGAATGAAATTCAAGGAAAATGTAGAATAGATCACAATCGCCTTGCGATCCAAGGCAAGCTAGCTGATTGAATTCAAAATTGGTGATTGGAGGCAGAAGAAGAGGAAGGAGTGTGTAAGTTTAGGTTTGTTATTGTCACAGAGTGCAGAATACATTTCTCAGCTTTGTAGCGCATCAGTTCCAGAGACAAAGTCCAATGTCCGCAATGGGGTAGAGGTGAATGGGACAGTACCCTAGCTAATGGAAGGACCGTTCACAAGCCTGATAACAGAGGGGAAGAAGCTGTTCCTGAGTCTGGTGGTGCGTGCTTTCAAGCTTGTGTATCTTCTGCCGGACAGGAGCGGAAAGAGGAAGGAATGTCCAGGGAGGGACATGTCTGATTATGTTGGCTGCTTTTCTCAGGCAGAGTAAAGTGTCAATGGAATCAATGGTGGGGTGTCAGGTCTGTGTGATAGATGGGCTACATCTACAACTTTCTCCAATTCTTAGGGTCTGGGGCAAAACTGTTTCCAAACCAATGTGTAGGTTTAGATGCTGGTTTAAATCAAAGGTAGACACAAAATACTGGAGTAACTCATCGGGGCGGGCAGCATCTCTGGAGAGAAGGAATGGGTGGCGTTTTGGGTCTGAAGAATGGTTTCCCCCCCCCGAAATGTCACCCATCCCTGCTCTTCAGAGATGCTCCCTGTTTCGCTGAGTTACTCCAGCATTTTGTGTCTACCTTCTGTTTCCAAACCAAGCTGTGATGCAACCCGACAGTATGCACGATGGCTTTTCTGATCTGATGGCTGTAACTAGAGGTGTACTGCCGGCACCCTTGTTGTTTATGCTATATATTAATGACTGGATGTGTATGTCGGAGGTATGGTTAATAATTCTACAAATGATGCCAAGGTTGGTGGTTTCGTGGATAACGTTGTCTAAGGCTACAGCAGGATATGGATCGGATGGGAAGTTGGGCAAAGCTTTCACAGATGTGTGCGGCACGGTGGCGCAGCGGTAGAGTTGCTGCCTTACAGCGAGTGCAGCGGCGGAGACCCGAGTTCGATCCCGACTACGGGCGCTGTCTGTACGGAGTTTGCACGTTCTCCCCCTGACCTGCGTGGGCTTTCTCCGAGATCTTCGATTTCCTCCCACATTCCAAAGACATTCAGGTGTGTAGGTTAATTGGCTTGGTAAATGTAAAAATTGCCTCTAGTGGGTGTAGGATAGTGTTGATGTCCGGGATCGCTGGCCGGCGTGGACCCAGTGGGCCAAAAGGGCCTGTTTCCGCGCTGTATCTCCAAACTACACTAAACTAAAACAAGATAGAATCTAAACCTGGCAGGTGGGAGGCGGTGCCTTTTGAAAAGTCAAATGATTTTTAGACAGAGAGTGGTTAACATGTGGAAGAGAGAGTTAGATAGAATAGATCATTTAAGATAGCAGAGTTAGGGCTTATGGTGAGAAGGCAGGAACGGAGTACTGAATATGGATGATCACTGTGAATGGTGGTGCTGCCTCGAAGGGCTGATTGGCCTACTCCTGCACCTATTGTCACTGGCAGAGACGGTGGTGGAGTCAGATACAATCACTATGTTTAAGAGACATTCAGCCGGGGAATTGAATAGGCAAGTCGTAGATGGATATGGACCGTATGTGGGCTTATGGGATTAGTACAGACCAGAAGGGCCCATTCTTGTGCTGTAGGTTTCTAGGGCTCTCGAGGACAGCTGAAATGTCCCTGATGCCCTGGACAACATTTATTTGTCAAATAACACCTGGAAACATTCTCGGGACAAGACCGTATCCTACTGTTGATGTGTATTGTTTGCCCGGTTTCCTACATTGCGGCAACACTACATTTCTGAGCGATTTAATTATGAAGAACTCGTTAATTGGCTGAAATGGGATTTGGCTCATCACGTGTTTGTGAACGGCACAAGAGAAACGAGAGAACTAAACAAATTCCAAGGCTGAGAATATGATTGCTG
The DNA here is from genome assembly GCA_035221665.1 of Okamejei kenojei. NCBI lineage: Eukaryota > Metazoa > Chordata > Chondrichthyes > Rajiformes > Rajidae > Okamejei > Okamejei kenojei. The sequence continues at coordinate 9,754,492 of CM069165.1, forward strand.
CTTCATTTTGAATTCAGTCTATGGGTAGCATTAGCACAGTGCCGCCCGCAGCAGTAGAGTTGCTGCCTTACAATATCAGAGACCCGGGTACGATCCTGACTACGGGTGCTGTCTGTGTGGAGTTTGTACGTTCTCCGTATGACCACGAAGGTTTTCCCGGATGCTCTGGCTTCCTCCCACATTACAAAGACGTGTGGTTTTGTAGGTTAATTGGCTTCTGTAAATTCTCCCAAGTGCGTAGGATAGAACTAGTGTATGGGGATCGCTGGTCGGCATGGACTCAGAAGGCCAAAGGGCCTGTTTCCACGCTGTATCTCTAAACTAATCCATATGGAATATTAGGTCTGCTGTCTGCTCAGCCTACCACTGTTCAAATTAACACTACCTTGGTACATGTTTGTGGCAGAATAACATTTCATCTGCACCATTTTGTATTTTCCTGTTTTTATACCACCAACGTTAGACATAAAATCAAAAGTGACAAACTATTTTCATACTGTTTTACACTAATATAATAATTGTAGATTAAGAAAAAATAAATTGCACAATTTCTGCATTGTAACGATTTCCTTTGTTGTGTTTTAATATATTGTGTGTTAAAGCTGCTGTTCTGAATATAAAGTTCTACAGTTTTGTCTGGAGATATGTTATGCTGCTGTTCAGTATTTTGCTGCTTGAATGAAATACTACACTACTCATCTTTCTCATTCATTTTGCATGCAACTACTCGCTTCTGTACAGCCACAGTTGATGCAATTGAGGCTGATGAAGGTACGCCCAGTGTTATGGCATCAGAGATACGTGGTGCAGGACGGGGTGGGAAGTGTGGCTTTGATTAATCGGGTGTATCTTAACTTGCACAAGCAGTAATTACATTGATTTATTGTTTCATTTAGTTGTGAATGTAGAATATTCTTGAGGATTTTTTTTTTTGCTTTGCCAAGGTGAGTTAAGTTTATAAGTGGTTTCATTCTATTTTACCGTATGAGGTCATTCTTTGGAAGTGTGATGGTACTTAGTACCGTATCCATCAACAGCTTTGCCTTTTTATAAGGCGCATGCTTTTAGAGCTTGCTTCCTGCATGTTACAATGAAGTTATTCCAACGTTTGAGGCAATGTTTGCTGCATTTGAGCACTGATAGATTGTGCATGCTTGTATTTGAAGTGTGGTGCAGTAGCTTCTGGATAATGAGTGAGCTGAGAGTGTCTCATTACAGCACCTCGTGTTTCTCTCTAAAACTCACCTCAGTTGTGTTAGACACAAAATGCGGGACAGTTGGGGCTCGAATGGGTGACGTTTCTTCAGACTGTGTCGTGTTATTGGGCTTTCATCAACCTTGGATCAAATGATTTTACAGTCTTTTGTTCCAGCAGTAGATGGTTTTAAAACAAAATAGGACCAGGCTCGCCACATTGTGCCCCATATATACTATACCTTGGGTTGCAGAGCTGAAATATATTATTTGACCATTGCAGCATCGTGCAGTCTAATCAGTGTTTTATAAAGTTGCACAAAAACGTCCTCATTCTTATACTCTATGCTTAACCTGTCAACACAAAACAGAGGCCAATTTCTGTTTGCATTTGGGCACTTCTTTAAGTTAATGTACAGTTGAGTACCTTTTACTCTTGGTCAAACATTGTTACGTTTGTGGAATCAGACCAACGAGCACCAAAGTGGAAAATCTACACATGTACATCGCAGGTAAGCTGCTGCTGCGTCTGGCCAGGTAAAAGCTGTAATGAAATGTGCTCTCAGCTTGCTTATAATCTGACAGTTAGCGTTCTCCATCTTGTTGATGTACGTTAGTGTTTGCAGCCGTTTAGTAACATCAACTGCCTGGTTGTGCAAGATTAATGATAATAGATTAGAAATGTGACATTTGATGCAAACCTCTAACGCGTTGTTTGACCAAGTTAGATACCAAGCTTGTATTTGACATGGATCCTGTTATTTCCTCTGATGGAAAATATTATTTTTGTTATATAGTTGTTAAATGTGATTTCTTTAGTGGAAAATGTGAGACCTGCCATTTAACTTAAAAGCATTTAAAAATTACGTTCTAATGCAACATGTTCTTACAACATCAGTTCAGAAGCAACATACCAAGGCAGCAGTCATAGTCATATCAATGTCATATGATTGCACCTTATAATTAATTAAAGATAATAGTTCTTATGTCTTGCTGCTTTTAAATAATTTGCTTTGAAAGAAAGCTCACCAACATAGTTCTCTGCTTTAGAAATCCTTTATTTGCCGGGGGGGGGGGGGGGATATTTTTGATTTTGCTCTGCAGAATTCGACATTAGGTGATTAAAATCGCAGCGTGTGGGAAATTGCATTGAGTTTGCATTTAGTGCATGTTGAAAATTTGGTTCCAAAAGCAAGCGTAAAAAATCAAAATGCAAAACGTAGAAAGCAATCGAAATCTATTAAAGATGGCAGAAAATAGATATGCTTTGGTTTTCCCTTTAGATACTCTTGTAGCTAAAGTCACTTGTGGCTTTTATTTGCATAATGATGAAGATATGGGAATTCCGTCTGCTTTTCCTTAAAATAGACTTATCACAAGAGATGAACATGGAATATTTCAAAAATAGGAAAGTTAATTTGTTACACAAAGGGACACAAAGTGCTGGAGTAACTCAGCAGGTCAGGCAGCATCTCTGGAGATAGGTGACATTTCAGGTCGAGACCCTTCTTCAGACTTGCAGGGAGGAGGAGCACTTTAGGAGATTTAGCAGTGAAGAAGTCAAAATAAAGGAATATAGAAACTAAAAATGCTTATTTAATACGCAAAAGGACACAAAGTGCTGGAGTAAGTAGATCAAACAGCATCTCTGGAGAACGTGGATAGATGACGCTTAAAGTTGAGACCCTTCTTCGGACAATCTGAAACGTCACCTATCTACGTGAGAGAGAGAGAGAGAGAAATGTTGCCTGTCCTGCTGTGTAAGGCTATGTAGGGAAACTTAGACCATTGTGTTACAGTCAGTTGTCACTTAGCCCAGTATTCCTCAGGGAGAACCATTGAAAGCAATGCACTTCATGGGAGCATTGTTCAGTTTATGTGTAGATAAAAGGGAAACTGAATCAATACACACAAAACACTTTCATCCCAATCCACAGTAAAACACGTTTAAGTGAGACCCTGCATTCAATGAAGCTACACGGGTGGAATTTACAAAGAAGACAGTTTAGATTAATGATTGTCACGTGTACCAAGGTGAGGTGAGGTCCTGAGCTGTTACTGTTGAGATATAACCATATAACCATATAACAATTACAGCATGGAAACAGGCCCTCTCGGCCCTTCCAGTCCGTGCCGACCATTTGTTTTCCCCTAGTCCCATCTACCTGCACTCAGACCATACCCCTCCATTCCCTTCACGTCCATATACCTATCCACTTTACTTTTAAATGTTAAAATCGATCCTGCCTCCACCACTTCTGCTGGAAGCTCATTCCACACAACCACCACCCTCTGAGTAAAGAAGTTCCCCCTCACGTTACCCCTAAACTTTTGTCCCTTAATTCTCATGTCATGCCCTCTTGTTTGAATCTTCCCTACCCTCAATGGGAAAAAAACGTATCCACGACAACTCTGTCTATCCCTTTCATCATTTTAAAGACCTCAATCAAGTCCCCCCTTAACCTTCTGCGCTCCAAAGAATAAAGACCTAACTTGTTCAACCTTTCTCTGTAACATAGTTGCTGGAACCCTGGCAACATTCTAGTAAATCTCCTCTGTACTCTCTCTATTTTGTTGACATCCTTCCTATAATTAGGCGACCACAATTGTACACCATACTCCAGAATTGGTCTTACCAATGCCTTGTACAATTTTAACATTACTTCCCTACTCCTATATTCAATGCTCTGATTTATAAAGGCCAGCACACCAAAGGCTTTCTTTACCACCCTATCTACATGCGATTCCACCTTCAGGGAACTATGCACAGTTATTCCTAGATCTCTCTGTTCCACAGCATTCCTCAATTCCCTACCATTTACCATGTACATCCTATTTTGATTTGTCCTGCCAAGATGTAGCACTACACACTTAACAGCATTAAACTCCATCTGCCATCTTTCAGCCCACTTTTCCAAATGGCCCAAATCTCTCTGTAGACTTTGAAAATCTACTTCATTATCCACAACACCACCTATCTTAGTATCATCTGCATACTTACTTATCCAATTTTCCACCCCATCATCCAGATCATTGATGTACATGACAAACAACAGTGGACCCAACACAGATCCCTGAGGCACCCCACTGGTCACCGGCTTCCAACCTGACAAACAGCCATCCACCATTACTCTCTGACATCTCCCATTCAGCCACTGTTGAATCCATCTTGCTACTCCGCCATTAACACCCAAAGATTGAACCTTCTTAACCAACCTTCCATGGGGAACCTTGTCAAAGGCCTTACTGAAATCCATATAGACAACATCCACCGCTTTACCCTCATCAATTTCCCTAGTTACCGCTTCAAAAAATTCAAGAAGGTTTGTCAAACATGACCTTCCAGGCACAAATCCATGTTGACTGTTCCTGATCAGACCCTGTTTATCCAGATGCTTATATACATTATCTCTAAGTATCCTTTCCATTAATTTGCCCACCACTGACGTCAAACTAATAGGTCTATAATTGCTAGGTTTATTCTTTGAACCCTTTTTAAACAATGGAACAACATGCGCAGTACGCCAATCCTCCGGCACAATTCCCGTTTCTAATGACATTTAAAATATTTCTGTCATAGCTCCTGCTATTTCTACACTAACTTCCCTCAATGTCCTAGGGAATATCCTGTCAGGACCTGGAGACTCATCCACTTTTATATTTTTCAAAAGTGTCAGTACTTCCTCCTCTTTGAATCTCATAGTTTCCATAGCTACTCTACTTTTTCCCCTTAACTCACAGAGTTCAATATCCTTCTCCTTGGTGAATACTGAAGAAAAGAAATTGTTCAATATCTCCCCCATCTCTTTTGGCTCTGCAGATAGCTGTCCATTCTGGTTCTCTAATGGTCCAATTTTATCCCTCGTTATCCTTTTGCTATTAATATAGCTGTAGAAACCCTTTGGGTTTACTTTCACCTTTCTTGCCAAAGCAACCTCATATCATCTTTTAGCCTTCCTAATTTCTTTCTTAAGATTCGTTTTACATTCTTTATACTCCTCTAGCACCTCATTTACTCCATGCCTCCTATAATTATTGTAGATATCTCTCTTTTTTCGAAACAAGTGTCCAATTTCCCTTGAAAACCATGGCTCTTTCCAATTTTTACTATTTCCTTTCAACCTATCAGGGACATAAAGATTCTGTACTCTTACAATTTCCCCTTTAAATGTCCTCCATTTCTCTTCTACATCCTTCCCATCAAACAAAGTGTCCCAATTCACTTCTTTAAAATCCTTACGCATTCCCTCAAAGTTAGCCTTTCTCCAATCAAAAATCTCCACCCTAGGTCCAGTTCTGACTCTCTCCATAATTATATTGAAACTAATGGTATTGTGATCACTGGGCCCGAAGTGCTCACCAACGCATACCTCCGTCACCTGACCTGCCTCATTTCCTAACAGGAGATCCGGCACTGCCCCTTCTCTGGTCGATACCTCTATGTACTGCTGCAAAAAACTATCCTGCACACATTTTACAAACTCCAAACCATCCAGCCCATTTACAGAATGTGTTTCCCAGTCTATTTTTGGAAAATTGAAATCTCCCACAATCACTACCTTGTGCTTACTACTGATATCTGCTATCTCCTTACATATTTGCTCTTCCAATTCTCGCTCCCCATTTGGTGGTCTATAATACACCCCTAAAAGTGTTGCTACACCGTTCCCACTTCTCAGTTCCACCCAAATAGCCTCCCTAGACGAGCCCTCTAATCTATCCTGCCAAAGCACTGCTGTAATATCTTCTCTGACAAGCAATGCAACACCTCCCCCTCTGGTCCCCTCCAATTCTATCACACCTGAAGCAACAAAATCCTGGAATATTTAGTTTCCAATCACAGCCCTCCTGCAACCATGTTTCACTGATTGCCACAACATCATATTTCCAGGTGTCAATCCAGGCTCTAAGTTCATCCACCTTGCTTACAACGCTCCTAGCATTAAAATATACACATTCTAGAAACCCACCATCCCTTATTCTCTGTCTATTATCTTTTTCATCTTTCTCACCTACATTTTGGGTCCGAGTGCTTCCCTTCTCTGCCTCTTGCCCCACACCCTGACCCCTAGCCCCCTCTACCCGTCCCTCACCCCAGCCTTTCTAGTTTAAAGTCTCCCCAGTAGCCTTTGCAAATCTCCCTGCCAGGATATTGGTCCCCCTCGGGTTCAAGTGCAACCCGTCCTTTGAGTACAGATCATGCCTTCCCCAAAAGAGGTCCCAGTGATCAAGAAACTTGAATCCCTGCCCACTGCACCAGTCCCTCAGCCACGCATTTATCCTCCACCTCATTTCATTCCTACTCTCACTGTCACGCGGCACAGGCAGTAATCCTGAAATCGTTACCCTTTTGGTCCTTCTCCTTAACTTTCCCCCCCAACTCTCTAAATTCTCCCTTCAGGACCTCGTCACTTTTTCTGCCTATGTCATTGGTACCTATGTGTACCACAACATCAGGCTCCTCTCCCTCCCTTATCAGAATCTTTTGGACATGTTCTGACACATGCGAGACCCTGGCACCAGGGAGGCAAACTACCATCCGGGTCTCCCGACTGCGTCCACAGAATCGACTATCCGACCCCCTAACTATAGAGTCCCCTATTACAATTGCCCTCCTCTTTTTGCTACCCTTCTGAGCATCAAGGCCGGTCTCTGTGCCGGAGGCCCGGCCGCTGTTGCTGCCCCCAGCTAGGCTGTCCCCTCCAATCGTACTCAAACCCGAGTACCTATTTTCCAGGTGTACGGTCACAGGGGTACTCTCTAGCCCCTGTCTCTGCCCCTTGCCCTTCCTAACTGTGACCCACTTGTCTGCCTCCTGTGGTCTGGGAGTGACTACCTCTCTGTAGCTCCTCTCTATGACCTCCTCACTCTCCCTGACCAGACGGAGGTCATCGAGCTGCTGCTCCAGGTTCCTAACACAGTCCTTTAGGAGCCCCATCTCACACCTGGCGCAGATGTGGATGTCTGGAGGGCTATCAGATTCCCTGACCTCCCACATCTGACATCCAGAACAGTACACTGCCCTGGCCTTCATACTGCCCCCTTACACAGGATACAATAGCAACACAATACAAAGTACACAACAAAGTGCTGGAATCTGACTGCCAATCAGCTGCTTACCCTAGTCCACTTCCCACCAATCAGCGGCTTCCTCAAAAAAACCCACTTCCCCAAATGGAATGTTATGGATTTAGGTAAAAACAAGCCCCGCGCTTGATTTTAAACCTTACCGGTCGGGTGTCGCTCCTCCCCCTCCTCCTCTTCCAACGGCTCCTGTGGCCCTCACAGGGGGATCTTCTCTAAATCATTGGCTGCTGCAGGGAGTCCTCGTTCAATACGCCACAGGAGAGCATTACTCACACAATACACTGCAGGGGAACCTGACACGAACATAGCATTCTAGCCATCATATGCACTCCAGCTTATGTGATTGTCCTTGGATTTCTTTCATGGTAGATGGGACTAGGGGAAAACAAATGGTCGGCACGGACTGGAAGGGCCGAGAGGGCCTGTTTCCGTGCTGTAATTGTTATATGGTTATATGGTTACATGAGTTTATGGACTCAATTAGTGAAAACATTTTTTGGGGTACTAGTTCTCGTGTAGATGGGGTGAGTTCATGTCATAGGAGCAGAATTAGGTCATTTAACCCATCGTTAGGTCATTTAACCCAGACATCTGTTATTCATTCATGTTTGACCTATCTTTCCCTCTCAACCCCATTCTCCTGCCTTCTCCCCATAACCCCTGACACCCTTACACCCTTATAGGCTAACTCAATAATCTGTCAACTCTGCCTTAAAAATACCCAATGACTTGGCATCTACAGCCTTCTGTAGCAATGAAATCCACAGATTGGCCACCCTCTGACTAACGAAATTCCTCCTCATCTATTTTCAAAAGGAATGTCCTTTTATTCTGAGGCTACGCCCTCTGGTCCTAGACTCTCCCACTAGTGGAAACATCCTCTTCCCATCCACTCTATCCATGCCTTTCACTATTTGGTAAATTTCAATGAGGTACCCCCTCTTCCTTCTAAATTCCAGCGAGTACAGGCCCAGTGTTGTCAAACGCTCATCGTATGTTAACCCACTCATTCCTGAGATCATTCTCGTAAACCTCCTCTGGACCCTCTCTAGAGCCAGCGCATCCTCAGATATGGTGCCCAAAACTGCTCACAATACTCTACATAACACTCCACACAATACTACAAAGTTGGGGCGAAGGGCCTGCTTCCACGCTGTGTGGCTCTATAATGCTACTGTGGAACAATGTAAATCGATAACTTTATATGTTGGTGAGTTTGTAGCAGAGGTTTCTCAGGCTAGGACATTTCACAATGGGCCAACCAGCAAATCTTGCAGGCTTGGGGGCATGTTATTGTGCATTTGCTTTCCTTATGTGTCGTCTCCACGTTTTTTTAATTCACTTGTTCTGCGTTTCGTTAAGCAATCCGAGGCTTCTCGCCCCAGCACAAAATCTGCAGCTTCGAGGAAGCGAAGGGCCTGGACAGGATCAACGAGCGCATGCCTCCGCGGAAGGACTCGCCCCAGCAAGACGGTATCAACTCCGTGAGCACGGCAAATACCAATGAGAACAATGGGACTGGCAGCAGCAACATCCAGTGACTGTGACCGCCCCCTCATACACACACCTTGCCTGAGATACCCCTGAATCACAGCTTCTGAAACACCCAAGGCCGGGACCCATGCGTCTGTGTGTTGGAAAAGCTGAACACATTGGGACAACTTTGAATCATCAGACATGGCAAAGACATCCTGCTTTTGAAGGATGGTAGATGACGATTCATGTGCATGCCGCATATAATCAAGACTCCTGGACCTTTGGAAAATCAGTACTGGTTTCACGAAATCACGTCTAGAATGCATCTCACACCCATCGAATTCAACACTTTAAGTTTACAGGCAGAATCTTTCTTCAATAGCTTTAATTGCTTTCAATCAGAATCGGAACAGAAACCCTAATTAATGCTGAAGTGCTGACTATTTATTGATGAACATTTGTTTCATTATGTCTACTAAAGACAACTTTTTAAATTGTGGAATGGTCTTAAAAAAAAAATTACTCTGAGGCTGTAAAAAGGTGTATTTTAAATTTATAAAATGCCAAAATGAATCTATTGGGTGTCAGGATCTTGGCGACATTGTGAACTCAGGTTTGTGCGTCAATGATCCTGTCTTATATTTTGCTGCATTGTAGTTTGTAGAAATGTTTCTTGCTTTAAAAGAAACCAAAGCTATTTCAGCCCGAAACCCAGTCATCCATAGAACCCCAGAGCCTGTTTATTTTGATTTTTTGACCCCCCCCCCCCTTAAGTTTAATTAATCAAGCATTTTGAATTAATAGCCCCCACACAATATGAATTGAAAGATGCTTTTACTTAAATTTTGTACATTATGGGAAGACACTTGATTCATATCAAATCTGTAAAGCTTAGCTGTGTAATTTGTGTATGCATGTTTTTTCATTTTGCAGATATTTAATATATAGACATTTAATGTACAGGACAGTAACCTCATAAGGTTATATAAATGTAATGGATACTTTTTAATGCATTGTGAGTACTCGACTGGCTTATACTGTGCCTATCCCCGAGTCCGGCAGAGCTTCAGGCATTTAGATCGGTTTCTGTTGATTATGACCCAGTATATAAAGACAGGATTGTGGTGACAGTCCCCAATCAAAGGTTGGATGTTACATTTTTTATAAGATTGCTTTGTTCCGATACATCATGTCAAAGGTAATGTTGTGTTTGATAGTGATTGTCACCGCATACCTGGCGGTATTTTTATACATTTACTACCTGATTCATTTCTTAGATTCTCCCCACTCAATCACGGTTTTAAACATCAGTCACACAAGAAATCATCTCCCCTTTATGTTCGTTTGCCATCAACACATGTACATAACTCTCTCAGCTGGATTGTGTATGTCAGCTTTGAAATATGTAAATATTTTATATGCTGGTACACAATAAATGTGTATGGGCCACCGCTTATACTGGATGGTGTGCATTTATTCCGCCTTCTCCACGGGAAAACAACGGAATTCCTTACAACTGAAAAAACAGTGGAGGTCGCTCTTAAACCAAGTGGGGTGAAAGCATTTAACATTCAGCCAGCTTTGCCAAACTTGGCACGGTGGCTCGATCCTGACCACGGGTGCTGGCTGTACGGAGTTTGTACATTCACCCCCTGACCTGTGTGGGTTTTCTCCGAGATCTTCGGTTTCCTCCGGAATGTGTAGGATATTGTTAGTGTGCGGGGATTGCTGCTCGCTGCGGACGCGGTGGGCGGAAGAGCCTGTTTCCACGCTGCAAACTAAACTTAACTAAGCAGGCAGGTGGGACCAGTGTAGCTGGGACATGTTGGTCGGTGTGGACAAGTTGGCCCGCTGGGCCTGTTTCCACACTCTATTACTCGGACTCTTTCAAGGCGTCATGTACATAGTGAACATTTACTTGCAATATCTCATGATGTGTTTTTCTATTAAATGGTTTAACATTTAAATCTTAAGAGTTACTGAAGTGAATTCAAATGTCCCTATAAAACATCAGCCTTGGCCCAGAGTCAATGGAGTTGTAATGCACAGAATGGGGTCGTTCAGCCCACCACGTGCATGCTGACCCTCACGCCTAATCCCATTTGTCTACATTAAGGTGTAGAATCAAGGAACTGCAGATGCTGGTTAATACACAAAGGTTACAGACTCAGCAGGTCAGGCAGCATCCCTGGAGAACATAGATCGGTGACGTTTCACATTGGGACTCTTCTTCACACTGATTGTAGAGGGGACAGAAGGATGCGCATTAGGATGCCTATGTAAGTGACTGTCTAAATGCCCGTTAAATGAAGGAATTGTATCTGATGTCAGTCAGCCCCTGTGTAAAACCTCTGAGATTACCTACAAATCTGTACGTCTGGAATGTGGGAGGAAACCAGAGAACCCAGCGAAAACCCATGAGGTCACCGGGTGAATGTACAAATTCCGTACAGACAGCTGGGAAACTGTCCCTGAATCGGGGGGGGGGGGGGTACATTTTCACACTTCTGTACCTCTTGCCTGATGGGAGAGGGGAGAGGGGAGAAGATGGAGTGACCGGGGTGAGTCTGGTCCTTAATTATGTTGGCAACATGAAGTGCAGATGGAGTCAATGGAAGGTTTGTGTGATGGTCTGGGCTGCTTCCACAACTCTGCAATTTCTTGCAGTTCTGGATGGAGCTGTTGAACACCAAACCAGCCGGTGTTGCATCCCGATAAAATGCATCCTACGGCTCATCTGTAGGATTTGGTGAGGGTGATGGGGACATGGAGACTGCAAACAGATTCTGGAGGCAAGAACGAACTGGTGAGAGATCGCAATGAGTCAGACAAACAGCATCCAATGAGGCAACGGAAAGATGACATTTCCGATCAGGACCATTTTTGTTCCTTATCAAACTGCTTTTATTACATAATCACACTTTACAAAGTACCGCATGAATCAACACCGCTGTTCCTGCAGTTTACAAGCATCGACTGTCAGATGACAGCGTTGCCATCCACGATGCATTGAGTTGTGACAGTGACCAGCGGCAAGACCCTGCATCTGTCACTAACTTGGTAAATGGAATTAATATAGAAAAGTAGACTTTAGAGGTTAGAGATACAGTGCAGAAACAGGCCCTTCGACCAGCGATCACTCGTATACTCGCGCTATCCTACACACTAGGGACCATTTACAATTTCTACTGAAGCCAATTAACCTACAAACCCTCACATTTAGTTTAATTTTCGAGATACAGCGCAGAAGCAGGCCCTTTGGCCCACTGAGTCCGCGCTGACCACCGATGGCCGTTCACTAACACTATCCTACAGCCTAGAGACCATGTACAATCTTTACCGAAGACAATTAACCTACAAACCTGTACGACTTTGGGTTGTGGGAGGAAATGGAGCACCCGGAGAAAACCCACGCAGGTCACAGGGATAACGTGAAAACTCCGTACAAACAGCGGGATCGAACCCGGGTCTCTGGCGCTGTAAGGCAGCAACTCTACCGCTGCGCCAAGGTGATCAGGGCCAGATTTAGATCCCTAAGCTGGGCCTTAGGCTGTTCCACATGTGAGACCCCCCCCATCCCCCACCCCCACGACTAGAGGACGATGGTCCACCAGATTGACACCGATTTGCAGCTGAGTGTGGCCAATGAGATAAGCGATCGCTTCGCACAACACCTCCACTCAGTTCGCAATTACCAACCTGATCTCCCGGTGGCTCAACTCCCCTTCCCGTTCAGAATCTGACCTTTCTGCCCTGGGTCGCCTCCACGGCCAGAGAGAGTCCCACCGCATATTGGAGGAGCAGCGCCTCATATTTGCTTGGGTAGTTTACACCCCAACGATATGCACATTGGCTTCTTGAATTTCAGGTAGTCCTTGCTTTCTCCCTCCTTTCCCTCCCATTCCCAGCTCTCCCACAGCCCACTGTCTCCACCTCTTCCTTTCTTTTTAGTGCCCCACCACCCTCCACCCCTCCCGACACCAATCTGAAGAAGGGTCTCGACCCGAAATGTCATCTATTCCTTTGCTCCATAGATGCTCCCTTATCCGCTGATTTTCTCCAGCTTTTTTGTCTACCAATGGGAGCCCACCACGGGCCACATCTTCCCATCTCCTCCCGTCTGCTTTCCGCAAAGACCGCTCCCTCCGTAACTCCCTGGTCAATTCGTCCCTTCCCACCCAACCACCCCCTCTCCTGGCACTTTCCCTTGCAGCCGCAGGAAATGCTACACTTGTCGCTTTACCTCCCCCCTTGACTCCATTCAAGGACCCAAGCAGTCTTTCCAGGTGAGGCAGAGGTTCACCTACACCTCCTCCAACCTCACCTATTGCATCCGCTGCTTCTAGATGTCAGCTGTTCTACATCGGTGAGACTAAGCGTAGGCTTGGCGATCGCTTCGCCCAACACCTCCGCCTGGTCCGCATTAACCAACCTGATCTCCCGGTGGCTCAGCACTTCAACTCCCCCTCCCATTCCGAATCCGACCTTTCTGTCCTGGGCCTCCTCCATGGCCAGAGTGAGTCAAACCGTAAATTGGAGGAGCAGCACCTCATATTTTGCTTGGGCAGTTTACACCCCAGCGGTATGAACATTGGCTTCTTCCATTTCAGGTAATCCCTACTTTCTCCTCCCCTTCCCAGCTCTCCCTCAGCCCGCTGTCTCCGCCTCTTCCTTTCTTCTTCCCGTCCCCCTCACCCTCACTGAAGAAGGGTCTCGACCCGAAACGTCGCCCATTTCCTTCGCCCCATAGACGCTGCCTCACCCGCTGAGTTTCTCCAACATTTTTGTCTACCTATTCACACAAGTTCTGTTATCCCACTTTCCTCACCCACTCCCTACACATCAGGGGCAATTTTACAGAGACAAGTTAACCTACAAAGCCAATGCGTCTTTGGGATGTGGGAGGAAACCCACACGCTTGCAGGGAGAATGTGCAAATTCAACACAGACAGTGCCCGAGGACAGGATCGAACACAGATCTCTGGCGTGCGAGGCAGCAAGTCCACCAGCTGTGCCATTATATTTTGTTTTCCAATACACAAAAAATTATATGTTGATAACTTTGGTTACTAAAAAAATGAAAATATCAATTTTCAGTTTTAAATCTCCAAGTGACGCTATGTCCCCCTTTACAGCTACGGTATGTTTTAATTCAGTTCAAAACTATGGGCCAGTACATTGGCCATAAAGTTGCTGCCTAAAAGTGCCAGAGACTCGGAACTGATCCTGAATATGGGTGCAGTCTGTATGGTTTGCTCCTTTTCTCTTTGATCGCATGGGTTTTCTCCAGATGCTCTTGTTTCCTTCCACATTCCAAAGGTGTGCAGGAACCTATTTCAGACCCAACCCAAAACGTAATATTTTCCTTTTGTCCAGAGATTCTGTCTGACCAATTTAGTTACTCCAGCATCTGCAGTTCCTTCCCACACACACGATACTATATGATAGAACTTTATTAATCCCAGGAGGGAAATTGTGTGGGTGTATATATAATGCACACACACACAGATATTTATATAGTTATATATTCATATATAAATATACACTGTTTTGTTTTCTCATTTATAACATTGTTTACAGAGTACTATGTTTACATATTCTGTTGTGCTTCTGCAAGTAAGGATTTCATTGTTCTAACTGGGACGTGAGTGAATAAAACACTCTTGACTCTTGACTTACTCCGCTAATGTGTGGGATAGAACTAGTGTACGGCGTGGACTCAGTGGGCCGAAGGGCCTGTTTCCACTCTGTATCTTTAAATCAAACTAAAAACACTAAAACCAGATGGAGTGAAGAAGTGTCTCTACCTGAAACGTCACCCAATTTCTTCTATCCAGAGATGCTGGCTGCTCCATGGAGTTCCCCCGCACAATTAAAGCATGGAATAGTCTTCACCCTGCCATAGTTACCCAACCAGATGCAACTAAATTTAAGGTAGCTCTTTTTTCCCCCAAGAACCCTTTTTTGCTTAAGTCCAAGTCAAGAGTCAAGAGAGTTTTATTGTCATGTGTCCCAGATAGGACAATGAAATTCTTGCTTGCTCCAGCACAACAGAATATGTAAACATAATACCCAGACGGCCAGATCTCCCACAATTCAAAGCGAGGGAGAAAGTGTCCAGTGCCTACCAGTTGCCGTGGTTGAGCGCATGTGCAGGGGGGAGGATGTGCTGGCCGTCGCAGTGCGCATGTGCAAGGTGGCCGGCCGTGCCGGCGGATAAGGAGCGAGCGGAGCCCGGCGGCCTGGATACGGATGGAGGGCGGAGACGGAGAGTGACAGAGAGAGAGAGATAGAGAGGGGGCCCGCCCAGAGTTGAACGGCAGGTGTCCTGCCTTGGCCGGAGGCCGCCTAGATTTCGAGGCCCTAAGCTTCAGCCTATGAAGGCGATCCTAGTGGTAAATCCGGCTCTGCGAGGCCCCCCTAGATCTCGAGGCCCTAAGCTTAAGCTTGTCCAGTTTATACGTAAATCCGGCCCTGACTGTGATGTGTATATAAGTTGGGCCAAAGGAGTCATGTCTGTTCTTCATTTTCTTTGAAATAATAATCTTTGGGCCAATGGCTTAGTTTTTCTTCGGATGTTCAATTTTTGTAAACGGAAATTAGCCCAATTACAGATCAAATCTACCATTTTTACCGAAGCCGATTAACCTACAAACTTGTACATCTTTGGAGTGTGGGAGGAAATCGGAGCACCCGGAGAAAAACCCACGCGGTCACAGGGAGAACGTACAAACTCCGTACAGACAGCACCTGTGGTCAGGATCGAACCCGGTTGTCTGATGCTGTGAGCACTGAGGCAGCAACTCTACCCGTGCGCCACCGTCGATGTACACACGAGTACTTTGCATCTGTATTCACCAAGGACACGGACGCACAAAGGCTCATAAATCCCCACGCACCACTGGCATCTGCCTGGTTATTGAGAGAGGCAGGAGAGAAGATCGCAGGGCCTTGGTGAAGATCTCTGTATTCTCTCTAGCCACAGGCGAGGTCCCGCACGACTGGAGAGTAGCTAATGGTGTTCTTTTATTTAAAGTCTCTCATTAGACAGAAGATTTAGATGCCTGGGATCCACTGTGATTTGATAATTTGGATCAGAACTGACTCACCCTGGGATAGGGAGAGAGTCATACAGCACAGAAACAGGCCCTTCGGCCCAACTTGTCCATGCTGACCAAGATGCCCCATCTACGCTAGTTCCAATAGACCACCTTTGGCTCATATCCCCTCTGAACCTTTCCTATACCTGGCCCAATATTATTTAAATACTGTAGACTTCAGAGATACAGCGTGGAAACAGGCCCTTTGACCCACCGAATCCGCGCTGACCAGGGATCACCCCATACTTTAGCACTGTCCCACACACAAGGGACAATTTACATTTTTACCAAAGCTAATTAACCTCCAAACATGTACGTATTTTTTGAGTATGGGGGGGAAACCTGAACTCCTGGTGAAAACCCACGCGGTCACCGGGAGAAAGTACAAACTCCGTACAGACAGCACCCGTAGTCAGGATCGAACCCGGGTGTCTGGCGCTGTGAGGCAGCAATACCCGTGCGCCACCGTGCCACCCCATCAGTTATAGCACCTGCCTCAACCACCTCCTCTGGCAGCTTTTTCCATATACCCATTGCCCTGTGTGTGTGGAAAAAGTTGCCCCTCAGATCCCTATTAAATCTTTCCCCCATCACCTCAAACCTATGTCCTCTGGATGTGAATTGCCCCACCCTAGGTAAAAGAACCTGGCCATTCTATTTCTATTAGTAAAATTAACACGGTTTATTCCGCAAGATTTGGAAAAGTATGTGATTTAACTGAAGATGGACACAAAATGATGGATTAGTAGCTCAGCGGGTCAGGCAGCATCTCTGGAGAAATCCAATACTTGATGTTTTGGGTCGGAACCTTTCTTCAGACTGAAAGAGGGGAGGGGGTAAACTGGAGATAAGAAAAGGCCAGAACATATCCGGGTCCAGCAACAGATGACCTCAGGAAGGGTGGAGCCCATAATGGTCCATTGTTGGCTGGGGGTTGGGCTATCAAGCGGGGTACAGCTGGTAGGACGACTCGGGTGGGGAGAGGGGGGTGGGGAGTGGGGGGGTGGGGAGTGAGGGGGGTGGCCAGAGGGGAGAGGGGGTGGTGGGAGAGGGGAGTGGGGGTGGGGGTGGCCAGAGGGGAGTGGGGAGTGGGAAAGAGTGGGGTGGGAGGGAATGCAGGGGTTATTTGAAATGAGAAATCAACTTTCATACTATAGGGTCGTAAGCTGCCCAAGCCAAGTATTAGGTGCTGTTCCTCATATTAATTGACATGGAGTTAAAATGGCGATGGTGTCACACTCCTGAAGACTTGCCACTTGAGAGTGTCTGGAATTCTCAGTGTTAGAGATGGTCACTTGTAGAAAATGTTTGTGGCGGACAGGCCGAGGTTGTTGCTGCAGTGGGAGCCGTGATCGTGAGGCCGGGGGAAGATCCACTATGTTCGTGATGAAGCCGGTGTCCATTAGAATACAGCTACACTGAAGACAGACACAAAATGCCGGAGTCACTCAGCGGGTCAGGCAGCATCTCTGGAGAAAAGGAATAGGTGACATTTCAGACAGAGAGTCAGGGGAGAGGGAGACATGAGATATAGGCGGTGATATAGAGAGATAGAGAACAAATGAAAGGCAACTACACCTATTTATTTCCACCATGTCTCTTGCTTGTTCCCAGGTTGGTGACTAACTTTCATTGCTATCAGTTAGCAATCCAGTTTATTTATTTATTTTTAGCTAACCTTCTATTTACTTTAGTTCAGAGATACAGCATGGAAACAAGCTCTTTGGCCCATTGAATCTACACCAACCATCGATCGCTCATTCTAGCTTGCACCAATTCTATGTTAGCCCACTGTATGTCATGTTGTTACTTGTGGGCGGAGCACCAAGGCAAATTCCTTGTATGTGAATACTTGGCCAATAAACTTACTTACTTATTTTGTACACTAGGGGCAATTGACAGAGGGCCAATTAACCTACAAACCCGCATGTCTTTGGGAAGTGGGAGGAAACCAGAGCACCTGGAGAAAACCCACATGGCCTCAGATAGAATATACATACTCCGTAAAGACTAGCACCCGTAGTCAGGATGGAACCCGGATCTACCACTGCGCCACCGTGCCGCCTACAATATTACACAGCAGAACTTTCTGGCCACTGTAATCAATTTAATATAATTAGTAATTTAAAAATATTTAAAGTACTTTATCCTGCAATAGATGTTCTGATAAATGGGGATTTCGTAGAGTCCCGCAAATTTGGCTTCCTTGATTGGGGAAGATTGTAAACAAACTCTGTAACTGTAGACCAGTTAGTTTCACGTGGGTTTTAAACCGAACAATCGGAGATGCATAAAACGAAGTGCTGGAGGAACTCAGCAGGTCAGGAGGGAATAGACAGGCGATGTTTCAGGTCAGGACCCTTCCACACACTGATGGAGATAGTTGACGCTTCCTCTCCTGGGTCCAGCTACCACTTGCCAACTCTTGCCCCAGTTCTCTCCCTCACCTTTCTACCAAACATTCTCCCCTCTCGTGTGACATCCTGGTACACCCGCTCCAATGCTGTCACATCTTGAGGTCGTAAGTGAAAGGAGCAGAATTAGCCCATTCGGTCCATCAAGTCTACTCCACCATTCAATCATGGCTGATCTAAGTAAGTAAGTTTATTGGCCAAGTATTCACATACAAGGAATTTGCCTTGGTGCTCTGCCCACAAGTAACAACATGACATACAGTGACAGTTACGAATGACTCAGAAAATACTAAACATTAATCATAATAAGACATTAATGATAAAACACCATTGATCAAGCATGTGAACCAACAAACTATCAGATTAAAGGGAGGCTACAGATTTTCGGCTGTTGAGTAGAGCAACTACTCGTGGATAAAAACTGTTTTTATGTCTGGCTGTGGCCAGGCAGTCCGGAGTTGCCTTCCAGAGGGAAGTGATTCAAAGAGTTTGTGGCCAGGGTGAGAGGGGTCAAAGATGTTCTTGCCCACTCGCTTCCTGGCCCTTGCAGTGTACGGTTCATCAATGGAGGGAAGGATGCAGCCAATAATCTTCTCTGCTGATCAGACGATTCGCTGCAGCCTCCAGGTGTCGTGCTTGGTGGCCGAGCCAAACCAGACCATGATGGAGAAGGTGAGAACAGACTCTACGATGGCCGTGTAGAATTGGACCATCATTGCCTGTGGCAGATTGTGCTTCCTCAGCTGCCGCAGGAAGTACATCCTCTGTTGGGCCTTTTTGACTGTGGGGTCGATGGTAGCCCCCCACTTAAGGTCCTTGGAGATGATGGGTCCCATGAACTTAAAAGACTCCACAGATGTGACTGTGGTGTTGTTGATGGTGAGTGGGGGGAGGAGAGGTGGAACTATCCTAAAGTCTACAATCAATTCCACTGTCTTAAGAGCATTGAGCTCTAGGTTGTTGCGACAGCACCAGGACGCCAGCTGTGACACTTCCTGTCTGTAGGCAGATTCCTCCTCATCCTGGATCAGTCCAATCAGGGTTGTGTCGTCCGCCAACTTAAGCTTGACAGAGGTGTCTGTGGAGGTCTATCTATCCCTCCTAACCCCATTTTCCTGCCTTCTCCCCATAACCCCTGACACCTGTACTAATCAAGAATCTATCTAACAGCCTTAAAAATATCCATTAACTTAGCCACCACAACCTTCTGCAGCAAAGAATTCCTCAGATTCACCACCCTCTGACTAAAGACATTCCTCCTCATCTTCCTAAAGGATCGTCCTTTAATTCTGAGGCTATGGCCTCTGGTCCTAGACTCTCCCACTGGAACCATTCTCTCCACATCCACTCTATCCGGGCCTTTCACTATTTGGTTTGTTTCAATGAGTTCACCCCTCATCCTTCTAAATTCCAACGAGTTACAGGCCCAGTGCCGTCAAACACTTATCACGTGTTAATCCACTCATTCCTGGGATCATTCTTGTAAACCTCCTCTGGACCCTCTGCAGAGTCAGCACATTCTTTCTCAGATATGGGGCCCAAAATTGCTCACAGTACTCCAAGTGTGACCTGACCAGCGCCTTATAGAGCCTCAGCGTTACATCCCAGTTGTATCTTGCCTGCAGTGTGGTGATCAGAACTGCCCCCAGTAGTCCATGTGTGTTCTGATCAGCATTGTGTGAGGTTGCAACATAATAGTAAGATTAAATGAGAACTTACCAGTTTGAAGCTTGATCCTTATTTTATGAGGAGTTACGATGAGGGATTTCATGAAGTCCCCGCCAGCATGCATGCGCGACATTCTTCAAAGCAGCCGTGTGGAATCACAGATTAAACAACAATGACTGAAGATAGTAAGATTTAAGAGACTCTATAAACCAGATGACCTTAAAATAGAGGGTTGGGAGAGGAGGGCACGAAATCCCTCATCGTAACTCTTCATAAAATAAGGATAAAACTTCAAACTGGTAAGTTCTCGTTTACTCTTACTATTTTACTTCGGAGTCACGTGACTGACTTCGTGAAGATTTCAAAGCTCTGTGATTCCATGCCCTGGACCACATCCATGCTCACACACTGGACTCCGCAAACGTTGCGGGAGTGGCCACAGGCTTATTATAAAACCGCTGAAATGTAGTTTCACTGGCCCAGACCGCTGTTGCGAGGACATGATCCATGGGTACCTCCATGGTCCTCGCCGCTGATGTGGATGCAGCCCTGGTAGAATGAGATTTTAAAATGTTAGTGTCTATACCTGCTGCACCCAATACCACCCTGAGCCACCTGGAGATAGTCTGCACCGTCACCCTGTGATGTGGGTTCTTATGGCTGATAAACAGTCCACATTCCTGATGGTGTGTGTGACATTAATATAATGTCGGAGATAGGTGGCTGTACAGAGTCTTACATCAACGGGGTATGCTAGGAATTCCAATTTCATCCCTGTAGTCCCAGGCTTGTGTTGTTTAAGCAACCCATCTATAAATAAGTCACTTTATTGGGGGTTGAGACCATTCTATCCAGTTTTAGTTTCTGTAGAGTCTGGACCCGTTGTGCTGTGGTCAGTGCCATTAACATCACCACTTTGAAGGTGAGTTTGTCCAGTGGTAAACCCGTCATAGGCGACCAGCTCCTGAGTAGGGTCAACACCACCCCTATATCCCAGGCAATATTATATATCGTGGTCGGGGAGGGTTGGAATTGAATATACCCCTCATGAGTTTGGATACCAGCTGGTGAGATCCCACTCCAATGTTGAGATATGATGACAGTGCACTCCTGGCACTGTTTATGGCATTAACTGAGGAATTCCAGCACATTGGAGATCCTAGCAGAGTTGTAGGTGGTCTTGGTCTGCTACAGAAGGCCTCCCATTTCCTGATGTGGGTGAGTTACTGCTTCCTTGTGGACTCTCTGCACGATGCTGTAATGATGTCCATGGTTCTTGATGACAGCCCGAATTCCAGTAGTGGCCTCCAGAACCTGCAAGCCAACAGGTTCAGATGACCATGGCACGGATGATTTTTCCCCTGTTATGGGATTGGTCACCAAATTCGGGCATTTGGTAACCTGTGCCCATGGTTCTTTCATCATGTTGAGGACCACCGGGTACCATGGTTGTGTGGGCCAGTCGGGTATTATCAGTATACCTGTTGCAGAATCTAGTTGAATTTTCTGCAATACCCGACTGATGAGGCAGGATGGGGGAAATGCATAGAAAAACCATTTCCCCCAATGTAGCGAGAATGCGTCCATCGCCACTGCCCCAGGACCTGGTTCCCAAGAGACATATGTTGGTATCTAATGGTTCAACCTGGATGTAAAGAGGTCGATATCTGGTGTTCCATATTTGGCTATAATTTTAGCAAATATTTGGGGGTTCAACATCCACTCGATGTTGTCATTAAATACTCGTGACCTGGTGTCCGCCGCTGTATTGAGCTTACCCGGAAGGTACGTAGCTGATATCCAAATATTTCTATCAATACACCAGAGCCAAATTAAATTTGCCAATTCATCACAAGATATTGACTTGATACCACCCATATGGTTTAAATACGCCACCACTGTGGTATTATCTATTTGAAGACGGACATGCGTATGATGCAGATTAATGCAGTAAGCCCGCAGCCCGTGAAATGCTCCCAGTATTTCCAAATAGTTTATACCTTGTGATTGAAGAAGAGTAGGCTCATGCAAATCCCATCTGCCGCCACAACTGGAAGTAGTGTCGGTAGCTCCCCAGCCCTGGGCACTTACGTCGGTTTGTAACACGACTGATGGGTTTGATATAATGATGGGATTAAAACAATCACAAACATTGCTAATCCACCATTGTAGCTCAATTTTCGCCTTGTTTGGCAGCTGCATAGGCCTGTCAAAATGTCCAGCATTTGTTTTTAATGCTGAGATTTTTGCTCTTTGCAAGTTTTGATGGCGTAATGGGCCAAATTGTGCAGCTGGAAATGTAGCTACTAGCTTCCCAATCACCTTAGCAGCATGTCTAATAGTCAGTTTCCTGGCGCAAGCAAGGCTGTTACATGCCTCTATTATGTCTGATGCTTTGCTCCCTGGGATAGTGACAATCATATGATTGGTGTTAATTGTGAATCCCAGATAGTCCATAACCACAGAAGGGTTGAACTTAGATTTGTCTGGATGGATGACAAACCCTAGCTTCTCGAATAATGTTATGGTAACTGTTACTGCTAATGTAGCTAATTCCCACAATTAAGATGTCATCTAGATATGCCATGACTATGTGGTTTTGTCTTCTTAGAGATGCCAATACTGGTTTTAGAATTTTGGTAAATAACCTAGGGGCTGTTGTAAGTTCATTAGGTAAGGCTTTGTATTGCCATATTTGCCCCATCCAGACAAATTTTAAGTATTTACGGTGATGATCCCGTATAGGTACTGAATAGTATGCATCTTTTAGGTCGATGCAGGCCATGAAGCACCCTCTGGAAATCAGTTGCTTAGCCGTTTCAAATATCTCCATCTTGAAATGGGTATATTGTACAAAGGTATTCAAGTGGGTTAAATCAATTATGATATGACATCCACCATCTTTTTGGTTTTAGTAAAGATGTTAGATACAAACTCAAGAGGTTCATGTGTCATTTTTTTTATTACCCCCTTGGTGTATAGCCTTAATATTGTTTATAGCCTCCGTGAGCACCTGTTCCTGCAGCTGGTGTGTGGTTAAGTAATTGATGCTGGCCGCTAGTTTGGGCTGAAGAGGTTGCCGCTGATTGTCCTGATTGGGCGAATTTTGATACTACCTCCAGTAGTTCCTCTTCAGGCATCTCGGGCAACACCGGTTCTTGTGCCAACCCCTCTTCAAAGTCAGCTAACGGCTGACTTCTGGCACTCCCTATTGATGAGGGAGAGATACGTGGTGGTTCTCCTAGATCCTAGGGACACCCACTCTCGTTGGAGAAGGTCCCGTTCGAGCAGCCGCTCCACCATACGCTCCATACGAACCATGCGACCGCCGCCGCTATCTGCGGACGGCAAGTCGACTTCCCCAAGTTCTGGTGAACAACTGGGGCTTCTACCATCAGTCCGCACCTCGTCGAGGTGATGTCTCAGGAACCTAGGTAGGTGGTCGCTGCCTGCCGCTCCTGCGGGGCTACACGAATCCCGCGCGGATTTGCCGCTAGTCTTCCGGACTGAAGCGGTCCGCCTGTCTGGTACGACAGCAGCGATTAGGAGTCGGTCCCAGCTGCCTCAGCGGGGCTCCCCGACTTCCGTGTTGATTTCTCACCGGCCCGCGATCTGGCGGACTGTGCCGGTGGTGAGTCGGTGCCGGCCGCTGCAGCGGGGCTACTCGACTTCTGTGCGGCTTTCCCCCTGGTCCGCCCTCTGGTGAGCTGTAATAGAGGGGAAATGGAACATGCCGTAGAAGTAGGCACAGGTTTACGCACCTTTTTACCGCTGGCCCGGTGCTGTTCGGGTGAAAGCGGTAGAGAGTCAGGGTCTTGCCTACCCTGCTCCCGCGAGGGCCTCCTACCAGTGTGCAGCTCCCTGGCCTGCTGTGGTGGAGAGTCGGGTCCTGCCGACTGAGCGGGGCTCCCCGACTTCCGCGCTCTTTTCCCGGCCTGCGGTGCGGGCGCTGCCGGTGTAGCGGGCAGCTCCGGGGATTGCGGCCGCTGACTTCTGTCCGAAGTCCCGCGGTCCTTGGAGGCATGCTTCCATGCCTTCGTTCTGGTCCTCCTGTCCATCGTTTCTGTAAGCAAACAAGTCTCCTACAGAAACTAACCAACTCAAGGTTAGTATAACTTACCTGAGGGCCTTTTTGAAGCTGCCGGTGGAGGAGCGCACTCCCCCCTCCAGCTGTCGACTGCAAATGCGAGCGACGATATGTCGCGCATGGGTGCTGGCGGGGTCTTCACTAAGTCACTCACGTGATTCCGAAGTAAAATGCAACATATTCTACTGGACCAATTGTGGGACCCATTGGGTCCCGTCCCCTCAACGCGCGTTTGGGGGGGGGGGCTGCAGTGTCACACACACTAACCCCCCCCCTTGATATTATATTAATATTATTCATTCACTCCTTTTACCCCTATCCACTCACGCATAGCCCCCAACTGCGCAGGCGTGGCGAGAGAGGGAGGGAGAGGGGGTAGAGGGAGAGGGCAGAGAGAGAAGGGGCAGAGAGAGAGGGCAATGAGAGAGAGGGAAGAGAGAGTGAGAGAGAGAGAGGGGACAGAGAGACGCAAAGAGAGAGGGGGCAGAGAGAGAGAGAGAGAGAGAGAGAGAGAAGGCAGAGAGAGCGAGAGAGAGGGCAGACAGAGAACGAGAGAGCAGTGAGAGAGAGTGAGAGAGAGGGCAGTGAAAGGCAAAGAGAGAGAGGGCAGGGAGAGAGAGGGTAGCGACGGGGAGGGGGGAGCAACCTCCCCACCATGCGCCGGCCCGAGGACCCCCAAGTGAGGGGGGCGGCCACTGCCAGCGGGCTGCCGGGCGACGTCACTCGCAGCGCGGTAACACAGCGTGCAGCCATTGTGATGTCATCACGTCATCAGCCAAAGCCAGCTGCTTTTATTTTCTAAGTTCTTTCAGATTTTTGAATATTTTGATTAATAACTCGAGAAATAATGCATGACATTTTCAGATAAGGCGATTTTTGACTTCATGGCATAAATTTCTACCGGAATATGTAAAACATTCACCAGCGCATCGTTTTGTCGAGAATATGTGAATCACACGCAAACACACATATAAATACACATCCAAGATCAGTTTTAATAGTTACTAGATCATCGCATGGTTTTGGGGGGGGCGGCCTGCGGCATCACACACACACACTAATCACCCCCCCCCACACACATACACACTAACCACCCCGCCCCACACACACACACACACACACACACACTAATCACCCCCCCCCACACACATACACACTAACCACCCCCCCACACACACATACACACACTAACCACCCCCCCCACACACATACACACTAACCACCCCCCCCACACACATACACACTAACCACCCCCCACACACACATACACACTAACCACCCCCCCACACACACATACACACTAACCACCCCCCCACACACACATACACACTAACCACCCCCACACACACATACACACTAACCACCCCCCACACACACACATACACACTAACCACCCCCCCACACACACACACACACTAACCACCCCCCCCACACAAAAACACTAACCACCCCCCCACACATACACACTAACCACCCCCACCACACACACACACACACTAACCACCCCCCACACACACACACTAACCACACACACACACACACACACAAACCACCCCCACACACACACACACTAACCACCCCCCCACACATACACACTAACCACCCCCCACACACACACACACACTAACCACCCCCCCACACAAAAACACTAACCACCCCCCCACACATACACACTAACCACCCCCCACACACACACACACACTAACCACCCCCCCACACACACACTAACCACCCCCCCACACATACACACTAACCACCCCCCACACACACACACACTAACCACCCCCCCCCACACACACACACACACACTAACCACCCCCACACACACACTAACCACCCCCACACACACACACTAACCACCCCCCCACACACACACACTAACCACCCCACACACACACACACACACTAACCACCCCCCACACACACACTAACCACCCCCCCACACACACACACTAACCACCCCCCCACACACACACACTAACCACCCCCCCACACACACACACTAACCACCCCACACACACACACTAACCACCCCCCCCACACACACACACTAACCACCCCACACACACACACACACTAACCACCACACACACACACACACACACACTAACACCCCACACACACACACTAACCACCCCCCCCACACACACACACTAACCACCCACACACACACACACACTACACACACACACACCACACACACACACACTAACCACCCCCCCCCCACACACACACTAAACCCACACACACACACACACACACACACACACACACACACACACACACACACCAACACCCCCCACACACACACACTAACCACCCACACACACACACACACTAACCACCCACACACACACACACACACACACCCACACACACACACACACACACACACACACACACACACTAACCACCCCCCTTGATATTATATTCATATTAATTCTTTTTACCTCATCCCCAACTTGTGCATAACCACCAACTTGCAGGCGCGATAGAGAAGGTGAGGGATAGAGGGCAGGGGCAGAGAGAGGGCAGGTACAGGGGGCAGAGGCAGAGGGAGCGGGGGGACAGAGGGAGCGGGGGGACAGAGGGAGCGGGGGGACAGAGGGAGCGGGAGCGGGGGGGGTGCAGCTAGGGAGGGGCGTAGAGTTTGAGGGGTGGGGGGGCGCACGGCGTCACAGGGGAGTGCTGGTTCCCGAACCTCCCCACCATGCGCCGAGCCGGGGCCAGTACAGGGCCCGACTTGCTTGAGAGAGAGGTGGGGACAGAGAGGGGGGGGGGGACAGAGAGGGGGGTGGTAGAGAAAGCGGGGGAAGAGAGGGGGGGAGAGAGGAGGGGGCGGGGAGAGGAGGGGAAAGAGGAGGGGGGGGGGGGAACTCAGCAGATGAAGAGTCAGTATGAATAGAACTGAGGAATTGTAAGAGTAAAAAGACCCTAATGGGAGTTATCTACAGGCCCCCAGCAGCCTGGACATAGGGTGCAAGTTGAATTAGGAGTTAAAGTTGGCATGTAGCAAAGGTAATGCTACAGTGGTTTTGGGGGATTTTAATATGCAGGTAGACTGGGAACATCAGGTTGGTACTGGACCCCAAGAAAGGCACTTCGTGGAGAGTGCCTCCGAGATGGATTCTTAGGGCAGCTTGTACTGGAGCCGACCAGGGAGAAGGCAATTCTGGATTTAGTGTTGTGTAATGAACTGGAAAGATACCCTAGCAGGGATAACAGTGGAACAACAATGGCAGGTATTTCTGGGAATAATACAGAAGGTACAGGATCGGTTCATTCCAAAGAGGAAGAAAGATTCCAAGGGGAGTAATGGGTGACCGTGGCTGACAAGGCACGTCAGGGAGAGTATAAAAATAAAAGAGAAGTACAACGTAGCAAAGATGAGCGGGAAGCAGGAGGGTTGGATAATGTTTCATAACATTTAGTGCAAGGTAAAGTCCAATTAAAGATAGTCGCTTGAGTATCTCCAATGTAGATGGGAGGTCAGGACTGCTCTCCAGTTGGTGAGAGGATGGTTCAGCTGCCTGATAACAGCTGGGAAGAAACTGTCCCTGAATCTGGAGGTGTGTGTGTTTTCACACTTCTGTACCTCTTGCCTGATGGGAGAGGGGAGAAGAGGGAGTGACCGGGGTGCGACTGTCCCGCGATTGTGCTGCTGGCCTTGCCGAGGCAGCGTGAGGTGTAGATGGAGGCAATGGAGGGGAGGATGGTTTGTGCGATGGTCTGGGCTGCGTCCACAATTCTCTGCCATTTTGTAGCGGTCCGGGTGGAGCCGTTCCCAAACCGTGCTGTGATGCATCGCGATAAAATGCTTTCCACGGCGCATCTGCAGAAGTTGGTGAGAGTTGTTGAGGACATGCTGAACATCCTACACCTTAGATAGAAGAGCAGGAGATGATGGCTGCTCCTATTCCCAATGACATCTCCATCTCCCACTGGGATTATCTCAGGATTGCTGCCTCCTCCTGATAAAGGTGGGGATCCAACACCATGAATTCAACATTGGGCCTGAGGTTGTATCTTTAAACGTTCTTCCTCAGATAGCCAGAGATGCAGGTAAATGCATCAAGTTGGTGCTGTCCGCAAAGACCAGCAATCTCCCGTACAGTGGGCCTATCCGACACACTAGAGGCAATTTACAGAGGCCAACCTGCGCATCTTTGGCTTGCGGGAGGAAACCTGAGGAAAGCCACAGGTCTGTAGGGGGCGGCATCGAGTATGGCTGCCCTGCCAGCAGCTGTTAGTCTTTTCACCATTTTTTTTTTTTTTAGTGAGTTAAAGTGTTTGTTTGGAGGTATTTTAGTCTTTTATGTGGTGGGTGGGTGGGGGAGGGGAAACTTTATTTCCTGGTCCCTACCTGGTCAGAGAGGGGGCTTCCCTCTGAGCTGCTTCTTCGCCCCTCCCTCGCGGCCCACCATCGAGACTGGAGCAGCGTTTCCTGTCGGGACCGGCTGGGACTACAGCTTCAGCGGCGGCACAGCGCTGGGACACCATCACGGAGCGGGCGATGCCTTACCGGGTCGCCGTGCGGTAAGCTCTGGCGTGCGGTGACCGCCGACTCCAACATCCGAGGAGCTGTGGCTGCGGGCGTCCAGCCGCGGGCCGCGCTGGATTTAAAACCCCACGGAGCCTGGGATCCGAGATCGCCAGAGTCGGAGCTCCAACCAGGGCTACGGGAGGAAGCAGCCGCTCCAGACATTTCCAGGCCGCTGAGGAGTGTTCACCCGACACCGGAGTTCCAGCTTTCCGGCAAGAGGGCCTGAAAACATCGGACTGGCTGCAGAGGCCACAAATAGGCCCAACTATGGGTGAACAGGGGATGGGACTGGACTTTGCTGCCTTCCCCCACAGTGGAAACCATTGTGGGGGGATGGATTTATGTTTATTGTTAAATTCTTTAATGTTGTCTTTATTCGTGTGCTGCACGGCAAGTCAAATTTCACTGCACCATTTGGTGTGTGTGATAATAGATGTCCTTTAGTCCTTTGGGTCACAGGGAGAACATGCAAACTCCGTGCAGATAGCACCCATAGTCAAGATCGAACCAGGGTCCCTGGCCATAACGTTGCAAATGTTGAATGAAAGGCCATCCCCTCGTGAAGAAGTCAATGATGTTAAAGGTCCTATTAACTGGAGTCCAGCTCCCTTTCAACGCTATACATAAATCACCATTATCCCTGCCCAATGCATTCAGTCGCTAGATGCTGGCTGGGTGTAACATGTCCTTCTGCAAGCCTCTTTCAGTTCTGTCAATCGCTTTTGTGCACGTCTGAAATCTGAAATAAAAACAAACCGCTAGAAGCTGGAAGATCAGGCAGGCACAGAGGGAGAGGCTGAGCCGGCTCCAACTGGACGCAGGAGGTGAAGTTATAAAGGTGTATAAAATCATGAGAGGAATAGACAGTCTCTTGCCCAGAGTAAGGGAATCGAGAAGCAGAGAGCATTGGTTTAAGGTGAGGGGGGGACAGAGTTAATAGGAGCCTGGAGGGGTAACTTGTTTACACAACAGATGTTGGACGAATGGACGAGCTGCCGGAGGAGGTAGTTGAGGCTGGGACTATCGCAACGTTTGGGAAACATTTAGACAGGTACATGGATAGGACAGGTTTAGAGGGATATGGCCCAAATGCAGGCAGTTGGGACTAGTATAGATGGGACATGTTGGTCGGTGTGAGCAAGTTGGGCCGACTGTATAACTCTATGAAACATTGCCTTTGTCCCATGGAAGGCCATTGCAAAAGAAAATCATTGTCCTTTCAGGCCAAAAACCCTTCATTAAAACTGAGAAAACCAAGCGCTGTAGTAACAGGTTTATAATGTTTGAAGGAACTGCAGATGCTGGAAAATCGAGGTAGACATGTGCTGGAGAAACTCAGCAGGTGAGGCAGCATCTATGAAGGAAAAAGACAAACTGTTTCTCCCTCTTTCCCCTCCCCTTCCCCTACAGCCCACTGTCTCCGCCTCTTCCTTTCTTTTTCCCGCCACACCCCACATCAGTCTGAAGAAGGGTTACGACCCGAAACGTCACCTATTCCTTCGCTCCATAGATGCTGCCTCACCCGCTGAGTTTCTCCAGCACTTTTGTCTACAATAGGTTTATAATCTTCTGAGGCCTTGCCCTATGGTGGACGTGGAAATATCCTCTCCGCATCCACTCTTCAATGTAAATGGCCTGTCCCACTTAGGTGACTTTTTAGGCGAGTGCAGGAGACTGTGCGCTCGCCTCATGTCCGCTGGTGGTCTCTGGTGAGTCTCCTTCGTGGTCGCGAGGAGTTCCCGCATTCTGGGAACTAGTCGCGGCCTCAGTAGGGTCGCCGCAAATTTATCAACATGTTGAATAATTTTCTGCGTCCATAAAATTGGTCGTCATGGAGATAATGGATAATCCTGTAGCGGTAGGTGCGGTTTAGTGGGGTCGCCATGTAGTTAGGGGTAGTCGGGGTAGTCGAAGGTAGTTTCAGTTCATCGCCTTTGCTGACCGGGCATTTTCATTGGCTCATTGGGGAAAAAAAACGTAGGCACGAGTTTTCAGAACCAAGGATAACCGACCAGTAATGTTAAATGTCCGCCGAACTTCACAGCTGCGTATCTCTGGCTTATTAAAAGTTGTCTGGCTTCTTAAAAGTGCCTCCACTCCTTCTCCGTCCCCTTATCCCCCCCCCTCTTTTAAAGGACTTACCGTACACTGTGCTAGCCGTCTTAACCTTCCTGTTCATCGCGGTGTGTGTCTGTATCACCTTGGCTTTGCATCATGTGAATTTCAGACAGCGCTCCCCCCCGTTTCCCGCCTTGTGTGTGTGTGTGAGTGTGTGTGTGTGTGTGTGAGTGTGTGTGTCTGTGTGACTGCGTGTGTGTGCGCGCGAGTGAGTGTGTGTGTGTGTGTGTGTGTGTCTGTGTGACTGCGTGTGTGTGTGCGCGCGTTTGTGTGTGCGAGTGAGTGTGTGTGTGTGCGAGTGAGTGTGTGTGTGTGTGCGCGCGAGTGTGAGTGTCTGTGTGACTGCGAGTGTGTGTGTGCGCGCGTTTGTGTGTGCGAGTGCGTGTGTGTGTGTGCGCGAGTGAGTGTGTGTGTGTGTGTGTGTGTATGTGTGCAAGTGCGAGTGTGAGTGGGAGTGTGTGAGTGTGTGTCCGAGTGCGAGTGCGTGTGTGTCTTCAGTCTGAAGAAGGGTCTCGACCCGAAACGTCACCCATTCCTTCTCTTCAGAGATGCTGCCCGTCCCGCTGAGTCACTCCAGCTTTTTGTGTCTATCCTCGATGTAATTCACTGGGTGATCTGGTCATTGAATCAGCGGACAAGAAGCAAACAAAACAACCTTTACTAACATTATATATTTTTATTTTATGTGTAAATAATGGCAAAACACACCAAGAATCAAACTACAGAAACCACCAGAATTCACCATCTTTCTCATTATCGCACCGTTTACAGCCATTCCATTTTTTACCAATATTGCATTTTTTCTACACATACATAATTGTCACTGTGAACTGGGTGCCTGATTATAAAGTAGCAGGGCATCCATTCAATACACTGGACAATGGTAGCGGCCACAACACACACTCTACACATTTAACCAGAGCTCAATTAAAACTCTACCAAACGATGGCACCAGAAACGTCACAAGTGAATTATAGAAACACATAAATATTAATCGGTTGAAAGAAAAAAATATTAATTCATGGCAAATTTGATGATTAGGTGCAAAGGGGTGCAGGAAGTCACCAACAAAGGCAGAGACAACATTCATCTTTCTAGACTACAAATATTTAAAAAAAAAGTTAATTTTCTTTTTCAAGGCACAAAGCACGCGTTGCATATACTGTGGCTACATTTTAGCAGAGGAATATATGGCTTTGGATATAATTCATCGACTGATGTCTATCTCAAGGGGGAGTGTGTGCAGCTTAGACCCTGGCTGTGGGAGAGTCTGGGGAAGTATGCACCCATCTCACTGTCAAATAGCCACCCTTGGTGGTTGTGGTGACAGGTCTCACCCTCTCACGAGCAGCATTTGGGGGTGGCACGGTGGTGCAGTGGTAGAGTTGCTGCCTTACAGTGCCGGAGAGCCGGGTTCGATCCTGACTACGGAGTTTGTGCGTTCTCCCCGTGACCGCGTGGGTTTTCCCCAGGTGCCCTGGTTTCCTCCAACGCTCTAAAGACGTACGTGCAGGTTATTTGGCTTTGGTGAAAAAAATGTAAATTGTCCCCTCGTGTGTATGAGAATTGCTGGTCAAAGGATCACTGACCAGAAGGGCCCGTCTCTGCACTATATCTCCAAACTAATCAGTAATATCATCTGGGATGGAGAAACCCAGGTTATGCATTAATTATTTTGGGCAGAACAGCAGCAACCTTTCACTGCTCAGGTATTAGAGACACACAGGTGTCCAGGTAACTAAGCCGTGAGCACAGGTTGAACACACACCTCGGCCAGAATCCCGGCTTCAATCTCCATTCCTCAACACAGGACCAGAAAACATTCCTTCTCATGAGGACCATTCAAAACCATCGCACTGTTAACATCATGCAACTGACTTACACTGGGCACGAAGCAGAAAAACAGACTTCATTGTGTGAGAACGTAGAAACAAAGAACTGCAGATGCTGGTTTATACCAAAGATAGACACAAAGTGCTGGGGTATCTCAGGCAGCATCTCTGGAGAAAAACGATGGGTGACGTTTTGGGGTGAAAGAGGATGGGGGAGAAAGAGGAGGGAAGACACGAGATCCTTCTTCAGACATGCTCTCCACAGATGCTGCCTGACCCACTGAGTCTTGTGTCCTTTTCAGGACGGACAGTGACAGCGATGTCAACATTTGAAACATGGAAGATGGACACGCAAGAAGAAGAATATTAACGATGATTAATGATGGCTCGTGCACAGGTTGTGGGACTGAAGCCAGATTTAGCATGATCTACAAAGACCAGGGAATGACTGACATTACCAGTGAGATTAGTTGCTTCAAGGCACAGTTGTAGATTGATCATCCTCTACTGGGCCGAGACAGGGCAGTGCAATCTTTTCCTGGCAACTTCCTAGCTGCATTCCAGGGACAGAGAAGATCTACGAGGATGTTGCCAGGATTCGAGGGCCTGAGCTACAGGGAGAGGTTTAGCAGGCTCCGACTTTATTCCTTAGAGCGCAGGAGGATGAGGGGTGATCTTATAGAGGTGTACAAGATCATGAGATGAATAGATCGGGTAGACGCACAGAGTCTCTTGCCCAGAGTAAGGGAATCGAGGAGCAGATGACATCGGTTCAAGGTGAAGGGGAAAAGATTTGATAGGAATCTGAGGGGTAACTTTTTCACTCAAAGGGCGGTGGGTGTATGGAACGAGCTGCCAGAGGAGGTAGTTGAGGCAGGGGCTATCCCAACATTTAAGAAACAGTTAGACAGGTATATGGATAGGACAGGTGTGGAGGGATATGGGCCAAACGCAGGCAGGTGCGACTAGTGTAGATTGGACATGTGGGCAAGTTGGGCTGAAGGGCCTGTTTCCACGCTGTACGACAATGAATCTATGAGTATGACATTACAGAAGCAGATATTATTCTTGAATTAACAATCAGGGGGTTGGCAGCTGGTTGTTGGGGGCGGGTGAACTGGTGGGGTGGGCATAATGGGCCCACCCTGCCAGGACCCCTTCCTCAAGGAGGGGGAGGCTGACAACCAGCACTGCGATTGTAACCTTGTGTGGCTCTAGTCTGACCCCAGTATCGCTCGATTGAAGCATACAATGGCAAAAAGGAAAATAGTCTGGTTGTCCTTCAGATAACGGATTGTAGAGGAAGCAGGCAGCCACAGGGAGGTGGAGCGGGCGGAGGGAGGGAGGGAGGGCTAGTTGCCGATGAGGGAGACAAGCATGCGCTTGTAGTCACCACTGGTGTCGCTCTCCACCATGGTACGTAGAGTCTTCTGGTACTTCTCCCAAAACGCCTGCTTGATCTGAACAAGGTCGATCTGTGGGGACGGAGGAGAATAAGCATTACTACAACAGGCGAGTTCAGAGAGACAGCGTGGAAACGAGCCCCGTGGCCCAGCCAGTCCGTGCCGACTAGCGATCACCCATTCACACTCTGTGTAGGAAGGATGCTGGTTTACACCAAAGATAGACACAAAACGCTGGAGTAACTCAGCGGGTCAGGCAGCATCTCTGGTGAAAAGGAACGAGTGACGTTTTGGGTCGAGATCTTCAGACCTTCTACAGTGTCAATGAGCGCAAAGGTCACCTTAGGAGGGCACAACATCCGAGGATGTACACACCATTGAAGATAAATGGGGATACTGTGGATAGGGTGAGCTGCTTTAAATACCTGAGAGTCCACATATCAGAGGATCTGACATGGACATCGCACGCTGCAGCACTGGTGAGTAAGGCAAGCCAGCATCTTTACCAACTCAGGCAATTGAGGAAATTCAGAGTGTCTCTGAGGATCCTCCAGTGCTTCTACTCAGCGGCTGTGGAAAGCATCTTGTCCGGAAATATCACAATTTGGTTTGGGAATTGCTCTGCCCAGGACAAGAAGGCTCTGCAGGGAGTAGTGCGTTCGACCGAACACACTACGGGAACTACACTCATCCCCCCTGCAGGAGCTATACATCAGGAGGTGCAACTCCAGAGCCAATAAGATCATGGGAGACCCCTTCCACCCCAGCAACGGACTGTTCCAGCTGCTACGGTCAGGCAAACGCCTCCGTTGCCACACTGTGAGAACGGAGATGAGAAGGAGTTTCTTCCCAGAGGCCATTAGGACTGCAAACTCCTATCTCACCAGGGACTAACTTACTGAACCAATCTACTGTTGTGTGGTGTCTTTTTAAATTGGTGTTTTTTCTTGTTTTCCCTCCCACAAATATGTAATATGTGAATATGTGATTCTGGGAGGCAGATGTGGAGGGGGGGCAGATGCGGGGGGGGGGGGAGGGCAGGGGGGCAGATGTGGAGGGGGGGAGAGGGAAGAGGCAGATGTGGAGGGGGGGGAGGGAAGGGGGGGGAGCTACGGCTCCGGGTGAATCTGACGAGTGCCTACCTCACTGCGGGTGACGATGATCCGGATGAGCGTGGAGTCGCTGGTACCGGCTCCCTTCATCGCCTTGTACAGCTTCTCAGCAAAGAATGTGGGCCTGTTCGCCACACATTGCACTGCAGGCCAGACATGGGGAGACAGAGCGTTAGAAACAGCAGCAGCAAACACGACAACTTCAACAGTGGGGGAGAGGGGTTGGAGGGGGTGGGGAGGGGAGCAGGCAGAAGGGGTAGTGGGGAAGGGGAGTGGGGTGGAGCAGGGTTGGGAGGGGAGCAGGGAGTGGAGAGTTGGGTGGGTTTGGGGTGTGGAGGGGTTTAGCGGGTCCAGGGGGTGGGACAAGGCAGGGGGAGCTGGGTAAGAGCGGGGGGGGGGAGTGGGTGGAGAATGAGGTGGGAAAGGAAATCAGGGAGGAAGAGGTGGAGAGAGGGTGGTTGTGACAGGAGGGCGAGGAACATGGTGAGGGGAGGGGGCAGTGGGGGGGGTGAGGTGGAGGAGTGGCTTACGATGTAGAGGGGACAGCAAAGTGGGGGTAGTGGGTTACGATGTGGAGAGGGGCTGGGTTGAGGGAGAGGGATTGAGTGGGCTGCATTATGATGGGGAGGGGGTGGCGAGAGGAGATGGGGAGTGTGGTGGAATTTCGTATTAGGATGGGGAGGGGGATGGGGAGGGTGTGGTTGGGGCAAGGAGCGGGCATTCGCCACCTGAAGGGTCTGTGTTGCACCGCGTTGCTGGGATTGGGGGAGGGGTGTGTGTGAGGGAGGGATGGTGTGGGTAGGGAGGGTGGTGTGAGGGGGGGAGGGGTGGTGCGGGTGAGGGAGGGATGGTGTGAGGGGGGAGGGCTGGATGGGGGAAGGATGGTGTGAGGGGGAGGGGTGGGTGAGGGAGAGATGGTGTGAGAGGGGGAGGGGTGGGTGGGGGAGGGGTGGTGTGAGAGGGGGAGGGGTGGGTGAGGGAGGGGTTGTGTGAGAGGGGGAGGGGTGGGTGAGGGAGGGTGGTGTGAGAGGGGGAGGGTGGGTGGGGGAGGGGGAGGGGTGGTGTGAGAGGGGGAGGGGTGGGTGAGGGAGGGGTGGTGTGAGAGGGGGAGGGGTGGGTGAGGGAGGGGTGGTGTGAGAGGGGGAGGGGTGGGTGAGGGAGGGGTGGTGTGAGAGGGGGAGGGATGGTGTGAGGGGGGAGGGCTGGATGGGGGTAGGATGGTGTGAGGGGGAGGGGTGGGTGAGGGAGGGGTGGTGTGAGAGGGGGAGGGGTGGGTGAGGGAG
Source organism: Okamejei kenojei (assembly GCA_035221665.1). Classification (NCBI taxonomy): domain Eukaryota; kingdom Metazoa; phylum Chordata; class Chondrichthyes; order Rajiformes; family Rajidae; genus Okamejei; species Okamejei kenojei. Next base: position 9,790,809 of record CM069165.1, read on the forward strand.
GGGTGGTGTGAGAGGGGGAGGGGTGGGTGAGGGAGGGGTGGTGTGGGTGGGGGAGGGTGGTGTGAGGGGGGAGGGGTGGGTGAGGGAGGGGTGGTGTGAGAGGGGGAGGGGTGGGTGAGGGAGGGGTGGTGTGAGGGGGGATGGTTGGAGGGGGGGGGGGGAGGGGGGATGGGTGGGGGAGGGGTGGTGTGAGGGGGGAGGGGTGGGTGGGGTGGTGTGAGGGGGAGGGAGTGGGTGGGTGGGAGGGGTGGTGTGGGGGAGGGGTGGGTGGGGGAGTGTGGAGGGGGAGGGGTGGGTGAGGGAGGGGTGGTGTGAGAGGGGGAGGGGGGTGGGGAGGGGTGGTGTGAGAGGGTGGGGGGGGAGGGGGTGGTGTGGAGGTGGGTGTGTGGTGGGTGGGGAGGGGTGGTAATGGGGGGGAGGGATGGGTGAGGGAGGGGTGGTGTGAGAGGGGGAGGGTGGGTGGGGGAGGGGGGGAGGGGTGGTAATGGGGGGGAGGGTGTGGGGAGTAGTGGGAGAGCGAGGTGCTGACTATACCGATGGCGTGCATCCCATCACGGACGTCTCCTGAGAACTCCCGGTCGATGGCCTTGAGCAGCTCACGTTTGGCCATCTGTGGAGGAAGCAAAACACTGAGATACAGGGCTCATGCCACTGCTCACACGTGGAGACGGTCACTGTGAGACACAAACATACACACACACGCACACTCAGAGAACTAGTGGAGAACTAGTGTCAGAATGGTTACTGCACAGGAGGCCATTTGTTACATTTAGTCATAGAGTGATGCAGTGTGGAAACAGGCCCTTCGGCCCAACTTGCCCACACCTGCCAGCATGTCCCAGCAACACTTGTCCCACCTGCCCGCTTTTGGTCCATATCCCTCCAAACCTGTCCTCTCCATGTACCTGTCTAACTGTTTCTTAAATGTTCGGTTAGTCCCTGCCTCAACTACCTCCTCTGGCAGCTTGTTCCACACACCCACCACGCTTTGTGTGGAAAAAGTTACCTCTCGGATTCCTATTAAATCTTTTCCACTTTATCTTAAACCTATGTCCTCTGGTCCTAGATTCCCCTACTCTGGGCAAGAGACTCTGTGCATCTACTATATCTATTTGTCTCATGATTTTATACACCTCTCTAAAACTCCCCTCATCCTCCTGCGCTCCAAGGAATAGAGTCACAGCCTACTGATTGGGGACAATCAGCCATGATCACATTGAATGGCGGTGCTGGCTCGAAGGGTCGAATGGCCTACTCCTGCACCTATTGTCAACTTCTCTCTCTAGCTCACACCCTCGAGTCCTGGCAAAATATTCTCTGTATCCTTTCCAGCTTGACAATATCTTTCCTATAACATGGTGCGCAGAACTGAACACAATATTCTAAATGTGGTCTCACCAACATCTTATACAACTGCAACATGACCTCCCAACTTCTATACTCAATACTCTGACTGATGAAGGCCAATGTGCCAAAAGCCTTTTTGACCACCTTATCCACCTGCGACTCGACCTTCAAGTTTCCATCATCCCTCTGCTCTACAACACTACCCAGAGGCCTACCATTTACTGTGTAGGTCCTGCCCATGTTAGATTTCCCAAAAATGCAACACCTCACATTTCTCTGTATTAAATTCCATCAACCATTCCTCCGCCCACCTGGCCAATCAATCCAGATCCTGCTGCAATCTTTCACAACCATCTTCATTATCTGCAAAACCACCCACTTTTGTATCATCAGCAAACTTGCTAACCTTGCCCTGTATGTTCTCATCCAAATGATTGATGTAGATGACAAACAGTAACGGGCCTGGCACCGAACCCTGAGGCACACCACAGTCCGAGAAACAACCTTCCACCATCACCCTCTGCTTCCTTCCATGGAGCCAATTTGCTATCCATTCAGCTACCTCCCCTTGGATCTATGCGATCTAACCTTCCAGAGCAGACGACCATGCGGAACCTTGTCGAATGCTTTGCTGAAGTCAATACCCGTATATACATCTATTGCCCTGCCCTTATCGAGCTTTTTGGACAGGTCTTCAAAAAACTCAGATCTGTGAGATACGACCACCCATGTACAAAACCATGCTGACTGTCCCTAATCAGCTCTTGCCCATCCAAATGCCTGTATAACCCATCCCTCAGAATACTCTCCAGTAACTTTCCAACTACAAATGTTAAGCTCACTAACCAGTTAATAGTTCCCAGCATTTTCCCTGCAGCCCTTCTTGAATAGAGGCGCAACTTTTGCCACCCTCCAGTCTTCCGGCACCTCTCCTGTATTTAAAGACGACTCATAGATTTCAACCAGGGTTCCCTGCAATTTCCTCTCTGCTTTCCCACAATGTCCTTGGATATATCTGACCCTGGAGATTTGTCTACCATTTTACACAATATATGCCAGAGCTATCTCCTGGCCCCTTTTTGTCCTTCTGATTTACTTTTTAGTTTGCTCCTTAGTTCCCGAAACTCCTCCAGGGATGCACATGATCCCAGCTGCCTATACCTGTCCAATGCGTCCTTATTATTCTTGACCAATGCCTCAATTTCCCTCGTCAGCCAAGCTTCCTTACATTTGCCTGCCTTGCCCTTCACTCGAACAGGGACGTGGATATCCTGCGATCTTGTCAGTACAAATTAATAAACATCCCACTTGGCAGATGTTCCATTCCCCTCAAACAACCTGTCCCAATCCACTTGAGTGAGACTTTCTCTCATACCCTGAAGAGAGGGTCAGCTGTAATCTACCAGCGCAACTCAAGCTCCATCCGCCAGCTCCAATCGCTGGGTAAATTTACCATATAGAGTCTTACAGCACGGAAACAGGTCCTTCGGTCCAACTCGCCCATGTCGACCAAGATGCCCCATCTAATCTAGTCCCATGCATCTGTCAGAAGAACGGTCTCAACCTGAAACATCACCTATTCCCTTTCTCCAAAGATGCTGCCTGACCTGCTGAGTTACTCCAGCACTTTGTATCTATCTTAGATGTGAACCAGCAGTTCCTTTGCTTGCGCGCGCGCACATGCACACACACACACACACAAAATTAAAAGTCTAAACTTGACCACTTCCTGTTTGCACTGTATATTGATTTTAGAAATAATAATTGATATTAGAAGAAACGCTACCACTTACACTCAAAGTGGTAGGAAACTGCACTTGAATTTGGTGGCCTTGCACCCTGCTTGAAATGGAATTTCAAGGAATAGCCGTGAGTCAACTGCCAGCCCACCAGCCGTGAGTGAGTGAGCTGCCAGCACACCAGGCTGGAGTGACTGAGCTGCCAGCCCAAGAATCTATTCGGCCCACAATGTCCATACTAGCCCTCTGGAAACCAGTCCTTTCAGCCCACAACACCCATACCAGCCCTCCAGAAACCCCCCCCCCCCCACCAGTCACCAATATTGGAATTGGTGGAGAGGTGGAATATTAAGTTGGGGGACCAGCCCTCCCGTGTGAACATGGGACCCAACGGGTCCCTCTTAGTCTAATATATATATATATATATATATATATATATATATATATACACACACACACACACATATATATACACACACACACACACACATATATATACACACACACACACATATATATATACACACACACACACACACAAATACACACACATATACAGACATATATATTTCCAATACTTATTAAAACTCTGATCTTGTTTGTGTGTATATGTGTGCGTATATGTGGTTGCTTTTACATATTTGCAAAAACACTTCCCAGTAACGATTATGTTTACATATTCTGATTGACATTTTCCCCCTTGAGGCCAAGATCACCTTCACTGAACATTTTATGCTTTATTTCTCGACATTACTGATTAAAGTTTAAAAAAATCTAAAGACTTTAAATTTAAAACAACCAGCTTCAACTGATGACGTCAAAATGGCTCGGCTAGCAGTGATCAGCCTCACTTACGTTCGGGAGCGGCTTGAGTTAGAGGACCACGCCCCCTGTGGGGGCTACGGGTAGGGAACGGGTGCATTGTGGGAGTAGACCCAACAGGTCTAGTAATATATATATGTATGAACCCTCGTTATAACGGACCATGGTATGGGGTCCGTTATTACCGATTGTCCGCTATAACCATATATGGACTTCTCCTTTGACTCCTCCCACTTTCTCCAAATCCAAGGCGTATCTATGGGCACTCGCACGGGCCACAGCTATGTCTGCCCCTTTGTAGGGTATGTCGAACAATCCCTGATCCAGGTGTACACTGGCCCTACCTCCTGCTCCCATGCAGAACTCACTGACTTCATCAATCTCAACACTAATTTCTATCCTGTGCTCAAATTCACTTGGACCATCTCCGACATCTCCCTACCGTTTCTAGATCTCACCGTCTCCATCACAGGAAACAGACTATTGAGTGACATTGACCACAAACCTACTGACTCCCATAGCTATCTAGACTACACTGCTTCCCACCCTGCTTCCAGTAAAGATTCTATCCCCTACTCCCAATTCCTCCGTCTGTGCCCAGGATGAGGTGTTCCATACCAGGGCATCGGAGATGTCTTCATTCTTTAGGAAACGGGGGTTCCCCCCTTCCATTATAGATGAGGCTCTCACTAGGGTCTCCTCGATATCCCACAGCTCTGCTCTTGCTCTCCCTCCCCCCATTCGTAACAAGGACAGAGTCCCCCTTGTCCTCACCTTTCACCCTACCAACCGTCGCAATCAACAGATAATCCTCCGACATTTTCGCCACCTCCAACGGAATCCCACTGCTGGCCACATCTTCCCATCTCCTCCCCTTTCTGCTTTCTGCAGAGACCATTCCCTCCACAATTCCCTGATCAACTCGTCGCCTCCCACCCCCTCCCCAGGTACTTTCCCCTTCAACCGCAGGAAATGCAACACCTGTTCTTTTACCTTCCCCCTCGACTCCATCCAAGGACCCAAACAGTCTTTCCAGGTGAGGCGAGGTTCACTTGCACCTCCTCCAACCTCATCTACTGTATCCGCTGTTCCAGGTGTCAACTTCCCTACATCGGCGAGACCAAGCGCAGGCTCGGCGATCATTGAACACTTCCGCTCAGTCCGTCTTAACGTACCTGAGCTCCCATTGGCTCAGTGCTTCAACTCCCCCTCCCGTTCCCAATCTGACCTTTCAGTTCTGGGCCCCCTCCATTGTCAGAGTGAGGCCCAGCGCAAATTGGTGGAACCGCACCTCATATTTTGCTTGGGTAGTTTACACCCCCGCAGTATGAACATTGACTTCTCTAACTTCAGATAACCCTTGCTTTCTCTCTCCATCCCCACCCCTTCCCAGTTCTCCCACCAGTCTTACTGTCTCCAACTACATTCTGTCTTTGTCCAGCCCACTCCCATGACATCAGTCTGAAGAAGGGTCTCGACCCGAAATGTCGCCCATTCCTTCTCTCCAGAAATGCTGCCTGTCCCGCTGAGTTACTCCAACATTTTATGTCTACCTATGGGATTATCATTGTATAAGTTGTAGAAATAAACACTGCAGATGCTGGTTAATACACAAAAGGACACAAAGTGCTGGAGTAACTCAGTGGGGCAGGCAGCATCTCTGGGGAAACATAGATAGGTGACGTTTCACAGAGTGCTGGAGTAACTCAGCGGTTCAGGCAGCATCTGTGGAGAACATGGATAGGTGACGTTTCACAGAGTGCTGGAGTAACTCAGTGGTTCAGGCAGCATCTGTGGGGAACATGGATAGGTGACGTTTCACAGAGTGCTGGAGTAACTCAGCGGGTCAGGCAGCATCTCTGGGGAACATGGATAGGTGACGTTTCACAGAGTGCTGGAGTAACTCAGTGGGTCAGGCAGCATCTGTGGAGAACATGGATAGGTGACGTTTCACAGAGTGCTGGAGTAACTCAGCGGTCCAGGCAGCATCTGTGGGGAACATGGATAGGTGACGTTTGGGTGTGCAGGTGGCGGCAGACACGGTCTGGCGGTAAAGGTCGGCAGTTCCATCCTCTGTCACCAACATCCGTTCTACAGAGGTCCATAACATCGAGAGCTTACTGTAGGGCATTTGGACCGTAACACTTGCACTCAGGCTGTGTCCAGGTTTGCTGCTGTAACAGTCTACACCAGTGTGCAGTGTTTCACCTTGTGATTACATACCCAGCACATCACTATAACTACTGCGCGTCTCTGTGTTGTGACCGTTCTCACTGCTTCCGGCTCCACCACCAGAGATGAGTCGTTTCCATTCACCCAATGTAAACCTACACCACTGTACAAACCTCCGGAGGACTGCGTGACTGCCCCAGCCATTCTTCCTGCCAAACGAGAGTGCAGGGCTGCACGGTGGTGCAGCACCAGTTGCTGCCTCACAGCGCCAGGGACCCGGGTTCCATCCTGACTACGGGTGCTGTCTGTACAGAGTTTGTACGTTCTCCCCGTGACAGCGTGGGTTTTCTCCGGGTGCTCCGGTTTCCTCCCACACTCCAAAGACATGCAGTTTTGTAGGTTAATCGGCTTGTTAAAATTGTAAATTGCCCCCAATGTGTGTAGGATAGTGTTAGTGTGCGGGGATCGCTGGTCGGCGCAGACTCGGTGGGCTGAAGGACTTGTTTCCGCGCTGGATCTGTAAACTCAAGTGAAAAGTAGCAAGGGGCCTCTGCCCCTGAGCAAGGTTACTGAGGCACTTACTTTCCCGTACTCGTGGACGGTGGCCTGGAGCTGCGGGAAGCTGCGTGTGGCCAGGATCATGTTGAAGGTGGACTCGTCCGTGCCCAGCTTGCCCTCCCCGGCATTGAACAGCCGCTGCGCATCAGCCGTGGCCTTCTGCATGTCCACCGTCTGGTTCTCGTCACGGTTACCCTGCCGCAGGGAAGCACAGAGGTGTTAGAGGGGGAGAGATTTGTCCGCGATTACGGCTTGCATTCACGGGATGGGGGGGAAGTAGGTCAGCTTTGGTGCCGTTCAATTTAGTTTATTGTCACGTGGACCGAGGAACAGTGAAACGCTTTTAGTGTGTGCTGAGACAATACATGACTCTCTCCCTCTCTCCCCATGTGGTCATTCTCTCTCTCTCCCCCATGTAGAGGTAGCTCTTTCCCCCACGCTACAATCTCTCTCACGCTCCTCTCTCTATAGACAATAGGTGCAGGAGTAGGCCATTCAGCCCTTCGAGCCAGCACCGCCATTCAATGTGATCATGGCTGATCATCCCCAATCAGTACCCTGTTCCTGCCTTGTCCCCATATTCCCCGACTCTGCTATTTTTAAGAGCCCGATCTAGCTCTCTCGTGAAAGCATCCAGAGAACCTGCCTCCACCGCCCTCTAAGGCAGAGAATTCCACAGACTCTCCACTCTCTGTGAGAAAAAGTGTTTCCTCGTCTCCGTTCTAAATGGCTTACTCCTTATTCTTAAACTGTGGGCCCTGGTTCTGGACTCCCCCAACATCGGGAACATGTTTCCTGCCTCTAGTGTGTCCAAGCCCTTAACAATCTTATATGTTTCAATGAGATCCCCTCTCATCCCTCTAAACTCCAGAGTGTACAAGCCCAGCTGCTTCATTCTCTCAGCATATGACAGTCCCGCCATCCCGGGAATTAAACTTGAAAACCTACGCTGCACTCCCTCATTAACAAGAATGGCCTTCCTCAAATTAGGGGACCAAAACTGCACACAATACTCCAGGTGTGGTCTCACTAGGGCTCTGTACAACTCTCTCTCTCTCTCTCTATACCCTCCCATCTCTCCCCCCCCCCCCCTATGTAATGGTAAGATTTCTCTCTCTCCCCCCGTCAGGGAATTACTCAGTTCATCTGTGTTAGTGTCAGCCCACAGATTAGCGGATCTGTGGTAATGAAGCCTGGAATTGCTTTAAGGTGTTTGGCGATAATTTGCTGCCCGCTGTCCAACAGCCAGCAAGCACTGTAAATGAGCACAGCCCCACACATGGTGAAGGGTGTTCAGACCAGGCGCTCCTTGTGGGCAGGCATCTATAAACAGAGCGCAGAACAGTACCAGCACAGCAACACGCCCTTCGGCCCACAGCATTTGTGCCCATCACGATGATGCCAAGACCATCTCTTAAATGCCAGCACGTAACTTGACAAATCTGTGGAGTGAAATCTTCGATGCTGGCTCGAAGGGCCGAATGGCCTACTCCTGCACCTATTGTCTATTGCCATGCATTTTGATAGTGCAAATAAAAGCATATTCTAAATAGGGAGAAGATTCGGAAATTGGAGGCACAAAGAGACTTGGGAATGCTGGTGCAGGATTCCCAAAACGTTAATTTGCAAGTTGAGTCGGTAGTAAGGGAGGCAAATGTAATGCTAGCATTTACTTTGAGAGGACTAGAATACAAAAACAGGGAAGTAATGCAGAGGCTCTATAAGGTGCTTGGTCAGACAGCATTTGGAATATTATGAACAGTTTGGGGTCCCATATCTGAGGGTGTGCTGGCTCTGGAGAGGGTCCAGAGGAGGTTTACAAGAATGATCCCAGGAATGAGTGGGTTAACATATGATGAGTGTTTGTTGGCACTGGGCCTGTACTCGCTGGAGTTTAGAAGAATGAGAGGGAACCACATTGAAACTCGTCGAATAGTACAAGGCCTGGATAGAGTGGATGTGGAGAGGATGTTTCCACTAGTGGGAGAGTCTAGGAACAGAGGTCATAGCCGCAGAATTAAAGGACGTTTCTTTTGAAAAGAGATGAGGACCAATTTTATTAGTCAGAGGACGGTGAATCTGTGGAAATCATTGCCACGGGCTGTGGAGGCCGTCAATGGATATTTTTAAGGTAGAGGTAGATTGTTGATTAGTACGGGTGTCAGGGGTTATGGGGAGAAGGCAGGAGAACAGGGTCGAGAGGGAAAGATCGATCAGCCATGATTGAATGGCGAAGTAGACAATGGGCCGAATGGCCTAATTCTGCTCCTATCACGTATGAGCTTAAGAACTCTATTTGGTGCAAACTGGAAAGGCTTTTGTACGTTTTGCTCTCAGCATGTGCAATGATCTGTGTGAGCTTGAGCTAGATTTATCCAAAGTTCAGTCGGTGTTTTAGGGCTTGGTGTGCAGTGAGATCAAACGTAGATAAATAATAGAAACTAGGCTGAAAAACAGGTTAAGCAGGTCCGTGGTGTAGCGTGCAGGAGCTGGTGAACGGCAAGGTGGACTCAAGCCAAGCACCCACTGTGTTGTTATATGGTGTACAGCGCTGAAACAGGCCCCTCAGCCCAACTTGTCCATCCAGACCAACTTGTCCCAGCTACACCTGTCTGTGTTTGGCCCATATATCCCTCTAAACCTGTCCTATCCATGTACCTGTCTAAATGTTTCCCAAATAGTGATAGTACCTGCCACTCTGGCTACTCAAAAGTTGTCCCTCAGGTTCCTATTAAATCTTAAACAAACCTCTGGTTCTCGATTCCCCTACTCTGGGTAAAACACTGCGCATCCTCCCTATCTAATCCTCTCATGATCTTGTACCTCCAAATAAGATCACACCTCATCCACCTGCACTCCAAAGAATAGAGTCATAGCCTGCTCAACTCCCCCCTATAGCTCAGGCCCTTGAGTCCTGGCAACATCCTAGTAAATCTTCTCTGCACACTTTCCAAATTTAACATCCTTCCTATAATGGGTGACCAAAACTGAACAGTGTGGCCTCACCAACGTTTTATTCAATGTAACATGACCTTCCAACTTCTATACTCAATACTCTGAACAATATGCTGAAAGCTTTCTTGACTACCTTATCTATCTGTGACGCCATTTTCAAAGAACTGTGTTCATATGTTCATTAGTTATAGGAGCAGAATGAGGCTATTCGGTCCTATATAAGTATTATAACATTATTCAGATACATGGATAGGAAAGGTTTCGAGGGATACGGACAAAACACTGGCCATTAGGGCTTGCGTAGATGGGGATGTTTGGTTGGCGTGTGCAAGTTAGGCAGAAGGGGCTGTGTCTGTACTGTGTGACTATGACTCTAGAATCTGTAAGCAGCACGTTATGTATATGATAAGAGGGTGAGACATGGTGAAGTAGGTTGCGAGAATATTGACGAGGGGAAAGGAGGATCACATTGTTGTCTTTCAAGTTCGCACAAACAACGTGGGAATGGCGCAGCGGTAGAGTTGCTGCCTCACAGCGCCAGAGACCCGGTTTAGTCCCGACTACGATGCTGTCTGTACGTTCTCACCGTGACCGCGTGGGTTTTCTCCAAGATCTTTGGTTTCCTCCCACACTCCAAAGATGTACAGATTTGTAGGCTTGTTACATGTGTAAATTATCCCTAGTGTGTGTGGGGTAGTGTTAATGTGCGGGGTTCGCTGGTTGGCGAGGACTCGGTGGGCCGAAGGGCTTGTTTCCGCGCTGTATCTCTAAACTAAACTATAGAGGCAGAAGAGGAACGAGGAGCCAGTGGCCTTGTTGAAGCTAGAGGATATATTAAGGGAAAAGGATCTTGTGGGTCAGGACTGTGCAACTACTATATTAATGTAAAGGGACAATGTGTAGGAAGGAACTGCAGATGCTGGTTTATACTGAAGATACACAAAATGCTGGAGTAACTTGTCTATGAAGGTAGACAAATCTCCAGGGCCCGATCAGATGTATCCAAGGACGTTGTGGGAAACTAGAGAGGAAATTGCGGGAGTCCTGGTTGAAATTTACGAGTTGTCCTTAAATACAGGAGCGGTGCTGGAAGACTGGAGGGTGGCAAATGTTGTGCCTCTATTCTAGAAGGGCTGCAGGGAAAATGCTGGAACTATAGGCCGGTGAGCTTAACATCTGCAGTTGGAAAGTTACTAGAGAGTATTCTGAGGGATAGGATATACAGACATTTGAATGGACAGGGCTGATATGGATAGTCAGCATGGTTTTGTATGTGGGAGGTCGTGTCTTATAAATCTGAGCTTTTTTGGAAGACATGATCAAAAAGGTCGATGAGGGCAGAGCTGTAGATGTTGTGTACATGGACTTCAGTAAAGCATTTGACAAGGTTCCGCATGGTAGGCTGTTCTGGAAGGTTAGATCGCATGGGATCCAAGGAAAGATAGCTGAATGGATAGCAAATTGGCTCCATGGAAGGAAGCAGAGGGTGATGGTGGAAGGTTGCTTCTCAGACTGGAGGCCTGTGACTAATGGTGTGCCACAGGGTTCGGTGCTGGGCCCGTTACTACATCTACATCAATGATTTGGATGAGAACATACAGGGCAAGATTAGCTAGTTTGCTGATGATACAAAAGTGAGTGATGATACTAAAGATAATGAAGACGGCTGTGAAAGATTGCAGCAGGATCTGGTTCGATTGGCCAGGTGGGCGGAGGAATGGCGACGCTGTAATGGCACGGCCCCTGCAGTTCGCCGGTCCTGTTTTTTTAATATTTGTACCGTTTGCTGTGGTTTTTATATATTTTTTAAATATTGTTTTTGACTGTCTATATGTGGGGGGGGGGGGGAACTTTTAAATCTCTTCCCTGCACGGGGGACCCGACCTTTTCCCTGTCGGGTCTCCAGTGTCGTTGGGGTCTAGCACCGTGGAGCAGCCTCCGGCCGGAACGACCCGGGGTCTCCAGTCGCGGAGCCTGCGGACTTTTACCAGGCCGGCCTCGGAGCGTGGAGAACTGTGGTGGCGCGCGGCTGCGACTAGACTTCGGGGGCTCTGGTTGCGGGCCTGTGGATGGTGACACTCGCGGGTCCCTGGTGGGAGACCGCTTTTCGGAGCTCCCGCAACGGCAACGTCTCCCGCCCGAGTTGCGGGGCTGTTTCTTGGAGCACAGGAGGATGAGGGGTGATCTTATTGAGGTATTAAATCATGAGAGGAACAGATCAGGTAGACGCTCAGAGTCTCTTGCCCAGAGCAGTGAATCGAAGACCAGAGGACATAGGTTTAAGGTGAAGGAGAAAAGATTTAATAGGAATCCGAGGGGTAACATTTTCACACAAAGGTTGGTGGGTGTATGGAACAAGCTGCCAGAGGAGGTAGTTGAGGCAGGAACTATCGTAACGTTTAGGGAACAGTTTTTTCAGGTGAATGGATAGGACAGGTTGGAGGGCTATGGACCAAACGCAGGCAGGTGGGACTAATGTAGCTGGGATATGTTGGCCGGTGTGGGCAAGTTGGACCGAAGGGCCTGTTTCCACACTGTATCACTCTATGACGCTATAACTCAGCGGGCCAGGCAATATCTCTGGGAGCGCAGGGAGCCGCTGGTGAGCGAGGGGGGAGTACCTGGAGCTGTGAGACCAAATTCTGCAACGTTGCATCTCACATCCAGAGAAGGAATCTGGTGAAGCCTCTGATTGGTGGAAGAGGACCAGAGGCAGCAGCTGATTGGGTGCAACCCGGGGTTTACATTTTTACATTTCTGCCGTCAGGTTTAAGGATTCTGGGAGTTGAGGATTCGGTATTTATTAGTAAAGTTTAAAGGATAAGTTTTTGTGTTTTTTAATATTTAATACAGAGTAATTTGGGAGTAAGATATGTCAGTAGAGATTGGCCCCGTGGTTTGTTCAGCCTGCAACATGTGGGAGATCAGGGATATGGTCGGTGTCCCTGGTGACTACGTTTGCAGAAGTGTGTTCAGCTGCAGCTCCTGGAAGACCGCATTGAACGATTGGAACTGCGAACGATTGGAACTGCGTACAGTGAGTTGGTCACACCACAGGCAAAAGGTAAGAGGACAGAAAGGGATCGGGTGGCCAATAGCCAGCAAAGTAGTAGGCAGGTAGTGCAGGAGTCCCCTGCGGTCATCTCCCTCCTGAACAGGTATACCATTTTGGATACTGTTGAGGGAGATGGCTCATCAGGGGAATGCAGAGCAGCCAAGTTCATGGCACCATGGGTGGCTCTGCAGCACATGAGGGGGGAAAAAAGAGGGGAAGGGCAATAGTAATAGGGGATTCAATTGTCAGGGGAATAGATAGGCGTTTCTGTGGCCACAAACGAGACTCCAGGATGGTATGTTGCCTCCCTGGTGCAAGGGTCGGGGATGTCACTGAACGGCTGCAGAACATTCTGGAGGGGGAGGGTGAACAGCCAGTTGTCGTGGTGCATATTGGCACCAACGATAGAGGTAAAAAAAGGGATGAGGTCCTACAAGATGAATTTAGGGAGCTAGGAGATAAACTTAAAAGTAGGACCTCAAAGGTAATAATCTCTGGATTACTACAAGTACCAGTCAGTCAGAGTAGAAATAGGAGGATATTGCAGATGAATACGTGGCTTGAAAAATGGTGCAAGGGGGAGGGATTCAAATTTTTAGGGCACTGGAACCAGTTCTGGGGGAGGTGGAACCAGTACAAACAGGACAGTCTGCACCTGGGCTGGAATGGAACCAATGTCCTTGGGGGAGTGTTTGCTAGTGCTGTCAGGGAGGATTTAAACTAAAGAGGCAGGGGGATGGGTACAAGAGCAGAGAGGCAGGTGGATGTAAAATGAGGGTAGAAGCAATAGGGAGCAAGGTGAAAAGTAAAAGTGGCAGGCAGACAAAACCAGGGCAAAAATCAAAAAGGGCCACTTTTCAACATAATTGTATAAGGGGTAAGAGCGTTGTAAAAACAAGCCTGAAGGCTTTGTGTCTCAATGCAAGGACTATTCGTAATAAGGTGGATGAGTTGAACGTGCAGATAGCCATTAATGATTATGATATAGTTGGGATCACGGAGACATGGCTCCAGGGTGACGTAGGCTGGGAGCTGAACATCCAGGGATATTCAATATTCAGGAGGGATAGAGAGAAAGGAAAAGGAGGTGGGGTAGCGTTGCTGGTTAGAGAAGAGATTAACGCAATGGAAAGGAAGGACATTAGCTTGGAGGATGTGGAATCGGTATGGGTGGAGCTGCGAAACACTAAGGGGCAGAAAATGCTGGTGGGAGTTGTGTACAGGCCACCTAACAGTAGTAGTGAAGTTGGGGATGGTATCAAACAGGAAATTAGAAATGCGTGCGACAAAGGCAAAACAGTTATAATGGGTGACTTCAATCTACATATAGATTGGGTGAATCAAATTGGCAGGGGTGCTGAGGAAGAGGATTTTTTGGAATGTAAGCAGGATAGTTATCTAAATCAACATGTAGAGGAACCAACGAGAGAGCAGGCTATTTTAGACTGGGTTTTGAGTAATGAAGAAGGGGTAATTAGCAGTCTTGTTGTACGTGCCCCCTTGGGCAAGAGTGACCATAATATGGTTAAGTTCTTCATTAAGATGGAGAGTGATATTGTTAATTCAGAAACAATGGTTCTGAACTTAAAGAAAGGTAACTTTGAGGGTATGAGAAATTAATTGGCCAAGATTGACTGGCAATTAATTCAAAAAGGGTTGACGGTGGATATGCAATGGAAGACATTTAAAGACTGCATGGATGAACTACAAAAATTGTTCATCCCAGTTTGGCAAAAGAATAAATCGGGGAAGGTAGTGCATCCGTGGATAGCAAGGGAAATCAGGGATAGTATCAAAGCGAAGGATGATGCGTACAAAGTAGCCAGAAAAAGCAGCATACCAGAGGACTGGGAGAAATTCAGAGACCTGCAGAGGAGGACAAAGGGCTTAATTAGGAAAGGAAAAATAGATTATGAAAGAAAACTGGCAGAGAACATAAAAACTGACTGCAAAGGTTTCTATAGATATGTGAAGAGAAAGAGATTAGTTAAAACAAATGAAGGTCCCTTGCAGTCAGAAAACAGGTGAGTTGATCATGGGGAACAAGGATATGGCGGACCAATTGAATAACTACTTTGGTTCCGTCTTCACTAAGGAGGACATAAATAATCTGCCGGAAATAGCAGGGGACCGCGGGTCAAAGGAGGAATTGAGTGAAATCCAGGTTAGTCGGGAAGTGGTGTTGGGTAAATTGAATGGATTAAAGGCCGATAAATCCCCAGGGCCAGATAGGCTGCATCCCAGAGTACTTAAGGAAGTTGCTCCGGAAATAGTGGATGCATTAGTGATAATCTTTCAAAACTCTTTAGATTCTGGAGTAGTGCCTGAGGATTGGCGGGTAGCAAATGTAACCCCTCTTTTTAAGAAGGGAGGGAGAGAGAAAACGGGGAATTATAGACCAGTTAGTCTAACATCGGTAGTGGGGAAACTGCTAGAGTCAGTTATTAAAGATGGGATAGCAGCACATTTGGAAAGTGGTGAAATCATTGGGCAAAGTCAGCATGGATTTACGAAAGGTAAATCATGTCTGACGAATCTTGTGGAATTTTTTTGAGGATGTGACTAGTTGTGTGGATAAGGGAGAACCAGTGGATGTGGTGTATCTGGACTTCCAGAAGGCTTTCGACAAGGTCCCATATAAGAGATTAGTATACAAACTTAAAGCATACGGCATTGGGGTTTCAGTATTGATGTGGATAGAGAACTGGATGGCAAACAGGAAGCAAAGATCAAGAGTAAACGGGTCCTTTTCACAATGGCAGGCAGTGATTACGAGATTACGATGTGGATAGAGAACTGGATGGCAAACAGGAAGCAAAGATTAAGAGAAAACGGGTCCTTTTCACAATGGCAGGCTCAGTGCTGGGACCCCAGTTATTTACAATAAATATTAATGATCTGGATGAGGGAATTGAAGGCAATATCTCCACGTTTGCGGATGACACTAAGCTGGGGGCAGTGTTAGCTGTGAGGAGGATGCTAGGAGACTGCAAGGTGACTTGGATAGGCTGGGTGAGTGGGCAAATGTTTGGCAGATGCAGTATAATGTGGATAAATGTGAGCTTATCCACTTTGGTGGCAAAACCAGGAAAGCAGACTATTATTTAAATGGTGGCCGATTAGGAAAAGGGGAGATGCAGCGAGACCTGGGTGTCATGGTACACCAGTCATTAAAAGTAGGCATGCAGGTGCAGCAGGCAGTGAAGAAAGCGAATGGTATGTTGGCATTCATAGCAAAAGGATTTGAGTATAGGAGCAGGGAGGTTCTACTTCAGTTGTACAGGGTCTTGGTGAGACCACACCTGGAGTATTGCGTACAGTTTTGGTCTCCAAATCTGAGGAAGGACATTATTGCCATAGAGGGAGTGCAGAGAAGGTTCACCAGACTGATTCCTGGGATGTCAGGACTGCCTTATGAAGAAAGACTGGATAGACTCGGTTTATACTCTCTAGAATTTAGGAGATTGAGAGGGGATCTTATAGAAACTTACAAAATTCTTAAGGGGTTGGACAGGCTAGATGCAGGAAGATTGTTCCCGATGTTGGGGAAGTCCAGGACAAGGGGTCACAGCTTAAGGATAAGGGGGAAATCCTTTAAGACCGAGATGAGAAAGACTTTTTTCACACAGAGAGTGGTGAGTCTCTGGAACTCTCTGCCACAGAGGGTAGTTGAAGCCAGTTCATTGGCTATATTTAAGAGGGAGTTAGATGTGGCCCTTGTGGCTAAGGGGATCAGAGGGTATGGAGAGATGGCAGGTACGGGATACTGAGTTGGATGATCAGCCATGATCATATTGAATGGCGGTGCAGGCTCGAAGGGCCGAATGGCCTACTCCTGCACCTAATTTCTATGTTTCTATGCTTTCCATATCTCTAGTCTTCCCCTCCCCCGACTCAGTCTGAAGATGGGTCTCCACCCGAAACGTCACCCAATCCTTCTCTCCAGAGATGCTGCCTGGCCCGATGAGTTACTGCAACATTTTGTGTCTATCTTGTGTGTCTAGAATAATTGTTCTTTTTACAAATGTAAAGAGTTGATGGAATAATTAGGTCAACTTCAACTTATTGAAGCGTGGCTGATAAGTTAGCTGGGATTGGGAAACGTGGAGCCGATACTCGAGTCGTTCCAGTGATCGGCAGAGGGCGGTGGAGTTGCTGAACTACAGCGCCAGAGACCCAGGTTCCATCCTGACTACGGGTGTTGTCTGTCCTGAGTTTTTACGTACTCCCGTGACCACATGGGTGCACTGCAAAGACGTCGAGGTTTGTCGGTTAATTGGTTTGGTATAAACGTAAATGATCCCTAGTGTGTAGGATAGTGTTCTGTGTGCAGGGATCGCTGGTCAGCACTGACTTGATGGGCCGAAGGGCCTGTTTCCACGCTGTATCTCTAAACTAAACTGATCAGATCTTCTTGCGTCCACTGTCCAGTCAGTTTATACGAAGAGCACAATCAACACGCACCAACTGACCTGTATCATTGAGATGAGCAGTCTCTTGAAATGTCCGCTGGTGTCTCTCTGCAAATCCTTCTCCAGATCTCTCTCCAGCTCGACCTTATAACAGGTCACAATGTCGCGGATCTGCTGGTTGTTCCTGGTGCAGAGGATCTCAATGAGCACCCGGTCTTGTGTCCCGGCTCCCTGCAGAAGAGGAGGTAGAGGAAATGAGGATGTAAATCAATGGAATGAAGGGATATGCGGAAAAAGCAGGAACGGGATAATGGTTTTGGCTGATCAGCCATGATCATATTGAATGGTCGAAGGGCCGAATGGCCTCTCCCTGCATCTATTTCCTGTGTTTCTATGAATGAAATGGGACTGGACTGTAGATGCTGGTTTATACTGAAGAGAGACACAAAGTGCTGGAGTAACTCAGAGGGTCAGGCAGCAACTCTGGAGAGAAAGGATGAGTGACTTTTCGGGTCGGGACCCTTCTTCAGAGTGAATATAGAGGCTGGAAACTGGGGGTAGGAAAAGACCAGAACAAATCAGGGTCCGGCAACAGAGGTCCAAGGAAGAGTGGAGCCCACAATGGCCCATTGTTGGCTGGGGAAGAGGTGATAACGATACAGGGGTGCGAACAGTGGAACTGGTAGGACGACTAGGGTAGGGGACGGGGGGAGGGGGAATTCAAGGGAATGAGAGAAATGCACATTCATACCGCTGGGTAGTAAGCTGCCGGCAGATGGCGTAGGCCAAGGTGGACTGATCGTAAGTGTTCAGCGAAACGATCGCCCAGCCAGCGCTTGGTCTCACCGGTTTTTAGGGGCCCACACCAGAATCAACGGATACAGTAGATGAGATAAGAGGAGGTGCAAGTGAACCTCTGCCTCACCTGAAAGGACTGTCGGGGTCCCTGCACGGAGTCGAGGGAGGAGGTATAGGGGCAGGTGTTGCATTTCCTGCGATTACACAGCCCAGGGCAAATACTGAAGGTTTGGTTCACTGTAACCGCACTTGCCTCTCAGCCAAGATGTTGCGTTTGAATGCACTCCACATAAGACGGGTCAGTAATACTTAAGCGACACAGTGGTATCAGAGAGGAGGCACGAGCAGCAGATGCTGGAATACTGAGCAAAACACAAACTGCTCCAGCAACTGCAGCGGTAGAGTTGCTGCTTTACAGCGCCGGGGACACGAGTCCCCTCCCGTCTACGGGTGCTGTCTGTACACAGTTTGTACCTTCTCCCCGTGACCTTTGGTTTCCTCCCATAGTCCAAAGACGTACACGTTTGTAGGTTAATTGGCTTGGTATAAATGTTAAATTGTCCCTAGTGTGTGTAGGGTGGTGTTAATGTGCACGGGGCAGACTCGGTGGGCTGTTTCCTCGCTGTATCTCTAAACTAAACTAAACTTAGCGGGTAAGGCAATATCTGGGGAGCAAATGGACAGAGGACGTTTCTGGGCAGGACTCTTCTTCAGACTGCAGAAGGATCCTAACCTAAGATGCCGTCTGTCCATTCCCTCCCCACCTGAGAGAGCCTCCTGACCCGCTGAGTTCCTCCAGAACTTTGTTATTCACAGCAGTGTTGCAGCTACAGGGCGGCACAGCGGTGCAGCGGGTAGAGCTGCTGCCTCGCAGCGCCAGAGACCCGTGGCAAGGATCGCGCCCGCTTCTCTGGTTCTGTCAGGCAGTGGTTTGCCCAACTGCGCCACTGTGCCACCCTTGCCGTCTTGAATACCATTTTGTATTACACTGCAGATATGGTGGCGCCGTTTGACAGGCCTTTAGATGAATGGAGGGATATGGATCACGTAATGCAGAGGAGATTAGTTTAACTTGGCATCATGATGGGTCCAGCCCTTGTGGGCTGCAGGGCCCGTTCCCGTCGAAACAAGGAGCTACAGATGCTGCTTACGTAAAAGGACACAAAAGTGCTGAGGTAACTCAGCAGGTCAGGCAGCATCTGTGGAGAATGTGGATAGGTGATGTCAGTACAGCCTGCTCCTATGGTCTACTCTTCTATGCTTTAATATCACTTAAGGAGAGGTTGAGGTGACCTTGGCTCAGGGATGCAGGAGACAGTGTTTGAGCACGCTCTACCCCTCCTGAGATCACTCCTGTGGCAGAGTACTACACCTGGCTTTGTCACCACCCCCAAAATTGGGCTTAGATAGGGTAGACAGTCAGAACCCTTTACCCCAGTGTGGAAACGTCAAACACTAGAGGGCATTGCTTTGTGAGAGGGGCAAAGTTTAAAGGAGATGTGCGGGGCAAGTCTTTGTTTTACAGAGGGTGGGGGTGCCTGGAACACGCTGCCAGTGGTGGTAGTGGAGGCTGATACGACAGTGGCGGTAAGAGGCTTTTACATTAGGGTCTCATCCCAGTCACTCCCTCTTCTCCCCTCTCCCATCAGGCAAGAGGTACAGAAGTGTGAAAACGCACACCTCCAGATTCAGGGACAGTTTCTCCCCAGCTGTTATCAGGCAACTGAACCATCCTATTAATAACCAGAGAGCAGTCCTGACCTCCCATCGAATTCACTATTTTTAATTGGACTTTACTGGACTTTATCTTGAACTAAACGTTATTCCCTTTATCATGTACACTGTGGATGGCTCGATGGTACGTGCAGTGAATGAAGGGATATGGATTATACGCAGGCAGCAGAGAATAGTTCATCATGTTCAGCACGGGCGTTGTGGGCCGAAGGGCCTATTCCTGTGCTGTACCCCTCCATGTTCTATAAGATGAGGTCTGGCTCTGGCATGGGGCTGCACTGCTGAACTGTTCACTGTGATGGTCCAGGGCCGCTGCTGGCTTCAACATTACAATAACCTGAAGTAACTCCGATCCACTGAGACTCAGGGGAAATGACATAATGACTGTTACTGGAATTACTGCATTTTAAGAGATTAACCAATCTTTCCTCATAGCCACAACTTTCCAGTCCTGGCAGCATCTTAGTACATCTCCTCTCCACCCTTTCCAGCACTATTTGGGAATAACAATGAGTAATCTTGGAATACTGAAACATTCCCGTTTTAAATTAGGAGATGGAGATTACATTCAATATTGTGGGCCTGTCCCACTAGCCGATTATTTAGTCAAGTGCCGGCGACTGTCACAGTCGCAGCAGGTCGCCGAACAACCGGCGACAACCTACGTAATCCTGGCGGCAACCTACGACCCCACCTACGTCAGGAGAAGTCAAGCTATGCTCATTGGCGTCTAACCCACTGTCGCCCAAAATGTTTCAACCTGTTGAAAATTTAGCGGCGACCAGAAAGACGCTAGGAGTTTTGACACGACTGAGGAGACGACTCCCGGCGACCACCGGCGAACATGTGGCGACAAACTAGTCACCTGCAGTTGCCTGAAAAATCGCCTAAGTGGGACAGGCCCATAAAGCACTTTACATTCCCACATATTCCACTATTCCCAGGAATCAATGTGTCTGGGCAGCACGGTGGCTCAGCGGTAAAGTTGCTGCCTCACACTGCCAGAGACCTGGGTCTGATCTTGACTATGAGTGCTGTCTGTGTGGAGTTGTTACATTCTCCCCATGACCTGCGTGAGTTTTCTCCGGGTGCTCTGGTTTCCTCCGGTCCACCCATCCTATACGCACTAGGAACAATTTACAATTTTACCAAAGCCAATTCACCCACAAACCTGCACGTCTTTGGAGGGTGCAGGTCACAGGAGGAGCTCTGTACAAACTACAGCAGGTCCATTTATAACAAGAGGAATCGAATATAGGAGAAAACAGTTAGTACAGGGTCGACCACACCATTGTGTACACAGGGAGGCAGCGTAGGTTTACAATGGGGGGGGACAAATGCTGAGAGAATGGAGCAGCTGGGTTTGTACACTCTGGAGTTTAGAAGGATGAGAGGGAATCTCATTGAAACATATAAGATTGTTAAGGGTTTGGACACGCTAGAGGCAGGAAACATGTTCCTGGTGTTGGGGGAGTCCAGAACCAGGGGCCACAGTTTAAGAATAAGGAGTAAGCCATTTAGAATGGAGACGAGGAAATACTTTTTCCTCACAGAGAGTGGTGATCTGTGGAATTCTCTGCCTCAGCGGGCGGTGGAGGCAGGTTCTCTGGATGCTTTCAAGAGAGAGCTAGATAGGGCTCTTAAAGATAGCGGAGTCAGGGGATATGGGGAAAAGGCAGGAACGGGGTACTGATTGGGGATGATCAGCCATGATCACATTGAATGGCGGCGCTGGCTCGAAGGGCCGAATGGTCTACTCCTGCACCTATTGTCTATTGTCTCTGGCACTGAGGCAGCAACTCCACCGCTGCACTACCGTGCCACCAAGATTAAGATGTATGGCACCCACGGTACTTGCTCATTTGGATTTAGAACTGGCTTACTAATTGAATGCAGAGGGTAGTGGTGGGAGAGTGGTATTCTGTGCCCAGTGAAGTTTCACTGTGATCAGTGCTGGGAACACTGTTGTTTGTGATATGTATAAATGTCTTGGATGTAAATGTGGATGGGTTGGCTGGTGGGTTGGCAGATGACGTCAGAATTGGTTGAGTTGTCATCATCCGTTCCGACACGCAAGGCTTTAGACCGGAACCAGGTCCCTGTGCCACTAAAACGGAGTCAAGGGATATGGGGAGAAGGCAGGAACGGGGTACTGCTTCTGGATGATCAGCCATGATCACATTGAATGGCAGTGCTGGCCTGAAGGGCCGAATGGCCTGCTCCTGCACCTATTTTCTATGATTCTATGTTTCTATGTTAAACGCTATCAGCTCACGCACAGCACAGGTTAGAAAAAGAGGGTGGCAGGGTGGTGCAGCGGTAGAGCTGCTGCTTCACAGTGCCTGAGACTCGGGTTCGATCCTGACTAAGGATGCTGCCTGTATGGAGTCTGCACGATCTCCCCGTGACCGTGGGAGTTTTCTCAGGGTGTCTAGTTTAGTTTAGAGAAACAGCGTGGCAACAGGCCCTTTGACCCACTGAATCCGCGTACCAGCGATCCCTATACACTAGCACTATCCAACACACTAGGGACAATTTACAATTCTTACCAAAGCCAATGAGCACTACAAACCCGTACATCTTTGGAGTGTGGGAGGAAACCGAAGATCTTGGAAAAAAACCCACACAGGTCACGGACAGAACGTACAAACTCCACACAGAGAGGACCCAAGGTCTCTGGCGCAGTGAGACCGCTGCTCCAGGCTGCTCCGGTTTCTTTCCACATGGCTTGTTTGGCTTCAGTAAAGCATTGTAAATTGTCCCTGGGGTGTAGGTCAGGGCTAGTGCACGGGGTGATCGTTGGTCGGCACGGACTCGGTGGGCTGAAGGGCCTGTTTCCGTGTTGTATCTCTAATGTCTGAAGTAAGGCTGAACTCCGAACACCCACAGGCAGTGAGAGGAAAGCTCACACAATACATTTCCAACAAACACTGCCTGGGTGTGTCCTTTGTACTGAAAACAAAATTAAAAGCAGCACTCATTTTCCGTGCAGCTGCAGATGAAGGGCACCGCCCTGTGCGGACGCGGCAGGCAGTAGGAGCGGGGCCAGGCTGGGAGTGGCGAGTGTGGGCCTTTCAGTGAGGCTCGCTGCTCTCCACACCTCACACTGTCACCATCTCCAGCGGCTGGCTGCGGCAATCACCGGCGGTGCACCGCAGGCTCTGGCCGGGGTAACACGTGCCGGCAACGGTACAATAGCCAGACAGAAGGGCTGAAAAGGAAACTATAATCCAAGTGCTATTATCTGTCAGAGCAGGGCTTAGCCAGAGGACAAGGTGGGAGGAGGGATGGGCCAACATTGCTCCACTATGAGTAGATCATTTCAGAATTGAAGATTCATTTATTGTTCAAAGAATGAGGAAAAACTGCAGTCCTTCCACACACTTCCGGCACCCTCTGGAAGGTTCTGGAATTGCTGACAGGTTATTTAACTGCAAGGGTACATCACAGATAAGTCAACATGCATCTCCCAGTCAGAGCTGAGCATAAGCTGATGTTACCTTCAGTTCATAAGTGATAGGAGCAGAATTGGGCCATTCGGCCCATCAAGTCTACTCCGCCACTTAATCATGGGTGATCTATTTCCCATAAGCCCTGACATCCATAATAATCAAGAATCTTTAGGCGTCAGCCCGTTGATTCCACACTGACCAGCAATCACCCTGTACACTTTCCTAAACACTAGAGACAATTTACAATTTCACCAAAGCGAATTAGCCTACAAACCTGTATGTGTGGGAGGAAACCGGAGCACCCGGAGAAAACCCACGTGGTCGCAGGAACTCTGTACGCACACAGCACCCGTAATCTGGATGGAACCCGGCTCTCTGGCGTCGCGAGGCAGCAACTCTACCGCTGGCAGATGCAGCTTTACAAAAAGAGTGCTGGAGTAACTCAGCAGGTCAGGCAGCATCTCTGGAGGAGATGGACGGGTGACGTTTCGGGTCGGGACGCTTCATGAGTACTTCCTGAACGACATCTCTGCCTCAGAGGGCGGTGGGGGCCGGTTCTCTGGATGCTTTCAAGAGAGAGCTAGATAGGGCTCTTAAAAATAGCGGAGTCAGGGGATATGGGGAGGAGGCAGGAACAGAGTACTGATTGGGGATGATCACATTGAATGGCAGTACTGGCTCGAAGGGCCGAATGGCTTACACCTGCACCTATTGTCTATTGACATTTCAGGTTGGTGCCCATCTACAGTCCCGAACCACAACATCACCCATCTATGTCCCTCAGAGATGCTGTCTGACCCCATGAGTTACTCCAGCACTTTGTGTGTCTTTTTCCACAGGTGTGTTACTGATTACTGACAACAGATTAATGAACAGTACCTCCATGGCCTTCCTGAGACTCCAAGCATCGTAGAAGGTGGTTGGCTTGAACAGGGCGATGATGATCTCCTCCATGTTCCCAGTGAGCTCTGACTTCAGGTCTTTGATCAAATCCTTTAAAAGAGAAAACACAGACAGGCGTCAGTAGTTTAATTTATTGTCACGTGTAGCTGGCTACAGTAAAAGACGTTTGTGGCCAGACTGTACACGATTACAATCACACCACCCATAGTGTACAGATACAGGATAAAGGGAATAACATTCAGTGCAAGATGAAGTCCAATTAAAGATAGTCCGAGGGTCTCCAATCAGGTAGAGACCTGGCTGGCCCACCGCACATTCCAAACTCGGCCGAGAGCCACAGGGGTGGACGGGACCCGTGAGCAAACGGCGAGACCGAGGAGGAACGCGCGAGCGAGGTGTAGCGCCGAGAACAACGGGGGCACCTGGCCCGTGGCCGCTGAGAATAAAGGGGGGGACCTGGCCCGTGGCCGCTGTCAGCGGGGCACCTGCGGTAGAGGCAGAAGGTACTTGAGTTGAGTTGAGTTTATTGTAACGTGTGCTGAGGAACAGTGAAAAGCTTTTGTTGCCTGCTAACCAGTCAGCAGAAAGACAACACATTACAATCGAGCTATTTACAGTGTATAGATAGCTGCATGATAAGGGAATAACGTTTAGTGCAAGGTAAATCTAATAAAGTCTGATCAAGGATAGTCTAAGGGTCTCCAGTGAGGCAGATAGAGGATTGGGACTGTTCAGGACAGTTCAGATAGGTGTTCGATTAACTTTTGTAACTTTGTAAACAGCAGAAACATGTGTACTGCCCAGGCGAGGTCGGCTGTGTGAATTTACCGGGTTTGTGCGCAAAACTAAGCTTTTCACTATATCTAGGAACATGTGACAATAGAGTATTGACTCATTGATTGGGAGGCAGGAAGGAGTGGGGATCAATGAGGGAGGGTGGGGGCAGTGGGGAGGTGCAAGGGCCATGGGGAAAGGAGCAAGGCCACGGAAGGACGGATGGGAGAGCAGCAGGCAGGGAGGGAGGGGGTAGTGCCAAGGAAGGGGGGTAAGCACCAAAGAGATAGCGACAAGCATGGGGGGGGGGGGGGGGGGGGAAGATGAGACTTAGGGAGGGAGGGGGTAGGTTTTGGAGGGAGGGCAGTGGAAGAACAAGGCTGGACTATCGGGAGATGAGAGGAAGGTGAAAGGGAGAGAAGGTAGGAGTGTGAGAATGGGAGCAAAAGGAGCTGTGTGTGTCTGTGAGGGAAAATATGGAGAGGCTGAGGTGGGTGGCAGGGAGAGAGCGAGGGATAGTGTGGGGAGAGGGGGAATAGGAGTGAGGCGAGGGTGGGAAGAAGAAAAATGGAAGAGCAACAAGGTGAGAGAGGGGTGGGAGGAGGAGAGAGGGTGGGGCTGGGAGGAGGAGAGAGGGTGGGGGTGGGAGGGTGAGAGAGGGTGGGGCTGGGAGGAGGAGAGAGAGGGTGGGGGTGGGAGGGTGAGAGAGGGTGGGGGTGGGAGGGTGAGAGAGGGTGGGGCTGGGAGGAGGAGAGAGGGTGGGTTGGGAGGGTGAGAGAGAGTGGGGTGGGAGGAGAGAGGGTAGGTTAAGAGGGGGAGACACTCCTGTAAACCATTGTGAGTGACACTGTACCCCAGCTAGGTGTGGTCAGTACACCAGTGATCCAGTGCCCACATTACTATTCCCAGTGGAGCCAGTCAGTGAGCACTGTCCCGCTGGTGTTGTGTGTGGGGTGTGCAGCAGTGTGTGTCTGAGTCTCAGGAATAGTATCCTTGCGTATACCTTAGGGGCGGCACGGTGGCGCAGCGGTAGAGTTGCTGCCTCACAGCACCTGAGACCCGGGTTTGATCCTGACTACGGGTGCTGTCGGTACGGAGTTTGCACGTTCTCATTGCGACCGGGTGGGTTTCTCCAGTTTCCTCCCACACTCGTCGGTAATAAAATTGTAAATTGTCCCCAGTGTGTGTAGGATGCTGTTAGAGTATGGGCTGATCGCTGTTTGGCGCGGACTCAGTGGGCCGAAGGGCCTGTTTCCGCACTGTATGTCTAAAGTGTAAACGTGAAGTGTAAAGACCGTTAGATCGGGTGATTCAGTGAGGTCCCCCAGCAATGGGCAGGTCCTGAGATGGGTCAGGGAGATAGATAGCAGTGGAGCAACTGCACGCACCTTGCCGTACAGGGTCTTGAACGCTAACTTAATCTTCTGTCTTTGCTCGTTGGAGCGGTTGGCGACGACGTCAATTATCGCTTGCTCATTGGTCCCTGTACGAG
Source organism: Okamejei kenojei (assembly GCA_035221665.1). Classification (NCBI taxonomy): domain Eukaryota; kingdom Metazoa; phylum Chordata; class Chondrichthyes; order Rajiformes; family Rajidae; genus Okamejei; species Okamejei kenojei. Next base: position 9,817,022 of record CM069165.1, read on the forward strand.
GAGAAATGAAAGCACTTTTATACCCGTGTGTGGACAGAAGAAATGAACCAGCAAAGCAACGCATCAAAGTGCTGGAGGAACTCAGCGGGTCAGCCGCCATCTCTGGAGAACGTTAGGGAATCTCACCTCTACGTTCTCCAGAGGTGCTGCCTGACCTGCTGCCTAACTCCAGCACTTTGTGTCCTCTTGTGTATTAATCAGCATCTGCCGTTCTTGGTTTCAATAAATTAAACATGTTTCAAGATCAGAAACATGGGCCAGCACGGAGGCACAGCGGGGGATGGGGGGGTTGAGAGGGAGGGGAGAGAGGGAGGAGGAGAGAGGGAGGGGGGAGGCAGGGGAGGGGGGGGGGGAGAGGAGGGGGGGGAGAGAGGAGAGAGGGAAGGGAGAGGGAGAGGGAGGGAGGGAGGAGAGGGGGAGAGGGGGGGAGAGGGGGGGTGAGGGAGAGGAGAGAGGGAGAGGAGAGAGGGAGAGGAGAGGGAGAGGAGAGAGGGAGAGGAGAGAGGGGAGAGGAGAGAGGGAGAGGAGGGGCAGAGAGGGGGAGCAGAGAGGGAGGTGAAGGGAGAGAAGGAGGGGAGAGAGGGAGGGGAGATTGTTCTCACACCAACCCGAGATTGAACCAAAGCAACACTAACGTGATGGAACTCACCAGCACCCTTCATGGACTGCCGCAGGATTTCCGCATCACTCTGGGGGTTGAAGTTACCAACAGGCTTGACCGTGCCCTGCATCCCCCCTCCAAGGGACAGGCCTCCGATATTGGGCATTGAAGGCTGTGCCCAAGGAAGAAGAAACAAGTTAATGAAAACTTTAAAATGACTCCTCTCATAAAATCATCCACTTCAATTTTAAACACATTGACATTTACCAACGTTCACAAATGAATTCTCCATCTTCCAACCTACCCTGTTGCACCCCTTTCTTTTTTTTCATCTGCACTTGCTCTGTTACTAATGTATCTACACGGAGTTTTGATGTTAATGTTGTGTGTATTGCCTGCACGGCACGCAACACTGGAGGTTTTTCCATAATATCTTGATTCACGTGACTACAACAAGGCAGTAACTACTGCACTCTGGCTATGTTGTAAATGAACAGCAAGAGTCTGCATACGAAAATGCTAGAAATACAAAGGGCAACAGGTGGCGCAGCGGTAGAGTCGCTGCCTTGCAGCGCCAAAGAACCGGGTTCGATGCCGACAACGGGCGCTGTCTGTACGGAGTTTCTACGCTCTCCCCGTGGCCTGTGTGGGTTTTCTCCGAGATCTTTGGTTTCCTCCACACTCAAAATGGACAGGTATGTAGGTGAATTGGCCTGGTATAAATGTAAAAATTGTCCCTACTGTGTATAGGATAGTGTTAATATGCGGGAATCGCTGGTCGGCATGGACTAGGTGGGCCGAAAGGCCTGTTTCCATGCTGTATCTCCAAACAAAACTAAACACTGAGCATGTCAGGTAACGACTGAGGAGAGGGAGAGAGAGTTCCCATTGAGGGTCGTAGAGTGATTCATGCACAGAAACAGGGCCTTCACCTTGTGGAGTAGACTTGATAAGCCGAATGGCCTAATTTTGCTCCTATCACTCATGAACATAAACTTATAAATCTACAGTTGCTACAGGAGCAAATACAAAAACCTTCCACAAAACCTAAAGTGTTAAAGGAACTCAGTAAGTCAGGCAGCGTCTGTGGAGGGACGATATTCAATCTGAAGAAGGGTCCCAGCTTGCCCTCCAGAATTTCCGCCTGACCCGCTGAGTTCCTCCAGCTCGATGTATTTTGGTCATGACTCCAACAGCTTCACTCCTTAGGTCCCAACAAAACCTCTGAATGCACCTTGGCCCGTCGTCTTAAATATATTTTACAGATGCAGGTGACAACAGGCCCTTTGACCCATTGAGTCCACGCCAATCACACTGGTTCCGCTATCCCAGTTTCTCATCCACTCTTGTACAATCGGGTCAATTTAGAGGATCAATTAACCTACAAGCCCACACATCTTTGGGATGTGGGAGTAAACTCACGTGGTCATATTGAGAATGGCCAAACTCCACACAGACAGCACCCGAGGTCTGGATCAAAGCCGTGTCTCTGGTGCAGTGAGGCAGCAGCTCTACCAACTGTGCCACCATGCCAGCTTCCTGCTCCACTGTGCTGCCCTTAATCATAGGTTTATGCCCACCAGTCCTGTATCCCAGTATAATACTAGATAGACCTTTAACTACCTTGCCCAATTTGCCCACGCTCTTGGCATGCAGTTCATAAGTTCATAAGTGTTAGGAGCAAAATTAGGCCATTCGGCCCCTCAAATCTACTCCGCCATTTAATCATGGCTGATCTATCTTTCCCTCTCAACCCCATTCTCCTGCTCCCCATAACCCCGACACCCGTACTAAACAAGAATCTATCTCTGCCATAAAACTACCCTTCACAGCCTTCTGCAGCAAAATATTCCATAGAATCACCACCTAATGAAATTCCTCCTCATCCCCTTCCTAAAGGATTGTCCTTTGATTCAGAGGCTATCTGACGGTTTCACAGAACTAATGGCCTTGACCAAAAGCATCACCTATCTAGGTTCTCCCGAGATGCTGCCTTGCCCGTTGAGCACAAGCCCATTCTAACCCGTGGCTCTGTAAGCTCCACATTGCTTTATTCAGTGCTTTCTCTTGTCACCGTTCGCACCAATACGTCATATTGGCACCTGTAAATGGGGAATTAGGGGAGGGCACCAGTAAATGAGGAATTAGAGGAGGGCACCAGTAAATGGGGAATTAGGGGAGGGCACCAGTAAATGGGGAATTAGGGGAGGGCACCAGTAAATGGGGAATTAGGGGAGGGCACCCGTAAATGGGGAATTAGGGGAGGGCACCAGTAAATGGGGAATTAGGGGAGGGCACCTGTAAATGGGGAATTAGGGGGGGGCACAGTAAATGGGGAATTAGGGGAGGGCACTGTAAATGAGGAATTGAGGGGAGGGCACCCTGTAAATGGGGAATTATTGGGGGGAGGGCACCTGTAAATGGGGAATTAGGGGAGGGCACAGTAAATGAGGAATTAGGGAGGGCACCATAAATGGGGAATTAGGGGAGGGCACCTGTAAGTGGGGAATTAGGGGAGGGCACCTGTAAATGGTAACACAACAGTTCCAATTTCTGTGGTTGTATATGCAAGTTATTTTATTTAGCTGATTTATTAAATGCAGCTGTTCTCTAGAATATGTTAATGGCAGCATTAGGAACATGCAAGGAGGGATTTCACAAGTTCATGTCATAGGAGCAGAATTAGGCCATTCAGCCCATCAAGTCTACTCCACCATTCAGTAATGGCTGATCCATCTTTCCCTCCGAACCCCATTCTGCCTTCTCCCCATAACTCCTGACACCTGTAGTAATCAAGAATCTATCTATGTGCCTTAAAAATTTCCATTGACTTGGCCTCCACAGCCAATGAATTGCACAGATTCACCACCCTTTGATTAAATAAATTCCTCCTCATCTCCTTTATAAAGGTACATCCTAATATTCTGAGGCTTTGCCGTCTGGTCATAGATTACCCCACTAGTGGAAACATCCTCTCCACATCCATCCTATCCAAGCCTTATATTATTCGGTCAGTTTCAATGAGGTGAGGAGGGTTATTTGGTGGGCAGATGGTTGGACAAAGGTCAAATATGAAAAGCTAGAAGGTGCAAGACAAAAGGATTAAAGTGCTATGATGCACAGTTTTTTGCCCAGAGTAGGGAAATCGAGAACCAGAGGACATCGGTTTGTGAGGGGGAAAAGAGTTAATAAAAAACAGTTTAGTTTTTTTGTTTAGTTAAGAGATACACTGCAGTTACAGGTTCTTTGGCCCACCGAGTCCACGCCAACCAGCGGTCACCCCATATCCTAACACTATCCGACACACTAGGGCCAGTTTACAATTATTACTGAAGCCAATTAACATACAAACCTGTATGTCTTTGGAATGTGGGAGGAAACCAGAGCACCTGGAGAAAACCCATGCGGTCACTCCGTACAGACAACACCTTTGGTCAGGATTGAACCCGGGCCTCTAGCGCTGCAAGGCAGTAACTCTGCCGCCGGGTAGCATTTTGACACAGAGGGTGGTGGGTGTATGCAACTAGCTGCCAGAGGAGGTAGTTGATGCAGGCAATATCACTACATTTAAGCATTCAGATAGGTTAATGACATGATGGGTTTAGAGGGATATGGGTCAAATGGGGACAGGTGGGACTAGTGTAGATGGGGCATGGTGGTTAGTGTTGGGCCGAAGGGCCTGTTTCCATGCTGTATGACTATGACTACAGTAGACCATTTGCTGGTGATCTTCTCTAATTCCCCGTAGACCTACACAGGTGAGGAGGGCTATGTGGTTGGCAGATGGTTCGACACAGGTCAGATATGAAAAGCCAGGTGTAAGAAACGGATTGAATAGACAATAGGTGCAGGAGCAGGCCATTCGGCTCTTCGGGCCAGCACCGCCATTCAATGTGATCATGGCTGATCATCCCCAATCAGTACCCCGTTCCTGCCTTCTCGCCACATCTCCTGACTCCGCTATTTTTAAGAGCCCTATCAAGCTCTCTCTTGAAAGCATCCAGAGAACCTGCCTCCACTGCCCACTGAGGCAGAGAATTCCACAGACCACTCTCTGTGAGAAAAGTGTTTCCTCGTCTCCGTTCGAAACAGTTATTCTTAAACTGTGGCCCCTGGTTCAGGAGCCGCCGGTTCCGCTTTACTAGCTGCCGTTCGTTTTATGCTCCACTAATTAACAATGGTTCACCATGACAGTGACTGCAATGGAAGGATTTCTAATGAGGAGAACTGAGGACAGCTCCAGAGATGAGGCCTGACCTGCTGAAGTTACTCCAGCACTTTGTGCCTGCCTTCTTTTGAGGATGTAACATGGTGGTTTACATTCAATGCCCCATTAATATACAACACAAAGATAGGCCGGTGATACTGGGCTGTGGGCCATTCCGACATACCTGGGAAGGAGCTGGTCCAGATCCATATCCACCTGGAACAAAATACAAGAGAGATATTAAACCTGCATAGTATGACAATAGATAATAGACAATAGACAGTAGGTGCAGGAGTAGGCCATTCGGCCCTTCGAGCCAGCACCACCATTCAATGTGATCATGGCTGATCATCCACAATCAGTACCCCGTTCCTGCCTTCTCCCCATATCCCCTGACTCCGTTATCTTTAAGAACTCTAACTAACTTTCTCTTTAAAGCATCCAGAGAATTGGCCTCCACTGCCGTCTGAGGCAGAGAATTCCACAAATTCACAACTCTCTGGGTGAAAAAGTTTTTCCTCATCTCAGTTCTAAATGGCCTACCACATTCTTAAACAGTGGCCCCTGGTTCTGGATTCTCCCAACATCGGGAACATGTTTCCTGCCTCTAGCGTGTCCAATTCTTTAATAATCTTACATGTTTCAATAAGATACCCTTCATCCTAAATTCCAGTGTATACAAGCCCAGTCGCTCCATTCTTTCAACATATAACAATCCTGCCATCCCAGGAATTAACCTTGTGAACCTATGCTGCACTCCCTCAATAGCAAGAATGTCCTTCCTCAAATTTGGAGACCAAAACTGCACCCAATACTCCAGGTATGGTCTCACTAGGGGCGTAAGGAAGAAGTTAAAAGTTATATCAAATGAGTGGACGACTGAGGGTTGAGCGGGCGAGATAATAGTAGATGGAGGGGGAAGAGTAAGACGGATTGGTGAATAGGTGAGAGGGGACTGGGTAACATTAAGGATGAATAAAGGGAGCTGTTAAGAGGAGAAATAGGATGCATGGTTTGGGAACAGCTCCATCCAAGACCGCATGAAATTGCAGAGAATTGTGGACCCATCCCAGACCATCACACAAACCAACCTCCCTTCCACTGACTGACTCCATCTACACTTCACGCTGCCTCGGCAAGGCCAGCAGCATAATCAAGGACCAGTCTCACCCCGGTCACTCCCTCTTCTCTCCCATCAGGCAATAGGGACAGAAGTGTGAAAACGCACACCTCCAGATTCAGGGTCAGTTTCTTCCCAGCTGTTATCAGGCAACTGAATCATCCTATCGCCAACTAGATAGCGGTCCTGAGCTACCATCTACCTCACTGGAGACCCTCGGACTATTCCGCTAACTGGATAGGACAAAATAAAACAGCTTTTCACTCTACCTCGGTACACGTGACAATAATAAACAAAACTAAAGAGTACTAGGGATGATGAGAGAAGTGAGATTAGGCGGAATATTAATATATATGTGCAGTATGAGCTAGAGTAGGTGAACGGCAGAATAAGACAGAGGTCTAATATTGGATAAGGGCAGTGAGTGACGGACGTTTGGTTGATTAGGTGGGGGGAAAGTCAAGAGAGTTTTATTGTCATGTGTCCCAGATAGGACAATGACATTCTTGCTTGCTGCAGCACAACAGAATATGTAAACATGATACAGAACAGGAGATAGATGTTCTGTGTTCAGATAATAGTAATAATAGATTGTTAATGTTCAGAGTTTGTTTGAGGTTGTGTTTAATAGCCTGATGGCTGTGGGGAAGTAGCTGTTCCTGAACCTGGATGTAACAGATTTCAGGCTCCTGTACCTTCTTCCCAATGGCAACGGAGAGATGAATGTGTGGCCAGGATGGTGTGGGTCCTTGATGATGTTGGCTGCCTTTTAGAGGCAGCGACTGCGATAGATCCTTTTGATGGTGGGGAAGTCAGAGCCGATGATGGACTGGGCAGTGGTCAAAACTTTCTGCATTTTTTTCCACTCCTGGACGTTCAAGTTGCCAAACCAAGCCACAATACAGACAGTCAGCATGCTCTCTACTGTGCACCTGTCGAAGTTCAAGAGAGTCCTCCTTGGCATACCGGCTCTCCGTAATCTTCTCATGAAGTAGAGGCGCTGATGTGCTTTCTTTATAATTGCATCAGAGTGCTGGGTCCGGAAATATGCACGCACAGGAATTTGAAGTTCATGACCCTTTCCACCATTGTCTCGTTGATATAAACAGGATTGTGGTTCCCTATCCTACCCCTTCCAAAGTCCACAATCGGTTCCTTGGTTTTGATGGTGTTGAGAGCCAGGTTGTTGTGCTGGCACCATTTGGTCAATCGGTCGATCTCACTTCTATACTCTGACTCGTCACCATCAGTGATTCGTCCCACAACAGTGGTGTCGTCAGCGAACTTGATGATGGAGTTCACATTATGTCCAGCTACGCAGTCATGAGTATAGAGTGAGTACAGCAGGGGCTGACTGTTATTGAGGATGACACGTTTCCACCAATATGGACAGTCTGTGTTCTGCGGATGAGGAAGTCGAGGATCCAATTGCAGAGAGATGCGCAGAGACCCAGATCCGTGAGCTTGGTAACCAGCTTGGAGTGGATGATGGTATTAAATGCCGAGCTGTAGTCTATGAACAATAGGAGTATTCACTGGAGTTTAGAAGGATGAGGGGAGATCTTATAGAAACATATAAAATTATAAAAGGACTGGACAAGCTAGATACAGGAAAAATGTTCCCAATGTTGGGCGAGTCCAGAACCAGGGGCCACAGTCTTAGAATAAAGGGGTCATTTAAGACTGAGGTGAGAAAAAACTTTTTCACCCAGAGAGTTGTGAATTTATGGAATTCCCTGCCACAGAGGGCAGTGGAGGCCAAGTCACTGGATGGATTTAAGAGAGAGTTAGATAGAGCTCTAGGGGCTAGTGGAGTCAAGGGACATGGGGAGAAGGCAGGCACAGGTTATTGATAGGGGACGATCAGCCATGATCGTAATGAATGGTGGTGCTGGCTCGAAGGGCCGACTGGCCTCCTCCTGCACCTATTTTCTATGTTTCTATACGAATTTCTGTTGTCCAAGTGGTCCGGAGCGGAGTGAAGAGCCAGTGAGATCGCATCCACCGTTGATCACCTTTGTTTTATTTGTCCCGCTGTTACAGTTTATTTTGGTTTATTTTAGTTGTGTATGTTTGGGGGGGGGGGGGGAAACTTGTTTTTTGACTCTTCCTTCGGGGCGATGCGACCTTTCTTGCCGTATCCCCCGTCTCCGTCTGCGCTGAGGGCTATCGCGGAGCTGACGGCCTCCAACAGCGATCGACCTCGAGGCCCTGGAGGCAGAGCCAGGACTTACCAACGCGAGGCTGCCCGACTTCGGGGCTGTGGTGGCGTTGCGACCCGACTTCCGACCGGACTTCGGAGACTCGGAGGCTCGGCCGCAGGCCCAGTGGTCTCGGCCGTGGGCCAGTGAACGGCATCGCCGGGAGCTCGCAGGTCACAGGTTGGTGACCAGTTGTTCCGGAGCTCCCGCAACAATAGCTGCGTCCGCTGGACTGGAGTTCGGCAGCTTCGACCGCACCGGGCCGCGGTGTTTGCACCGGCCCGTTCGCGGAGCTCGGATGCGGCCGCTGGACTTACCATCACCCGGCTGGGTCACAACATCGGAGGCCTGGATCGCCTCAGCGCAGAGGGAGAGCAAGGAGGGAAGAGACAAGGACTTTGGGACTTTTGCCTTCCATCACAGTGAGGAGTGCCTGGTGGACTCACTGTGGTGGATGTAAAACTGTGTTGAGTGTGTGTTTTGTTATTTATTCTATGTATGACTGCAGGCTAAACCATTTAGTTGTACTGAAAAGTGCAATGACAATAAATTGAATCTGATCTGATCTGTTGTGGCGGTAAGCAAACTGCAGTGGGTCGAGGTTCTTGTCGAGCTAGGAGTTGATATGCGCCATGATCAACCTCTCAAAGCACTTCATCACCACAGATGTTAGTGCCACTGGTCGATGGTCATTGAGGCACGTCACCTTGCTCTTCTTGGGCACCGGTATTATTGATGCCCTTTTAAAGCAGGTGGGAACCTCAGACCTCAGAAGTGAGAGGAAGTGATCAGGAGTAGGAGATTAGTCTGGGTAGAAGTACAGAGATCATCATTTTTAGCACATCATTTCATAAGTGGAACTAACACAAAATGCTGGAGTAACTCAGCGTCTCAGGCAGCATGCCTACACAACATGGATAGGTAACGTTTCAGGTCAAGACCCGTCTTCAGGCTCTTCATAACTGGGTCCTGGGTTTCCTCGATAAATAATTCGCAATTACAAGCAAATGCGAATTACTCGGGCAGACCCAACAAATTTACTAATCTGCCGGGCAGCATGGTGCCTTACAGCGCCAGAGACCCGGGTATGTTCTCCCTGTGACCACGTGGGTTTTCTCCGGGTGCTCCGGATTTCTCCCACTCTCTAAAGATATACAGGTTTATAGGTTAGTTAGCTTGGTAAAATGAAGAATTGTCCCTAGTGTGGGATAGTGTTAGTGCGGTGGGATCGCTGGTCGGCACGGACTTGGAAGGGTCTGATTCTAAACTAAACCTGGTAGGAAGACGCAAAGTGCTGGAGTAACTCAGCGGGGCAGGCAGCATCTCTGGAGAGAAGGAATGGGTGACGTTTCGGGTTGAGACCCTTGCTCTGACTGGAGACCTCCATCAGTATGAAAAAGGGTCTCGACCTGAAACGTCACCCATTCCACTCGAGATGCTGTCCGTCCCGCTGAGTTACTGCAGCATTTTGTGTCTATCTTCGATTTAAACCAGCATCTGCAGTTCCTTCCTACACCTTCTTTAAGTGTTAGTTTGTATAAAACTTCTGAGGACAATCGGCTGCCGCATTGTCTGGATTAGACGTACTGCTCAGAGTGATAGTGTGGAAACAGGCCCTTCGGCCCAACCTGCCCACACTGGCCAACATGTCCCAGCTAAACGAGTCCCACCTGCCTGCACTTGGTCCATATCCCTCCAAACCTGTACTATCCATGTACCTGTCTAACTGTTTATTAAATGTTGGGATAGTCCCAATGTCAACTACTCTTTGATCACTGTACCTGAGGCTTGGACTCCACCACCGTAGCTTTGGCCAGAGGGCTGAGTGGATCCACCGTAAACAGGAGACCCGTAGCCAGGAACACCGCCCGGGGCTGGTGCTGTACCTCCTGGACCTACGAGAGAGAGAGAAAGAGAGAGAAAGACAGAGAGACAGAGAGAGAGAGAGAAAGAGAGAAAGGGAGAGAGGGAGAGAAAGAGAAAAAGAGAGAAGAAAGAGAGAGAAAGAGAAAGAGAGAAAGGGACAGAGAGAAAGAGAGAGAGAAAGGTACAGAGAGAGAGAAAGAGAGAAAGAAAGGGAGGGAGGGGGAGAGGGGCGGGGGGGGGGGAGAGAGAGAGAGAGAGAAAAAGAGAGAGAGGCCCAACCTGCCCACACTGGCCAACATGTCAGCTAAACGAGTCCCACCAGCCTGCACTTGGTCCATATCCCTCCAAACCTGTACTATCCATGTACCTGTCTAACTGTTTATTAAATGTTGGGATAGTCCCAACGTCAACTACTCTTTGATCACCGTACCTGAGGGCGGGACTCCACCACCGTAGTTTTGGCCAGAGGGCTGAGTGGATCCACCGTAACCAGGAGTCCCGTAGCCAGGAACACCGCCCGGGGCTGGCGCTGTACCTCCTTGACCTACGAGAGAGAAAGAAAGAAAGAAAGAGAGAGAGGGAGAGAGGGAGAGAGGGAGAGAGAGAGAGAGGGAGAGAGAAAGAGAGAAAGAAAGATAGGGGGAGGGGGAGGGGGGAGAGGGGGAGAGGGGCCAGGGGATGGGCGATTGTGGAAGGGAAAGAGAGGGAGGGAGGGAGGGGGAGGGAGGGAGAGAGATAGAGAGAGAGAGAGAGAGAGAGAGAGAGGTCTCAGCATCAGTGAATGAAACAATGCTTCATGGCGAGTTGTGTACTCCACCTCCCTTGTCACAACATCCATTCATAACCAGCACAAGGTAGACACAAACTGCTGCAGTAACTCAGCAGGACAGGCAGCTGAGGTTCGATGCGACACATCACCCATTCCTTCTCTCCAGAGATGCTGCCTGGAGTTACTCCAGTATTTTGTGTCTGTATTCAGCTTTAACATTCACATCATTTCTTGCCTCACTCTTAAAAAGACCAGTTAATCTGGGCCCGGAGTTAAGAGTCTGCTTCTGTACCCGCCCCTGAGACTTGTCTTCACTGTATGGCGATGCAGATCGATTTGAGCCTTCTGTTGATTTTTCAGCTCCCTGAGAATTAAATTACTGGCGGTAATTTCCCCAAAGGAGTCAAATACAAATCTGCAGCGGCACGGTGGCGCAGTGGGAGAGTTGCTGCTTTACAGCGCCAGAGATCTGGGTTTGATCCCGACTACGGAGTTTGTGACCGGGTGAGTTCTTTTCTCCGCGTGCTCCGGTTTCCTCCCATTCTCCAAAGACGTGCAGGTTTGTAGGTTAATTGCCTTTGATGTAAATTGTCCTGAGTGTGTAGGATAGGGCAGTGTACAGGGATCGCTGGTCGGCCCGGACTTGGTGGTGTGAAGGGCGTGTTTCCGCACTGTATCTCTAAACTAAACGCTCTTACTTCATGTTTTCACATAAACAAGCAGACACATTCATAGAAACATAGAAAACAGGTGCAGGAGGAGGCCATTCGGCCCTTCGGGCCAGCACCGACATTCATTGTGATCATGGCTGATCGTCCCCTATCAATAACCCGTGCCTGCCTTCTCCCCATATCGCTTGACCACCAGCCCCTAGAGCTCTATCTAACTCTCTCTTAAATCCATCCAGTGACTTGGCCTCCACTGCTCTCTGTGCAAGGGAATTCCATAAATTCACAACTCTCTGGGTGAAAACGTTTTTTCTCACCTCAGTCTTAAATGACCTCCCCTTTCTTTATTCTGAGACTGTGGCCCCTGGTTCTGGACTCGGCCAACACTTTTTCCCACAAAAATGGGAACATTTTTCTTGCATCTAGCATGTCCAATCCTTTTATAAATTTATATGTTTCTATAAGATCCCCCCTCTCCCTTCTAAACTCCAGTGAATACAAGCCTAGTCTTTTCAATCTTTCCTATACGACAGTCCCGCCATCCCAGGGATCAATCTCTTGAACCTACACTGCACTGCCTCAATCACAAGGATGTCCTTCCTCAAATTAGGAGACCAAAACTGTACACAATACTCCAGATATGGTTTCACCAGAGCTCTATACAACTGCAGAAGAACCTCCTTATTCCCATTCTCTCACAGTAGATACACACACAATTCCTCAGCACATGCCTTTCCCCAATGTAAAACTACAGGTAACTTAGTCATCACACAGTCCATCACACAGATCGGACTCCCCACCATCTACACTTCACTCTGCCTCAGTAAAGAAGCCAACATAACCAAAGTGCTTTCCTACCCTGGTCATTCCTGCTTCTCCCGCTCCCATCTGGCAGAAACATAGAACATAGAAACATAGAGAATAGGTGCAGGAGTAGGCCATTCGGACCCTTCGAGCCTGCACCGCCATTCAATATGATCATGGCTGATCATCCATGCCCCCTGATCCCTTTAGCCAAAGGGCCACATCTAACTCTCTCTTAAATATGGCCAATGGACTGGCCTCAACTACCTTCTGTGGCAGAGAATTCCAGAGACTCACCACTCTCTGTGTGAAAAATGTTTTCCTCATCTCGGTCCTAAAGGAATTCTCCTGTGTAGAAGGTACAGAAGCTTGAAAGTGCACACCACAGTCTCAGGAATAGCTTCTTCCCATTTATCAGGCTTATGAAGGGTTCTTCCACAAGCAAGGGTACTGTCCCATTCACCTCTACCCTACTGCGGACATTGGACTTAGTCTCTGGAAATATGGAAATATGCATTTCCTTCCATTGCTATGCAGACGATACACAACTCTATCGCCCCCTGAAGCCCAACAACTGATCAAATCTGCTTAACCTTATCCACTGCCTCGAGGATATAAAGTGTTGGATGGCCCAGAACTTCCTCCAACTAAACGAGAATAAGTCTGAGGTCATCCTTCTCGGCCCGTCGGAATCCATCAAAACGATAGCAGGCAGCCTTGGAAGCCTTACCCCACTACTCAAACCTCACGTCAAAAACCTTGGTCAATGCCGTGGTAAAAGCTATCTTCTTCCAGCTTTGGACGATAGCTAAAATAAAACAATTCCTCCAGTTTGATGACCTAGAAAAGATCATCCATACATGTATCTCCTCCCGCCTAGATTACTGCAACTCCCTCTACACTGGCATCAGCCAATCTTCCCTGTCCCGCCTGCAACTGGTCCAAAACGCCGCAGCGAGACTCCTGACGGGCACCCGAAAAAGGGACCACATCACCCCGATCCTGGCCTCTCTCCACTGGCTCCCTGTGCGGTTCCAAATAAATTTCAAGATCCTTCGTTACGTTTACAAACCCCTTAAAGGGCTTGCCCCCACCTACATCAAAAGTCTGCTCACCCACCACACCACCCCCAGGTCCCTCAGATCGGCCGACTTGGGGTTACTGAACATCCCGCGGTCTAGGCATAAGCTCAGGGGCGACCGCGCCTTTGCAGTTGCAGCTCCTACACTGTGGAACAGCATCCCTCTTCCCATCAGAACTGCCCCCTCCATCGACTCTTTTAAGTCGAGACTTAAAACCTATCTTTACTCTCAAGCTTTTCTTGATGTCCTCTGAGGGAGGGCTATATGTATGTACTTAATCTATGAACCACTGTTGTATAGCATTAGTACCTCCACCAATGTAAAGCACTTTGGTCAACGAGAGTTGTTTTTTAAATGTGCTATAGAAATAAAAGTGACTTGACTTGACAATGCGCTACAATGCTTAGACCCATATTCTCTACTCTGTACATTCGCCTTTGCTGCTCTACATATTGTATTTGAGTCGGGTTGCATTTGTATTCATGTATAGCAATATCTGATTTTGACTGGCTAGCATGCAAAACAAATCTTTTGACTGTACTTCGGTACAGGTGTCAGTAAAACTAAAACTACCTGGAGTCATTCATCCATTCTCTCAACATTGACAAACTCACGCACATGTGGAACACGTGATTGTCACATCTGACGAGGCACAGTGAAGCACTTTGCTTGCATACCCGCGGTACGTAAATAGTTGCCACATACAGCACTGACAAAGTTACACACGTGCATGCGCACCGTTATGTGAGTGAATGGAAGATTCCAAACATTAGATGTGTACATTATAGGATTCCAGACTGTTTTCAGAGGCATGAATAGAAACAAATTCATTTGTGCACGGTAATCTCAGTAAAATGTCGTTAATGTTGTTGATGTGTAGTTTACCTGCAGGATAGGTGGGGTATCCGGCCCCACCGGCACCATATGCTGGCTGGTTACCTGGGGGTGTGGGGTAGCCCCCCGAAGGTGCGGCAGGGTAGGTGCCCGCAGCCCCCTGTCCGGGCCAGCCTGGAGCCTGTGGGTACCCCCCAGCTTGTGCCTGTTGGTACCCCCCCGCTGGAGCCTGCGGGTACCCGCCAGCTTGTGCCTGTTGGTAACCCCCCGCTGGGGCCTGTGGGTACCCCCCGCCGGGGGCTTGAGGGTAGCTCCCTCCCGGTGCATGGGGGTAGCTCCCTCCGGCCCCTGCTGGGTAGGCCCCACCACCGGCTGCTGGGTAGCCCCCGCCAGGATAGGCCGCACCACCTGCCGCTGGGTAGGCCCCACCGGCCCCGCCAGGATAGGCCGCACCACCGGCCGGTGGGTAGGCCCCACCGGCCCCGCCAGGATAGGTCGCACCACCGGCCGCTGGGTAGGCCCCGCCAGGCCCTTGAGGGTAGGCCACACCACCAGCACTACCAGGATAGGCCCCGCCAGGAGCACCAGGGTATGGGTACTGCCCACCAGCTTGGGGATACGCAGGCTGTCCGTCTGTTTGCTGAAACACAAAGAAAATAGGGGGGGAAAAAAAGCCTTAATCAGAATTGCACCAAAACGCACTCTTTCCAATCCACACCATGTTCTGGCCATAGACATAACTTTTTAAACTAACACCACAGGGCCTGAGCTATAGGGAGTGGTTGAGCAAGCTAGGACTAATCGACGCAGGAGGATGAGGAGTGATCTTATAGCGGTGTACAAATCCATGAGACGAACACATCAGGTAAATGCCCAGAGTAGGGGAATGTTCAACCGGAGGACATAGGTTTAAGGTGAGGGGCGAAAAGATTTAACCGGGAACCTGAGGAGTAGTTATTTCACACAAAGGGTGGTGGGTGTATGGTACGAGTTGTTGGAGGAGGTAGTTGAGGCAGGGACTATCACAACATTGGCTATAGGCCAGCTAGCCACATCACAGTACACGGGTGACTGGGTGATCGATGATTAGTGTGGACTGGGAGGGCTGAAAGGCTTGGTTCCAAAGAAAAACTAATGCACGAAAAGATGGAAGAAAACATATTTGATTACAAGTCACAGGCTACAGAATCAAACATCATTCGAATTATTAAAATGCCTTGGGATTAATTACAGCAATCAAAGTGATAAAAGCTTGGTGGCGCAGCGGTAGAGTTGCAGCCAGAGACCCGGGTTCGATCCTGACTATGGGCGCTGTCTGCACAGAGTTTGTACGTTCTTCCTGGGACGACGTCTGTTTTGTACGGGTAGCTCCGGTTTCCTCCCACATCCCAAAGATTTGCAGGTGTGTAGGTTAATTGACTGCAGTAAAATTGTAAGTTGTCCCTAGGGTCGTTGGCGCGGATTCCATGGGCGGAAGGGCTTGTTTCGGCGCTGTCTCTCTAAACTAAACTAAAACTCTTAGAATAAAGGGGACGTCATTTAAGACAGAGGTGAGAAAAAACTTTTTTACCCAGAGAGTTGTGAATTTATGGAATTCCCTGCCACAGAGGGCAGTGGAGGCCAAATCACTGGATGGATTTAAGAGAGTTGGATAGAGCTCTAGGGCAGGCACGTGCCGTCAGGGTAGGCAAGGTAGGCACTGCCTACCCTGACTAAAATTATGAAATGGCAATTATTAAATATAAATAGTAAAAGCATGGGAGAATTATGCCTAAGAGATGGATCTCTTAGGTAGGCATAATTCTCCGTGCCTTTCATCCGCAGCGCTTGTAACACGGGAAGGGCTGTGCAGCCCACGTGCCGTCAGCGCTGCCTGAGCCGTCAGTTTCAAGGGAAGCTAAAGGCAGCAGAAATTCTGCCTTTGCAGAATACTGCGCATGCCCAGCGCGCGTTTCTTGGCGGGATTTTTGAATATGGATTGCCATTATTTTAATAGTTTCTCAGGAAACAAAGAGTGAAGAATGGACTTAATCTACCAATAACGTGGTAAGTGCATTTCTTGGTGCTTAATTTTTATAAATACTGTATTTCCCGGGGTGGGGGGGGAGAGCTCCGTTCACAGTGTTTGGGGAGTCTGGCGTTATGAAGGAGAGGTTCGGGGTCAGTAACCCACTTGCCACACTCCGCTCTGAATGCAGGTAGATGGGACTAGGTGAGAGTAAGTGTTCGGCACGGAGTAAAAGGGCCGAGATGGCCTGTTTCCGTGCTGTAATTGCTATATGGTTTTATTGTGGCCGGGGAGTTAATTAGCTTGGGCGGCTGCCGCAGCGCTCTGGGCACAAACAGCACAACTGGCCGCCACTTTGAGGAAGGAAGCAGCTCGGGTGACTGACTTTGAGCGGCCGCCGGGACCCTGCCACTTCAGCCCCGTCTGCTCGTCCCCGTCTCCTCTAGCAGTGTTCTCCGTCTGAACATCTCTTACCTGCCGTTTGCCGGCCGGCATCCCGCAAATCTTTAAATTCCGACAGCGCGTTCAGTTGAGGTTACTCAGCTGTGGGAATTTAAGGATTTGCGGGATGCGGTTGACACGAGCGAAGCCGGCGAGCGGCAGGTGAGAGATGTTCAGACGGAGAGCAATGCCAGAGGTGAGCGGGCCGGCAGAAGGCGCTGAAGTGGCAGCCGGTTCTGTTGTCGGGTCCCGGCGGCTGCACGCACCCCAGCTGCTTCTATCCTCGGAAGTGGCGGGCAGTTCTGCTGTCCGTGCCCGGAGCGCTGCGGCAGCAGTGAGTGAGTTACTGATATGATATCTGACCCCCTCCTTCTCAACACTCCTGCCCTCCCCGCATCACTAACCCCTGGCACAGACTCTCCACACGCTGTGAAAGGAACTCTCCCTCCAAATGGACCCTTAAATTAGTATTGTCATTCAATAAGATGACGACTGATTCAACATCCCGGTGTGCTCCCGTTTTTCCCACCATCTCTCCACCTGCCTTCATCCTCCGTCCCCCACCCATTCAGTGATTAGAAAATGAAGGAGATTGAGAAGCCTTGGTAAAATTGAATTGTTACTTAATTTTTACGAAGAGAACAATCTGCGCATGCGCGGTTCAAGTTTTTTTTAAAAAGCCGGCTGACTGCCTACCCTGAGTAATTACTCACGGCACGTGCCTGCTCTAGGGGCTAGTGGAATCTAGGGATATGGGGAGAAGGCAGGCACGGGTTATTGATAGCGGACGATCAGCCATGATCACAATGAATGGCGGTGCTGGCTCAAAGGGCCGAATGGCCTCCTCCTGCACCTATTTTCTATGTTTCTATGTAAAGTCCGTTAAAACAAGGGCTTACTGTATTTATCCAATCCCCTTGTCAAGGTCACATGGAAACAGCCCCACCCACATCTACAACCAAACACTGCATTATTGCACTCTTAAAGGGCCTGTCCCACATGGCATTTTTGCAGCGACTTTCAGCGTCATTGACTGACGTATCAGGGTCGGCGAAAGATTTTGAACATTTCAAAATCCAGCGGCGACAGAAAAAATGTTACGACACTTGAGGAGACACCGTGCGTCAATGCGTCATCACGCCGTGACGTTTTCGCTGACCTGATACGTCAGTCAATGATGCCGACAGTCGCCGAAAAAAATCGCCAAGTGGGACAGGCCCTTAACTCTCATCCCTTTTATTTAGCTCCCTGACCATACCGCCAAATGTCTCTCTTCCCACTGCGTCTAATGTCTTGAAGATTGTATTGTGTTTTAACTGATGGGAGAACTAATAACGTTACTTACAGGATAGGCTGGGTAGCCGGACGAGGGGTAGCCAGGGTACGACATTCTGGATGGTTAGACAAAACTCCAAAGACGTTCAGTGAATATTCTGCAGCTTCTGAAAGTACAAACAGGAGTTGGTCACTTAGACTCAGCACAACAAACTACATTCACAATAAACAATAGACAATAGGTGCAGGAGTAGGCCATTCAGCCCTTCGAGCCAGCACCGCCATTCAATGTGATCATGGCTGATCATCCCAAATCAGAACCCCGTTCCAGCCTTCTCCCCATATCCCCTGACTCCGCTATCTTTAAGAGCCCTATCTCGCTCACTCTTGAAAGCATCCACAGAACCGGCCTCCACCTCCCTCTGAGGCAGAGAATTCCACAGCCTCACCACTCTCCGTTCTAAATGGCTTACTCCTTATTCTTAAACTGTGGCCCCTGGTTCTGGACTCCCCCAACATCGGGAACATGTTTCCTGCCTCTAGCGTGTCCAAACCCTTAACAGTCTTATATGTTTCAAGTAGTACCATCAATTCACGTAGTACCATCGATACCTTCTCCACCAGTAAAACATTCTCAGCTGCTTTTTAGGAATTTCATCGAAGATTTAACATCATAGCATTCATAATGTCCATGGAGCTGAAAAGTTTTGTAATTTCTGTTAAAGATTTAATATTGTACCATACGGCAGATAACACAAAGCTTATTTTTGTTGAGAGATACAGCATGACCATCGATCACCCGTTCACACTAGTTCCTTGTTATCCCACTTTCCCATCCACTCCCTGCACACAGAAGCCAATTAACATAGAAACATAGAAAACATAGAAAATAGGTGCAGGAGTAGGCCATTCGGCCCTTCGAGCCTGCACCGCCATTCAATATGATCATGGCTGATCATCCAACTCAGTTTCCTGTACCTGCCTTCTCTCCATACCCCCTGATCCCTTTAGCCACAAGGGCCACATCTAACTCCCTCTTAAATATAGCCAATGAACTGGCCTCAACTACTTTCTGTGGCAGAGAATTCCACAGATTCACCACTCTCTGTGTGAAAAATGATTTTCTCATCTCGGTCCTAAAAGACTTCCCCCTTATCCTTAAACTGTGACCTTGTCCTGGACTTCCCCAACATCGGGAACAATCTTCCTGGATCTAGCCTGTCCACCCTTAAGAATTTTGTAAGTTTCTATAAGACCCCACCCCCCCCCCCCCCCCCCCCCCCCCCCCCCCCCCCCCCCCCCCCCCCCCCCCCCCCCCCCCCCCCCCCCACCCACCCCCCCCCCCACCCCCCCCCCCCCCCCCCCCCCCCCGCCTCAATCTTCTAAATTCCAGCGAGTACAAGCCATGTCTATCCAGTCTTTTTCATATGGAAGTCCTGCCATCCCACGAATCAGTCTGGTGAACCTTCTCTGTACTCCCTCTATGGCAAGAATGTCTTTCCTCAGATTAGGAGACCAAAACAGTACACAATACTCTAGGTGTGGTCTCACCAAGACCCTGTACAACTGCAGTAGAACCTCCCTGCTCTTGTACTCAAATCCTTTTGCTATGAATGCCAACATACCATTCGCTTTCTTCACTGCCTGCTGCACCTGCATGCCTACTTTCAATGACTGGTGTACCATGACACCCAGGTCTCGTTGCATCTCCCCTTTTCCTAATCGGCCACCATTCAGATAATAGTCTACTTTCCTATTTTTGCCACCAAAGTGGATAACCTCACATTTATCCACATTATACTGCATCTGCCATGCATTTGCCCACTCACCCAACCTATCCAAGTCACCTTGCAACCTCCTCACAGCTAACACTGCCCCCCAGCTTTGTGTCATCCTACATACCCGCACGATGTGAGAGGAAACTGGAGCAGCTGGATGAAACCCACGCGGTCACGGGAAGAGCACGCAAACTCCACACAGACAGCATCCGAGGTCAGGGTCGAACCCGGGTCTCTGGTGCTGTGAGGCAGCTGCTCTACCCCCTGCGCCACTGTGCCACCCTAAGCAGCATCTTAAATGAGGAGAAGGGTGTGGAAAGTCAATGAAGTTTAAGGAAGTAATTTGAGAGTTTAAGGGCAGCAGCACCAAACGAGTGGACCTCAGTGACGTGTTATTAATGCAGCCTGTATACCACTAATGATTGTAGACCTGGAATATCTACATTTGGGGAAAGGCAAAACCCCATGTAGAGATCTGAAGATAAGAATGCAAATTCTAAAAATCAGGTCATTAGTCAAGCAGGAACAGAAACAAGGAATAATGAGTGGACAAGATGCGGGAACAGCGTTTGCAAGTTTACAACGAGTGAAAATGATTAGGGCAGAGCTGGAATAACTGAACCATCCTCTCACCAACTAGAGAGTGGCCCTCACCTCCCATCTACCCCACTGGAGACTATCGAACTATCTTTAATCGGAATTAACCGCACTAAATATTAGATTCTGCACCAGACCCAGATTCAGGGAGAGTTTCTTCCCAGCTGTTATCAGGCAACTGAACCATCCTATCACCAACTAGAGACTGTTTCTAACCTTTCATCGACCCCATTGGAGATCCTCGGACTATCTTTAAGCTGACTATACCTTGCACTGAACGTTATTCCCTTCATCCCGTATCTGTACGCTGTAGACGGTTTGACTGGAATCATGTATGGTCTTTCCGTTGACTAGTTAGCACACAACACAAAAGCTTTTCATTGTATCTCGGAACATGTGACAATAAACTAAATGAGTCTGGAAATAATAAAGGCATGGAGGATGGTATCAGCAAAGTACCAGGCATGTAGTTCTGCAGCTGAGTACCAACATAGCTGCTCAAGATCAAAAAAGTAACCTCAAGGAAGGATGGGAACCTTGTTTGTAAGTAGGATACATAGGGTAATATCCGCTTACTCCGGTTCTGAAGGGCTCCGCTCTTTTAATATCTGCACTAAGATGCTACAGATGTTCTATCAATCAGTGTTGGCCAGTGCCATCTTCTTCGTTGCTTTGTGCTGGGGCAGCAGGGCGAAGGCTGCAGACGCCAACAGGATCAACAAGCTCGTCAGGAAGGCTGGCTCCGTCTTGGGGGCAGAGTCGGATTCATGGGAGGTTGGTCTTGGAGGGGAGGATGCTCCTCAAACTGCGGAGCATCCTGGACAATACAGCTCACCCCCTTCCATGACACACTGGTCAGCCTGAGGAGCACCTTCAGCAACAGACTGGTTCCCGCAAGATGCAGCATGGAACGCCACAGGAGATCCTTCTTCCCTGTGGCTATCAAACAGTACAACTCCCCCTTCTGTCGTGGGGTAGACTGAGACTGACTCCCCTCTCCCGCCCTACCCAATTTTTGCACATCCCCAATCCTGGACTTTCCACTCATCATTTTAATTTCAGGTTTCATGTATCTTGTTGTGTTTTATGATTGTTGCCTCCTGGGATAAATAAAGTTCTATCGTATCATATAGTATCGCTGTGAGACTGGAGGCCTAGGTTTCGCTGAACGCTTGCGCTCTGTCTGCCATGATCTCCCGGTTGCCAACCATTTTAATCCTCCTTCTCATTTGCACACTGACCTTTCTGTCCTGGGCCCCCTCCATTGCCAGAGTCATGCAAACTGCTGTAACAGCTTACGACCCAATGGTATGAACGTTGAATTCTCCAATTTTAAGTAACCTTTAACTGACCACCACAGCTTTTCTCCCCCCACATGTTCACCTGCTCTTCTCTGCCACTTCTCTCCACTAGCCCCACCTGGACTCCCACCTTTCTTCCCTCCAACCCACCCCGCTACGCTCCAAACCTGCCTCACACCTACTGTTCTTAACTCTGGCCTTTGTTTAGTTTAGTTTGGAGATACTGCGCAGAAAAAGGACCTTTGGCCCACCGGGCCCGCGTCGACCCGCGATCCCCGCACATTAACACCATCCTACACCCACCAGGGACATTTTTTTTTACATTTACCAAGCCAATTAACCTACAAACCTGTACGTCTTTGGGTGTGTGGGAGGAATCCGAAGATCTCGGAGAAAACCCACGCAGGTCACGGGGAGAACGTACAAACTCCGTACAGAAGCAGCTCTGGGTCTCTGGCGCTGCATTCGCTGTGAGGCAGCAAGTCTACCGCTGTGCCACCGTGACCAAGGAACCAACAGTTCCAACCACGGAACGAGCTGCTGGAGGAGGTGGTTGTGGCAGGTACTTTGTTGCCTCTCAAACACCCCCCCCCCCCCAAGTGTGGTTACTATATTGTCTATTGAGTACTGTGTCTACAAATGTTCCACTTGTTCCATTTTGGTACATAGTGCACAGTGCCACAGCGGTAGAGTTGCTGCCTCACAGCGCCAGAGATCCGGGTTCAATCCTGAAAACGCTTGCTGTCTGCACGGAGTTTGAACCTTCTCCCTGTGACCTCGTGGGTTTTCTCTGGGCGCTCCGGTTTCCTCCCGCACTCCAAAGATGTACAGGTTTGTAGGTTAATTGGATTCTGGAAATTGTAAGTTGTCCAAATGGCCAAATTGACTCGATGGGCCGAAAGGCCTGTTTCCGCGCTGTATCTCGATATAATAAAACACTCTTGCCTCTCTTTTAAATACAACTGCGGACAGCACAGTGACAGGTGTTGGATAGTGTGTAGGATAGTGTTAACGTGTGGGGATTGCAGGTCGGCATGGACTCGATGGGCCGAAGGGCCTGTTTCTGCACTGTATCTCCAAACAATAAAACACTCCTGCCTCTCTTTTAAATACAACTGTGGGAAGCACAGTGATTGATGGAACAACTGGGTACAAAGTCAAGCTTACAGCTGGCAGAAGCTGGGAGAGGGAAGTGGCCAGAGGGAAAAGGGAAGAAGATGAACTCTTCCTGCATCAACACACAATGGGACGGAGAGTACACCTGCACACAAGTGAAACACATGCCACATAGAATCCATAGAACTAACTGCCGCATAGAAACTGTTTCTATTCATATAACACAGTATAATTTCATAAAATCAGAGAACCTTTTGTATGCTAAATTATTACATCTGAAATGGGTAAGAAGGTACAAGGTGGAGGCACAGGCAAGTTCCAAGAAAGCAAACTCCCCCTCCCATTCCCAATCCGACCTTTCTGTCCTGGGCCTCCTCCATGGCCAGAGTAAGTCCCACCCCAAATTGGAGGAGCAGCACCTCATATTTCGCTTGGGTAGTTTACACCCCAGCGGTATGAACATTGATTTCTCCAATTTCAGGTAGTCCTTGCTGTCTCCCTCCTTCACCTCCCCTTTCCAGCTCTCCCACAGCCCACTGTCTCCGCCTCTTCCTTTCTTCTTCCCGCCCCCCCTCCACATCGGTCTGAAGAAGGGTCTCGACCCGAAACGTCACCTATTCCTTCGTGCCATAGATGCTGCCTCATCCGCTGAGTTTCTCCAACATTTTTGTCTGCAGATGAAATAGGGGTTTGTATGATTTTTTGGGGGGGGTTCAGTGTGACGGGGAAGGTGTGATTGAAGGCAGCTGGTGGAGCTGCTGCCTCACAGCGTCAGAGACCCGAGTTCGATCCTGATCTCGGGTGCTGTCTGTGTGGAGTTTGCACGTTTGCCTTGGGGTGTTCTAGTTTCCTCTCATTGCCAAAAGACGTGCGGGTTTGTCAGCCAACTGGCCTCTGTAAAATTGCCCCTAGTGTGTAGGGAGTAGATGGGAAAGTGGGGTAACAGGACTCGGTCACAGGGGGAACGTGCAAACTCCACACAGGATGGAACTCGGGTCTCTGGCACTTTAACACGGCAGCAGCTCTACTGCTGTGCCACTGAGCCGCCCCATAGACTTGTGCCTTGTAGATGCTGGAATGGCCTTGCAGTGTCGGGGGCTGAGTCATTTATCAGGGGCATCAGGCCTCTCACCTGCTCTTGTACTCGAGCTCATTCTCTAATGAAACCCAACGTAGAAGCAACAGAACCAATCTGCCACTGTTGGTGAAGTCATAATCACTTGGTGTTTTCTTTAGAGATTACAGACAAAACACAAACTGGAAACAGGCCCTCTCTCCGTATCAACCAACCACATCTGTACAATAATTCTATCTAAGCACGAGGGAAAAATCCAAATCCTTTGTGGATGTTGGCCAGAAATCCATAGAATCCATTAATCTTTGGGATGTTGCAGAAGCCCACCCGGAGAAAACCCACCTGGTTACAGGGGGAGCATACAAACTCCATAGAGACAGAACCCGAGGTTGGGATCGAACCTGGGTCTCTGGCAACTGTTCCGCTGCGCCACCGTGCTACACCAAATATAATATAATCAACTATCGCTACATTGAAGAAACATTTGGACAGGACAGGTTTAGAGGGGTGAGGGCCAAGTGAGACTTGTGGGGTTGGGACATGATGGTGGGCAAGTTGGGTGGAAGGGCCTGTTTCCATGCTGTAATACACTATGACTCTACGCTCTCCTCTGTCCACAGCCTGCCTTCTGTAAGCTTTGGGAATTTCTTCCCGTCCCCATTTTATATGATGCAGCAACAGAGCCGGCACGGTGCGCAGCGGTAGAGTTGCTGCCTCACAGCGCACGACCGGGGTTCCATCCTGACCACGGATGCTTGTCCCTACGGAGTTTGTACGTTCACCCCGTGACCGCGTGGGTTTTTCTCCGTGCTCCGGTATCGTCGCACACTCCAAAGACGTACAGGTTAACTGGCTTTTGTAAATTGTCCCTAGTGTGTAGGATAGTGTCGGTGTCCCTAGTGTGTAGGATAGTGTCAGTGTCCCTAGTGTGTACGGTAGTGTCAGTGTCCCTAGTGTGTAGGATAGTGTCAGCGTCCCTAGTGGTGTTAGGTGTGTAGGATGTGTTGTCAGTGTCCCTAGTGTGTGTAGGATAGTGTCAGTGTCCCTATAGGTGTCACTAGTGTGTAGGTTAGTGTCATACCTAGTGTGTAGGATAGTGTCGTGTTCCTAGTGTGTAGGATAGTAGTCAGTGTCCTGTTTTACCGGTAGGTCAGTGTTTTTTTTATTCCCTAGTGTGTAGGATAGTCAGTGTCCCTAGTGATGTAGGATAGTGTTCAGTGTCCCAAGTGTGTAGGATAGTGTCCCTAGTGTGTTAGGATAGTGTCAGTGTCCCTAGTGTGTGTGTGTAGGCCTAGTCCTTGTTGTAGGATTGGTGTGTGTTAGGATAGTGTCAGTGTCCCTGGTGTACGGTAGTGTCTGTTCTCCTAGGGATAGTTCAGTGTCCTAGTATAGGTGTGTAGTCAGTGTCCCTAGTGTGTAGGATAGTGTCCAGTGTCCTCTGTGTAGGTAGTGTCAGTGTCTCACTAGTGTGTCAGGGATAGTTGTCCCTAGTGTGTAGGATAGTGTCAGTGTCCCTAGTGTGGTGTTAGGGAGTGTCCCTCCCTGTGTGTAGGTAGTGTCAGTGTCCAAGTGTTGTAGGTTAGTGTCCCTAGTGTGTAGGATAGTGTCAGTGTCCCTAGTGTGTAGGATAGTGTCGGTGTCCCTAGTGTGTAGGATAGTGTCAGTGTCCCTAGTGTGTACGGTAGTGTCAGTGTCCCTAGTGTGTAGGATAGTGTCAGTGTCCCTAGTGTGTAGGATAGTCTCAGTGTCGTGTGTAGTGTCCCTAGTTTGTTAGGATAGTGTCAGTGTCCCTGTCCCTAGTGGGTGTGTCAGTGTCCCTAGTGTGTAGGTGTGTAGTGTCCCTTGTGTGTTTGGATAGCGTCCCTAGTGTGTAGGATAGTGTCAGTGTCCCTAGTGTGTAGGATAGTGTCGGTGTCCCTAGTGTGTAGGATAGTGTCAGTGTCCCTAGTGTGTAGGGTAGTGTCAGTGTCCCTAGTGTGTAGGGTAGTGTCAGTGTCCCTAGTGTGTAGGATAGTGTCAGTGTCCCTAGTGTGTAGGATAGTGTCAGTGTCCCTAGTGTGTAGGGTCGTGTCAGTGTCCCTAGTGTGTAGGGTTGTGTCAGTGTCCCTAGTGTGTAGGATAGTGTCAGTGTCCCTAGTGTGTAGAGGTAGTGTGTCATAGGTAGTAGAGTCAGTGTACATAGTGTGTAGGATTAGTGTCAGTGTCCCTAGTGTTGTAGGGTAGTAGGTTGTGTAGGATAGTCTGTCAGTTGTCCCTAGTGTGCTAGGGTAGTGTCAGTGTACCTAGTGTGTGTCGGTATTGTGATTGTGTCAGTGTCTAGGTGTTGTAGGGTGTGTCAGTGTCCTAGTGTGTAGTGGTAGTGTCAGTGTCCCAGTGTCCGTAAGTGTGAAGGGTTAGGGTCTGTCCCCACTAGTGTGTAGGATAGTGTCAGTGTACCTTGTGTACATTGTCCTAGTGTGTAGGGTAGTGTCAGTGTCCCTAGTGTGTAGGGTAGTGTCAGTCCCTAGTGTGTAGGGTCGTGTCAGTGTGTCCCTAGTGTGTAGGGGTGGTAGTGTTGTGTATAGTGTCACCTAGTGTGTAGGGTAGAGTCAGTGTCAGACCCTAGTTGTGTAGGAGGTGTGTCATGTGTTTGTGTTAGGGTAGTGTCAAGTGTCCTAGTGTGTGTAGGGTAGTGTCAGTGTCCCTAGTGTGTAGGATAGTTGTCAGTGTCCCTAGTGTTTTGGTAGTGTCAGTGTCCCTAGTGTGTAGGATAGTGTACGGTGTCCCTTAGTGTGTAGTTAGTGTCAGTGTCCATAGTGGCTAGGTTGTGTTTAGTGTCCCTGTGTGTAGGGATAGTGTTCAGTGCTCCCTAGTGTGTAGGATAGTGTACGTTGTCCCTAGTGTGTAGGATAAGTGTCAGTGTCCTAGTGTGTAGGATTAGAAATGTCAGTGTCCCTAGTGTGTAGGGTAGTGTTAGTGTCCCTAGTGTGTTAGGTTAGTGTCTCAGTGTCCCTAGTGTGTAGGTAGTTGTCGGTGGTCTAGTGTGTTAGGATAGTGTCGGGTGTCCTAGTGTGTAGGGTAGTGTCAGTGTCCCTAGTGTGTAGGGTAGTTTCAGTGTCCCTAGTGTGTAGGATAGTGTCCCTAGTGTGTAGGATAGTGTCAGTGTCCCTAGTGTGTAGGATAGTGTTAGTGCTGGTCGGCGCGGACTTGGTGGGCCGAACGGCCTATTTCGACACTGTATTTCTAAACTAAACTAAACAAAACATGCCTTCTCTCACTAAAGATGGAATTATTTTGTCTTTATTCTAGGAAACCTCTTGTCTGTATGCTATATTACATTTTCCTTAAACATTTCTGCTATAAGGAGGATATTGTCTGCACATTAATGGCGTTTCCCATTCCTGCTCTCCTCCCCTGCAGCTTTGAGAAGGGGGAGTTTAAAAAAATGGCAATAGGATGGGGCAGAGTCAATAGGTATTTATGACAGGGAAATCATATTGGATATATCTGCTTGAGGTTTAGGGGCTCTAATCAGCAAGACAGATAAAGACAGTGGCCATGGTGTCTTTAAGCTTTCAGAAAGCCTTCGATAAGATGCCACATAAGATATTATGAAACAAAAACACACATGGGATTGGGCCTTATATACTGGATTGATGATCAATTAACAGGTATAAAAGAGAGGGCAAGATTTGTCATCGAGACATACTGCACGCAAACGGGCCCTTCGGCCCAACACGGCTATGCTGACCAAGACGCCAATTTACATAGTCTCATCTTTGCATATTTGATCCACATCCCATTAACATTTTCCGGCACCAGAGATGCTGTCTGTATGGAGTTTCCTTGTGACCATGAGGGTTTCCTTCCACATTCCGAAGGAGTGGGTTTGTACATTAATTGGCTTTGTAAATTGTCCCTAGTGTGTAGGATATGAAAGTGGGATAACATAGAACCAGTGTGAATGGGTGATCGGTGGTTGGTGCGGACTCAGTGGGCCGAAGGGCCTGTTTCCACACTGTATCTCTGAGACTAAAGCCTGACCAATGTCGGCTACCCCTTCTTTATCACCTTGTGATGCTACTCTCAGCGATGGGTGTATTTTGTGTTTGGTCCCAGCTCCCACTCCAGCCTGACTTTAGCTGGGATTACACGCTCAACTCTCTGGAGACGACTGGAATTGACAACTTCTTGACTTGGAAGCAAAACTCTCCACAATTGCTGGCAATGCCTCCAAATAATCGTTTGTGGGAAGGAACTGCAGATGCTGGTTTATGCCGAAGATAGACACAAAATGTTGGAGTAACGCTGTGGGTCAGGCAACATCAAGCAGAATAGGTGATGTTTCAGGTGTGGTCTTTTCTCGCCTTCTATTTATTCCCCCCCACCCCCACCTCCCCACCTCTACTTTCAGTCTGAAGAAGGGTTCCGATCCGAAACATGACCTATTCTTTTTCTTCAGAGATGCTGCCTGACCCACTGAGTTGCACCAGTATTTTGTGTCTACCCTCCAAATTATAAGTAGATTCTTCCATTTCCTAAGATGGACGAGCCACAATTACATAATGACCACGTGGTTCAGCCTGGAAACCACGACAGTGAAACTTGAAACCAGCTGAAGCTGTGATTAAACGGCAGCAGAGGGTGGGGCAGTCTAGCAACACCCTGCCCAGCGCACAATACCAAAGTCCGAATCCAACTTGAATTAGTCAGATAGACACAGAGTGCTGGAGTAACTCAGCGGGTCAGGCACCATCTCTGGAGAACATGGATGGGTGACTTTTCGGATCGAGACCCTTCTTCAGATTGTTTCCTTCCTACAGATCCCAACTTACATTACTCGGCTCGGGCTGCCTGTGAGGTTTAGTTTAGAGATACAGTGCGGAGACAGGCCCCCTGGCCCACCGAGTCAGCGCAGACTTGCGATCCCCGCACACCAACACCATTCTACACACACACACACACACGGGATAATTTACATTTTTTCCAAAGCCAATTAACCTACAAACCTGTACGTCCTTGGAGTGTGGGTGGAAACCACAGCAACTGGGGAAACTCCAGACAGGTCACGGGGAGAACGTACAAACTCTTTACAGATAGCACCCGTAGTCAGGATCAAAATCGCTGTGAGGCAGCAACACTACCGCAGTCACCGTGCCACCCAGATTGTAAAATGCACCTCGACCAAGTTCGAGGTTGGTACAGAAGTCAATTTGAAATTGTTTACAGTTGATCTGAAAGGATTGTGTAGGAAGGAACTGAGGATGCTGGTTTAAACCAAATATCTGCTGGAGTAACTCAGCGGGACAGACAACATCTCTGGAGAGAAGGAATAGATGACGTTTGGGGTCGAGAACCTTCTTGATGTGAAAGGATTATTGGATTAGCAATATTAGTGTACACAAGCGGCGTTTCCAGGATACCACCACACTTCACATGATCACTGTGTTGAGGGAGAGTTAAGGCTGGCTGCTGGAAGCTTTATTTCCTGCAGCAACTGTACTCTTGGTTATATCGTCGCATCGTCACAGTGTTGCTACGGCAAATGCTTCCTGTTATTTACGTGGGTGGCACGGTAGAGTTGCTGCCTCCCACACTCCAAAGATGTCCAGGCTTGGAGGTTCATTAGCTTTGGTAACGATTATCTCTAATGTGTAGGATAGTGCTAGCATACAGGGTGATCGCTGGTCGATGAGGAATCGGTGGGCCGAAGGGCCTGTTTCTGCGCTGTATCTCTAAACTAAACTACTCCAATTCCATGATCTCAGTTGACTTGCCCGGATGTTCCACTACGAAAGGACATTTAAACTGTGCTCTCACATGTGTATGAGTAAGCAAACATACTTGCAGTGCCAACAAGGAACTGCAGATGCTGGTTTATACCAAAGATAGACACAAAGTGCTGGAGAAACTCAGCGGGCCAGGCAGCATCTCTGGGGAATGTGGATTGGTGACGTTTCAGGTCGAGAGCCTTTTTCCGACAGTTTGATAAATAAAGTTTGATAAATTCAGATAGTTTGATACTTTCTGTAGATTGATAAATGTTCTTCTGTCAAGACTCCTCCCGTCCAAGCTTGATACAGGTAATTCTGCTGTAACGTGATAGTTACATTCCTAACGAACCTCTCATTATAGAAGGTCACGATGCAGCAGAACAAGCTGGAGCTGACTTCAAAGCAAAGATTTTCACGATGGTGTTTGCGCTATAACTAACAGCCTGTGTAAAGCACATCAGTTTACAGATACAGCATCTACACGGCCCTTCAAGGCCCATTCTATGTTATTTTATCTCCTTTCTCATCCACTCTCTTTCCACTAGGGACAATTTACAGAGGCCAACTAACCAACATTATATCAAATTCACTTGACGAAAAGATACATTGAGTGATAAAAAGATATTCACAGAGTCCGTGCCGACCATCGACCACCCATTCCACACTATTTCTAAGTGATCCCACTTTCTCATCCACTCCCTACACACTAGGGGCAATTTACAGAGATCCAATTAACCTACAAACCCGCACGTCTTTGGGGTGTGGGAGGAAACCGGAGCACCCGGAGGGAACCCATGCGGTCACAGGGAGAGGCATGCAAGCTCTACATAGACAGCACCTGAGTTCAGGATCAAAGCCCAGGATCAAAGCCCAGCTCTGGCACTGTGTGGCACTGTGTGGCAGACGGGGGACACAATATTTTGGCGGCCGCGCGCGCATGCGCACACACACATGCGCGAGGCCTCGGAGGGTCAATCCAGCGCTAAACATAGATACTGCGCTGGCTGTGGGCCTGACTCCCGGCCTCTCTGGCCACCCATGGGGGGGGGCACTCGGGTGGGGACGGGACAGCGCCGGAGACCCGGCCGGGATCGATCCTGGCTGTGAATGAGGCGCAGGTATTGGATGTCCCCCACCTCTCAAAACATGGGGTGGACGTGTCCCCTCTGGCCCCCAATGTGTTTTCCGCCCATGAGCTTAATAGTAATACGAAGAACAAATATGCAACTTCTCAAGGCAGAATTACAGTAAACCCTTGCAATAACAAAGGGGTGAGGGGGGAGAGATGGTGTCCGTAATTGCCGATTGTCCGCTATAACAGAGTGAGGGAAGGATAAAGTTTAACCCAAGGCCGGGATGGAAGAAACACGGCGTTGGTGGGGGTTAAACTGGAGGGGATTCAGAGGCCGGGGAGCCGCAGAGACCCCGGACCCACACGCAGTGCGCCAGGGACGGGCCGGGTACCCACACCTCAACCGGGAGCTGCCGTTGCATGGTGCCAACACGTCAGGTAACTGGCGGAAATGGGGGGGGGGGGGGGGGGGGGGTGTAGTGGCTATAACGAAAATACGCTATATAAAGTGTGCAGAAAGGAGCAGCAGATGCTAGTTTATAACCCTGATTAACACAAAGTACTGGAGTAATTCAGCGGGTCAGGCAGCATCTCCAGCACCTCCACCACCCCTGGCAATAGGTTACAGGCACCACCACTCTCTGTGTGAAAAAAAACCTGCCCCACATCTCCTTCAAACTTTGCCCTTCTCACCTTGAAGCTATGCCCTGTAGAATTTGATATTTCAATCCTGCGCATAATACATTCTACCCAATCTATGCCTCATAACTTTATATACTTCTATCAGGTCTTCTCTCAACTTCCGACCCTCCAAAAAAACACGCCAAGTCTGTCCAAGCTCTCATTGTAACTAATGCCCTTTAATCCAGGCATCATTCTGGTAAACCTCCTCTGCACCCTCTCCACATCCTCACCCAAAGACTCCACATCCTTCTTGTAATGGGGGTGACCAGAACTGCACGCGATAGTTCATATGCGGCCTAACCAAAGCCCTAGAGAGCTGCATTCTGACTTCCTGACTCTTGTACTGAACGCCACCACCACATGCCCTCTTTACCACAGGATTCAGCACCAAGTGCTAATCCAAGTACTTTTAAACTCCCCTTTGTGGAAAGAGAAACAGAATTAACATTTCTGGCTGAAAACGCTTCACCCACAAAAATACACCCTACAGGGTCAAGCCGCATATGTGTAAAGATAATTCAAGTTAACATTTCAGAGCAAACAGATATTGTTGTCAAAGACCTGGAACGTTATCTCTGATTCTTGTTCCACTGAAGTTGCCTGATAGTCAGAACCATACAGCTTGGAAACAGGCCCTTCGGCCCAACTTGCCCATGCTGGCCAAGATCCCCCATTTACACTAGTCCCACCTGGCTGCGTTTGGCCCATATTTCTCTAATCCAGGGGTGGGGAACCTGCGGCCTTAAGGCCACATGTGGCCTTCTAGGCTATTAAGTGCGGCATTTGGAATGAATCCAAATTTTATAGAACAAATAATTTTATTTTTATTAATATGTTTTTGTTTGTCTTTTATTATTTTTATTTTAATCTTAAAATGAACGTATTTAAAATATCAAAGAGTAAAAGAAGATTCAACAAAATAATCCTCCCCGAATGACGGCCATAATTAAAACATTAGTAAGTCAAGAGGGCTATTTTAACAAAATAATGTACATTTTGAAGTATATCTAATTGAAGTTTCGTGGATGCGGCCTTATTAGATTACAGCTAACTTAATGCGACATTCCAACGTGAACAGGTTCCCCACCCCTGCTCCAATCCTTACCTACCCATGTACCCATCCCAATGTCTTTTAAATGTTGTTATAACGCCTGGCTCAAATACTTCCTCCAGCAGCTCGCTCCCACACCTCAGTTTCTATTCAATCTTTCCCCTCACCTTGAACCTCTGGTTCTTGATTCCTCTACTCTGGGTAAAGGACTCTGTGCATTCATCCTATCTATTCCCCTCATGATCCCGTGCACCTCTATCAGATCACCTCTCATTCTCCTGCACTCCGAGGAATAAAGTCCGAGCCTGCTCAACCTCTCCCTACAGCTCAGGCCCTCAAGTCCTGGCAGTATCTTCATGATTCTTCTCTGCACTCTTTACCAGCTTAAAAACATACATCTCGTCAAGAGTGTTTTACTGTCATATGTCCAAGACAGAACAATGAAATTCCTACTTGCAGTAGCACAACAGACTATGCAAACAGAGAAACTCAGCGGGTGAGGCAGCATCTGTGTGGACCAAAGGAATAGGTGACATTTCGGGTCGAGACCCTTCTTCAAACAGAGTTCTCTGTTATCAATATAATAAACTAAAAAACTAAAAAACATGTTCAGTGTGTGTATGTATTGTATATAACAAACACATATATATGTAAAACACACACGCACATAATACACATATAAATACCAACGTTTCTGTTCTTATGTTTAGCTTTTTGCAGTTTTCAATATTTTAAGTCCAATTTTCTACTGTCACCATTCTTTCCGGTAGTGACTTTCCTCTCTCTCAGCGATAAAAAGTTCTCAATTCCTCTACAATTCTTCCTGTGAAAGCTTTAAACTCACACGTCACTTGTTATCGACTCTTCATCAAAGGGAAACAGCTCTTTCCAATCCATTCTATTTTAACCTCGCGTAACTACAGTAAAAAATCTTGCACGTGACAATGCACCAGAGTTATATTTAGCAACTCCCTGCTGGCACCAAGTTATATTGGTCGCGTAACTCTCTGGGAAATCCCTGCAGAGACTGAGTTAGAGGTAGTTTTACACAGACCAGGTGAGAGAGCAAGGCCAATGTCAACAATGCTAACAGATCTTAATAGTTTGTGCAGGAAGGAATTGCAGATGCTGGTGTACACCAAAGATAGACACAAAATGCTGGAGTAACTCAGGGGGACAGGCAGCTTAATAGTTCGCAGACTCAGCCCATCCTGATGCTACTAACTCTTTGCAAAAGCTACCCATCTGATTCCATCACCTCTAACCCCTAAAAGTACTCCCACCTTAGTGGCACAACCGATAGTGCCGCTGCCTCACACCCTCGGTAGCCCAGATTTAATCCTGACCTCCGGTGCTCCCTCGGTGGAGTTTGCACGTTTTTCCTGCGGTTCCCTATGTGGGGGATGTTGATGGAAATACGAGCATAGAATATGATAAGGTGGGAAAATGGGTCTTTGATGATGGGCATGGGCTCACTGGGATGAAGGGTGTAGGATGGAACAGCGGATGCTGGTTTAAACCGAAGACACAACGCATCTGAAGAAGGGTCTCGACCCAAAATGTCACCCATTCATTCCTTCTCTCCAGAGATGCTACCTGTCCCGCTGAGTTACTCCAGCATTTTGTGTTTATCATTGAGATGAAGGAGCTGTTTCGGTGTTGTACACCTCTGTAATTCGAGGAGTATTTATCATATCACCTCTTTGAATTTGCTTCCTGCAGCCTTCAACTTAGTGCTTTTTATAACAATTCCATCGTGTTACAACACTAGAGATCCACGTTCTTTAATCAAGTCTCTCCTCAATCTTTGGCGTTCACGAGAAAACAATCCAAGTCAGTCCAAACTCTCCTTATCGTTAAAACCCTCTAATCTATGCGTGTTCCCGTCAATCTCTTCTGTAGCCTCCCACATCCTTCCGGTATTAGGCCGACCAGAACTGCTTATAATATTCCAAAGGGGGCCAGAACAAATCCGACAAGGCTGCATTATAACTATCTTATACTCAATGCCTTCAGTGGCTCAGTGTTCAGTGGTAGAGTTGCTGCCTCACAGTGCCAGAGACCCGGGTTCAACCCTGACCTTGGGTGATGTCAGTACGGAGTTTGTACCATCTCCCTGTGACTGCGTGGGGTTATAGGGATAATCTGGTTTCCTCCTGCTTTCCTGATCGCTGGTCAGCGTGGACTCGGTGGGCCGAAGGGCCTGTTTCCACCCAATATCATTAAACTGAACTACATTAATGTCATCTAAACTAAACTGCACTAAACTAATCTGCACTAAACTCAAAATAAATCTCCCCTATCTCTGGCTGCTCCACTTGCCAATGGCTCAGATCTTGCGCTCTGGTCCCAGAAGCTCCTGCATAATTTCTCTACACTAATCAAAGAATCAGATTCCTCCTAATTTGCTCTTTAACTGGTCATGTGATTTTGAGTGTACAAAATCCTCCAGAACCATTAAATACATGTTTTATGAGGAATGCGGATTCGCTCTTGATAAACTGGTACGAAGGAATAGGTGATCGGGTGATTTTGCAAGTGTGGGGGAGGGAAGAGAAACGATAAAAGGTCGAGATTAACATAGATCATGAGGAGATCTAACATAGTTCATTGTGGATGAGATATTTGGAGGCGTTTTGGAATGATGTTGCACAGGGATAGATAACACGCTGGAGTAACTCAGCGGGTCAGGCAGCATCTCTGGAGAGAAGGAATGTGTGACGTTTTGGGTCGACACCCATCTTCAGATGTTGCTCAGGGTCCATGCTAGAGAGTTTTCTGCACCAGATGATACAGGCCCACCACCGATTTTCCGGCAACTGGTGGTTAGGCAACGCTTTTATTCCTGACAAAAATATGAGCACTCAAAATCCCCTCCCCCCCAACCCCCTCTCCGGTAGTCCCCCCCAAAATGTGGCTCCAAGGCCAGGTGAGGGTGCCAATCTCGCCCTCATCGGGACATCTGCGGTTGATCATCGGGTGGAATTTGCCCCCTGCGGCCGGGGCTCTGGAACTCCGGCCCGGCGGGATACGGCTGATCCGTTCCCAAAGCCGACTTCCACGGCCGACTTTGTGGGCCGGTATCTCGGGCCCGCCCGCGGCTGCCTAGGCGGACCGTCCTGGTACTACTGGACTGCTCCCAGAGGGCATGACCTCTGTTGGTCAGGCAAAACAGATCATCCAGACAGGCTCTGGAACCAAGGGCACCTGCCGGAAAACCGGTGTTCATAAAGCAGCAACTACCAGCTTGTTAATGCCGCTGCTACCTCACAGAACAACTCAGGAGATGGACACAAAATACTGGAGTAACTCAGTGGGACAGGCAGCATCTCTGGAGAACATGAATAGGTGACGTTTTGGGTTGGGTTCCTTATTCAGACTGTTAGCAAAACTCAAGCAAATTTGTTCCAGTCCAGAGGCTGGAGTTGTCTTGGACTCCAGAACGAGGTGAGATGCTTACTCATCATATACAATTGTGGGTGCAACACATTAGTCATAATCCAGAGGGCAGGACCAACAATGCAAAGAAAAGAGTTCAATCGCTGCCAAGGCAGCCATGGAATTTAAACTTCATGAATAACCTGGAATTTAATTTTAATGTTCTTTTTAATGGTGCTAGGTAGCATGGTGGCACAACGGCAGAGTAGCTGCCCTACAGCGCCAGAGACCTGGGTTTGATCCTGACTACTGGTTCTGTCTGTATGGAGTTTGTACGTTTGCCCCATGACCATGTGGGTTTTCCCCGGGTCATCAGATTTCCAACCACACTCCAAAGACATACACTTTTTTACGTTAATTGGCCGGTAAAGCTGATAAATTGTCCCTACTGCTAGTGCACGGGGTGATCGCTGGTCAGCGTAGACTCGGTGGGCTGAAGGGCCTGTTTCCACGTTGTATCTCTAAACTGAACTAAAAATACAGGCCCACCACCGATTTTCTAGCAACGTGGTCGAACACTTCCTTTAATCCCGACAAAATTACACAAGCAATCTCGAAATCTCCCTCAGAAGTCTCCCAAAAATGTGGTGCGTCGGCCGGATGAGGCAGCCAATCTCGACCTCATCGGGGCTTACGTGCCAGTCAGCGGGTCAGGTTTGGTCCGGCAAATTGGATAATCCAGAGGCTCTGGAACCAAGCGTGCCTGAAAATTGCTGGTGGACCTGTACCTCATCTCTTACAACTTATTATTACGCTGTGCTGCCAATCCAGGGCTTTCCCATCATATAGGCCATCTTTTTTCTGATTTATTTTCTGATACCCGTCCTAT
>CM069165.1:9858591-10051112 GCA_035221665.1 Okamejei kenojei
GTGTAGAACTAGTGCAATGTACAACTGGTGCAGAACTAGTGCAGTGCACAACTAGTGCAGAACTAGTGCAATGTACAACTAGTGCAGAACTAGTGAAATGCACAACCAGTGCAGAACTAGGGTAAAGTACTAGTACAATGTACAACTAGTGCAGAACTAGTGCAATGCACAACTAGTGCAGAACAAGTGTAACACACAACTAGTGCAGAACAAGTGTAAAGTATTAGTGCAGAACTAGTGCAATGCACAACTAGTGCAGAACTAGAACAATGCACAATTTGTGTAGAACTAGTGCAATGCACAATTAGTGCAGAACTAGTGCAATGTACAACTAGTGCAGAACTAGTGTAAAGTACTAGTGCAAAGGTAGTGTAAAGTACAACTAGTGCAACTCACTAGTGCAGAACTAGTGCAATGTACAACTAGTGCAGAACTAGTGCACTGCACAACTAGTGCAGAACAAGTGTAACACACAACTAGTGCAGAACAAGTGTAAAGTACTAGTGCAGAACTAGTGTAGCGCACAACCAGTGCAGAACTAGTGTGAAGTACAACTAGTGCGATGCACAACTAGTACAGAACTAGCGCAATGCACAACTAGTGCGGAACTAGTGCAATGTACAACTAGTGGATAACTAGGTAACGCACAACTAGTGCAGAACTAGTGGAATGCACAACTATTGCAGAACTAGTGCAATGTACAACTAGTGCAGATCTAGTGCAATGCACAACTAGTACAGAACTAGTTTAAAGTACAACTAGTACAGAACTAGTGCAAAGCACAACTAGTGCAGAACTAGTGTAAAGTACAACTGGTGCAATGCGCAATTAGTGCAGAACTAGTGTAATGTACAACTAGTGCATAACTAGTGTAAAGTACAACTGGTGCAATGCACAATTAGTGCAGAACTAGTGCAATGTACAACTAGTGCAGAACTAGTGTAAAGTACAACTAGTGCAATGCACAATTAGTGCAGAACTAGTGTAGCGCACAACTAGTGCAGAACAAGTGTAAAGTACAATTAGTGCAATGCACAACTAGTGCAGAACTAGTGCAATGTACAACCAGTGCAGAACTTGTGCAATGCACAATGAGTGCAGAACTAGTGTAGAGTATAACTAGTGCAGAACTAGTGCAATGTACAACTAGTGCAGAACTAGTGCAATGTACAACTAGTGCAGAACTAATGTAAAATACAAGTAGTACAGAAGTAGTGCAAGGTACAACTATTGCAGAACTAGTGCAATGTACAACTAGTGCAGAACTGGTGGAATGCACAACTAGTGCAGAACTCGTGCAATGCACAACAAGTGCAGAACTAGTGTAAAGTATAACTAGTGCAGAACTAGTGCAATGTACAACTAGTGCAGAACTAGAGCAATGTACAACTAGTGCAGAACTAATGTAAAATACAAGTAGTACAGAACTAGTGCAATGTACAACTAGTGCAGAACTAGTGCAATGTACAACTAGTGCTGAACTAATGGAATGCACAACTAGTGCAGAACTAGTGCAATGTACAACTAGTGCAATCCACAACTAGTGCAGAACTAGTGTAAAGTACAACTAGTGCAATGCACTAGTGCAGAACTAGTGTAAAGTATAACTAGTGCAATGCACAACTAGTGCAGAACTAGTGCAATGTACACCCAGTGTAGAACTAGTGCACTGCACAACTAGTGTAAAGTACAAGTGCAGAAGTAGTGTAAAGTACAACTAGTGCAACGCACAACTAGTGCAGAACTAATGCAATGTACAACTAGTGCAGAACTAGTGCACTGCACAACTAGTGCAGAACAAGTGTAACACACAACTAGTGCAGAACTAGTGCAATGCACAACTAGTGCAGAACTAGTGCAATGTACACCTAGTGCAGAACTAGTGCAATGTACAACGAGTGCAGAACTAGTGTAAAGTACAACTAGTGCAAAGCACAACTAGTGCAGAACTAGTGTAAAGTTCAACCAGTGCAATGCACAACTAGTGCTCTGTACAACTAGTGCAGAACTAGTGCAATGTACAACTAGTGCAGAACTAGTGCAAAGTACAACTAGTGCAATGCACAACTAGTGCAGAACTAGTGTAAAGTACAACTAGTGCAATGCACTAGTGCAGAACTAGTGTAAAGTACAACTAGTGCAATGCACAACTAGTGCACAACTAGTGTAATGCACAACTAGTGCAGAACTAGTGTAAAGTGCAACTAGTGCAGAACTAGTGTAAAGTACAACTAGTGCAGAACTAGTGTAAAGTACAACTAGTGCAATGCACAACTAGTGCAGAACTAGTGTAGCGCACAACTAGTGCAGAACTAGTGCAATGTACAACTAGTGCAGAACTAGTGCAATGTACAACTAGTGCAGAATGAGTGCAATGTACAACTAGTGCAGAATGAGTGCAATGTACAACTAGTGCAGAACTAGTGCAATGTACATCTAGTGCAGAACTAGTGCAATGTACAACTGGTGCAGAACTAGTGCAGAACTAGTGCAATGTACAACTAGTGCGGAACTAGTGTAAAGTACAAGTAGTGCAGAACTAGTGCAATGTACATCTAGTGCAGAACTAGTTAAATTTAAACTAGTGCAGAACTAGTGCAATGCACAACAAGTGCAGAACTAGTGTAAAGTACAACTAGTGCAATGCACAACTAGTGCATAACTAGTGTAATGCACAACTAGTGCAGAACTAGTGTAAAGTACAGCTAGTGCAGAACAAGTGTAAAGTACAACTAGTGCAATGCACAACTACTGCAGAACTAGTGCAATGTACAACTAGTACAGAACTAGCGCAATGCACAACTAGTGCGGAACTAGTGCAATGTACAACTAGTGGATAACTAGTGCAATGCACAACTAGTGCAGAACTAGTGTAATGTACAACTAGTGCAGAACTAATGCAATGTACTAGTGCAGAACTAGCGCAATGTACAACTAGTGTAGAACTATTGCAATGCACAACTAGTGTAGAACTAGTGCAATGTACAACTAGTGCAGAACTAGTGTAACACACAACTAGTGCAGACCTAGTGTGAAGTACAACTAGTGCAGAACTAGTGCAATGCACAAGTAGTGCAGAACTAGTGTAACGCAAACTAGTGCAGAACTAGTGTGAAGTACAACTAGTGCAGAACTAGTGCAATGCACAAGTAGTGCAGAACTAGTGTAAAGTACTAGTGCAATGCACAACTAGTGACGAACTAGTGTAGCGCACAACTAGCGCAGAACTAGTGCAATGTACAACTAATGCAGAACTAGTGTAAAGTACAACTAGTGCAGAATGAGTGCAATGTACAACTAGTGCAGAACTAGTGCAATGTACATCTAGTGCAGAACTAGTGCAATGTACAACTAGTGCAGAACTAGTGTAATGTAAACTAGTGCAGAACTAGTGCAATGCACAACTAGTGTAGAACTAGTGCAATGCACAACGTGCAGAACTAGTGCAATGTACAACTAGTTGACATGAGAATTAAGGGACAGAGGTTTCGGGGTAACGTGAGGGGGAACTTCTTTACTCAGAGGGTGGTGGCTGTGTGGAATCAGCTTCCAGCAGAAGTGGTGGAGACAGGATCGATTTTAACATTTAAGAGTAAAGTGGATAGGTATATGGACGTGAAGGGAATGGAGGGGTATGGTCTGAGTGCAGGTAGATGGGACTAGGGGAAAACAATTGGTCGGCACAGACTGGAAGGGCCGAGAGGGCCTGTTGCCGTGCTGTAATTGTTATATGGTTATATGGGAGAACCAGTGGATGTGGTATATCTGGACTTTCAGAAGGCTTTCGATAAGGTCCCACATAAGAGATTAGTATACAAACTTAAAACACACGGTATTGGCGGTTCAGTATTGATGTGGATAGAGAAATGGCTGGCAGACAGGAAGCAAAGAGTAGGAGTAAACGGGTCCTTTTCAGAATGGCAGGCAGTGACTAGGGGGGTACCGCAAGGCTCACTGCTGGGACCCCAGCTATTTACAATATATATTAATGATCTGGATGAGGAAATTGAATACAACATCTTCAAGTTTGCAGATGACTCTAAGCTGGGGGGCAGTGTTAGATGTGAGGAGGATGCTAGGAGGCTGCAAGGTTGAATAGGTTGGGTGAGTGGGCAAATGCATGGCAGATGCAGTATAATGTGGATAAATGTGAGGTTATCCACTTTAAGTGTTAAAAACAGGAAGGTAGACTATTATCTGAATGGTGGCCGATTAGGAAAAGGGGAGATGCAACGAGACATGAGTATCATGGTATACCAGTCATTGAAAGTAGGCATGCAGGTGCAGCAGGCAGTGAAAAAAGCGAATGGTATGTTAGCATTCATAGCAAAAGTATTTGAGTACAAGAACATGGAGGTTCTACTGCAGTTGTACAGGGTCTTGGTGAGGCCACACCTGGAGTTTTGCATACAATTTTGGTCTCCAAATCTGAGGAAAGACATTCTTGTCAAAGAGGGAGTACAGAGAAGGTTCACCAGACTGATTCCTGGGATGGCAGGATTTCATATGAAGAAAGAATGGATAGACTCGGCTAGACTTTAGAAGATTGAGGGGAGATTTTTTTTTTTTTTTTAATTTTAGTTTTATTATAGAAACAAAATAATAACAAAGTACATTATTTTACAATAATGAAAATACATGATATTAATGATAAATTCATACTATTGATATTATTTGTATTATTATTAATTATAAATTTCAAGGTTGTATATTTTATATAATTGAGAATACATGGTATTAATGATACATTCATAGTATTAGCAATATACTCATACTGTTAATAATATTTGTATTGTCTCTGATTTTTAAATATAGGACCAAATTTTATGTAATTAATAATACGTAATACTAGTAAAACTTTTATGATATTCATTATATTTTCATAATGTTAACAATATTTGTATTATCATTGATTTTAAATTTAAAATTATTATATAATTGAAAATACACGATACTAATAATATTTTCATGGAGTTAGTGATATTTATATTCGTACTGATATTAAGAATTTAAGATAATGTGTTTCTATACTTTTTTCTAATTTTTTATATAAGTATGAGAAAATAGAAAAAAGAGTATGAAAAGTTTGATGGAGAATGGAATATTACTCATTAATCCGTCCTTGGAGATATATTCATGATTTATTATATGTATTTCTTCATCTATTCAAATATTCAGGTCTCAGTCAAGTCCTCGCGCCGAACCAATATGACCCTGTAAATATTTAATATATGGAGACCAAATCCCTCTGAAGAGATCTAACCTATCCATGAGGACAAGCCTCAATCTCTCCAAATGAAGTGTCTCCGACATTTCTGTGTTCCACATTTTGATTGTTGGGGATGCAGGGCCTTTCCAAAATTTTAATATTAATTTTTTCCCAATTATTAAACAATAGTCGATAAAAGTTCTTTGGTTCATTGTTATTAGTTGGTCAGTTTCAAGTATTCCAAGTATTATTAACTTTGGATCAGGAGTCATAATTATATTGACAACATTCGAAATTATCTTAAATATTTCGTTCCAGTATTCTACAATTTTTAATACAGTTAGTAAATGAATGTGACAAATTTGCTTCTGAGATTTGACATTTATCACATATAGGAGATATTTTTGGAAAAAATATTATGTAATTTAGATTTGGAATAATGTAAATCTATGTAGTATTTTAAACTGTATAAGGAATGTTTAGCATTTAACGAGCAATGATGTATATGTTGTAAACTTTCATCCCATATTTCTGGTCTTATAATTTGGCCTAATTCATTTTCCCAAGACTGTCTATGTGTTTCTGTTGATGGGATATCACTTTCCAATAAAAAATTGTAATATATATGATATCATTTTTTTCCGTATTTGGATGTTTATTCAAGCATTCATCTAAAATTTCTGTCTTTCTATTTCTAAGTTCTTGTGTATTTGCAGAAACATAGTTTCTGATTTGTAAATATCTAAAATATTCTTTATTGTGTAGTCCATAAGTTTGTTGTAACTCTTGAATTGAGAGAAAAGAGTTTTCCTTATAAAGATCACCCATCTTAGAAATTCCTTTATTTTTCCATTGTAAAAAAGCCTTATCCATCATTGAAGGTTTGAACGTAAAATTATTGGCGATGGTAAGACCTAATGGTATAAATTTTAGTTTTAATGTTTTCTTTATTTGTTTCCAGATGCGGATTCCGTTTTCTATTATCGGATTTTCACTATAAATTTTCTTAGCTACGTTAGTGTTTAGCAAATATTATAGAGCTAATTTCAAATGGAGAACAATCTTCTTTTTCCATATTTAACCAGTTTGGTTTATTATCTATTTCTTCTAGCCAAAAATTCATATTTTTAATATTAACTGCCCAGTAATAAAACATAAGATTTGGTAATGCTAATCCTCCATTTATTTTAGATTTACATAAATGTTTTTTATTTATTCTATGGCTCTTATAATCCCAGATAAAGTTAGTAATTAGAGAATCTACTTTTTTGAAAAAAATTTTTAGGGGAGATATATCGGAATTAATTGAAATAAATATAATAATTGTGGGAGAAAATCATTTTTATTGCATTAATTTTACCTAACATTGAAATAGGTAAGCTTTTCCAGTATAAAATATTCTTATTTAATTTATTCAGTAATGGAGGGAAATTAAATTTAAATAAAGAATCAAATCTTTATGTTACGAAAATTCCAAGATATTTAATATTTTCATTTGTTATCTTGAAAGGGAATTGTTGTAATATATGTAAATTATTCACCGTTATTGGCATAAGTTCACTTTTATTCCAATTGATACTGTATCCTGAGATTGATCCGAATTCCATTATTAGTTTTAACAAATTTCGGATACTTGTTTCTGGTTCAGTGATGTAAAGTAATACATCATCCGCATATAAGGAGATTTTATTCTTAGTATCTCTAGTATCATATCCATGTATTTCCGGTTGTAATCTCACCCTCTGGGCGAGAGGTTCTATTGCTAGCGCAAATAATAAAGGTGATAGAGGACAACCTTGTCTACAACCTCGAGATAAACTAAATTTAGTTGATAGCATTCGGTTTGTTGTTATTCTAGCTATTGGATTTGCATATATTAAATCCAAGTAGTAAACTTCTCTCCCAGTTTGAAAGCTTCCATCACCGAAAATAAATAAGGCCATTCCACTTGGTCAAAGGCTTTTTCTGCATCAAGCGAAATGACTACTAAATCTTTTTTATCACTTCTTTTCGAATATATAATATTGAATAACCGTCTTAGATTGTATGAGGAATATCTTTTTGGTATAAATCCTGTTTGATCGGGGTGGATTAATTCGTTAACGACTGAACTTAGTCTTTGTGCTAATATTTTTGTTAGTATCTTTTGATCCGTATTTAATAGAGCTATTGCTCTATATGATCCTGGTTCATCCAAGTCTTTATTTATTTTGGGTATAAGTGTTACAATAGATTCATTCAACGTATCTGGTAATTTCTGTTGTGTGTAATATCTGTTCATATAATGATTTCAGACGCGGAACCATGATCATGAAATATTTTATAAAATTCCGAGCCTATACCATCTGGTCCCGGTGTTTTACCATTTT
Source organism: Okamejei kenojei (assembly GCA_035221665.1). NCBI lineage: Eukaryota > Metazoa > Chordata > Chondrichthyes > Rajiformes > Rajidae > Okamejei > Okamejei kenojei. The sequence goes on from CM069165.1 coordinate 9,866,170, forward strand.
TTAATGATCTAATAGATTCTTGGATTTCTTTTATTGAGATATCAGCATTTAATAATTCTCTATTTTGTAAATCCAATCCTTTCAGGTTACATTTTTTTAAAAATGCATCTATTTCTGTTTTATTTACTGTTGCTTTAGCAGTGTATAGATTTTTATAATATTGCATAAATCTTTCATTAATATCTTTAGGTTGTATTAATAATTCACCGTTTTGTGATTTAATCCTATGTATGATTTTTTCAGCTTCAATTTTCCTTAATTGTCGAGCCAATAATTTTTGGGTTTGTCTCCAAATTCAAACTGTAATTGTTTAGTATGTTGATAAAATTTTATAAACGATCTGTATATATTTTATTTAATTTATATTTCAATGCTACAATTTTATTATGTAATATTATATCTGGCTTTGTTGCATTCTGTATATCTAATTGCTTAATCTCCCTTTCCAAATCTTGTTGTTCCTTCCGAATCTTTTTGTTATGGAATGCTTGTGAAGAAATCATGATTCCCCGGAGATATGCTTTAAATGTTTCCCATAATAAGGAGCGAGATATTTCTGGTTGATCATTTATTTCAAAGAAAATCTTAATTTGAGTTATGATATATTCCTGAGTGGTTTTATTTTTTAAAATTTGTGGATTAAGTTTCCACTGTCCTGAATTTTCTGTTTTGCCATTTATTTTAATTTTAAATGTTAATGGCGCATGATCTGAAATTATAATATTATGATATTTGGGTTCATAAGTAAGTGAAATAAGTTTTGCATCTATTCTTGAATATGTTTTATGTACTGGCGAGTAAAAAGAGCATTCTCGTCCCGTAGGGTTTTCTATTCTCCAAACATCTTTAATGTTAGTCGTTTGCATATATGCGTTTAATAAATCACTAGAATGTGATTTAGTTTTTCTTTGTTTTGTAGATCTGTCTAGGTAAGGGTCTAGTGTACAATTAAAATCTCCTCCAATTATCAAATTATATTGTGTTAATTCCGGAATATTGTTAAGTACTTTCTTAAAAAACAATGGGCTATCAAAATTTGGTCCATATATATTAACAAAAATCAATTTTTCTGTGTTTAATTCTCCTATCACAATAATGTATCTGCCATCTTTATCAGTTATGGTTGATGTATGCCTAAATAAAGTACCTTTACGAAGTAATATTGCTACACCTCTTGATTTATGCGTAAAAGAAGAGTGATATATTTTATCTATCCATTTAGCTTTCAACCTGTTTTCAGCGTCTTTTTTTAAGTGAGTTTCTTGAATGTAAATTACATCAGCTTTACTTGCCTTTAAATGTGCCAATACTTTTCCTCTCTTTATCGGTTCATTAATACCTTTAACATTCCAACTACAAAACGTTAATCCCTCATTCCCCGTATTTCTTTTTAAGTCTTGCATTTTAAGTTTGTAGAGATCTACAATAGAGTCTAAGGATCAGCGCGACAGACCCAACCTTACACCCGAACATCGAATAGATGAATTTTAAATCTTCGTTTATGTCCCGCACGAATATATCTCCATTGGTCCAATGTGTAACTCCATTCAAACTGAAAAATACAATAGATATCAAAGAAGAATAAAGGATAGTTAAAGAAGCTAGTGATGTGTTTAAAGGTAGAAAGAACTACATCTAGAATAGATGTAGTTTGTGCTAGCCATACTAGCATGGCTATCCATCTAACGACTTCCGTCATTGATGTTATTAACTTGGCCAGCTCCTAGATTTAGGGAATTATTATTCCATAATAATATTTTAGCGGGGGTATAATATTAAGGGAAAAAAAAAGGGGAGGCAATAGAAAAAAAGGAAAAGGGGTAGGATTCATCATATAAAAGTATCTATATCTAGAATTAACTTAGAAATCTAAGTAATATTAAACATTAAAAATATAAAGGCTATATAAGAAAGAAAAAGGGGATACAAAAATACTATAGAACAAAAAGGAAAAACTAAAGTACAAAGTAAAAATTGTTATTATAAAGAAAGATCTCCAAATGAGATCCATCGCTATATTTAACTCTATTCATTAAAGGAACATTAGTTGTTAATTATTAGTAATAGTGATTAACAATAGTGAGCAATCTTAATTGATAAAAATAATACTAATAATAAAACCGCGTTGTGATTTTAATATATGTGTTATTTATTTATGTTAGTTATATGTTAAGACTAATTATCAATATCCAGATAACGCTTTCCGATCCAGTTTTTTTTCCTCTCCATTCCATTCGACATTGTCCATTCCATCTAGTCCAATATTATCTTGTAAAATCTCACAGGGTGTTGAGAGTCCGTGTTTGGATCTCTAAAAGTAGTAAGAGTCAGTATATTTACTTGTAGATACTTTTCAGGTCTTGAGCTGCTGTGCGAATTCCAATGCTGCTGCTGGGGTATTAAAGAAATGTTCCGCGTTGTTAAAAGTAACTCTTAAAATAGCTGGGTAATTCAAACCGAATCTCAGGTTTTGTACTCCCTCATAAGACTTTTGGCTTCATTAAATGCTTTCCGTTTCCCTAGCGCGACCTCTGGTGGGTAATCTCGGTAGATACTAATCCTTTGTCCTTCAAATGTCAGGTCTTTGATTCTCGAAGCTTTTCGCATAATCTCATCCAGAACAAAGTCATATTGTAGCTTTATAATCATTTGTCTTGGAAGGGCGTTTAGTCTGGTCTGACGTCTGTTGACTATGGGCACGAGCTAATAAAGGCATTTCTTCCAGAGATAGAACAGCTTGGAGTAATTTAGCAGTGAATTCTCGAGGATCTTCGTTTTTCTCTCGACCTTCAGGAATCCCTGCGATTCTCAGATTTTGTCTTCTCTGATGTCCTTCTAGCTCAGTACATTTCTCTGTTGTTTTAGTCAGCAGGTTCATTAGACGTTCATTTTCTGTAATCAGCTTTGCTGTAGTCAAAGCACTTGTCTCAGCTATTTGTTCAAGGTTCTTTATACCAGCCGTCTGTTGTTCCAGTACTTTCTCGATAGGATTAATCCTATTTTGAAAGTCTTTTTTAACCTTTTCAAGTTTTTTGTCCATCTTCTTTTCCATTTCATTAAACATTTCAATGAATTCATTCTTCAAATCTTCCGATATAATTTCTTGACCTTTTTTTCAATATTTAACTTTGTTTCCTGTTGGAATTCTTTCAGTTGATTTTTCATCTGATTCATCTGAGTATCCATCTGGCTATTCATCTGGTTCATCTGGCTGTTCATCTGGTTTATTTCTTCCTTTATATCCTTTATTTCTTCCTTTAAGCCAGCCATCTGTTGAGAAATGAAAGTTTTCAATTCCTCACCTTCCGTTTTTGTCCCTGTTTTTTTGGATACATCTTCCAGGGAGCGGGTCCTACTCGAGTCCGAGGCTTCAGTTTGGCCTTCTACCGGTCTCTGCCGGGTTTGTCGACCTTTCCCCTTGTCGGTAGGGCTCCGTGCTGTTGACATAATTAGTCGCGCGCCTGATGACGTCACTCGCCACACTCGGTGCAGAAACGGCAGGCAGTAAGCAGCAGACAGCGGGTAGGTCCCTTAATCCCCCGTTTTTTCCGATTTTTTTCGCGGAGCTGGCTGGCGCTATCCTCTAGTCCTCCATAGCGCCACCGGAAGTCCGATTGAGGGGAGATCTTATAGAGACTTACAAAATCATTAAGGGGTTGGACAAGCTAGATGCAGGAAGATTGTTCCCGATGTTGGGGAAGTCCAGAACAAGGGGGTCACAGTTTAAGGATAAGGGGGAAGTCTTTTAGGACCGAGATGAGAAGATCTTTTTTCACAGAGAGAGTGGTGAATCTGTGGAATTCTGTGCCACAGAAGGTAGTTGAGGCCAGTTCTTTGGCTATATTTAAAAGTGAGTTAGATGTGGCCCTTGTGGCTGAAGGATCAGGGGGTATGGAGAAAAGGCAGGTATAGGATACTGAGTTGGATGATCAGCCATGATCATATTGAATGGTGTAGGCTCGAAGGGCCGAATGGCCTACTCCTGCACCTATTGTCTATGTTTCTATGTTTACATCTTTAGGCTGTGCACGCCACACGAAAGAAGAAGATGAAGCAGATGGCACCACTGAACCCCAAGTTGGAGTGAACGCCATAGATAGATAGATAGATAAATGCAAGGTTGTAATGCTGAGGATTTATAAAGCACCAGTCAGATCACTTTAAAGCACCAGATAATAATGCGCCATTGAACCATTTGGAATGTTGTGAGCCGTTTTGGGCCCCATATCGGAGCAAGGATGTGCTGGTGCTGGAGAGGGTCCAGAGGAAGTTTACGAGAATATTCTGGGAATGAGTGGGTTAACATATGATGAGCGTTTGATGGCACTGGGCCTGTATTCGCTGGAGTTTAGAAGGATGAGAGGAGACTTCCGGTGGTGCTATGGAGGGCTGGAGACCAGCGCCAACTAGCTCCATGCAAACAAAATGCTGAAAATAGGGGAAAAGAACGGGACCTACCTGCTGTTATCGCACCGGCTGCCTGCAACGCGTGAGTGACATCATCAGGCGCGCGACTCCGGTGGTATGTCTATGCAACATACCCCCCCCCCCCCCAAGATGAAATGGACCGTTAAGCCCAAGCAAGCGGCGGAAGAAGTAGGCCCGACTGAAGCCTCGGGCTCAGGTACAACGTCGTCCCAAGCAGATGTATCAAGGCTGGGAGCTGAACATCCAAGGATATTCAATATTCAGGAGGGATAGAGAGAAAGGCAAAGGAGTTGGCGTAGCGTTGCTGGTTAGAGAGGAGATTAACGCAATGGAAAGGAAGGACATTAGCTTGGAGGATGTGGAATCGGTATGGGTAGAGCTGCGAAACACTAAGGGGCAGAAAACTCTGGTGGGTGTTGTGTACAGGCCACCTAACAGTAGTAGTGAAGTTGGGGATGGTATCAAACAGGAAATTAGAAATGCGTGCGACAAAGGCAAAACAGTTATAATGGGTGACTTCAATCTACATATGTGAATCAAATTGGCAGGGGTGCTGAGGAAGAGGATTTTTTTGAATGTATGCGGGATAGTTATCTAAATCAACATGTAGAGGAACCAATGAGAGAGCAGGCTATTTTAGACTGGGTATTAAGTACTGAGGAAGGGTTAGTTAGCAGTCTTCTTGTACGTGCCCTCTTGGGCAAGAGTGACCATAATATGGTTGAGTTCTTCATTAGGATGGAGACTGACATTGTTAATTCAGAAACAATGGTTCTGAACTTAAAGAAAGGTAACTTTGAGGGTATGAGACATGAATTGGCCAAGATTGACTGGCAATTAATTCTAAAAGGGTTGACGGTGGTTATTCAATGGAAGACATTTAAAGACTGCATGGATGAACTACAACAATTGTTCATCCCAGTTTGGCAAAAGAACAAATCAGGGAAGGTAGTGCATCCGTGGATAACAAGGGAAATCAGGGATAGTATCAAAGCAAAGGATGATGCATACAAAGTAGCCAGAAAAAGCAGCATACTAGAGGACTGGGAGAAATTCAGAGACCAGCAGAGGAGGACAAAGGGCTTAATTAGGAAGGAAAAAAATAGATTATGAAAGAAAACTGGCAGGGAACATAAAAACTGACTGCAAAAGTTTTTTATAGATATGTGAAGAGAAAGAGATTAGTTAAAACAAATGTAGGTCCCTTGCAGTCAGAAACAGGTGAGTTGATCATGGGGAACAAGGATATGGCGGACCAATTGAATAACTACTTTGGTTCCGTCTTCACTAAGGAAGACATAAATAATCTGCCGGAAATAGCAGGGGACAGCAGGTCAAAGGAGGAATTGAGTGAAATCCAGGTTAGTCGGGAAGTGGTGTTGGGTAAATTGAATGGATTAAAGGCCGATAAATCCCCAGGGCCAGATAGGCTGCATCCCAGAGTACTTAAGGAAGTAGCTCCGGAAATAGTGGATGCATTATTGATAATCTTTCAAAACTCTTTAGATTCTGGAGTAGTTCCTGAGGATTGGCGGGTAGCAAACGTAACCCTCTTTTTAAGAAGGGAGGGAGAGAGAAAACGGGGAATTACAGACCAGTTAGTCTAACATCGGTAGTGGGGAAACTGCTAGAGTCAGTTATTAAAGATGGGATAGCAGCACATTTGGAAAGTGGTGAAATCATTTGACAAAGTCAGCATGGATTTACGAAAGGTAAATCATGTCTGACGAATCTTGTGGAATTTTTCGAGGGTGTAACTAGTAGCGTGGATAGGGGGAGAACCAGTGGAGTGGTGTATTTGGATTTCCAGAAGGCTTTCGACGAGGCCCCACAATAAGAGATTAGTATACAAACTTAAAGCTTACGGCATTGGGGGTTTCAGTATTGATGTGGATAGAGAACTGGCTGGCAAACAGGAAGCAAAGAGTAGGAGTAAACGGGTCCTTTTCACAATGGCAGGCAGTGACTAGTGGGGTATCGCAAGGCTCAGTGCTGGGACCCCAGCTATTTACAATATATATTAATGATCTGGATGAGGGAATTGATGGCAATATCTCCAAGTTTGCGGATGACACTAAGCTGGGGGGCAGTGTTAGCTGTGAGGAAGATGCTAGGAGACTGCAAGGTAACTTGGATAGGCTCAGTGAGTGGGCAAATGTTTGGCAGATGCAGTATAATGTGGATAAATGTGAGGTTATCTACTTTGGTGGCAAAAACAGGAAAGCAGACTATTATCTAACTGGTGGCCGATTAGGAAAAGGGGAGATGCAGCGTGACCTGGGTGTCATGGTACACCAGTCATTGAAAGTAGGCATGCAGGTGCAGCAGGCAGTGAAGAAAGCGAATGGTATGTTAGCTTTCATAGCAAAAGGATTTGAGTATAGGAGCAGGGAGGTTCTACTTCAGTTGTATAGGGTCTTGGTGAGACCACACCTGGAGTATTGCGTACAGTTCTGGTCTCCAAATCTGAGGAAGGACATTATTGCCATAGAGTGAGTGCAGAGAAGGTTCACCAGACTGATTACTGGGATTTCAGGACTGTCTTATGAAGAAAGACCGAATAGACTCTCTAAAATATAGGAGATTAAGAGGGGATCTTATAGAAACGTATAAAATTCTTAAGGGGCTGGACAGGCTAGATGCAGGAAGATTGTTCCCGATGTTGGAGAAGTCCAGGACAAGGGGTCACAGCTTAAGGATAAGGGAGAAATCCTTTAAGACCGAGATGAGAAAGACTTTTTTCACACAGAGAGTGGTGAGTCTCTGGAACTCTCTGCCACAGAGGGTAGTTGAGGCCAGTTCATTGGCTCTATTTAAGAGGGAGTTAGATGTGGCCCTTGTGGCTAAAGGGCAGGGAGTATGGAGAGAAGGCAGGTACAGGATACAGAGTTGGATGATCAGCCATGATCATAGTGAATGGCGGTGCAGGCTCGAAGGGCCGAATGGCCTACTCCTGCACCTAATTTCTATGTTTCTATGTTTCTGTGAAACCAATGTCCAAAAAATCAGAGATAGAAGAACTTCGGAATCTTCTATTTCAAGAAATTATAAATATAAAGGAACAGTTGAATAATTTCAATGAAAAACTGAACTTTAAAGAACAAACTTTTAAAGAAGAAATGAAGGAAGAAATGGAAGAAGAAATCAATGCCACTGTCCATGAACTATTGGATACATGGAAGAAAGAAATGGAAGAAGACCTTGCTTAACATATTGAAGAGGTAATTGTTAAAATCAACTCGATGGAATCCAGCTTTAATGACAGGTTGGATCCTATCGATAAGACATTAGACCAACAAAATATAGCAATAACTCATTTAGAGGAGATTGCGGCGACAAGTGCCGATGCTACAAAACAGCTGATCAAAGAGAATCAACGTCTATCAGACTTATTGAGTAAAATAACTGAAAAATGTACTGACTTGGAAGGACGTCCGGGGTGTCTGAATTTAAGAATTGCTGGCGACCAAGAAGGAATTGGTGGTTCAGTATTGATGTGGATAGAGAACTGGCTGGCAGACAGGAAGCTAAGAGTAGGAGTGAACGGGTCCTTTTCAGGATAGCAGACAGTGACTAGTGGGGTGCTGCAAGGCTCAGTGCTGGGACCCCAGCTATTTACAATTTACATTAATGATTTGGACGAGGGAATTAAATGCAACATCTCGAAGTTTGCGGATGACACGAAGCTGGGGGGCAGTGTTAGCTGTGAGGAGGATGCTAGGAGGCTGCAGGATGACTTGGATAGACTGGGTGAGTGGGCAAATGCATGACAGATGCAGTATAATGTGGATAAATGTGAGGTTATCCACTTTGGTGGCAAAAACCGGAAGGTAGACTATTATTTGAATGTGTGAACGATTAGGAAAAGGGGAGATGCAGCGAGACCTGGGTGTCATGGTACACCAGTCATTGAAAGTAGGCATGCAGGGGTGCAGCAGGCTGTGAAGAAAGCGAATGGTATGTTGGCATTCATAGCAAAAGGAATGAGTTGAGTACAAGAGCAGGGAGGTTCTACTGCAGTTGTACTGGGTCTTGGTGAGGCCACACCTGGAGTATTGCGTACAGTCTTGGTCTCCTAATCTGAGGAAAGACATTCTTGCCATAGAGGGAGTACAGAGAAGGTTTACCAGACTGATTCCTGGGATGGCAGGATTCTATATGAAGAAAGACTGGATAGACTCGGCTTGTACTCGCTGGAATTTAGAAGATTGAGGGGTGATCTCATAGAGACAAAATTCTTAAGGGGTTGGACAGGCTAGATGCAGGAAGATTGTTCCCGATGTTGGGGAAGTCCAGGACAAGGGGAAGGATAAGGGGGAAGTCTTTTAGGATCGAGGTGAGAAAATCGTTTTTCACACAGAGAGTGGTGAATCTGTGGAATTCTCTGCCACAGAAGGTAGTTGAGGCCAGTTCGTTGGCCATATTTAAGAGGGGTTTGGATGTGGCCCTTGTGGCTGAAAGTATGGAGAGAAGGCTGGTACAGGATACTGAGTTGGATAATCAGCCATGATCATATTGAATGGCGGTGCAGGCTCGAAGGGCCGAATAGTCTGCTCCTGCACCTAATTTCTATGTTTCTATGTTTCTATGTAAGAGAGGGGAACCGAGACCCCCACAAATTCGATGCAGACTTATTGCAAAAAGTCTTAAATCTGGATCAAAAACCTCTGCTAGGTCGTGCACATAGAGTGATGAGATGCTGTCCACGGACAGACGCCCCACCAAGACAAATGATAGTGAAGGTGCAATACGACCATGTACTGGATGACATGATGAAGAAAATTGTTCGTAGCAGGAATCTCACATATGAAGGAGACAAGATCAGCATTTATTGAGATTATCCTGTGGAGGTCGCCAGGAAGAGAGCACTGTTTACAGAGACAAGAAGAATACTTAAGGATGTACAAGGTCTGAGGTACGGCCTGATGTACCCGGCAACATTAAGAGTCACCTACAAGAAGAAGGAACACATCTTCGCTAACCATAAGGATGCATTTGATTTCGTCCAGAACATTGAGAGAATATGACCGATGACTGAACATTACTCACAAATAACCCGACGTCACCGAACATTGTGACTTTGTAAAGATCTGATGGAACTTAAACTGTTATACTTAAGGACAAATGAAATTGGACAATGATAGTTGAGCAAGGTTTTTCCTATGGACATACTACACCCATATTTTACTATTAATATTAACAACTGACAAATACTAATCATAATTACTCATTACTACTAATAATTATTACTAATTATTACTAATTACTTTCAAATGGATTACTTAGAATTAGTTAAAATGGGAACTATAAGTGGAGTTTGATTTAAAGTTTGATTTTTTTTCTCTCTCAGACATATATGAGATTTATACTGCATTTTGCGAATAATTGTATTTTTTATTAACGGATTATGAATACTTTGGAACTTAAAATGTTTTCCTCCTCCCCTGTAAAATGTTGTTATTGAAATTTCACTTTAAAGAAAGCATGGAGCTAGTAAAGTTTTTTTATTTTTCAAAGGCTACGGAAGTCTGTCTGTTGATGGCTAGCCACGTTAGCGTGGCTATCACTAACTGCACTAATTATAGATGTAGTTTTTTTTTCTTTTTGCACTTTGCTAACCTTTTTGTACCTACCCTATCAATTTTTTTACATAATATTCTATTATAATTTTAAGTTTGAATGGAATTATAAATTTTACCAAAGGAGATACATACGGGAGAAAGATCTACGAGATTTAAAATTAATCTATCTGATGTTCGGGTGCAATGTCGGGCTTGTTGCGCTGAGCCATCTGCTCTCTTATAGACCACCCTAAACATAAGATGCAAGATTTGAATATGAAGATTGGTTGTGAAGGAATCACATTTTGCAGCTGGAATGTTAAGGGAATTAATGAACCAATCAAGAGAGGTAAAGTATTAGCACATTTAAAATCAGATAACAGATATAATATTCCTTCAGGAAACTCACCTTAAAAAGGAAGCATAGCATAGATTGAAAGCAAAATGGATTGCTAAAACGTATCACTCCTCATTTTCGCACAAATTCAGAGGTGTTGCAATATTAATCCGTAAAGGGATATCTTTTAAACATACATCAACTATAACAGACAATGATGGTAGATATATTGTATTAATAGGTGAGTTACATGCAAAAAAGTGATTCTTATTAATGTTTATGGACCAAACTTTGACAGTCCTTTGTTTTTAAAAAAAATATTCAATATAATTCCGGAACTTACACAACACAATTTAATAATTGGAGGAGACTTAAATTGTACACTAGACCCTTATTTAGACAGATCATCAAGACAACGAAAAATAAAATCTCAGTCAAGTGAATTATTAAATGCATATATAGATACTACTAATATTAAGGATGTCTGGAAAATCGAAAACCCAATTGGACGAGAATATTCATTTTACTTATCGGTACATAAAACCTATGCAAGAATAGATTATTTTAGTAGACTCCAAGCTCATTCCCTTTACCTACAACTCGAAATATCATAACATTATAATCTCGGACCATGTACCCTTAATATTTATGATTAAACTAAATGGAATGGCCGAGAAACAGACACAATGGAGACTCAACCCACAAATTTTAAATGAAAAAGTATGTCAGGAATATCTTACTAAACAGATTAATATGTTTTTTGAGACCAATGATTGCACTGGAAAGTCTGCCTCCCTTTTCTGGGAAACATTTAAAGCATTTGCCCGAGGAACATTTCACAATAAAGAAAACCGGGTTAAGCTACAGATACTGGAAAGAGAAATAAGACAATTAGACATAGAAAATGCAGCAGCACCAACTACGATAAAACACAACAAAATAGCAGTATTGAAATATAAATTAAATAAAATATACTCAGACCAAGTTATAAAACGTTATCAGCATACTAAACAATTACATTTTGAATTCGGTGACAAACCACAAAAACTATTAGCACGCCAACTTCGAAAACTAGATGGGGAAAAAACAATTCTCAAAATTAGATCAGATATGTAAGAACCACTAGTACAGCCCAAGGATATCAATGAGAAATTTCTGCAATATTATCAAAATCTCTACTCAGCCAAAACGACAGAACACTCGACAGGAATGGAAGCATTCTTACAAAAATGTAACCATAAAGGTTTAGATTTGAAAGATAGAGAATTACTAGGCGCTGAAATAACAGTAAAATAAATTGAAGAGTATCAGATCTCCAAAAAACGGCAAGACCCCGGGCCCTGACGGTATAAGCTCTGAGTTTTATACAAATTTTTATGATCTGATCTCCTCACGTTTACAGATGCTGTATGAGCACATTTATACTCAACAGAAATTAGCAGAAACGCTAAACAAATCTATAATAATACTTACATCAAAAACCGATAAGGACCTGGAAGACCCAGGTTCATATAGATCTATAGCTCTCTTAAATACTGATCAGAAAATATTAACTAAAATCCTAGCACAAAGATTAAGCACAGTGATTAATAAATTAATACACCCTGACCAAACAGGATTTATCCCAAAACATTACTCTTCTTATAACCTGAGACGATTATTCAATATTATATACTCAAAGAGAATTACTAACAAAGATTTAGCAATTATTTTGTTATATGCTAAGAAAGCATTTGATCAGGTGGTTGGCCTTATTTATTTTCGGTGATGGAAATTTTTCAACTGGGCGGGAAGTTTAGCACATGGGTAAAACTTTTATATAATAATCCAACAGCTAGAATATTAACAAACCAAATGTTATCAACTAAATTTAACTTATCTAGAGGTTGTAGACAAGGATGCCCGTTATCCCCGTTATTATTCGCACTCACAATTGAGCCACTAGTAGAAAGTGTTAGGGCCCATCCTGAAATATACGTGTATAATACTAAAGACACTGAGAATAAAATTTCTTTATATGCAGACAATGTATTAATCTACATTACAAAACCTGAAATTAGTATCCCAAACCTATTAAATTTAATAACTCAATTTGGTTTATTCTCGGGATACAGAATCAAATGGAATAAAGCGAGATCATGCCAATAATGGAAATCAATCCACATATATTACACCAATCCCCCTTTAAAATAATTAATGAAAAATTTAAATTTCTAGGAATTTATGTAACTAAGACATATACTTCTTTATTTAAACTAAACTTCCCTCCTTTACTGAACAAATTGCATAAGAATATTCAATATTGGAAAACACTCCCTATCTCAATGTTTGGTAGAATTAATGCCATAAAAATGATTTTTCTTCCGCAATTATTGTACCGATTATTGTATTCAGTATTGTATATCAATCCCGATATATCTTCCAAACATTTTTTTTAAAAAGGTGGATTCTATAGTCACTCATTTTATCTGGGATTATAGGAATCATAGAATAAACAAAAACATTTATGTAAATCAAAAACAAATGGAGGTTTAGCTTTAGCGAACTTCATATTCTATTTCTGGGCAGTTAACATTAAAAATATGAACTTCTGGTTGGAAGAATTGGACCAGCAACCAGACTGTTTAAAAATGGAAAAGGAAGACAGCTTATCCTTTGAAATTGGTTCGATTCTGTTTGCTACCCCTAAATTGAACAAAAAAACCCTATAGTGAAAACCCTACAATATACAGTGGTATACGAATTTGGAATCAATTAAAAAAGACTTTACAATTGGATAATCTATCACTCTTTCTCCCCACTGTAAACAACCCTGCATTTAAACCTTCAATGTTGGATACAGGTTTTTTACAATGGAAAAATCACAGAATTAAAAAGATAGGTCATCTCTATAGGAAAGGTACATTTCTTTCATTTCAGGAGGTACAACAAACATATGGACTTCACTCAAATTACTATTTCAGATACTTGCAATTAAGAGATTATGCTAAATCAAATACATGGGATTACAGAACGAGAGATCCAGAAACTCTTGAGGAATGTTTGAATAAACACTCTAATACAGAAAAAATAATATCTCATATCTACAATACCCCAATGTTCCCAATGTTGGGTGAGTCCAGAACCAGGGGCCACAGTCTTAGAATAAAGGGGAGGTAATTTAAGACTGAGCTGAGAAAAAACTTTTTTACCCAGAGGGTTGTGAATTTATGGAATTCCCTGCCACAGAGGCCAAATCACTGGATGGATTTAAGAGAGAGTTGGATAGAGCCCTAGGGGCTAGTGGAATCAAGTGATATGGGGAGAAGGCAGGCACTGGTTATTGATAGCGGACGATCAGCCATGATCATATTGAATGGTGGTGCTGGCTCGAAGGGCCGAATGGCCTCCTCCTGCACCTATTTTCTATGTTTCTATATCCTATTAGACAGTGAGGCACCAACGACGGAAATATATGGGCAAACATGGGAAAATGAACTAGGCCAGCCAATAATGAAAGATATTTGGGACGAAAGCTTACAACATGTACATCAATGCTCGTTAAATGCCAGACACTCTTTAATACAATTTAAAGTATTACATAAATTATATTACTCAAAAACGAGATTAAATAGAATCTTTCCATATATATCTCCTATCTGCGAAAAATGTCAGCATTTAGAGGCTAACTTAACTCACACATTTGTAAATTGTATAAAAATTAAAAACTTTTGGACGGATATTTTTAAGATAAATTCGGAAGTTATCAACACCCAATTGGATCCCGACTCAAAACGAATAATATTAGGAATATTAGAGCAAAGTCTAACACTTACTACAAGCCAACGAAACTTTATTGACTACAGTATAATAATTGGGAAACAATTAATATTATAATTTTGGAAAGGTCCTATTACCCCCACAATTAAAATATGGATTATGGAAATGTCGGAGACCCTACATTTGGAAAGAATCAGACTTGTCTTAATGGACATACAAGAACTTTTTATCAGAATATGGTCTCCATTTATTGATTATTTGAAGGGGCAAACCGGTTCGGCACGAGAACCTGACTGAAGCTCGAATCAAGGATTAGATGAAGAGTTATACTTTATAATTTACGAGCATACCTCCAATGTTGTATTATTAGTAAATTATTCCATTCTTCTTTATCATACTTTTTTTTGTCTAATTTTTTATTACTTTCTATCTATATAACAACAAATATATATAGCAGAGTTATTAAATAATTGATAATATTGATAATATTAACAATGTATGACTGTTATACATGAAATGTTTTTATTATATAACCATATAACTATATAACAATTACAGCACGGAAACACGCCCTCTCGGCCCTTCCAGTCCGTGCGGATCATTTGTTTTCCCCTAGTCCCATCTACCTGCACTCAGACCATACCCCTCCATTCCCTTCCCGTCCATATACTTGCTTCCAATAAAAAAAATATATTAAAAAAAAAGGATGAGGGGGACCTCATTGAAAACTGCTGAATAGTGAAAGGCCTGGATAGAGTGGATGTGGAGAGAATGTTTCCACTAGTGGGAGAGTCTAGGACCAGAGGTCATAGCATCAAAATTAAAGGACGTTCTTTTAGGAAGGAGATGAGGAGGAATTTCTTTAGTCAGAGGGTGGTGAATCTGTGGAATTCTTTGCCACAGACGGCTGTGGAGGCCAAGTCAATGGATATAGTTAAGGCAGAGATAGATAGTTTCTTGATTAGTATTCGTGTCAGAGGTTATGAGGAGAAGGCAGGAGAATGGGGATAGGAGGAAGAGATAGATCAGCCATGATTAAATGGCGGAGTAGACTGTGGAATTCATTACAACAGATGCTGTGGAGGTCATCAATGAGTAATTTAAAAGCAGTTTGACAGATTCTTGATTAAGAGGGGCATCAAAGGTTATGGAGAGAAGGCAGGAGAATGGGGTTTGATCGGCCATGATCAAATGGCAGAGCAGACTTGATGGGCTGAATGGACTAATAGTAGGATTACGGGCTTCAGTAAATTGTCCCCAGTGTGTCGGATAGAACTGGTGTATGTTATATTGCTGGTCGGCACGGAGCTGATGGACTGAAGGACCTGTTTCCACATTGTACAGTATCTCTAAAATAAACAAAACTAAACTAAAGTGTTAAGTGTTGTATTTTCGGAAGTTAAACCAGGTGTTTCATGGTAAATGACGGAGCCTTGGGGAGTGTTGTAGAGCAGAGGGGCCGAGGAGCACAGGTACACAGTTCCCTGAAAGTGGCATCACAGGTAGACAAGATGGTGGAGAAAGCATTTGGCACGTTGGCCTTCATAAATCAGGGGTCTGAGTTGTGAAGAATAGTTTTGTTTAGAGATACAGGAACAGGCACTTTGGCCGGGCCGACCAAAGATCCCCATACACTAGCACTATCCTACACATTAGGGACAATTTTCAAATTTTACCAAAGCCATTTAACATACATTTCTGAACATCTTGGGAGTGAGGGGGGAAACCGGAGCACATGGAGAAAACCCTGCAACCTCTGCTTTCCAGAGAAAACAATCCAAGTTTTGAGGACCTCACATTGTAGCAAAAACCCTCTAATCCAGGCTTATTCTGGTAAATAGTCACAAAGTTCTGGAGTACTCCAGCACTTTGCGTCTTTCTCTGGTAGAAACCAGCATTTGTAGTTCCTTTCTACACATCATTCTGGTAAAGCTTCTCTGCACCGTTTCCAAAGCCTCCATGCCGTTCCTGTGATGGGATGACCAGAACTGCACACCATACTCCAAATAACCAAAAAGATGGGTCTCGACCCGAAACATAATTTTCTCCAGAGGTGCTGCCTGACCCGCTGAGTTACTCCAGCTTTCTGTGTCTATCTTCAAAGTCCTACAAAGCTGCATCATTTCTTGACTTATACTCAATGCCCTGATTGATGAAGGCAAGTGTACCATAGGCCATCTTTGGTGGTGGTGGCCCATTGTAGATGATGACAGCATGGTGGTGCAGTCTTGTGTCATGTGGGAAGGAGTGTGGTTAATGAGTCTGATGTGTGAGCCACACACACGGGAGCAGTAGGGGCACATGAAGGCCACTGTGGGGGATTCAGGGCTGCAGCCTTCCCCTGTCTCTGCCATCTTCACCACTCCATCTACTTGACCTGTCACTTTCAGGGAGTCCTGGACACCGTTGTGTCTCTACAACAGCTGTAGTGATTAACTTTGGGTCAATCCATGTACTGTAGTCCTGAGAGCAGTCCTGAACTACTATCTATCTCATTGGTGACCCTCAGACTTTATCTTGCACTAAACATTATATCATGTATCTGTACATTGTGAATGTCTCGATGGTAGTCATGTATTGTCTTTCCGCTGACTGGGTTGCACGTAACAATGGCTTTTCACTGTACCTCAGTCCACGTGACAATAAACAAAACTAAACTAAACTGTATTCCCCAGACACATTGACAATCCGGGCTGTCATAGGAGTACAGTGGAATTGATTGTAGACTTTAAGAGAGCTCCGCCTCCCCTCATCCCACTCACCATCAACAACACCACAGTCACATCTGTGGAGTCTTTTAAGTTCTTTAGAACCATCATCTCCAGGGACTACCATCAACTCCACAGTCAAAAAGGCACAACAGAGGATGTACTTCCTGCGGCAGCTGAGGAAACACAATCTTCCACAGACAATGATGGTCCAATTCTACACGGCCATCGTAGAGTCTGTTCTCACCTTCTCCATCATGGTCTGGTTTGGCTCAGCCACCAAGCACGACACCTGGAGGCTGCAGCGAATCGTCCGATCAGCAGAGAAGATTATTGGCTGCAACCTTCCCTCCTTTGATGAACTGTACACTGCAAGGGCCAGGAAGCGAGCGGGCAACATCATCTCTGACCCCTCTCACCCTGGCCACAAACTCTTTGAATCACTTTCCACTGGAAGGCGACTCCGGACTGTCAAAGCCGCCACAGCCAGACATAAAAACAGTTTTTATCCACGAGTAGTTGCTCTACTCAACAGCCAAAAATCTGTAGCCTCCCTTTGATCTGGTATTTTGTTGGTTCACATGCTTGATCAATGGTATTTTATCGTTAATGTTTTATTATTATTAATGTTTAGTGTTTTTTGAGTCATTCGTAACTGTCACTGTATGTCATGTTGTTACTTGTGGGCGGAGCACCAAAGCAAATTTCTTGTATGTGAATACTTGGCCAATAAACCTACTTACTCACTTACTTACAACACGCCCGTCTGCCTTAGGGTAGGGCAGGACCCTCTCTGGAGAGCGTGTGTAGTTGCAACTCGTTTTGGTGAACACCCCAAGGAGGGAATGCCTGAGGGAGATCCAGAGGAACAATGAGACATTTTTAAGGTGCGCCACGAAACAAAATATGTTGCAACTCAGCACTCTTCACAAAACCATCGAACAATCTATTGGAGAACTCTGACAGCTGAAGGTGAAAAGTTTTTAGTTTAGAGATACAGCATGGAAACAGGCCTTCGGCCCACCGAGTCCGCACCGACCACCTACCCTGCACATTGACAATAACACTACCCTACACACACTGGGGCCAATATTTATATTTACACCAAGCCAATTAACCTACAAACCTGTACTTCTTTGGAGTGTGGGAGGAAACCAAAGGACTCGGAGAAAACCCACGCAAGTCATGGGGAGAACGTACAAACTTCGTACAGA
This sequence comes from Okamejei kenojei, assembly GCA_035221665.1. Lineage (NCBI taxonomy): Eukaryota > Metazoa > Chordata > Chondrichthyes > Rajiformes > Rajidae > Okamejei > Okamejei kenojei. The sequence continues at coordinate 9,884,177 of CM069165.1, forward strand.
CAAGCAGGTGGTCCGGTCGACTGGAATGACAGGTTAACATTCCAGCAGAGAAGGCGGATTGCTAAGAAGTTGGATATGCCTGAGGTGCTTAACCCGATCTTTCCTCTTTGGATGGTGGTGGGAATCATCCCAGCATTGCGGTGCATGAAGGAATCTATGGCATAGCGTGAAGTGAGGGGTCTCTGAGAGACCTTCAAGGTCAACAGCTATAACTAAAATGCAGAGTCTCAAGGATAATAATCTCAGGGTTGATTCCTAAGAGAAATTGGCGCGGAGTGAAATACATGGCTTAAAGACTGGTGTGGGAGGAAGTGCCATTGAGTCATGCTGTGAGGGACCATGTCTAATCATGTTCATAAGTGATAGCATCAAAATTAGGCCATTTGGTGCATCATGTCTACTCCACCATTCAATCATGGAAGATCTATCTGCCCATCTCAACCCCATTCTCCTGCCTTCTCCCCATAACTCCTGACATCTTTACTATTCCAAGCGTCTGAAGATGGGTCTCGACGTGAAACGTCACCCATTCCTTCTCTCCACAGATGCTGAGTTACTCCAGCAGTTTGTGTCTATCTTCAGTTTAAACCAGCATCTGCAGTTCCTTCCCACACTATTCCAACAGTAATTCACTATCCTCCAGGTGAACAATAACCTTTCAAGTCAAGAGTGTTTCATTGTCACTTGTACCGACAGCAGAACAATGGAATTCTTACAGGTGACATCGAGTGCTGCTGGAGGGTCATCAACTCGGTAAAAGACGCCCTTTGGTCTGCCCGAGCATTGTTCACCACCCAGCAGAGCGAGATGTCCGTCAGGGAATGTTGCCGACTGGCCCGCTGCAGACTGCAGGAGTACGTGCTGAGGGACGCACTGAAGCTCGGTGGTGGAGGGCCGCAGTCTAAGGCTCTTCCACTGCTGGACATGGTGGGTACGGTATGGTGGAGGACGCCCCTCAATATAAGGGAAGGTATCCCACGCCACTGTGGCACGAGTGGGGACTGATTTGTGGAAATTTGGGGGAAAGAAATGTCTAAACTGTATTTGATCTATTGTACAGCCTCCGAAAATGTCAGATGGATTTTCCGCAAGGTTAATGTATTGTATATATTTATCATTTGAATAAAGTATATTTTGAAATTTAAAAAAAAATGGAATTCTTATAGGCAACAGCAGAACAGGTCTGTAAACACAACAACGTGCATTAACATGCTGGAGTAACTCAGTGGGACAGGCAGCAGCTCCGGAGAGAAGGAATGGATGACGTTTCGGGTCGAGACCCTTCGATTCGACCTGAAACGTCACCCACTCCTTCTCTCCAGAGATGCTGCCTGTTCCGCTGAGTTACTCCAGCTTTTTGTGTCTATCTTTGGATTAAACCAGCATCTGCAGTTCCTTTACACATACGCATTAATAACGTGAAAATAAGAAACAAAATCAATTAAACTAATAACCCAATACTAATGTAAAAAAAGTCCAAAGCTCGTAGCGCAACCAAAACAGTTGATAGTTTAGTTAGTCTTTTGTAGTGTAAGATCCTGATGGCTGTGGGGAAGAAGCTGTTCCTGAACCTGGACGTTACAGTTTTCAGGCTCCTGTACCTTCTTCCCAAAAGCATGAGTGAAATGAGAGTGTGGCCAGGGTGGTGTGGGTCTCTGATGATGCTGGCTGCCTTTTTGAGGCAGCGACGCCTGTAGATCCCTTTGACGGTGGGGAGGTCAGTACCCTTGATGGACCAGATGATTTCCACAACGTTTTGGGACATCATCTCTCTGGGTGGCACGGTGGTGCAGCGGTAGAGTTGCTGCCTCACAGCACCTGCAGCGCCAGAAATCCAAGGTTGATCCTGACTACGTGTGCTGTCTGTACGGAGTTTGTGCGTTCTTCCCAAGACCCGCTAGGGTTTTCTCAGAGATCTTCGGTTTTTTCTCCCACACTCCAAAGACGTACAGATTTGTAGGTTAATTGGCTTGGTATGTATAAATTGTCCCTAATGTGTGTATGATGGTGTCAATGTGCAGGGATCGCTCGTCAGAGTGGACTAGGTGGACTGCAGGTCCTGTTCCCGTGCTGTATCTCTAAACTAAACTAAACTAAACTTCATTCCTACACATTTGAGTTGCCAATGATGCAACTAATCAATATGCTACGGTGCACCTGCAGAAGTTCAAGAGCATATTCATCGACCAAATACCAAATCACCTCAATCTTCTTCACCACTTTGTGCCTTTAAGCCAATCTCCTATGCACACAGTCACTACCAATGTATCTCCTATAGGCCTCAGTTTTACCAACAAACCTTTGCATGAGGCACTTTGTCAAACATCTTCTGAAACTCTACTTTGATGGCATCCACTGCAATTCCTTCACCACCATTTTCCGTCCAAGTTTTGTTTCCATTTTATCCTGGCTAAACTTTCTTTCCTTCCATTTAAGTTAGTTCTCCTGTAGAAACTCTCCTCCTGATACTTGGCGTACCTGGACCAGCTCATCCTCAGACCCAGCAATGCCCACTCCCTTACTCGGTCGAGAAAGGTCTTCTGAACCTTTTACGGATTCCTCTCCTACTTTGTTCGTTATCCACTGCCCCTGTCAATAATTGGTCATTCAACTCCTCCATTATCACCACTCCACATTTCTTTGATGTTTCTGGCCTTCTACTGCAGTTGTGTATGCTTTTTAATTTTAGATTTTAATTTTAGAGATAGAGCACGGAAACATGCCTTTCCATCCACTAAGTCCGCACTGACCAGCGATCCCCGCACACTTACTCTATCCCACACACACGAGGGAGAATTTACAATCTTCACCGATGTCAATTAACCTACAAAGCCAATCAACCTACAAACGTCGTTGGAGTGTGGGAGGAAACCGGAGCACCCGGAGAAAGCCCACTCAGGTCATGGGGAGAATGTAAAACTCCTTACAGACAGCACCCGTAGTCAGAATCGAACCCCGGTCTCTGGCGCTGTACGGCAGCAACTCTACTGCTGCGCCACCGTGCCGTCATCTTACCACTTTTTACCATTTACTTACCACAGCACAAGGTAGGCCATTCAGCCCATTGTGTCCATGATAGTTGGCACCAGAGCAATACTATCACCCTGACTGGCGGGCTGACATGGCAGCTCTCTGCTACCTCCTCTTCTCTAATCTTGGATCATCATCCAACAATGAACAACAGGCCACCGTCTCCCCTACGGCCACAGACCTCCTCGCATCAAAACCGTGGCAGAGCAGTGGTGCAGCGGCAGGGTTGCAGGGGAGGCAGAGCAGTGGTGCAGCGGCAGGGTTGCAGGGGAGGCAGAGCAGTGGTGCAGCGGCAGGGTTGCAGGGGAGGCAGAGCAGTGGTGCAGCAGCAGGGTTGCACGGGAGGCAGAGCAGTGGTGCAGCGGCAGGGTTGCAGGGGAGGCAGAGCAGTGGTGCAGCGGCAGGGTAGCACAGGAGGCAGTGCAGTGCCCTCGACAGTAGAGTGGGCCGCTGGAGGCCCTGCTGCAGCCTGGGGCTCGGCTGGACTGGGCTCCGCTCCAAGAGGCCGAGCGTGTGGCCCAGACGCGGCCTACAGCAGTGGAGCAGCGGCGGAGGACACCATAGTTACGCTCGGCCAGGCCGACCCTGCAACGCCACGACAACAGGCCTACATGAACCCTGCACTTCCCTGGTTGAAAATGGTGCCCAAACCTGGTGACTCTGTATACTGTCTAGGTGATCTACCACTGTTCACTTGTACTGTATCTGAGGTATGCTCATGTACAGTAATAACTGTATTAAACTATATGCAAAGAAAATATTACTATACCTTGGTGCAGGTGACAATAAAGTACTGTTAAAACAGGACATATTTCTGTCACAGGCTCCAAAGCCATTGTGTTTGTATGTTTTGTGTGTGCTTGTTTTTGTTTAATTTTTTTATTAAAAATATATATTTATATTTATATATTTATTTTATTTTATTTATTAACAAAAATAAACGTAATCAATTATTGCAATAATATATCCAATACAAAACAATGGCAAACAAACCCACCACCATAATACAAAATCACCCAATTATCTAAACAAATATTCTTACATACTATTCTTATATATTTATAAATAAATATAATATACAACTATCTTACAATCCTTGTCAGGGATACATTCCACCCCCCGCGGTGCCCAACGGTCCCGGAAATCCCCCAGGGTGCCCGTGGACAGCGCGTTCCCTCTCTAACACCACCCGGGCGCGGATGTCACCCCGGAAAAGGGGCGGGCAGCCGGCTCGGGCAGAGCCCTCGTCTCCCCTGGCGCCGTGACTCACGGATGGCCAGCGTGGCCAGGCCCAGGAGCAACATAACCAGGACATCCTCGGCCCTACCCTCTCCCCTACGCACAGGGTGTCCACAGATGAGGATGTTGGGTGTGAAGTGCAGCCAGAAGGCAAGGAGCAGCCCCTTTAGATAATGGAACAAGGGCTGCAGCCTCACACACTCCATATACACGTGATACACAGATTCTTCCAGTCCGCAAGGCAGCTGGCAAGTCTGTGAACCGTGAGAGAAACAGGTTGCAGGGTACTCCTCGGTGCAGTCCCCTCCACCCCAGGTCCCCTCCATTCCCCGTTTCCACACAAGAACCGCAAACAGTTCACAAGGGCCCACTGTTCCCGCACACTCTTGCTCCATAGAACTCACCTTCTCATACATGTCCAGCCCCTTCCCACCTCTCTCTGGGGCATCTCGGTGGTTGCAGTGGTAGAGTCGCTGCCTCACAACGCCGAAGGCCGGGTTCGATCCTGACTATGGGCACTGTCTGCACGGAGATTGTATGTTCTCCCCCTGACCCGCGTGGGTTTTCTCTTGGATCTTCAGTCTTCTCTCACACTCCAAAGACGTACAGGTTTGTAGGTTTATTGGTTTGCTATAAAATGAAGATTGTTCTTAATGTGTGTAGGGTAGTGTTAATGTGCGGGGATTGCTGGTCGGTGCGGACTCAGTGGGCCGAAGGACCTGTTTCCGCGCTGTATCTCTAAACTAAATTAAACTAAACTTCACATCCCTTCCATGATTCCCCAGCACTTGCAGTTCTCCTCCATCTTCACTGGGGAAATAGTACATCCAGGGCCAGCCTTAAGCCGACTGGACCAAATGATAACAATTGGGCCCCGTGCCTAAAGGGGCCCCACACCAGAGTAATCTACTCTCGGCTCAAGTAGATCTACCCCGGGTGTGAAGGGAGAGAGGGGGTGGAGAGAGAGTGGAAGTGTGGAGTGGGAAGAAAGGGGTAGACGGGGAAGGGGGGTGAGGGGCAATGGAGAAGGGGGTGAGGGGGAGGTGGGTCGTTCCTTCACGGTCCCGTGGCAGCGTTCCCGCCCTTCCAGTCGCTGTGCTTCATGCACACAGCCCCGGCTCCACCCCTCTCTCCCCGCGGAGACGCGGTGAACAATACAGGGAGGCCGGTCAGGGGGTTGGAGCAACGTTTACAAACGTCGGCCTCAGCTCACACCATCCGCCCGGACCCCGGCATCTGCTCCTGCCGCCGCTCTCGCCTTCCCTTCTCTCCTTCCCTTTCATCCCTCCCTTCCCTTCTTCCTTCCCTCCCTTCTCTCCTTCCATCCCTCGTTCCTCTCTCTCTTTTAGCCCTTCTCTCCTTCCCTACCCTCCCTTTCTCTACTTCCCTTCTCTCCTTCCTCCCTTCTCTCCCTCCCTCCCTTCACCCTTCCCTCCCACACACACAGACACAACGCACAGACAAGTAACACACACACATCACGCACAGACAACTAACACACACACACACACACACACACACAACTAAGTTAGGATGGGGAAGAAGCCCAAAGGGTAGGATGGGGCTGAAGCCCAAAGTTTAATGCCTGGACTGGTTTTTTCGCCAATAGTTATTGGTTTGCCAGGATTTAGTTAATGATTTTTTTATTCCATTTCACAGTCACTAAAAACAAGTGGTATTGTAACTGTGTAATTTTCAGAGGTGATCTACACATTTTGTTTTTTACCTGTAGGCTTACATGTATGCAATTTATAATTAACAATGTTAGCTTAGATCTGTTTGGTCCATTAACTCGCAGGCACTTTTTAAGCGCACATTTTGATTACTTTCCAAGGTAGACAAAAGTGCTGGGAGAAACTCAGCGGGTTGCGGCAGCATCTATGGAACGAAGGAAATAAGGCAAACGTTTCGGGCCAAAACCCTTCTTCAGATGACTTTCCATTCTACCATAGAGATATAAAGTCTATAATAGACTTTATTTATATTTTCTTATGATTCTACAGATCTTTGCTGGGAACCATGGGGGCCACCAAAAATTGTTCCAATTGGGCCCGCACCTCCTGAGTACACACCTGCCATAATTGGCCCTCTCTAGCCTCTGCCAAGCTGCAGTTACAAAGTCTGCTGTACTAAAAACACATTCAGACATCTTGGAAACATGCTTTCACTAAATTGTTTACTATTGATCCTGGAACTCTAAAGAAATCACAAAGCACTCCAAATAAGACTATGTGGCACAGGTCCAGATGCATTTTGCCAGCTCCAAAAACACTATATGCAAATCTCTTCTCTCGTGCTTGGCGCTTGAATCTGGTGCCATATTACACAAATGTGTTCCAAGAAACCTGCGGAACCTGGGATTCCTGCTTTCTGCACTGTGGTATCTGTAGATTGGTTAGTGCTTGTGAACCCACTCAGAGTATTGTACTACCACTAACTCCACCCTCCCCATTGAGCACTCTATACTAACATTCACTTCCTATATTACGTACAGTTACAGCAGTGGGAGAGTGGAACTAACAACGTATGCGCGGTCACTGTACCAGTATGACTACTGATTAAGCTGACAAACACCACACAGTGTCTGTACAGTTGTTTACAGTATCTATTAACCTGTTCCTTTCTAAATAACTTGAGCCACTATGCTGAAGAAAAATCTTGCCTTCTATATTTAGGATACATACAGGCCTAAACTGACTTAACTATGAAGACTCTTTACCCTTGGGAATGTAAATTCCTTGCTCCACGACCCAAACCCTTGGTATGACCTGCTTCTCCCAAACTATCAACGCAAGAGGGCCTCCACAAGAATCTAAGCACAAGGGCCGAAGATAAGCGTTGCCCCACCTTGAACATTACAGCTTCTAATTCCTACCTTCTCCGTGATTGCCAACCTTGTCGTGGTGGAGAAGCTTCTTGTGGTGGACCTGAGATCCTGAGAGCGATGCCATCTGGAGCTGTGCTCCTGTAGGCCTGCCACCATGGCGGTAAGGTCGACGGGGAGGTCTTTGACAAAGAGCGATCCAACCAAGACCTCAAACGGTGGAACTGTGAGGACCGATGGCTGACTCCATCAGTCACCGTGGAGCATCACAACGGCTGAAGAGAGTGGGGAAGGCGGATGAGGGCTGCAGCAGAAAAGGGTCCCGGTCGTCTTGGACTCCATGCCACTGGATCCTGACCCAGATCTGTCAAGGACCGTGGGGTGGCCGTCTGTGCACCAGTTCCCCACGTTAACAAAGTTCACGCACAGGCGTCCTCCATATAGGGAATAGCACCATGAGACACAATGGTCAGCCATGACCGCAGGGGGCTAAGAAGAGGAAGAAGAAGAACTTCTCACCTTCCACTTTGGTGGCAAAATATGCAACTTTATCTCTCCCAAGGGATGGGCATATCCTGGAGGGAACCCCATTCCCCCCTTATTCCCTTCTGGATCCAAGTATTTCCTTTTATAAATATTCCTCTAACTCTTCCTTTGAAGCTTTGAGCTTTCCACTTTTTTCCTGACATCAACATTATTATAACAAATTGAGACATAACTAAACTAATGTTGAGCCGCTGACAGACATAACCATATTCACACAAACAGACACTACAGACGACTACACAACACTACAACCAGCACACTAAACGGACTCAACACAGACACCTACAGACACTAAACCACAGAACTCTACACAGACACTACACACACTACACTGACAAATACAGACATCTACAAAGACACTCCTATACATGACACTTAACACAGACACTGACAGGACACAGACAACATACAGACACTACACAGACACTTACAGACACTACAGTACACTACAGACACTCACACAGACACTACACTGTACCACTACAGGACACTACACGGATCACTACACGGTAACACTACACCACGGACACTACACAGACACATACCAAACACGGACACTACACGACACTAACACAGACAACTACAGACGACACTACAGACACACAGACACTCACAGACACTACACAACAACAAAAACACGGATCTCACACTACAACATACGACACTACTACACAGACACTACACAGACACTACAGACACTACACAGACCACTACACTAGACACTACACAGACACTACACAGACACTAACACAGACACTAAACACAGACACTACAACGGACACTACACAGACACTACACAGGACACTACACAGACACTACACAGACACTACACGGACACACACGGACACACTAAACACGGAACACTACACAGACACTACAACAGACACTACACACGGACACTACACAGACACACACAGACACTACACGGACACTACACGGACACTACACAGACACTACACAGAACACTACACGACACTACACTACAGACACTACAGACACTCATACTACTACACGACACTACACGGATACACGGACACTACACAGAACTACACAAGACACTACAGACACTACGACACACACAGACACTACACAGACACTACAGAACACAGCACTCCAGACTACTACACTACACTACACAGAACTCACTAACAAGACACTAACAGGACACTACACAGACACTAGACACTACTGACCACTACACGGACACTACACCACTACACAGACACCCACGGTACACTGACACTACACGCACGGACAGGGACTTACACTACAGACACTACACAGGACATTCACAGACACTACACGGACAACTAACACGGACCTACACAGTCACTACACAGACAGGACACTACACAGACACTACACGAGACGGACACTACACCGACCACTACACAGACACTACAGAACACTGGACACTACACAGACACTACACAAGACCACTACAAGACACTACACAGACACTACACACCAGTACAGACACTACACCGACACTACACAGACAGACACTACAAGACACTACACAGACCTACAAGGACTAACACAGACACTACACAGACACTACACAGACAGACACTACACAACACTACAGACACTACAGACACTAACACAGGACACTACACCAGACACAGGGACCACTACACAGACACTACAGACAACTACACAGAACATACCACAGACAGTACACAGACACTACACAACCACAGACTAACACCAGACCGCTATACAGACACTACACCAGACACTACAGACACTCCACCAGACAGTACACTACACAGACACTACAGACATACACAGACACTACAGACACTACACAGACACTACACAGACAGTACACAGACACTACACAGACACTACACAGACACTACAGACACTACACAGGGCACTACACATGCACAGGACACTACACAGACATCTACAGCACTACAGACACTAGACACTACAGACACTACACAGACACTACAACCAGACACTACACAGAACCCTACACAGGCACTACACAGACACTACAGACAATACACAGACACTTACCAGACACTACAGACACTTACAGGACATACAAGCACTACACTACAAACAGTACAGACACTACACAGACACTACAGGACACTACACAGAGCACTTACCCAGACAACTACACAGACAGCTACAGACACTACAGACGCTACACAGACATACCAGACACTACAGACACTACACAGACTACACAGAACACTTCACAGCCACTGACAGCCACTACATACATCGTACAGATCACTACACAGACACTACACAGGACAACTACACAGGGCAGACACTACACAGCACTACCAGACAGAGTACTACCAGTCAGACAACCGCGACGCTACACAGACACTCACTGACACTACGACACTACACCGACATACATGACCACTGACCACTTACACAGACACACAGAGACACGCAGGACGCTTCAGACCCACTAACATGACACTACAGACACTACACAGGACATCCGACACTACACAGACACTACACGACACACATAGACCACTACACAGGGACATACAGGGACACACAACTACACACTACACGTCACTACAGACACTACACAGACACTACACAGAACTACACAGACAGTACACAGACACTACACAGACACGTACACAGACCTCCCCCACACTACACAGACACTACACCAGACACTACACAGACAACACTACAGACAATAAACACTAACAGACAGACACTAGACACTACCGGACACAGACACTAACAACACAACAACACAGACCAGGACCACTACCAGACCCAACTACATCACACAGACACTCACCCTATATACCACAGACACTACACACCACTACAGACACACATACACGTACACAGAACTACAACACTTCAAGACACACTACACAGAACACTACACTCGAGCACTACACACAGACACTACAACACTACCACAGACACTAACGACAGGACACTACAACACACTAAGCACAACACAGACACATACCAACCACTACACAGACAAACTACACAGACACTACACTAGATCACTACACAGACACTACAGACACACTACAAACCAGACACTTACCACCCTACACAGACACTCACAGACCACAAGACAGCTAACAGAACAACACAGACACTACACAGACACTACAACAGACACAGACACTACACGAGACTACTACACAGACACTAAGAGACACAGACACCACTACAGACACCTGAACATCCTAGCACTTAACAAGAGAGACTAAATACACAGAGACCACATCCACAAGACAGCCCTACCTACAGACCACTACAACAAATCAAGAGCACTACAACACAGGACTCGCACAGTACACTACTTACACAGACACTATCACCAGCAGGACCACTACAGACCACTTACACAGACACAGACACTGAACAACAGACAACTAACAGACACTACCAACAGACTACAAGACACTACACAAGAAACAGACACACACAGACACTACACAGACACTACAACAGACACTACACAGACACTACAGACACTACACAGACAGACTCTACACAGACACTACACAGACACACTACAGAACTCAACATTAAGACACACCCGCAGATACACAGACACACACAGACACTACACATATACACGACACAGACCACCCTACACTACAGCAGACACTAACAACAACAGTAACATCAGACACTACACACAGACTTATCACTACCCAGAAGCCATGCTACACCCCGAGACACTACACAGACACTACAACACTACACCTAGGACACACCAAGACACTCACAGACACTACACAGACAGAACACTACACAGACACTACAACAGAACACTACACAGACACCTACAGACATCTACACAGACAGTACACAGCCACCTACACAGACACTACACAGACACTCTACCCAGACACTAAAATGACAGACCTACACAGTACAGAAACTACACAAGACCCTACACCACACACACACACACTACCAGACACTAAAACACTACACAGACAGTGACCAGACACTATCACAACCACAGGGACATAACAGAAAACCTTACTACACAGCACACCAGACCTCTACACAGACACTACACCAGACACTACACAGACACTAATTACTACAGTCACTACAGACACTACACAACACACCACTACAATCCAGACACTGCAGGCACTAACACAGACAAACAGAACACTAACACTACACAGACACTACCACAGACCGCCGAGCGCGACGACACACCAAGTATCACTACTTAACAGAGTTGCTACAGCGCAGCCGAGCCACTATACACTACACACTTCAATCAGACACAGACACTACACAGAACCTACATACACTCATGTACATCAGACAAATCGCCAGCCTACTACATACACTAACACAGTACACTTACGCAGAACGTACAGCACCACCGCCACTAACAACAGAAACTTCACGCAGACACTACGCACTGACACTTAGACACACACATGATAGTCAGCACTACAGACACTGACACTACACAGACACTATCGCACCACTACAGTTACACACACGTGTACCAGACACACTACACACACTCACAACACCAGACACTTAGACAGACACTCCACAGACACTCAGACAACACACTACTAGACCACTACCTACAGACACTACACAGACACTACAGCAGACACTACAGACACATACACAGAACACTGCACTACAGCAGTACACTAATACAGACACTACGCAGACAGACAGACACAGACTACACGACACTACACTTCTCACTACGCAGACACACAGACACTACACAGACACTACAAGACAGCTACACAGACCTACACGAGACACTACAACAGACAACTACACAGACACACACAGACACTACATCAGACACTAACATCCGTCACACTATCGCAGGACAGTACACGACAGTACACGAGCACTACACAGACACTACACAGACACTACACAGTCACTAACAGACACTACAGACAGTACACAGGACACTACACAGACACTACAGACAGTACAGACAGTACACAGACACTACACAGGGACACTACACAGGACACTACACAGACCTACACGGACCACTACACAGACACTACACGGAACTACACAGACACACAGCCACTACACAGACTACACGGACAAACACAGACACTTCAACAGACACTACAGACAGGTACACAGACGTACACGACACTACACAGACACTACAAGACATACCAGACATACAAGCAATAACCTACATACAATACCTGTACGGTCTTTGGAGTGTGTGGGAGGCACATACCCGAAGATCTCCGAAAGAAAGCCCACGCGGTTCAAACGCGAGAGAAACGTCACAAAACTCCACACTAGATCAAGCACCCGTAGTTGGGATTCCTGGAAGTGGCGGCGCTGCCCAAAGCAGCTGCGACTCGCCTACATCCGTCTGTCCTGGCTTTTTTTTGTTTTTTTTTGTTTTGTTTTGTCTCTGTTGGACGTATTTTTAGTTTAATTTTAGTTGTGTATGTGTGTGGGGGGCGGGGGAAAACTTGTTTTAAAAGACCTCTTCCTTCGGGGGGGGGTGCGACCTTTTCTTGTCGTATCTCCGTCTCCGTCTAGCGCTGAGGCCGGGGGGGGGGCCTAATCGCGGAGCTGTGCGGCCTCCAACTGGGACCGACCCCGAGGCTCCCCGGAGTTAGAGCCTGGACTCACCACTGTGAAGCCGGCCGACTTCGGGGCTGTGGTGGCGCTGCGGCCGGGCGGCCGGACCTCAGAAGGCTCTCGGTCGCAGGCCCTAATGGACAACAACAATGTCGGGAGCTGGCAGGTCCCAGGTTTGGTGACGTTCTCCAGAGCTCCCGCAACAACAGCTTCGTCCGCTGGACTGGAGGGTGGCAGCTTCGTCCGCCCCCGGTCGCAGAGTGTGAACCCGTCCGTTCGCGGAGCTCGGATTCGGCCGCGGGACTTACCATCACCCGGCGGGGGGGGCCCAACATCGAAAGCCTGGATCGCCTCAACGCAGAGGGAGAACAAGCAAGGAAGAGACAAGGACTTTAAGGGGGGTGGGGGGGGGGGGGGGGGGGGGGGGACTATTTTGCCTTCCATCACAGTGAGGAGGTGCCTGGTAGACTCACTGTGGTGGATGTTAAACTGTGTTTATTCTGTGCTCTGTTATTTTATTCTCTGACATGACTGCAAGGTACGTAATGACAATAAAGGAAACTTTACTTCACTTTACTTTATTGAACCGTCTCCGCTGTAAGGCAGCAACTCTACCGCTGCACCACTGCGCTGCCTTTTATAAATCTCTCTGACTCCATCTCTGGAGGCAAACTACCCACTGACATTTACTATTAACCCACTGCCTCCTGCAGGCTGCTACCTTGACTACAGCTCTTCCCACCCTCTCTCTTGTGAAGATGGCATCCCAACCTCCCTATTTCCCCATCTCCGTCGCATCTGCTCAGAAGATGAATCCTTCCATTCCAGAACATCTGAAATGTCCTCGGGTTTCAGGAAGCAAGGCTGCCCTCCGACTGTGGTCGATGGAGCTCTCTCTCACACGTCCCCCATTTCACAGACTCTGCTCCCTCCATCTGTAACAAAATATATTCAGGATTCAAAGGATTGGGAGCAATGAATGGAGGAAGCACATGGTGAAGAGCACAAATAACTATACAAGCAAAAAAACACGTGAAACACAGAAAAATATCAACTATCAATCACAGGTCTCATACCCCTCTACATATTCGAGTCTCCTGTCTGGCTATCACCAGGTTCCCTCTCTCTCTCTGCTTGTCTTTGGTGAAGCTCTTTCCTCTCCACAATGATAAAGCACGATGCTCTCATAAGGTCATAAGTGATAAGAGTAGAATTAGGCCATTCGACCCATCAAGCCTACTCTGCCATTCAATCGTGGCTGATCTATCTCTCCCTCCTAACCCCATTCTCCAGCCTTCTCCCCATAACCTCTGACACCCGTACTAATCAAGACATGGTAGAAGCAGCGCCAGAGGCCTGGGTTCGATGTTGACTATGGGTGCTGTCTGTGTGGAGTTTGTACGTACTCCCTGTGACCACACGGGGTTTCTCTGGGTGCGATGGTTTCCTCCCACACTCCAAAGGTGTGCAGGCCTGTAAGTTAATTAGCTTTGATAAAAATTATCTAATTGTCCCGAGTGTGTGGGACAGTGTTAGTGTGCGGGGATCGCTGGTCAGTGTGTACTCAGTGGGCTGAAGGGCCTGTTTCTGCTTTGTATCTAAACTAAACTAAACTAAACCTCCCCCTTCCCTTCTTGCCCCCTTCCTCCACCACAGTTGACAGTTATCCACATTGTTTCCCTCTTGAGATGATATTCCCTCTCCACAGTCAGCCCTGATGCAGGGGTTAAACCCAAAATGTCACCAGTTCCTTTCCCCACACAGATGCTGCTCGAGCCACAGTGGGCGGCACGGTGGCGCAGCGGTAGAGTTGCTGCCTCACAGCGCCAGAGACCCAGGTTCGATCCTGACCTCGGGTGCTGTCTGTATGGAGTTTGTACGTTCTCCCCGTGACTGGGTGGGTTTTCTCCGGGTGCTCACACATTTCAAAGAGGTGCAGGCTTGTAGGTTAATGCACTTCTGTAAATTGTCCCTGGTGCAAACCTGGTACTGTACTAAACTGAACTGAACTGAACTGAACTGAACTAAACTAGCAATCACATCACTGGGTTAGAGGGCATTTGAGTATAGAAGGAAAGAGGTCCTTCTGCAGTTGTACAGGGCCCGGGTGAGACCACACCTGGAGTATTGTGTGCAGTATGGTCTCCTCATTTGAGGAAGGACATCCTTGCTATTAAGACGGTTTACCAGGCTAATTCCCGGGATGGCGGGACCGTCATATGAGGAAAGATTGGAAAGACTGGGCTTGTACTCACTGGAATTTAAAAGGATGAGAGGTGATCTTATAGGAACGCATAAAATTACAAAAGGACTGGACAAGCTAGATGCAGGAAAGATGTTCCCAATGTTGGAGGAGTCCAGAACCCGGGACTATAGTCTAAGAATAAAGGGGAGGCCATTTAAAACTGAGATGAGGAAAGCATTTTTTTACCCAGAGAGTTGTGAATTTGTGGAATTCTCTGCCACAAAGACAGTGGAGGCCGATTCACTGGATGAATTTAAAAGAGAGTCAGATAGAGCTCTAGGGGCTAGCGGAATCAAGGGATATGGGGAGGGCAGGCACGAGTGACGGATTGTGGATGATCAGCCATGATCACAATGAATGGCGGTGCTGGCTCGAATGGCCAAATGGCCTCCATATTTTCTATGTTTCTATGTTTCTATTAGCTGTAAGGAGAGTTTAGAGATGCAGCATAGAAACGGGCCCTTCAGCCCTCGATCATACGCTGGTTCTATGTTATCCCACTTCCACATCCACTCCCTGCACACTAGTTCAAGTTACAGAGGGCTAATTAACCTACAATCCCGCAAGTCTTTGGGATGTGGGAGAAAACCATGATGCCCTGAGAAAATTCACAGGGTCACAGAGAGAACGTGCGACTCCACACAGACAGCACCCGAGGTCAGGATCGAACCGGGTTCGCTGGATCAGTGAGGCAGCTGCTCTACCCGCTGTGCCACTGAGCTGTCCTACACCACTTTGCCCTATTCTGCCATTGTTAGGAGCTTGGGCAAACTTGGATTTTTTCCCCTGGAGTTGAAGGCTGAAGGGAGATATGGCAGAGGTATATAAAGTTATGGGAGGCATAGATAGGGCAGATAGCCCGAGCCTTTTCTCCAGGGTGGGAGTGTCAAAAACTAGAGGGTGTAGCTATAAGCTGAGAGGGGGAAAGAGTATTGAGAAATAGAGTCAGGAAGTCACAATGCAGTTTTGTAGGATTTTGTGGTTTAGTGTGCAGTTCTGGACACCCCATTAAACGAAGGGCGTGGAGTCTTCAGTTTAGTTGTGTTCATATTGCCACGTTCTGAGGTACAGTGAAAAGCTTTTTTGTTGCATGCTATCCAATTAGCGGAAAAGCTATACATAAAATCTAGCTGTCCGCAGTGCACAGATACAGGATAAAGGGAATAACGTTTAATGCAAGATAAAGTCCAGTAAAACCCAATTAAAGATAGTCTGAGGGTCTCCAGTGAGGTCGATGGTAGGTCAGGACCTCTCTCAAGTTGTTGATAGAAAGATTCAGTTACCTGATTCAGGTACTGGCTCGAAGGGCCGAATGGCCTACTCCTGCACCTATTCTCTGTTTCTACAATAACAGCAGTGAAGAAACTGTCCCTGAATCTGGAGGTGTGCGTTTTCAAACTTCTGTACCTTTTGCCTGATGGGGGAGGGGTGGAAGAGGAGGGACCGGGGCGAGACTGGTCCTTGGTTATGCTGCTGGCCTTGCTGAGGCAGCGTGAAGACTAGATGGACTCAGTGGAAGGGAGGTTGGTTTGTGTGATGGTCTGGGATGCCTTCACAATTCTTTGTAATTTCCTACAGTCTTGGATGGAGATATTCCCAAACCATTGTGAACGTACCTCCTTTTATTCTGAGGATATGTCCTCTGGCACTAGACTCTCCCACTACTGAATACGTCCATTACACATGCACTCTATCTAGGCCTTTCATTATCCGGTCGGTTTCAATGCGATCCCACCCCTCCTCTGCCTTCTAATCTCCCGCGAGCTTGGAGTACTGGGACTCTGGAGCCTTTCATTATCTGGGAGGTTTCAATAAGATTCCCCCCTCATCATTCTAATCTCCAGCCCAGAGTACTGGGACAGACTGTTGATGAAATCTGAACACATTGCAGAAATTATTCAATGTCATCTATGTCGTTTGCTTATCCAAATCTGATCAAAGTTAAAATGCACCATTTTAACTGACGTTTCAATGGTCACCCTTCAGATATTGAGAATCTGCGGTGGCGCAGCGGTAGAGTTGCTGCCTCACAGCGCCAGACACTTGGGTTCGATCCCGATTAAGGGTGCTGTCTGTACGGTGTTTGTACGTTCTCCCTGTGACCTGTGTGGGTTTTCTCCGAGATCTTCGGTTTCCTCCCACACTCCAAAGACGTACAGGTTTGTAGGTTAATTGGCTTGGTGTATGCGTAACATTGTCCCTGTGTGGGGATCGCTGGTCGGGGCGGACTCAGTGGGCCGAAGGGCCTGTTTCCGCACTGTATCTCTAAACTAAATTAAACAAAACAAAACTTTAAAAAATGGTGTACCTCTGCTGTTCGCTGGGAGAATCTGCATTTGTGGCACTAGGGGTCAGTCTTGTTCAACTGGAAACAAAAAGCTGGAGTAACTCAGCGGGACAGACAGCATCTCTGGAGAGAAGGAATGGGTGACGTTTTGGGTCGAGATCCATCTTAATCAGCACCTGTAGTTCCTTCCTACACATTTTTTCACTGGAGTTCTTTCAACATTTTCAAAATCCAAGTTGCTTTAAATGCAGCTGGCCATAAAAGGCCTGTTGTCCTGGCGGCGTTGCAGGGTCGGCCTGGCCAAGTGAAGTTGTAGACATCCTCCACCGCTCCGTGCCGCTGCAGGCCGTGTCCGGTCCGCTCGCTGGGTCCCCCGGAGCGGGTTCCGATCCAAGCGAGCCCCAGGCTGCTACAGGGCCTCCAGTCGTCGCCTCCGTCTGGATCGTCCAGTGAACCGTCGTCCCTCTCCTCGCTCGGCCGCCTTCAGCCTTTGTGGCCCGGGGAGGGAAGGCCGCCTCCCGCAGCCCACCGTGAAGGCGTGGAACGTGAGACCCCGGTTCACTCTCCTCTCGGCCCCTTGTTCTTTGCGTCCACCACTGTCGCTGCCTCCCTCCGCCCTCCGCTCCGGTTTCCCGGTGCTTGGGGACGAGCAGGGGCCAGGCTCGCTGACTTCCAATCTCAAGAACAGGCCTCCTGGTCCCACGGCTGATCAGGAGGTCCAACGGTCCTTTATTGTCACGGCACAGTGAAATCCCTCTCCCTGCGTACAATTTGGTATTCCTGTACTTTAAGCACAATCCTAAGATCATACGTGAAAGGAGTAGAATTAGGCCATTCGGCTCATCAAGTCTACTCCACCATTCAATCATGGCTGATCTATCTTTCCCTCCTAACCCCATTCTCCTACCTCCCCCATAACCCCTGACACCCGTACTAATCAAGAATCTATCTATCTCTGCCTTAAAAATATCTTGACTTGGCCTCCACGGCCATCTTTGGCAATGAATTCCCCAGATTCACCACCCTCTGACTGAAGAAATTTCCGCTTGTCTCCTTCCTAAAAGAACGTCCTTTAATTCTGAGGCTGTGACCTCTAGCCCTGGACTTCCCACTAGTGGAAACATCCTCTCCACATCCACTCTATCCGAGCCTTTCACTATTCGGTAGGTTTCAATGAGGCTCCCCCCTCATCCTTCTAAACGCCAGCGAGTACAGGCCCAGTGCCGACAAACGCTCATCATTGGTTAACCCATTCATTCCCTGGGTCATTCTTGTAAACGTAAATCATAGATAAGTCCCATTGGTACTATGCGGCAGACCGCGGTATAGTGCCTCTCTCCCGGCAACAGGCCTGGCTCGCCCGACGTGGGGCCGGGAAGCCCGTCCTCACCGGGGAAGTCTCCGAGCACGGCCTCTGCTCGTCCCAGAGGACCAGTGAATGGTGAGTGGGACCGGAGAGAGATGGCGGTGGCAGCAGGCCCGAGAACAAATGGCCTGTAAGAGGAACCGGGGTTTTACCATCTGTGCGCTCTTGGCCAGCTGCGGAGGCACTGCCGGGACATGAGGTCCGAGTGGTGGCAGGGCGACGGTTCACCATATAACCATATAACCATATAACAATTACAGCACGGAAACAGGCCCTCTCGGCCCTTCCAGTCCATGCCGACCAGCTGGTGTACGCGGCGATCACTCGGTGTGACCAAGGGCCTGTTTCCACGCTGTATCTCTCAAGTCTAGAGTCTAGTTTCTTTCAGTTTAGTGTAGTTTATTATCGTCACGTGTAACAAGGTACAGTGAAAAGCATACAAGGTATGTTGCACGCTATCCAGTCAGTGAAAAGCCAGCGCATGATACAGTCAAACCATCCTTTATACACAGATGAAGGAGAAAGGATACAACATTTAGCGTAAAATAAAGTCCGATTAAAAATCTCCAAGGTCTCCGATGAGGTTGATGGGAGGTCAGGACCGCTCTCTATTTGATGATAGGATGGTTCAGGTGCCTGATAACAGCTGGGAAGAAACTGTCCCTGAATGTGGAGCTGTGCGTTTTCACACTTCTGTACCTCTTGGCTGATGGGAGAGGGGAGAAGTGGAAGTGTCCTTGGTGGTTAGTTAACATGATGCCTGTAATTACAAGAGATTAAAGTTCTGGGGAATAATATTCCAATTAGCTGAACATTGGTCGGATAAACAAGCTAATTCCCACTGAAGGAGAGAACATTGAATATTCAACGTGCGTTTCAAACGGCAAGTTTTACTCGAACAACTTGTATTGAGTGTTTTGGAGAAGTAACAAAGAGAATAGAGAAAGGCAACAAATAATTGTATGTCATAGGAGTAGAATTAGGCTATTCAGCCCATCAAGTCTACCCCACCATGGCTGTTCTATCTTTCCTTCCCAACCCCATTCTCCTGCCTTCTCCGCACAACCCCTGGCACCCTTACTAATCCAGAATCTATCTATCTACGCCATAATAATCCATTGACTTGGCCTTCACAGCCTTCCACAGATTCACCGCCAAGTAGATGGAGAGGTAAACAAGGCGTCTGTTTGTTGCCTTCATCAGTCGGGACCTTAAATACAAATGTGAGAAAGTCATGTCGCAGTTTAATGAGTTTAATTTGTGGTCACGTGTACCGAGGTACAGTGAAAGGTTTTTGTTGCGTGCTAACCAGGTCAGAGGAAAGACAATACATGATTACAATCGGGCCATGTGCACTGCACGGTGAAGGGAATCACGTGAATAACGTTTAGTGCAAGATAAAGTCCAGTAACGTCCGATCAAAGATAGTCCGAGGATCTGATAGGCCATCGTCCAAGAGTACTTTGGTTCGGCCACATTTGGAGTATTGCGAGCCGTTCTAGTCGTCTCATCACTGGAAGGATACGGTGACTTTGGAGAGGGTGCAGACCAGGGTGTACCAGAATGCCGGCTGAATCAGAGACTGTTAGCTTTACGGAGAGCTTGGACAAACGTGGATTGTTTTCTTTGGTGAATTGAGATTGGGGAGAGGTTCTGGCAGATGTTTATAAAATAATGAGAGGCATGGGGAGAGGAGACGGTCGGAACTATTTTTTGCGGTGGTAGTATCAAATGAAACATAGTTTCAGGGTCAGAGGGGAAAGGTTTTAAGGAGATGTGTGAGGTAAGTTATTTTTACACAGATAGTGGTGAATGCGTGGAACACGCTGCCAGGGATGATAGTGGAGGCAGATATGATAGTGGTGATTAAAAGCCTTGAAGAGAGGCACAGTAACGAGCCTGGGAGATGTAGCATCTCCTAGGCTCGTTACTGTAATAAAAATCTGCCAGCCTCAATTTTGGGGGCTGGTAGCAGATAAGATAATGGCATTTAAGAGGTTTTTACAGTAGATATTCATTCATTCATCATTGTTGAAAACATTAGTGACGCAGTGGTGCTGGTTTCCGACGGGAACGGTGACGGACGCACCACACATCTCTGTCCTCCAGTTCCTGCGGACTTCCGCGCTGGAAGTACAGGGTGTTGGCGTGTGTGTGTTTTATCATCATTCCTTATAATGCCGTGTACGACAGTGATCGCAACTTCTACTGAAGTGTGGATGGCCGTTGGCTCACTGGGAGCTCATCCGCCCTTTGACAGGTCTTGTTTCTGGTCCTGCTGGGGGTCCACAGCCCCCTCCTCACCTGGCAAACCAGGTGGGGGAGATGGTTTAGTCGCCGACTATCCGACCATGGAGCAGGTAGCACGGGATTACACGGTACCTGTGGCGGGGGGAACTCCCCCCAACCTGACCTGAATGTAGATGGGCACACAGATATGCAGGGAATGGAGGGATATAGATCACATATAAGCAGATGAATAGTTTTATTTGGCATTGTGGGCCAAAGGACCTGTTCCTGTGATACAGCGTGGAAACAGACCCTTTGTCCACTGTCTGTGCCGACCAGCGATCCCCGCTCATTATACCCCACACACTAGGGCCAATTTTTACATTTATACATTTATACCAAGCCAATTAACCTACAAACCTGTACCTCTGTGGCGTGTGGGAGGAATCCGAAGATATCGGAGAAAACCCACGCGGGTCGCGAGGAGAGCATACAAAGTCCATATAGACAGCACCTGTAGTCAGGATCGAACCCGGGTATCTGGCGCTGTAAGGCGGTGGGTCTACCGTTGCGCCACCGTGCCGTCCTGATGACCAATGAAAGATTGTACAGTTAAGCCCCTGTCCCACTTAGGAGATCTAAACAGCAACCTCTGGTGACCTTGCCCGCCACCCAAAAAAAAAATCAAGGTGAAGGTGACCTGCAACCTCCTACCACCTCCCACACATATGTTGAAAACCTTCCTCAATTATGACGAAAACCGGCTTCGATTAGACCTGCGACTAAAAAATGATCGATTTTTAAAACGGCAACCTATTTTTAGTCGAGGCCGGTTTTAAACATTATGAAAAAATAGCAGCAACCTAGATGAAGCCTCGACCACATGGAAACCACTTTCGACCATTAGGGAGAGTGACCAAAACATCCAGTGACCTCGTGGAAACCTTGGGTGGCGGGCAAGGTCACCAGAGGTTGCTGTTTAGGTCTCCTAAGTGGGACAGTGGGAGTAGGCAGCAGAGCGGATTGTCAGATAGATTTGAGACAGAAGGCAGAGGAATGGAAATAACAGCAATGCGCACGGATCAGAGCCAAGACCACGGATAGTCACAAATGACATAAATAATTTAGACCCCAGAATTAAACAAAATAAATTTGCAGATGATACCAAACTAGGAAGAACTGCAATGAATGACAGTATGATGTATGAGGAATAATAGTAAGATTAAACGAGAACTTACCAAGTTTGAAGGTTGATCTGTATTTTACGAGAAGTCGCGGTGAGGGATTTCGTGAAGACCCCGCCAGCACGCATGCGCAGCATCCTTCAAAGCAGCGGTGTGGAATCACAGAACGCACTATGACTAAAAAATAGTAAGATGAAAAACGCAGAACTTCCTAGTTGATCCTATGATAGAGGGTGGGAGCGGGGGGCACGAAATCCCTCACAGCGACTCCTCGGAAAATACAGATCAACCTTCAAACTTGGTAAGTTCTCGTTTAATCTTACTATTTTACTTCGGAGTCACGTGAGTGACTTCGTGAAGATTTCAAAGCTGAAGATCTCACGCCCTGGACAACGTCCATGCTTATCACACTGCCGCCAGTCTGATGGAGGAAGGCTGTTAATGCAGTTCAGTCGAAACTGGCTGAAAAATTAACACAATTTATTAATCAAATAAACAAACAATAACCCCTAATTCGGGGACAGACATTCACTGAGCAGTTCCCAGCACAGCTTCTGCGAATGTCGCAGGGGCGACCAGTGGCTTATTGTAGAACCGTTGAAAGGTTTCCTCACTGGCCCAGCCCGCGGTGGCGAGGATGTGGTCCATGGGCACCTCCATGGCCCTCACCGCTGATGTGGATGCAGCCCTAGTGGAATGAGACTTAAAAATGTTAGTAGCAACTCCTGCTGCATCCAGCACCACCCTGAGCCACCTGGCGATAGTCTGTACAGTCACCCGATGATGCGGAGGTTTGTGGCTGATGAGGAGCCCTTGTTCCTTCATCCTGATGGCTCCTGTAACCCTGATGTAGTGGTGGAGATGGGTGACTATGCAGAGAGTGGCATCTACAGGGTACGCCCGAAACTGCAACTGCAGCCCATGCGCCCCTGGCCTGTGCTGCTTCAATAAATCTTGGACAAAGAAATGTATTTGACCAGGGGTGGCCACCATGCTGTCCAGTCGCAGTTTTTGTAACGTCTGGACTCGTTGGGCTGTAGTCAGTGCCATCAGCATCACCACCTTGAGGGTGAGCTGTTTCAGTGGTAGCTCATTCACTGGAGCCCAGCTCCTCAGTAGGGTCAGCACGATCCCCACATCCCACCTGACAGTATATCTGGGTCGCGGAGGGTTGGTGTTGAACACTCCCCTCATTAGTTTAGACACCAGGTGGTTGGAGCTGATACCTATATCCAGGTATGAGGACAGCGCACTCCTGGCGCTGTTGATGGCACTGTAGCTGAGGCCAGCATCGAAATGGAGGCCAGCTAGGAACTCCAGGACATCAGGTATCGTTGCCGTGTTGGAAGTCTTGTTGGTCCGAGCACAGAATGCCTCCCACTTACTGATTTGGGTGAGGTACTGTTTCCGAGTTGATTCTCGGCATGATGCGGAGATGAGTTCCATGGCTCGTGATGAGATGCCCGCCTGGATGAGTGGTCTTTTCAGAACCTGCAGGCCAACAAGTTTAAGTGACCATGGCAAGGATGACTATCCCCCGTAATGGGGTGAGTAATCAATTTGGGGTGTTTCCCAATCGCCATCCATGGTTGTTTTAAAATTTTAACGACCATCGGGTACCATGGTTGTGTAGGCCAGTCGGGAATGATCAATATGCCAGTTGCAGAGTCTAGTTTAATTTTTTGCAATACCCGACTGATGAGGCAGAATGGGGGAAATGCGTAGCAAAACCATTTCCCCCAATGGATAGAAAACGCATCCATTGCTATTGCCCCAGGGTCTGGTTCCCACGACACATACGTTGGTATCTGATGGTTCAACCTGGACGCAAATAGGTCAATATCTGGTGTCCCATAGTGAGCTATAATGTCTCCAAAAATTTGGGGGTTCAACATCCACTCGATGTTGCCATTGAATACTCGTGACCTGGTGTCCGCCACTGTATTAAGCTTCCCAGGCAAATAGGTCGCAGTAATCCAAATATTCCTTTCAATGCACCAGTGCCAAATTGTGTTAGCCAATTCATCACAAGATAGCGACCTGATACCACCCATATGATTGATGTAAGCCACCACTGTAGTGTTATCTATTTGAAGGCGGACATGTAAATCCCGTGAATTATTACAGTAAGCCCGCAGTCCATGAAATGCCCCCAGCATTTCTATATAGTTTATCCCGTGTGACTCCAGGAATGTAGACTCACGAGAGTTCCATCTGCCACCACAACTGGACATCGTATCAGTTACTCCCCAGCCTTGTGCGCTTGCGTCAGTTTGTAGCACAACGTCAGGGTTGCTCACTATGATGGGTCTGTGACACTCTCTAATATTAAAAAAACCCACCATTGTAGCTCGTTTCTAGCCTTCGGTGGTAACCGGATTGGCCGATCAAAGTGGCCAGGATTTGTTTTTAATGCTGTGATCTTTGTTCTTTGTAAATTTCGGTAGTGTAGCGGTCCGAATTGTGCAGCTGGGAATGTAGCTACCAATTTCCCTATAACTTTTGCTGTTTGCCGAATGGTCGGTACCCTGGCGCAAGTAAGACTGTGGCACTTTTCTATTATAGTAGTAGCTTTATTGGTTGGGATGGTAATCTTCATTAAGTTGGTGTCTAGGGTGAACCCCAAATAATCCATAACCCGTACCGGGTGCAATTTTGATTTGTCTGGATGGATTACAAACCCCAGCTTCTCGAAAAGAGCCTTAGTTGCAGCCGCTGCCCGTATAGCCAATTAGAGTGTCTGACCCACTATAAGGATATCATCCAAATATGCCATGTCGGAGAAGAGCCTATATAGGTTTTACCAATTTTGTAAACAGCCTAGGGGCTGTGGTGATTCCATTGGGCAATGTCTTCTATTCCCATAATTGATCCTTCCGGACAAACTTTAGGAATTTCCTGTGAGCCTCAGAGATGGGCACCGTATAGTATGCATCTTTTAAATCGATGCATGCCATAAAGTACCCTGGGTAAAGCATCTGCTTGGCTGTTTCAAAAGTATCCATTTTGAAATGGGTATATTCTACAAAAGTGTTCAGCTCAGTTAAGTCTATTATAATCCGACATCCCCCATCTTTTTTAATTCTGGTGACACAAACTCAATAGGTTCATGCGTGGTTTTGCCAATTACCTCTTTTGCTGCTAGTCGTATAATTTCAGCATGTCCTGCCTCCACCTCTTTTCGGGATAGTGTAAACTTTCTATGAGACGAATGCTGGGTAGGGGGATTTATACCTCCAATAAATTCTATAACATAACCTTGAACACTGTAAAATAAACTGATCTGTGGTGACAGTTTTCCATATTTCCAAAAAAACCCGCAATCGCCCACCAATTTGTGCAGGAGGGGATGCTACGGCGTGAGAGGAACCAGGCCCCCTTACCTCCATGGTTAGCGGTGGTTCCTTACGTATGGTGTTTTGGGTGGACATTGTGGAGGTTGACGGGTGGCGGCCGCATCTTCCATGCAGGCCGCTGTTGGCCTTGCCCTAAAAAAGGTCGTTGTGTTTGCGGAAGTGGAGGTGGATAGGACCTTTGTGTCCTATCTGGCAGTCGTGGTTTCCAGGTTGTGTTTGGCTGTTGCCGGTGGTATGGGTGAAGTCAGGCCGTTTGAGGTTTCATGAGGCCCGCTGTTTTGGCCTCCTCGTCCAGTTCCTTCACCTGTTTGATGAGGCGGTGGAGCGGTTGATGGTCGGCACAACCCCGCGAATTTGGGGTTGAGTGTGGGCTTTATGGAGCTCTTACGCAGGCAGTTTATCTCATACTGAGCGTTGCATAGGAGTGCCAGTGCATCTTGCTGTTCACTGGACACATTATCCCCGTCCAGGGTCCTAGCAAACGCCGTTATGCCCGTGGAGAGAACCTTTAAGATACGCTGGAGGCGGACATCCTGCATCCTGGTGGCCGTACTCAAGTGTCCCCAGATCTGGGCATTAACCAAGGGCACACTGAGGTTGATGCAGTTCTCGGGCGGTTTTATTTTCTCTATGGTATCATTGAGAACCTGACTCTGGAGTTGGTGCGTAGTCAGGTAATCAATGGTGCCCGCCAGTTTGTGGTGCAGGGGTTCACCTGTTTGTGTAGTAGCGGCAAACTTGCCTACTATGTCCAGCATATCCCCCTCATGCTCTGGCTCAGCGGTCACTGGCTGTCCCGGGTCGTCTTCAAACACAGCGGCTGGGCAGCTGCTAGCACTTCTGGCTGGTGACGACGAGATGCTGAGCGGGCTCCTCGCACGGCTAGTGGATACCCGCGAGTCCCGCTCTTCCCGTTCCCTGTCCCGCTGGAGGAGTTGCTCCACTAAGAGCTCCAACCGCTCTATGCGACCGTCCCTGCTATCTGCAGCGGACAAGCCGACTTCCCCAGGCCCTGCGAACTCACTGGGGCTTCCACCATCGGACCACACCTCCGTAAGGTGCTGTCTAGGGTCCAATGGCAGGTTGTCGTGACCTACAGCCCAAGTAGGATCATACGACTCCCGCACGGACTCTCCGCTAGTCTGTCTTCTCCCAGACTGTGGCGGCCCACCTGTCTGATACGAAGGCAGGTGAGTTGAATTGGTGCCGGCCCCCGGAACCTGGCTCCCCGGAGTCCGTGCAGGCTTACCTCCACACTTGCCCATCTTTTGGCGTGGAGGCGCATGGTCGGCCGCTCCCAGAGCTGAGCTGACCGACCGTCTACTGCTGCCACCTCCGCCCTTGACCGCAGCCTGACGGGGTATTTTTTCAGCGGCACCTGCCCCTGCAGGCCTGCTCGACGCAGCAGCAGAGCTGCCAGACTGCATTACGGCAAATCTCCCTGGCAGTGGTACGTGGTGGTGCACAGCTGTAGGGCTCCCCTGTAGAGCAGCTGTCCCCCGGCCCAGCCCCCTCGGGTCTACTGGAGCTCGGGGTGGGGTTGCTTGTGACGAGCGAGGCCCCTTAGCACGTACCTGTTTCCCCCCTCTTTTCTTGGGGGAAGGGGGCTCGAAGTCTGGATCCGTTGCATCCAGCTCCGGGGCGGTAAACCACTCGGGTGATGAGTCGGGCGCTAAAGTAGCGGGAGCGCCCGGCTTCCGCATTCTTGCCCCCACGTGTCTCGAAGCTGCCGGTGGTACTTGCAGCTCCGGGGACAAGGGACGTTGGCTGGTCGATGCAGCTCGGCTCCTCGACAGCGTCGCCTTCCTCTTGCCCTTGTCCATCCTGTGGAGTAAAGGTAAGCACTTACCTGCCGGCCTTATGAAGGAGCCCGAGGAGAGAGCGCACTCCCCCCCCCAGCCTGCCGATGCAAATGCGCGCGACGATATGCTGCGCATGCGTGCTAGCGGGATCTTCACGAAGTCACTCACGTGACTCCGAAGTAAAATAGGCTTATGAATTTCTGCACAGATAATTATAAGATTGAACGTTTTAGTAGAAAAGTAAAAGAGGTAGTTTACGACCCTTATTCACCTCTTTAAGATCGCCCCTCAGCTTCTACAGAGTAACGAGTAGATACAATTTGGGAACAAAGAGATCTGGGGGAACAAATGCACAAATCACTGGAGAAAGCTTTTTAAATTACCAGCGTTTATAGAGCATTGAACAAGGTGACTCAGTAGTGTAGCGGTAGAGATGCTGCCTCACAGCGCCGGAGACCTGGTTCGATCCTGACAACGGGTGCTGTCTGTACGAAGTTTGCAAGTTCTCCCTGTGACCGCATGCGTTTTTTCCGGGTGCTCCAGTTTTCTCCAACATCCAAAGACGCATAGGTTTGCAGGTTAATTGGCTTCAGTAGAATTGACCTCATTGAAACTCACCGAATATTGAACGGCCTGGATGTGGAAGAGTCTAGGACCAGAGGCCACAACCTCAGAATTAAAGACGCACCTTAAGAAAGGAGCGGAGGAGGAATTTATTTTCGCTGACTGGTCAGCAGGCAACAAAAAGCTTTTCACTTTACCTCAGCACACGTAACAATAAACAGAACTAGACTAAGCTAGTGACCACTGCAGACTGAGAGAGAAGGTACCGGGTCCTCTCTGTGACAACTTACTAGTAAAATACACACTGACCGCCAATGGACAATTTGTGTAGGTTTAAAAACTAAAGTTGTGCGGCAGGATCTTAATGACAAGCCGGGATAATCTATCGAGACTGCACTAACCTGATTATTCCAGAATTTAAGTTGTAAATGCTGCAAGTCATATTCTGCATGGTTTTGTTTGATTTATATGTCTCTGTAGCGGGCCCTGCAGAGGGCAATACAGCCTGGAGCACGATGAAGAGAGGCGAATGAACAGGGAAAAGTCCAAATAAGGTCACAACTGCAAATTGACTGGGGAGGCTCAGGCTATTCCTCATTCATATGTTTACTTTAGTTTAGTTTAGTTTAGAGATACAGCGTGGAAACGGGCCCTTCGGCCCACCGGGTCCATGCTGACCAGCGATCCCTGCGCACTAACACGATCCTACACACACTAGGGATGATTTACACTTACACCTACAAACCCGCATGTCTTTGGAATGTGGGAGGAAACTGAAGATCTCGGAGAAAACCCACGCAGGTCACGGGGAGAACGTACAAACTCCGTACAGACAGCACCCGTAGTCAGGATAGAACCTGGGTCTCTGGCGCCGTGAGGCAGTAGTTCTACTGCTGAGCCACCGTGCTGCCCACGTCTTGACCCTATTTATGTTGTGATGATTTAAATTCACTGGCCTAGAATCCAACCCTTATTATCCAACAATGATGAAAGGCATAGATGGAGTGGATGTGGGGAGGATGTTTCCACTGGTGGGAGAGTCATTGCCTCAGAATTAAAGGGCGCTCTTTTAGAAAGGAGGTGAGGAGGAACATAGAAACATAGAAACATAGAAATTAGGTGCAGGAGCAGGCCATTCGGCCCTTCGAGCCAGCACCGCCATTCAATATGATCATGGCTGAACCTCGTTAGTCAGAGGGTAGCTAGTCTGTGGAACTCATTGCCACAGAGGGCTGTGGAGGCCAAGTCAGTAGACATATTTAAGGCCGAGATAGACTAATTCTTGATTAGAATGGGTGTCGAGGGTTATGGGGAGAAGGCAGGAAAATGGGATTAGGAGGCAGAGATCAGCCATGATTGAATGGCGGAGGAGACTCGATGGGCCAAATGGCCTAATTCTACTCCTATGACTTGTGCTTGTGAACCCCGGCCATTCATTCTATTCTGTGTATATTGCCGTACCTGCACTTTGTTCTCTAACTCCAGGCTGACAAACTCTCTTCACACTATCAGATATAATTGCCTGGTGATGATCGGTCGTCCTTTTGAAAAGTGAAGCCGTTCTTCCGGAACGTACCGGGCTGTGGACACAGCAAGGGGGTTGGCCTTGGGTGCCTTGTGTTCCACTCTGGAGCAGTCTTTCATTCGGAGAAGGGAATGACAAACAGAAACAAACAGAAGGACGGAAATGACACAGGATGTGTGGCCCAGGAGCACTCAATTCCTCACAACTCATTAGTTTGTTCTAGTTTATCTAACCCCTCCACAATCCTTAGGTGGAGGCAGATTGGTTCTTGATCAGTACGGGTGCCAAGGGGAGAAGGCAGGAAAATGGAGGGATTAGGAGGCAGCGATCAGCCATGGTTGAATGGCGGAGGAGACTCGATGGGCCGAATGGCCTAATTCTACTCCTGTAACTTGTGAACTTGTAATTTGAGCTCTACCGCTAGGCTACTGTGCCACCCCATAGATCGGGCCCTATAATGAAAGGGGCCCTCACCTGCATTGGAATGCACGGACTTGTAAAACACATATAGCCTTTGGTGGACTCGGATATCACGAGACCCAGTTTGATGCTGACACTGTTACAACCTTATAGAGGATGTAAATGCTTGACCTACTCCATTGACATTCTCCACATGTCACTTTTCCAAGGCATAACTCAAGCCTGAACATAAAACGAACACTTAAAAATAATATTTCCTAGTGGACTTCCTTACATCTGCAGTAATTGCAAACTGACTTCCCAAGATGACTTCATCACAGATTGCAAAACAATCTGTATTTTGTTTACAGCAAAGAATGCAAGGAATCTTTCACACTGGAGATGTTGTCCACTAATCCATTCACTTGCACCTGATCTGCTGGCCCAGGTAGCCCGATTCACCAAGAGATACAGCTGGACTCCATGGAGCAAGCTGGTAGAACCTCTGCCCCACAGCGCCAGAGACCCAGGTTAACATCCTGACCTCGACGTGTGGAGTTTGCACGCTCTCCCTGTGACCGCGTGGGTTTCCTCCAGGTTCACCTACATCCCAAAGACGTGCGGGTTTGAAGGATAATTGTCCCTCTGTAAATTGCCCCCTAATGTGTAGGGAGTGGATGCGAAAATGGGATAACATAGAACTAGTGTGAACGGGTGATCGATGGTCAGTGTGGACTGATTGGGCCGAAGGGCCTGTTTCCGTGCTGTATCTTACAATCAATCAGTCAATGTATGTTTTCGTAATGGAAATTGGCTCCAATGTTATTGGTGGATGAGGGACCATGATTTGCATCATACAGACAGCATCTCAAATGTAAATGTCTCTGTGTGCTAATGCAACCACCAATAGACTTCTCTCACCTGCTAACTCATGTCATTATAGACACAACATGCTGGAATAACTCAGCGGGACAGGCAGCATCTCTGGAGAGAAGGAATGGGTGACGTTTCGACTGAAGTCTGAGGAAGGGTCTCGACCCGAAACGTCACCCATTCCTTCTCTCCAGAGATGCTGCCTGTCCCGCTGAGTTACTCCAGCACTTTGTGTCTATCTCCGATTTAAACCAGCATCTGCTGTTCTGTCTGCCAACGCTCTTGTAATTATCTTTTATATATTTGTTTCCGTCTCATCAAGCAACATGAACTCATATTGTGTTAAAGAAGTGGTGCAGTAGGTGGGGCCCACTTCCTCACCGTGCCAGAGACCCGGGTTTGATCCTAACCCCGGGTGCTGTCTATGTGGAGTTTGTTGGCCCGCTGCAGATTGCAGGAGTACGCACTGAGGGATGTACTGAAGCTAATGCCAAGGCTTTTTTTTTAAGTATAACCGAAAATAGGTTTATTCAATTATTACAATGATATGTAAAAACTAAAGAATACAAAGCAATACAATACAATACAATACAAGTAAAACAAATATGATTCAATAACTATTTCACAATCCTTATTAAGGATGCATTCCCCCCCCCCAATGGTGCTCAGCCAAGGATCTGTTTTTTTTAAATTTAATTTTTATTTAACAAGAATTAATGTAATCAATTATTACAAGAATAGTATAGACAATACAAAACAATACCAAACAAACCCAGCTCCATAGTACAAAGCAAAACTATTCTTAAATATCAAATATACTGAGTATTAAATAACTGTTGCAATCCCCATTGAGGATGACTTCCATCCCACGCGTTGCCCAGCGGTGCCAGAAATCCCCCATGGCGCCTGTGGACAGCGCGTAGTCCCTCTCTAGTACCACCCTGGCGCGGACGTGACCCTGGAAAAGGGGCGGGCAGCCGGCTCGGGCAGAGCCCTCTTCCACCTGACGCCGTGACTCGCGGATGGCCAGCGTGGCCAGGCCCAGGAGCAACCCAACCAGGACATCCTCGGCCCTACCCTCTCCCCTACGCACAGGGTGTCCAAAGATGAGGATGGTGGGTGAGAAGTGCAGCCAGAAGGTAAGGAGCAGCCCCTTTAGATATTGGAACAAGGGCTGCAAGAGTCAAGGCTCTGTGGGGGGGACCACAGTGAAGGTGTATTGCTTCAGTGACTGGACATTGAGGGGCAGAGTGTGGTGGGGACACCCCTCAAACAAGGGAAGGGGTCTCACCCCAGGGGGGCACATGAGTGGTAAAAGCTGCTGGGTAGAAGGATATTTAATGAATAGCCTCTGATGGTGGAAGAATATTTGCACAGATGTTAATTTGTGTATATATTTTAATCTGTTTATTTTTATATTTAAAAAAGGGGACTGTCTGTGTGGAATTTGCACGTTCTCCCCGTGACCGCGTTGGCTTTCACCGAGATCTTCGGTTTCCTCCAACACTCCAAAGATGTACAGGTTTGTAGATAATTGTAACACTGTCCCTAGCGTGTGTGGGGTAGTGTTAATGTGCGGGGATCGCTGGTCAGTGCGGAACTCGGTGGGCCGAAGGGCCTGTTTCCACGCTGTATCTCTAAACTAAACTGAACTAATCCCAAAGTGGTGTGGGTTTGTAGGTTAATTGGCCCTCTGTAAATTGTCTCTAGTGTGTAGGGAGTGGATGTGAATTAGAGTGAATGGATGATCGCTAATCAACGTGGACTCGATGGACAGAAAGGCCTGTTTCCATGCTGTATCTCGACACAGCAAACTAAACCTGCATGGCTCAGCTTAGCTCAGCTGGGGAATCCACACAACGATTGCAAGCCACAAGCCATCGCTCCGGAGCGTGAATTGTTTAGAAATATTTTGACACGTTGAAGTACTTCGTAAACACCAGGCCCTGAAACTATGCACCATAGTAACCCCAAGTGGAAGACATTATACACACAGCCCCAGGCAGGGTCTTTGTAGAGGCGTGAAGCATTGACCAACAGTCCTGGCACCTTGTGCCTGCTTCTCTCTAATCATTCACCTTGTAGCCTTCTTATCTTGTGAAAACAGATTTGCTCCGTACACAATGTGTAGGTAGGAACTGCAGATGCTGGTTTAAACTGAAAATGCTGGAGTAACTCAGCAGGTCAGACAGCATCTCTGGAGAGAAGGAATATGTGCCGTTTCAGGTCGGAAGCCTTCTTCAGACTAACCCTTCTCCAGAGATGCTTCCTGACCCACTGAGTTACTCCAGCATTCTGTGCCTATCCTCGGCATGAACCAGCATCTGCAGTTCCTTCCTACACCTCATCAGTCGGCTGTGTTAAACACCTTTAGACTTCAGAGATACCGCATGGAAGCAGGCCCTTCGGCCCACTAAGTCTCTGTCCAGTACACTAGCACTATCCTACACACTTATGGACAGCTTACAGAAGCCGATTAACCTACAAACCCGCACGTCTTTGGAATGTGGGAGGAAACCGGAGCACCCGGAGGAAACCCACATGGTGACGGGGAGAACGTAAAACTCCGTACAGACAGTCTGTGACAACACCTGCAGATGGAATCAAACCTGGATCTCTGTCGTTCTAATGCAGCAACTCTACCGCTGCGCCACTGTGCCACCCTGTCTACACGTTTCAAAGTCTCAGTTGTACTTACGGAATACTAACACTTCATGTATAAAATTGCCAAGTCAAGAGTACTTTGTTGTCATATTTCCTTCAATAGAATAATGATTTGTTTTACTTGCAGCAGCACAACAGACAGGTAAAGTTAGTACTCTGCAGATCCCATAATAAACCACCAAAATAAGTTTTGTTTTAAATATAAAAAGCGAATGCAGTCTTTTCCCGAGGATAGAGAAATCAAAATTCAAGAAGACATATGTTTAAGGTGAGGGGGGCAAGATTTAATAGGAACCTGAGCGGTAACTATTTTTCAACAAGGGGTGGTGGGTCTATGGAACGAGCTGTCGGAGAAGGTAGTTGAGGCAGGTATTATTATTGCAACGTTTAAGTAACATGTAAACAGGTGCATGGATGGGACAGTGTTAGAGGCATATGGGCCAAACGCAGGCAGGTGGGACTAGTGTAGATGTGTGGTCGGCATGGGCAAGTTGGGCCGAAGGGCCTGTTTCCATGCTGTAAGACTCTATGACTATGACTCTATAAGTGCTGGAGTAACTCAGTGGGCCAGTCAGCATTTCTGGAGAACATAGATAGGTGACGTTTCAGAGAAGGTCCTGGCCCAATACATCAAGCAGCATGTATATTTGCTGTAGCCAGTGAGGCTCTAGGTTGATGTTGAGTTGATACTGTAAACTGGTGACAGGGGCAGCACGGTGGTGCAGTGGTAGAATTGCTGCCTCACAGCACCAAAGGCCCAGGTTCAATCCTGACCATGGGTGCTCTTTGTGTGGAGTTTGCAAGTCCTCCCTGTGAACATGTGGGTTTTCTCCATGAGCCCCTGTTTCCTCCCATATCCCAAACACGTGCAAATTTGTAAGGGGTGGCACAGCAATAGAGTTGCTGCCTCATAGCGCCATAGAACCAGGATCGATCCTGACCTTGGATGCTGTCTGAACGGAGTTCGCACGTTCTCCCTGTGACCGCGTGGATTTTCCTCGGGTGCTCCGGTTTCTTCTCACACTCCAAAGACGTGCAGGTTTGTAGGTTAATTGGCTTTGGTAAAATTGTAAATTGTCCCTAGTGTGTAGGATAGTGCTAGTGTATGGGGTATGTGCTGGTTGGTGCGGACTCGGTGGGCCGAAGGGCCTGTTTCCACGCTGTATCTCTAAGAGCTACAGACCAATAGTGGAGGTGTGTAATGAGGTGGGAGAAATAGGTGTGGGATGAAGATGACCATTGTTCGGTGTTAACTAGGTGGGCCCGAGAGCCTGTATAGGTCTAGCCAGGATTAGGTCTGGCCAGGGTTAGGTCTAGCCAGGGTTGGGTCTAGCCAGGGTTGGGTCTAGCCAGGGTTAGGTCTAGCCAGGGTTAGGTCTAGCCAGGGTTAGGTCTAGCCAGGGTTAGGTCTAGCCAGGGTTGGGTCTATCCAGGGTTAGGTCTAGCCAGGGTTGGGTCTAGCCAGGGTTAGGTCTAGCCAGGGTTAGGTCTAGCCAGGATTGGGTCTAGCCAGGGTTGTGTCTAGCCAGGGTTAGGTCTAGCCAGGGTTAGGTCTAGCCAGGGTTAGGTCTAGCCAGGGTTGGGTCTAGCCAGGGTTAGGTCTAGCCAGGGTTAGGTCTAGCCAGGGTTAGGTCTAGCCAGGATTGGGTCTAGCCAGGGTTAGGTCTAGCCAGGGTTAGGTCTAGCCAGGGTACACAAAAAGCTGGAGAAACTCAGCGGGTGCAGCAGCATCTAAGGAGCGAAGGAGATAGGCGACGTTTCGGGTCGAGACCCTTCTTCAGACTGGTCAGGGATCAGGGAAACGAGAGATATAGACGGTGATGTGGAGAGATAAGGAACAATGAGTGAAAGATATGCAAAAAGGTATCGGTGATAAAGGGAACAAGCCATTGTAAG
Organism: Okamejei kenojei; assembly: GCA_035221665.1. Taxonomy (NCBI): domain Eukaryota; kingdom Metazoa; phylum Chordata; class Chondrichthyes; order Rajiformes; family Rajidae; genus Okamejei; species Okamejei kenojei. Next base: position 9,919,789 of record CM069165.1, read on the forward strand.
CTGTTTGTGGTGTGAAAATGAGAAGCTGGTGCGACTGGGGTGGGGGAGGGAGATAGAGATAGAGGGAATGCCAGGGCCCGAGGGCTGAGGGAGAGGTGGGAAGGGGAGGAGACAGCAAGGGTTAACAGAATTGAGAAAATTCAATATTCAAGCCCAAAGGATGCAGACTCCCCAAGCGGAATATGAGGTGCTGTTCCTCCAGCTTGCGGTGTTGCTCACTCTGGCCGTGGAGGAGGCCCAGGACCGAGAGGTCGGATGTGGAATGGGAGGGGGAGTTGAAGTGCTGAGCCACCGGGAGGTCGGGTTGGTTATTGCGGACCAAGCGGAGGTGTTCGGCGAAGCGATCGCCAAGCCTCCGCTTGGTCTCACCGATATAGATCATCTGGTATCTGGAGCAGCGGATGCAGTAGATGAGGTTGGAGGAGGTGCAGGTGAACCTCTGTCGGACCTGGAAGGACTGCTTGGGTCCCTGAAAGGAGTGGAGGGGGGAGGTGAAGGGACAAGTGTTGCATTTCTTGCGGTTGCAAGGGAAAGTGCCCGGGGAAGGGGTAGAGTGGGAGGGGAGGGAAGAATGGACAAGGGAGTTGCGGAGGGAGCGGTCTTTGCGGAAGGCAGACAGGGGGGGAGATGGGAAGATGTGGCGGGTGGAAGGGTCACGTTGGAGGTGGCGAAACTGACGGAGGACTATATGTTGTATTTGCCGGCTGGTGGGGTGAAAGGTGAGGACCAGGGGGACTCTGCCCTGTTTGCGAGTGGGGGAATGGGGAGCGAGGGCAGTGTTGCGGGGTATGGAGGAGACCCTGGTGCGAGCCTCATCAATAGTGGGGGAGGGGAATCCCCGTTCTCTGAAGAATGAGGCCATTTGTGATGACCTGGTGTGGAACACCTCATCCTGGGAGCAGATGCGGCGTAGACGGAGGAATTGGGAATAGGGGATGGAGTCCTTACAGGAAGCAGGGTGGGAGGAAGAGTAGTCCAGGTAGCTGTGGGAGTCAGTAGGTTTGTAGTGGATGTCGGTCAGGAGCGTAGTTTGTAGTGGATGTCGGTCAGGTCGGTCAGGCTCCCTACCCTGCCCCACCGAGCCTCCGACCTCATCGTTTCCCAGCCCCTGCACGGCCCGATTTTACCTTCTCCCCAAAATCCACAAACCCGACTGCCCTGGCAGACCCATTGTCTCTGCCTGTTCGTGCCCCAACGAACACATTTCCACATACCTTGACGCCATCCTATCCCCCTTTGTTAAATCCCTCCCCACCTATGTTCAAGACACCTCGGACACTCTCCGTCGGCTCCGTGCATTCCATTCTCCAGGCCCCCATCCTCTCATCTTTACCATGGACGTCCAGTCACTCTACACCTCCATCCCCCACCAGGACGGTCTCAAAGCCCTCCGGTTCTTCCTCGACCAGAGGAGCAACCCATACCCGTCCACTGACACCCTCCTCCGCCTAGCAGAGTTGGTCCTCACCCTCAATAACTTCTCTTTTGATTCCTCCCATTTCCTCCAAACTTTTCTCAATTCTGTTAACCCTTGCTTTCTCCTCCCCTTCCCACCTCTCCCTCAGCCCTCGGGCCCTGGCATTCCCTCTATCTCTATCTCCCTCCCCCACCCCAGTCGCACCAGCTTCTCACTTTCACACCACAAACAGCTTACAATGGCTTGTTCCCTTTATCACCGATACTTTTTTGCATATCTTTCACTCATTGTTCCTTATCTCTCCACATCACCGTCTATATCTCTCGTTTCCCTGATCCCTGACCAGTCTGAAGAAGGGTCTCGACCCGAAACGTCGCCTATCTCCTTCGCTCCTTAGATGCTGCTGCACCCGCTGAGTTTCTCCAGCTTTTTGTGTACCCTCGATTCTCCAGCATCTGCAGTTCCTTCTTTAAAACTTTGTCTACTCCACTGCGATATCTCCTCAAGGTATGCCTACTTTGAAGAAGTTCTCCTCCTCCCTACGGAGACAGTTTCAAAACCTCCTCTCTAACCGCCCCCCCTCTGTGATACCCCCTTCCCTCCAACTCTACGACCACATCCTCACCCAGACTCGATACCACAGCCACATCTGCTTCCTCGGGGCTTGCCTGCGCCTCCATCTCATACCCCGTGGATTCCAGCTCCAATTCCCTGCGTCCCAGTTCGGACCCCAGCCGGACTATCGGTACCGACGGGCCATCTGCCGCCACACTGTACAATTCTCCAACCGGGCACTAAGATCCACCCTGGTTGCAATGCGCCGACACCAGCAGGACCTCGCATTGACTCTCCCAAAACTTCGGGCCTCACTCACCCAGACCTGCAACGGACCCCAACTACACTACATCCTCCGGAAGATCCACCGCTTCAATCAACAATTCCTGTCCCACCTTACCTCCACCAAGGACCTGAAATTAGCCCGCCTCCAGGCCGTTCCAGCCATCGACAATCCCTGACTCGACCGCCCGCAGGCCCCGGGCCCCAACTCTGGCCCGAGCCGCCGGCCTGAGTCCCCCGACGCCATCTTGGCCACGAGGAGCGCCTCCAGGACTCACCAAGACGCCGCCTTCACCGACCTCCACGCCGATGCTGCCGCCGACCTCCACCTGCCTACTGATGACGCCCAGCCCCGCTGCCTGCCTGGTAACTCTGTTTATCTCCCCCTCCCCGATTCCACCGCCCATCACCAGCGCAACGCGACTGCCAAACCCCACCGCCCCCCGGGACCACCTAACTCCATCGCCGCACCGGGCCCATCCAGCATCGCCGGTGTACTGGGCCCGCCGAAGACCACAGCCGCCGCACCGGGCCCATCCAGCATCGCCGGTGTACTGGGCCCGCCGAAGACCACAGCCGCACCCGCCTCACCTTGCATCGCCGCCGGACCGGGGCTCCCCGAACACGGCCGCCGCACCGCACCCCACTCATCTCGCCGCCTCACCGGTCGGACCGCCCACCCGCCCACCGGGACCTCCAACGCATCGCCCGCCGACCCCGACTCCACTGCCCGCGGACTCCTACCTTCGGGTCCGCCGACCCACGACACTCCACCGCCCTCCAGCAGCCCACAGCCGTCGCCTCACCTGCAGACTGGACTCTGCAGTGGGCCTGAAGCCTCCACGTTGCTAACTCCTCCCACCGCTCTGTCTTTAACGGCACTGGGTCCTAGTGCCCGTCTCCCCAGCCCCAGTAACCTTAGTGGCTATTCCACTAGGTCTTCCCCATCCTCCCCCTACCATGTAACCCCTGCTCTTCCCCACCCACACCACAGCCCCCATACCCCCCCACCACCTGACCACCCTCCAGCCCCCCACCACACAACGCTTCGTCCTCAGTCCACTCACCTGCCTTCCTCCGGCCACAACCCCCATCCTTGCCGCGTGTTCACCATCCCCCCGGACCTCCCCCTCTCCGACATCGAACGGTCTGTCCTCAGCAGAGGTCTCACCTTTGTCCCCCTCCGTCCCCACCTCAATGAGTTCCGCGCCCACCACGACTTGGAGCTCTTCTACAGTCGCCTCTGCCTCACAGCGTTCTTCCACGGGAAGAAGTCCTCGCCCCCCACTGATGATCCCTTTTCCTGTCTCCCACGTACCGCCTCCACTTGGACCCCCCCTCGTAGCCTTCCGGCTGTAGAACTATTTATCCAGAACTGCCGTCGGGACATCAACCGCCTCGACTTCTCCACTCCCCTGTCTCACTCCAATCTCTCGAGCCCTGAACGTACTGCCATCGACTCACTCCGTAACAACCCAGACTGGGTTATCAAACCCGCCGACAAGGGAGGTGCCGTGGTAGTCTGGCGCGTCGATCTCTACAAAGCGGAGGCCGCGCGCCAACTCTCGGACACCTCCTCCTACTTACCCCTGGACCATGACCCCACTGACGAACACCAGGCCACCATCTCGAGCACCATAACCGACTTCATCAGCTCGGGCTCCCTACCCCACCGAGCCTCCGACCTCATCGTTTCCCAGCCCCGCACGGCCCGATTTTACCTTCTCCCCAAAATCCACAAACCCGACTGCCCTGGCAGACCCATTGTCTCTGCCTGTTCGTGCCCCACCGAACACATTTCCACATACCTTGACGCCATCCTATCCCCCTTTGTTAAATCCCTCCCCACCTATGTTCAAGACACCTCGGACACTCTCCGTCGGCTCCGTGCATTCCATTCTCCAGGCCCCCATCCTCTCATCTTTACCATGGACGTCCAGTCACTCTACACCTCCATCCCCCACCAGGACGGTCTCAAAGCCCTCCGGTTCTTCCTCGACCAGAGGAGCAACCCATACCCATCCACTGACACCCTCCTCCGGCCTAGCAGAGTTGGTCCTCACCCTCAATAACTTCTCTTTTGATTCCTCCCATTTCCTCCAAACTTTTCTCAATTCTGTTAACCCTTGCTGTCTCCTCCCCTTCCCACCTCTCCCTCAGCCCTCGGGCCCTGGCATTCCCTCTATCTCTATCTCCCTCCCCCACCCCAGTCGCACCAGCTTCTCATTTTCACACCACAAACAGCTTACAATGGCTTGTTCCCTTTATCACCGATACTTTTTTGCATATCTTTCACTCATTGTTCCTTATCTCTCCACATCACCGTCTATATCTCTCGTTTCCCTGATCCCTGACCAGTCTGAAGAAGGGTCTCGACCCGAAACGTCGCCTATCTCCTTTGCTCCTTAGATGCTGCTGCACCCGCTGAGTTTCTCCAGCTTTTTGTGTACCCTCGATACTCCAGCATCTGCAGTTCCTTCTTTAAAACTAGGTCTAGCCAGGGTTAGGTCTAGCCAGGGTTAGGTCTAGCCGGGGTTGGGTCTAGCCAGGGTTAGGTCTAGCCAGGGTTAGGTCTAGCCAGGGTGAGGTCTAGCCAGGGTTGGGTCTATCCAGGGTTAGGTCTAGCCAGGGTTGGGTCTAGCCAGGGTTAGGTCTAGCCAGGGTTGGGTCTAGCCAGGGTTAGGTCTAGCCAGGGTTGGGTCTAGCCAGGGTTAGGTCTAGCCAGGGTTAGGTCTAGCCAGAGTTGTGAATGCCAACCTTCAGTGATGCTCATCCCAGCAACAGACCCAACAACTCACACAAGTGGAGCAGCCGGTAGAGCTGCTGTCTCACAATGCCAGGTTTTCTCCGGGTGCTCCGGTTTTCACCCACATTCCAAAGTCATGCAGCTTTGTAGGTTAATCTGTAAATTGTCACTTGTGTGTCGGACATAGAAGCAGTGCGTGGTGATCGTTGGTCGGCGTAGACTCAGTGGGCACGAGGGTCCCCCTTTTTGTGTCTATCTTGACGACAATGCAGCCCAGTTTGTTAATTTCAATGAACCAGCTGGCTCCCGATATCAGTCATTGACCCGGCACGAGGGAAAGTCCTTGAGAGCTCCCTGCTGGCCCCTCTGAGTTCACCAATTACAATGGGTCTGCGTATTGGGCTGAGCTGAAGACCTGACCAGATGCAGGGATTTCCTTCTGGGGAATCAATGACTTTGTTTCCTTTCATTCAGTTTGTAACAATGCTCAGAACCACAGCCCCTGCACCAAGTAACATACGATGTGGAACGTAACACGGGAATAGGCCCTTCAGCCTCAAACATCTGTAACAAACAAACCTTACATCTAGAAACAAAGAAATGCAGATGATGGTTCATACCAAAGCTACCCACAGAAACGGCCTGGCCCGCTGAGTTACTCCAGCACTTTACATCAGTCTACAAGTGGTCTATATAAGTGGGGGGGGGGGTGTTTGCTAGTGCGGTCAGGGAGGATTTAAACTAATGTGGCAGGGGGATGTGAACATAAGCAGCGAGACAGAGGGATGTAGAAGCAATAGGTAGCAAGGTGAAAAGTATAAGTGGCAGGCAGAAAAATCCAGGGCAAAAATCAAAAAGGGCCACTTTTCAACATAATTGTATAAGGGGTAAGAGTGATGTAAAAACAAGCCTGAAGGCTTTGTGTCTCAATGCAAGGAGCATTCGTAATAAGGTGGATGAGTTGAATGTGCAGATAGTTATTGATGAATATGATATAGGTGGGATCACGGAGACATGGCTCCAGGGTGACCAAGGCTGGGAGCTGAACATCCAGGGATATTCAATATTCAGGAGGGATTCTTGGTTCTTGGTTACTTGGTCCTCCAAAATATTCCAACTGGAATTTAAACTGGAGGTGGTGAAGGGAGGGGGTTAGCCAGAGAGGGTTATTTTGAAGAAAGTGCCACTTTAAATTTAGTTGCATCTGGCTGGGCAACTGTGGTTTAGTGGAGATTATTCCATGGATAGTCAGAAAGGAAAAGGAGGTGGGGTAGCATTGCTGGTTAGAGAGTAGATTAACGCAATAGAAAGGAAGGACATTAGTTTGGAGGATGCGGAATCGATATGGGTAGAGTTGCGAAACTCTAAGGGGCAGAAAACGCTGGTGGGAGTTGTGTACAGGCCACCTAACAGTAGTAGTGGAGTTGGGGATGGCATCAAACAGGAAATTAGAAATGCGTGCAACAAGGGTAAAACAGTTATAATGGGTGACTTCAATCTACATATAGATTGGGTGAATCAAATGGGCAGGGTGCTGAGGAAGAGGATTTCTTGGAATGTATGCAGGATAGTTTTCTAAACCAACATGTAGAGGAACCAACGAGAGAGCAGGCTATTCTAGACTGGGTATTGAGTAATGAGGAAGGGTTAGTTAGCAGTCTTGTTGTGCGTGGCCTCTTGGGCATGAGTGACCATAATATGGTTGAGTTCTTCATTAGGATGGAGAGTGACATAATTAAGTCAGAAACAAGGGTTCTGAACTTAAACAAAGGTAACTTTGAAGGTATGAGACGTGAATTGGCCAAGATAGACTGGCAAGTGATTCTTAAATGGTTGACAGTGGATGTGCAATGGAAGGTATTTAAGGACTGCATGGATGAACTACAACAATTGTTCATCCCAGTTTGGCAAAAGAATAAATCAGGGAAGGTAGTGCATCCATGGATAACAAGGGAAATCAGGGATAGTAAAAAAACAAAATGTGAAGCATACAAAATTAGCCATAAAAAGCAGCCTACCAGAGGACTGGGAGAAATACAGAGTCCAGCAGAGGAGGACAAAGGGCTTAATTAGGAAAGGAAAAATAGATTATGAAAGAAAAATGGCAGGGAACATAAAAAATGACTGCAAAAGTTTTTATAGGTATGTGAAGAGAAAGAGATTTGTTAAAACAAGCTCTTGTTTTTAATAATCAAGTCAAACAAGGTCCCTTGAAGTCAGAAACAGGTGAATTGATCATGGGGAACAAGGACATGGCAGACCAATTGAATAACTACTTTGGTTCTGTCTTCACTAAGGAAGACATAAATAATCTGCCGGAAATAGCAGGGGACCGGGGGTCAAATAAGGTGGAGGAACTGAGTGAAATCTAGGTTAGCCGGGAAGTGGTGTTGGGTAAATTGAATGGATTAAAGGCCGATAAATCCCCAGGGCCAGATAGGCTGCATTCCTGAGTACTCAAGGAAGTAGCCCCAGAAATAGTGGATGCATTAGTGATAATTTTTCAAAACTCCTTAGATACTGGAGTAGTTCCTGAGGATTGGAGGGTAGCTAATGTAACCCCATTTTTTAAAAAGAGAGAGAGAGAGAAAACGGGGAATTACAGACCAGTTAGTCTAACATCGGTAGTGGGGAAACTGCTAGAGTCAGTTATTAAAGATGGGATAGCTGTACATTTGGAAAGTGGTGAAATCATTAGACAAAGTCAGCATGGATTTACGAAAAGTAAATCAAGTCTGACGAATCTTATAGAATTTTTCGAGGATGTAACTAGCAGAGTGGATAAGGGAGAACCAGTGGATGTGTTATATCTGGACTTTCAGAAGGCTTTTGACAAGGTCCCACATAAGAGATTAGTATACAAACTTAAAGCACACGGTATTGGGGGTTCAGTATTGATGTGGATAGAGAACTGGCTGGCAGACAGGAAGCAAAGGGTAGGAGTAAACGGGTCCTTTTCACAATGGCAGGCAGTGACTAGTGGGGTACCGCAAGGCTCAGTGCTGGGACCCCAGCTATTTACAATATATATTAATGATTTGGACGAGGAAATTGAATGCAACATCTCCAAGTTTGCGGATGACACTAAGCTGGGGGGTAGTGTTAGCTGTGAGGAGGATGCTAGGAGGCTGTAAGGTGACTTGGATAGGTTGCGTGAGTGGGCAAATGCATGGCAGATGCAGTATAATGTAGATAAATGTGAGGTTATCCACTTTTGTGGCAAAAACAGGAGGGTAGACTATTATCTGAATGGTGGCAAATTAGGAAAAGGGGAGATGCAACGAGACCTGGGTGTCATGGTACACCAGTCATTGAAAGTAGGCATGCAGGTGCAGCAGGCTGTGAAGAAAGCGAATGGTATGTTAGCATTCATAGCAAAAGGATTTGAGTACAAGAGCAGGGAGGTTCTACTGCAGTTGTACAGGGTCTTGGTGAGGCCACACCTGGAGTATTGCGTACAGTTTTGGTCTCCTAATCTGAGGAAAGACATTCTTGCCATAGAGGGAGTACAGAAAAGGTTCACCAGACTGATTCCTGGGATGGCAGGACTTCCATATGAAGAAAGACTGGATAGACTCGGCTTGTACTCGCTGGAATTTAAAAGATTGAGGGGGGATCTTATAGAGACTTACAAAATTCTTAAAGGGTTGGATAGGCTAGATGCAGGAAGATTGTTCCAGATATTGGGGAACTTCAGAACAAGGGGTCACAGTTTAAGGATAAGGGGGAAGTCATTTAGGACCGAGATGAGAAAATCATTTTTCACACAGAGAGTGGTGAATCTGTGGAATTCTCTGCCACAATTCTCTGCCACACTGAAGGTAGTTGAGGCCAGTTCGTTGGCTATATTTAAGAGGGAGTTAGATGTGGCCCTTGTGGCTAAAGGGATCAGGGGGTATGGAGAGCAGGCAGGTACAGGATACTGAGTTGGATGATCAGCCATGATCATATTGAATGGCGGTGCAGGCTCGAAGGGCCGAATGGCCTGCTCCTGCACCTATTTTCTATGTTTCTATCCCTCTGCAATAATCCTTGCCTGTTCATGTGTCTGTCTAAATGACTTAAATGTTGATTTTATATAATTTTTCACCACAAGGGACACAGCGGAGCACAGTGGCACAGCGTTAGAGTTGCTGCTTTACAGCGCCAGGGGCCAAGGTTCGATCCTGACTAAGGGTGCTGACTGTACGGAGTTTGTACGTTCTCCCCGTAACCTGTGTGGGTTTTCACCGGGTGCTCTGGTTTACTCCAAGGTCAAACTGGTTTGTAGGTTAATTGGCTTCTGCAAAAATTGTAAATTGTCTTTAGTGTGTAGGATAGTGCTAAAGTATACGGATCGCTGGTCGGTGCGGACTCGGTGGGCTGAAGGGCCATATTCCATGCTGTATCTCTAAACAAAACTGCACTCAATAATCCAATAAGAATCCAATAACCTGTGCATCAATGCCCCCGATTGTCCTGCCATTTACTGCAGTCTTTTCCAGTCTTACATTTGATCTCCTAAACACCTCACACCTGTCCTGATTAAACTCCATTTACCATTTCTCTGCCCATATGTTCAACTGATCTATATCGTGCTGCATCCTTTGACAATCCTTCCCACTGTTCTCAAGGCTGCCAAATAATGTTTGTGTTGTCTGCAAACCATCTAATCAGCCCAGCTACATTGTTGATAATTGGCTTTGGTAAAGTTCTAAATTGTTGCTGGTGTGTAGGCTAGTGCTGGTGTGCGGGGTTCGCCGGTCGGCGCGGACCCGGTGGGCCGAAGGGCCTGTTTCCGCACTGTATCTCTAAAATCTAAAGTAAAGTCTAAAGATTGAATGGTGGAGTAGACTTGATGGGCTGAATGGCCTAATTCTGTTCCTACGTCTTATGGTCTCTCATCTATTGATAGATTCAGAGAATGCCGAGAGGCCCCTCAGCAGCCTGGGGCTCGCCTGGATCAGGCCCCGCTCCAGGACACCGAGCGCACGGACTGGAATGGACTTTGGAAACGACGCCAAAACCAGGCGACTCCTGCACGCGGTCTCAGTGGACTATTTCTCCGCACTTTGTACTAATCAGAGATTGTGCTTAGGCAAGGCAATAGTTTACTGAACTGTATGTAAGAAAATGAATTTCACTGGACGTGTGTACGTGTGATAATAAAGAACCATTTATACATTGTCCCATCTACACACATCGCACCTGCCTGCCTTTGGCACATATCCATCTAAACCTGTCATATCCATGTACCTATCTAAATATTTAATAAACGTTGCAATAATCCCTGCCTCTGGCAGCTCATTCCACACGCCCACCACCCTTTGTGTGAAAAGGTTGCCCCTCAGGATCCTATTAAATCTTTCCCCCTTCACCACAAACCTATATCCTCTGGCCCTCGATTGCCCTACTCTGGGCAAGAAACTTTGTGCATCTACCCGATCTATTCCCCTCATGATTTTGTACACCTCTGGTGTGGGTAAAGTGGGCCGAAGGGCCTGTTTCCACGCTGTATCACTCTTTGGGTCTATTTCCAGGAAATGCTGCCTCAAAAGGGTGGATAATATCACCGTAGACCCACGGTACTGCCCATACTCTGTTCTCACTGCTGCCATCTGGAAGAAGGTACAGCAGCCTGAAAAGCATCACAGAACAGCTTCAAGAACAGCTTCTTCCCACCAGTCATGAGTTTCTTGAACCGCCCTGCACAACCCTAACCACAATCCTACCTCAGCCCTGAACTACGATGGACATTGCACCAGGATGGTTGCTCGTAGTTTGGTTATTGCACTATCATGGTCAAGGTTTACTTTGCATGCAAATCTATAACTTGGTGCCCAAAGCTGAACACAATACTCTAAATGTGGCCACATACATGATACAAGATACAAGATACATTTATTTGTCATGTGTGCCAATTGGCACAGTGAAATGAAATCACCATGCAGCCATACAGTAAAAATAAAGAACACAACACAGAGTAGGTAGAGTTCAACATAAAACATCCCCACAGCAGGATCAAAGTTTCCCACTGTGAGGGAAGGCACCAAAGTCAGTCTCTTCCCCCGATGTTCCCCACTGTTCACCCGTGGTCGGGGCCTCCCCGAGCCCTCCGCAGTCGCCGCTACAGGCGGCCCGATGTTCAGGCCCGCTCGCCGGGGTGATGCAAGTCCGACGTCGGGGCTGGGGGACCTCCTCAGCGGCCTGGACCCTGAGTCAGCCCCCTCCTACCGGAGTCCGCGGCTCCCAAAGTCCGCAGGCCACGCCGGGTGGAGATACAACGCTGGCAGCCCTCGGCCAGGACTCCAGGGAGTTGTTCAGCGCCGCCCGCGTTGGAAGCTCTCCAAACCAGAGCTCCACGATGTTGGAGCAGCGGCCCAAGGCTGCGGTGCTCCAAATGGCGACCCAGGTAGGTATCGCCCGCTTCACGGTGAATCCAGCGCCGCCGCTGTTGCAGCCCTGGTCCGGTTCCCGGTCCCCGGCAGGAAATTAAAATTAAAAAAACGTCAACGTCTCGTTGCCGGACACGCCTTCGAGAACAAGGAAGGACCCGGCATAGGGGGGACGGCCGAGAACTAAGAGTTCCACAAAAGGAATGGTTTGTGTTAAAATGGAACACTTTGTAACCTTGTCAGTGCCCTTTAGGTAGAGACTCTTTGCATACCTAGGGTATGCAGAATAAGGAATTTCACAGTGACATATCACATGCGATAATAATCATGCATTCATTGTTTATTGCTGCTGTTGTTGTGTTTATTGTGCCTGTGAAGCGGCAGCACTTAAGAATGTAATTGTTCCACTTCCTATCTGGTGCGTATGGCAAACAAATGGTCTCTAATCTATTAAACAATGTAACAGCCGTTGGCCCTTCAAGCCCGTTGAGTGCAGGACATCCTGAATTTGTTCCATTACATTTATGCAGGAGAGACAGTAAATATATGCTCACAATAACTGGCTCTCATGAACATTCATTACACTGTGCGGAGGTTTGGTTACTTTATCTAGCGATTTGTGTGCATTTTCCAGCTTATAGATAAAAAGGCTTTTGGCAGACAAAAGTGCTGGAGAAACTCAGCGGGTGCAGCAGCATCTATGGAGCGAAGTAAATAGACAACGTTTCGGGTCGAAACCCTGAAGGAAATAGGCAACGTTTTGGGCCAAAACCCTTCCGGGTTTCGGCCTGAAACGTTGCCTATTTCCTTCGCTCCATAGATGCTGCTGCACCCGCTGAGTTTCTCCAGCACTTTTGTCTACCTTCGATTTTCCAGCATCTGCAGTTCCTTCCTAAACAAAAGGCTTTTGGCACATTGGACTTCATAGAAACATAGAAACATAGAAATTAGGTGCAGGAGCAGGCCATTCGGTCCTTCGAGCCTGCACCGCCATTCAATATGATCATGGCTGATCATCCAACTCAGTATCCTGTACCTGCCTTCTCTCCATACCCCCTGATCCCTTCAGCCACAAGGGCCACATCCAACTCCCTCTTAGATATGGCCAACAAACTGGCCTCAACTACCTTCTGTGGCATAGAATTCCACAGATTCACCACTCTCTGTGTGAAAAACGATTTTCTCATCTCGGTCCTAAAAGACTTCCCCCTTATCCTTAAACTGTGACCCCTTGTCCTGGACTTCCCCAACATCGGGAACAATCTTCCTGCATCTAGCCTGTCCAACCCCTTAATACAGTATATGTGTGTATGTGTGAAAGCGTGTGTATATATACCCACACTGAACCTTTCTCTCTCGTTTGTTATATTGTTTACAGTGTACTATGTTTAAATACTGTGTTACGCTGCTGCAAGTAAGTCTCATTGTCCCATCTGGAGCACATGCCAATAAAACACTCTTAACTCTTGAGAAGTTAGGAGATCATGTTGTAGTTATATAAGGCCACGTTTAGAATATTGTGCTCAGTTTTTGGCACCATGTTGCAGAAAAGATGTTCAAGCTGGAAAGGGTGCAGAGAAGATTTAGAAGAATGTTGCCAAGACTCGGGGGCCCGAGCTGTAGAGAGAGGTTGAGCAGGCTAAGTGCTTAGTACTTGGAGCGCGGGAGGATGAGGGGTGATCTTAGAGGTGTATAAAATCATGAGAGGAATAGATCTGGTAAACGAGTCTCTTGCCCAGAGTAGGGGATTCAAGAAACAGGGACATAGGTTAAGCTGAGGGGAGAACGGTTTAACAGGAGCCTGAGGTGTAACTTTTTTACACAAAGTGTGGTGGGTGTTCGTAACGAGTTGCCGGAGGAGGTAGTTGAGGCAGGTACTATCGCAACATTTAAGAAAGATTTAATCAGGTGGGACTAGTGCAGATGGGCCATGTTGGTCAGTATGGGCAAGTTGGGCTGAAGGGCCTGTTTCCACGCTGTATGATTCTATGACTCTGAAGCGGACTTACGGACGTCTGTGGAGACAGAATCTGTCAATAACCCAGGAATGGCTTGTTCTCCAAAAACAAGGCAGGACATCTTTAGTTTAGTTTAGTTTAGAGATACAGCACGGAAACAGGCCCTTCGGCCCACCAGGTCCATGCGCCGACCAGCGATCCCCGCACGCACTAACACTATCCGACACCCACTAGGGACAATTTTTTTAACATTTACCAAACCAATTATCCTGCAAACCTGTACATCTTTGGAGTGTGTGAGGAGAACGAAGATCTGGGAAAAAACCCACGCAGGTCACGGGGAAGAACGTACAAACTCCGCACAGACAGCGCCCATAATCGGGATCGAACCTGGGTCTCCGGCGCTGCATTCGCTGTAAAGCAGCAACTCTACCGCTGCGCCACCGTGACATGATGTTTAAGCCCTCTGGTCGGGTTGGTCGGAACGCAGACGTCGGGACAGGTCGAGCACACGCCCGCAGCTCCCAATCAGCCACCTCCTTACCAGAGACCGCGGCTTCCAGATGTTGTAGGCCGCAAGCCGGCGGTCGGAGCTCTTCTCCGGCGACCCCTAGCAAGGGGGTCCGCGATGTTACAGTCCCCACTCCACGATAGTAAGTAAAGTCCGCTCCACGCTTGCCGCAGAAGCTCCACAGCCTGACCGAGGGCTCCAGGATGTTGTAGCCACAAGGCCGCCAGGCCAGCGGTCGGAGCGCTTCTCCGGCGACCCCTAGACTTCCCCAAATCGGGGTCCGCTTAAGATTTTGTGTTTCTTACAGTCCCCGCTCCAGAGAGCGCCGCCAGCTGACAGCTCTGGGCCCGACTCCGGGAAAGGCCGCACCCAACCAGGAGGGGCGAAGAAGAGCTAACATAATTCGCTTTTTTCAGGCGCCTACAATGACTGGTGACCAGACAAGGTGGCCTCACCGTTGACGTTTTGCCCCGATCCCTCCAGGTCACAGGGAGAAGAAACAAACCCCATACAGAGAACACCCGTAGTCAGGATTGAACCGGGGTCCCTGGCGCAGTGAGGCAGCAACTCTACCGCTGCACCACCATGTCGCAGAGACTCTTGGTTATTCCCAGTGCACGTGTAAACAGTGTAAAAAATTGCCCCTAGTGTGTGTAGGATAATGTTAAAGTGCGGGGATTGTTAAAGACCAGGCTTGTATTCACTGGAGTTTAGAAGGATGAGGGGATATCTTATAGAAACAAATTAAATTATAAAAGGACTGGACAAGCTAGATGCAGAAAAAATGTTCCCAATGTTGGGCGAGTCCAGAACCAGGGGCCACAGTCTTAGAATAAAGGGGAGGTCATTTAAGACTGAGGTGAGAAAAAACTTTTTCACCCAGAGAGTAGTGAATTTATGGAATTCCCTGCCACAGAGGGCAGTGGAGGCTAAATCACTGGATGGATTTATGAGAGAATTAGATATGACTCTAGGGGCTAGTGGAGTCAAGGGATATGGGGAGAAGGCAGGCACGGGTTATTGATAGGGGACGATCAGCCATGATCTCAAGAATGGCGGTGCTGGCTCGAAGGGCCGAATGGCCTCCTCCTGCACCTATTTTCTATGTTTCTATGTTGGTCGGCGCGGACTCGGTGGGCTGAAGGGCCTGTTTCCACGCTGTATCTCTAAACTAAACTAAACTAAACTGCCCCATGCCCACTAATCCTTCCCCTTGCCCTCTGTGCCCACTTCACCCACTCTCCTACCACCCATAGCCTCTGACCCTTCTCCTTCTCCACCCCACTCTCCGCATTCACTGCCCCTTCTTCACCCTCTACTGCTGGGCATTTTATCCCACCTTTGTCCATTCTTGGACATTCTTAATCTCCCTTTATGAGTTCTAGGAGCAGAATTAGACCATTCGGCCCATCAAGTCTACTCCACCATTCAATGATCTATCTCTCCCTGCTAACCCCATTCTCCTGCCTTCCCCCCATAACCCCTGACACCCATACTAATCAAGAATCTATCTATCTCTGCCTTAAAAATACACCAATGACTTGGCCTCCACAGCCGTCTGTGGCAATGAATTCCACAGATTCACCACAAATCCCTCCTCCCACCTTTCATTCTATCCCATTTTTGCATTCCTTCTTTTCTCTCTTTTCTCATTTTTTTCCGCTGCATTGTTTTTTTCTCTTTATTTGTTCTCAAGCCTCTTCCATTCTTCCTTCTACACACTGTTGTTTTCACCTAATTCCCCCCACCCACTCCTCGTGCCCCCCTTGGATCAGAACTTCATTCATTCATTCTTTACTTCTCCCCAAAGGTCCCATTCCTGCTCCAAACGTTGATGTTTATTTGTAGACACAAGCGACAGCAGATGCTGGCATCTTGAGCAAAAGGCAGACTGCTGGTGGAACACAGTGGGTCAGTTCAGTTTAGTTTATCGTCACGGGCACCGAGGTACGGTGAAAAAGCTTTTGATGCGTGCTTAAGGGCTGCACGGTGGCGCTTGCGGTAGAGTTGCTGCTTTACAGCGAATGCAGCGCCAGAAACCCGGGTTCGATCCTGCCTACGGGTACCATCTGTACGGAGTTTGTACCTTCTCCCCGTGACCTGCGTGGGTTTTCGCCGAGATCTTCGGTTTCCTCCCACACTCCAAAGACGTACAGGTTTGTAGGTTAATTGGCTTGGTAAATGTAAAAATTGTCCCTCGTGTGTGTGGGTAGGGTAGTGTTAATGTGTGGGGATCGCTGGTCGGCAAGGACCCGGTGGGCCGAAGGGCCTGTTTCCGTGCTGTATCTCTAAACTGAAAACTAAAACTAATAACCAGTCAGCGGAAAGACAAAACATGTGATTACAATCGAGCAGTTTACAGTGTACAGATACATGATAAAGGGAATAACGTTTAGTGCAAGGTAAAGCCAGTAAAGGGCCTGTCCCACTTACGTGTCCTTGGCACGCAAATTACGCGACCTCGTGGTTGCGTTGAGGCGTACGGGCATCATATGGCCGCGCGGGGCCGGTCCCACTGAGGAGCGCGGAGGGGTATGGAGTTATGCGTGACATCGCGCGGGGCTCCGAAATTTTTGTAGCGAACAAAATCTTTGCGCGCCAATGGCCTGTCACGTAACTGACGGCCAAAGTGGGACAGGCCCAAGTCCCTGGCGCGACGCAACGTCTCACCTCCAACAGCAGCAGAAGCAGGCAAACGATCGCCGAGCTCGGCCTGGGGCTCACGACTGTTGCGGTCCGGATCCACCCCCAACTTCTACTCCCAGAGCGGGGCCAAGAAAATTGAAGATGGACACAAAATGCAGGAGTAACTCAGCGGGACCGGCAGCATCTCTGGAGCAAACCAAGACCCTTCTTTCAGACTGACAAAGTCTCGACATGAAACATCACCCATTGCTTCTCTCCAGAGATGCTGCCGGTCCCGCTGAGTTACTCCTCCATTTTGTGTCCATCTTCAAATGACGTCACGCGCTCCAGACGACTGTGCGTATGCATGGAATCGCGCGCGACCTTTGCGGGACCGTCGCGGCTCAACGCGACCACGAGGTCGCGTAATTAGCGTGCCAAGGACACGTAAGTGGGACAGGCAGCAACAATGAACGGAATGGACAGGTGATATTTCGACCTGAAGCATCATCTGTTCATTCCCGTCACAGATGCTGTCTGACCAGTTGAGTTCCTCCAGTTTTTTGTTCGCATATTTCTCTGACTTTAAGCAACCACGTGATCCAGGCCGCCCAGTTCTTTGCTGGCTGGGACATTCCCTGGGATATCTTTCCTTCCCCGACGACGAGACATTCAACAGATGATCCGTAGAAAGCATTTTATCGGGATGCATCACAGCACGGTTTTGGGACAGCTCCACTCACGACCGCAAGATATTGCAGAAAATTGTGGACGCAGCCCAGCCCATCGCACAACCCAACCTCCCTTCCATTGACTCCATCTACACCTCACGCTGCCTCGGGATCAGTCACCCTGGCCACTCCCTCTTCTCCCCTCTCCCATCAGGCAAGAGGTACAGATGTGTGAAAACGCACACCTCCAGATTCAGGGACAGTTTCTTCCCAGCTGTTTTCAGGCAACTGAACCATCCTACCACAACCAGAGAGCGGTCCTGAACTACCATCTACCTCTTTGGAAACCCTTGGACGATCTTTAATCGGACTTTACTGGACTTTATCTTGTGCTATGTGGTATTCCCCTTATCATGTATTTGTACAATGCGAATGGCTCGATTGTAATCATGTATAGTCTCTCCTCTCTGGTTAGCACGCAACAAAACCTCTGTCCATGTGACAATAAACTAAAGTTCAACATTCTTCCCATCTTCAGTCTCTACACTCTGGTGTTGCTCAAGTCCGGTGATTTGAGGTTCGTTGACAGGCGAGTCCATTTGTAACATATTTTGTTTATTCTTTCTGAAGAACACTTAAACATTTGTAAGCTGCCATTTGGCGAGCGAGTGTGTTTGCATCTTATTTCTGATCATTTATAAGCAAATGTGTGTATATTCTCAGTTGATGTGAGTTGGTTAAAATCACCGGAGAAACTAGATAATGTAAGTCAAGGTCGAACTGCGACATAAATTTAATTTAGTTTAGAGATACAGCGCGGAAACGGGCCCTTTGGCCCACCGGGTCCGCGCCGACCAGCGATCCCCGCACACTAACACTATCCTACACACACCAGGGACAATTTTTACATTTACCAAGCCAATTAACCTACAAACCTGTACGCCTTTGGAATGTGAGGGGAAACCGAAGATCTCGGAGAAAACCAACGCAGGTCACGGGGAGAACGTACAAACTCCGTACAGACAACACCCGTAGTCGGGATTGAACCTGGGTCTCTGGTGCTGCATTCGCTGTAAAGCTGCAACTCTACCGCTGCGCCACCGTGACACCACACTGCGTTTCTGGAAATGATTGAGTGGCTGGTTCTGTCCTTGCTGAGAGAGTTTTGTCACCATGTGTAAAACTACACACGTGTAGTCATTGCAACAGAGGGAAGAGAGCGGAGCGTGGGTCTAGATGCACACGTGAGAGTGAGTGACAAGGCCGTGAGTGACTTTATCAGTATAGATGAGCTAAATCAACACCTGTCCCTATACCCCCCCCCCCTCGACGCCGTCCAAGGACCCCGACAGTCCTTTCAGGTGAGGCAGCGGTCCACTTGCACCTCCTCCAACCTCATCTACTGTATCCGCTTTTCCAGGTGCGGTCTCCTATATTTCGGCGAGACCAAGCGCAGGCTCGGCGATCGTTTCACTGAACACCTCTGCTCGGTCCACCTAGGCCTACTTGATCTCCCCATCGCCAAACACTTTAACCTCCCCGCCCATTCCCACACTGACCTTTCTGTCCTGGGCCTCCTCCATTGTCAGAGTGATGCCCAGGGCAAATTGGAGAAACAGCACCTCATATTTCGCTTGGGCAGCTTACACCTCAGCGGTATGAATATTGACCTCTAATTTCAAGTAACCCTTGCTCTCCCTCTCTCTCCGTCCTCCCCCACCCTAGTTCTCCAATGTTTCACTGTTCTTCTGATTAATGTTACTGTATGTGTGCGTCCTTCCCCTCAGCCAACGATAAACCATTTTACATTCTTAGCATTGTCAGCTTTGATCTATCGTTTTCACACCTTACCCCTCCATATCTCTAGTCTCCCTCTCCCTGACTCTCAGTCTGAAGAAGTCCGAAATGTCACCTATTCTTTCTCTCCAGAGATGCTGCCTGACCCGCTGAGTTACTCCAGCATTTTGTGTCTATTAACAATCAGTGATTGATGAAAAGATACAGCATGGAAACAGGTGAGAACAGGGAGAGCCTGGAATCAAAGGGCACAGAATAAACGGACATACACTTAGAATGGAGATAAGGAGGAATTTCTTTAGCACGAGGGTGGCGAATCATGGAATTCATTGCCACAGATGGTGGTGGAGGCCAAACCTTCAGGTATTTTGAAAGCAGAGATTACTAGGTTCTTGATTGGGAAGGGTGCCTAAGGTTATGGGGAGAAGTCAGGAGAAAGGGGTTTCGTTTCGTGTAGTTTAGTTTAGAGATACAGAGTGGAAACAGGCCCTTCGGCCCACCAAGTCCACGCTGACCAGTGATCACTTGTACACTAGCACTATCCTACACACACTAGGGAGAATTCACAATTTATACCAAAGCCAATTAACCTGCAAACCTGTACGTCTTTGGTGTGTGGGAGGAAGCATCCCGGTAAAAACCACGGGGAGAAGGTACAAACTCCGTACAGATGGCATCCGTAGTCAGGGTGGAACCCGGATCTCTGGCGCTGTGACGCTGCAACTCCACTACACCACCGTGCCGCCCATGCGAAAGCGTGATTGAGGGCGAAAAATAGATCGGCCATGATCGAATGGTGGAGCAGACACTCGATGGGCTGAATGGTCTAATTTTGCTCGTATGAGTTATGGTCTTATGGAGACACACTGACCATCGATCACCTGTTCACACTAGTTCTATGTTATCCCGCTCTCTCAACCACTCCCTACACATTGGGAACAATTTTTCTGGCTGCTTTCCAGGACCGCTGGGTAGCGCAGGGGTGTGAGTTCATCTCAGATAGACGGAGATACATAGATACATAGACAGTAGGTACAGGAGTAGGCCATTCGGCCCCTCCAGCCAGCACCACCATTCAATGTGATCATGGATAATCATCCACAATCAGTATCCCGTTCCTGCCTTCTCCCCATATCCCTTGATTCTGCTAGCCCGAAGAGCTCCATCTAACTCTCTTTTGAAAGCATCCAGTGAATCGGCCCCCACTGCCTTCTGAGGCAGCGAATTCCACAAATTCACAAACCTCTGGGTGAAAAGGTTTATCCTCATCTAATTTCTAAAAGGCCTACCCCTTATTCGTAAACTGTGGCCCCTGGTTCTGGACTCTCCCAACAATGGGAACATGTTTCCTGCCTCTAGCGTGTACAATCCCTTAATAATTTTGTATGTTTCTATAAGATCCCCCCTCATCCTTCGAAATTCCAGTGAATACAGTGAATTCCATTCTTTCATCATATGACAGTCCCGCCATCCCAGGAATTAACCCCGTGAACCTACGCTGCACTCCCTCAATAGCAAGAATGTCCTTCCTCAAACTAGGAGACCAAAACTGCACACTATACTCCAGGTGTGGTCTCACCAGGGCCCTGTACAACTGCAGAAGGACATATTTGCTCCTATACTCAACTCCTCTCTTTATGAAGGCCAACATGCCATTAGCTTTCCTCGCTGCCTGTTGTACCTGCATGCTTACTTTCAGTGACAGACATAGTTTCTTCACTGTCATTTGTACCTGAAATCAATTTACTTTTGTTAAATAAAGGGGGCAACCTTTGGGAAATGGAGGGAGCAAAATAGAATGGTTTATTGGGTCAGCTTCTCAAGATTCAGATTATCGTTAACTACTACGTTTTCTTTGAGAAGCAGTTAAGATTTTTCATTTACACAGAAGCTTGATAATATTTAGCATTTAGAATTGTGAAGGTAATAGTTCCATATTACAAATTTATTTGAGGCTTCAGGGAACATGAGGAAATGAATCAGATCTTGGCGACTGTAACTAACAGTATCTGCAGGCTTCGTTCCTGTAACACGCTTGCCGAATAAAAAGGTACTAGTTTCAATTTTTCTCTTTTCATTTGACGCCCCAGATTGTCTACCGTATCTATGCCTCTCATATTTTTTTTAGTTTAGTTTAGAGATACAGCGAGCTAACAGGCCCTTCGGCCCACTGTGTCTGCTCTGACTAGCGATCATTGCACACTGGCACTATTCTGCACACACGAGGGACAACTTACAATTTTAACAAGTCAAATTATTATTATTATTTATTATTATCCTTGAAAACATTAGCGACGCAGTGGTGCTGGTTTCCGCCGGGCACGGTGACGGACGCACCACACTCTCTGTCCTCCGTGCGGCTGGCAAGCTCCTCGTTTGTCTCTACACGTGCGTCTTCCATCAACGTTATCGCCTTGGTCGGCCGGCCCGGGTCACGTCTTCCATGGCTGGGTTCCCACAACACAACCTCAGTTGCTGGCATTTCTGGGTGGTGGTGGCAGTGACCAGCGAGCCTCATCCTGCTCCACCTGATCTTCTTGGTCAGAGTTGGAATCTCCCCATGAGTTGGGGCATTGGTGATGTGGTCCCATCAACTGACATGTTGAACTTTTCTGAGCATTCAGGTGTAGGTACCATCTAGAGACTTGGACAGTGCTCGAGTGAGAGTCCATGCCTCACACCCGTACAATAATATGGCCTCTACAGTTGCACGGAAGAATCTCAGTTTGAGAGCCTTCTATACCGAGACATCCAGATTTCCCCCATGTTATTGAGGGCTTTCCATGCAAGCACTTTCCGGACCTTGATGTCATTCTCCGAGCTCTGCATCCTCGCTCCTACTAACCTGCATGTCTTTATAGTGTGGAAGGAAACCAGAGCTCCCAGAGAAAACCCACACGGTCACGGGGAGAACATACAAACTCCGTACAGACAGCACCCGTTTTCAGGATCGAACCCGGGTCTCTGGCGCTGTGAGGCAGCAATTCTACCGCTGCACCATCATGCCGCCCATATATATCTTACATCTACCATATATATCTGAAGAAGGGTTTCGGCCCGAAACGTTGCCTATCTCCTTCGCTCCATAGATGCTGCTGCACCCGCTGAGTTTCTCCAGCATTTTGTGTACCCTATATTTTATATACTTCTACTCCAAGTTTGTCCAACCTCCCCTTGTAGTTAGTACCCCTTAATCCAGGTGTCATTCTGATAAAGCTTTTCTGCAATTCCTCCACACCCTTCCTGTAATGGGGGCGTTCACCTTCATGAGTTTAGCTTCTACCACAGACTGTCCTAATGATCCATTGATGACTGTAAGCGTTGGAGTTTAGAAGAATGAGGGCGGACTTCATTGAAACTTACCGAATAGTGAAAGGTCTGGATAGAGTGAATGTGGAGAGGATGTTTCCACTAGTGGGGGAGTCTGGTACTAGACGTCGGAATTAAAGGACATTCCTTTTGGAAGGAGATGAGGAGGAATTTCTTTAGTCAGAGGGTGGTGAATCTGTGGTATTCATTGCCACAGAACGATGTGGAGATCGTCAATTAATATTTTGAAGGCAGAGATGGATAGATTCTTGATTAGTACGGGTGTCAGGGGTTAATGGGAGAAGGCAGGAGAATGGGGTTAGGAGGGAGAAATAGATCAGCCACGATTGAATGGCAGAGTAGACTTGATGGGCCGAATGGCCTAATTCTTTTCCTATAACTTATGACATGATGGAGGTCAGTCTCCATCAGTCTTTCTGAAATAAATCCAGAATTATGAGAATGGGAGAGAATTTCAGGAACACCAGTGGCTTGTATTCACTGGATTTTAGAAGGATGAGGGGATATCTTTTAGACACATATAAAGTTATAAAAGGACTGGACAAGCTAGATGGAGGAACAATGTTCCCAATGTTGGGCGAGTCCAGAACCAGGGGCCACTATCTTAGAATAAAGGGGGGGGGGCATTTAAGACTGAGGTGAGAAAATACTTTTTCACCCAGAGAGTTGTGAATTTATGGAATTCCCTGCCACAGAGGGCAGTGGAGACCAAGTCACTGGATGGATTTAAGAGAGAGTTAGATAGAGCTCTAGGGGCTAGTGGAGTCAAGGGATATGGGGAGAAGGCAGGCACGGGTTATTGATTGGGGACGATCAGCCATGATCATAAAGAATGGCGGTGCTGGCTTGAAGGGCCGAAAGGCCTCCTCCTGCACCTATTTTCTATGTTTCTATGCTTCCTGTTCTTTCCTCTTTCCACTTCCTGCCAAGTTTACTGCAACCTGATGTCTTAAATGATCATTAAATGTTATTTTCTGAAAGAAAATGAAATCATTTTTGATGGAATTTACCCAGATTTTCCCACTGCAATAACTTTCAATTCATTATAAGAATGGATTAAATTCAGGGGGACCTCATTGAGACTTACCGAATACTATCAAAACCCCCCATTGCTGAAGTAGACCTATTACTTGCCATGCTTTGTCTTGTCTCGCCCCTTTTCCAGCTCTCTTCTCTTCCCCCCCCCCCCCCCCCCCCACATAATCAGTCTGAAGAAGTGTCTTGACCCAAAACATCTCCTGTCCATGTCCTCCAGAGATGCAGCCTGACCTGCTGAGTTACTCCAGCACTCTCACATCCTTTTATCATCTTATCTTCCCTTATTTTGGATGTCATCCTTCTGGTATTAAGAACTTAAGGGCAAAGTTTAATGAAGATGTGTGGGGCAAGTTTTATACACAGAGGGTGGTGGGTGTCTGGAACCCGCTGCTAGGGGTGGTGGTGGAGACTGATACAATAGTGGCATTTAAGAGGCTTTTAGATTGGTGCATGGATATACAAGCGATATGGATCATGCACGGATAGAGATTTGTCCATCTTGGCACGATGTTCAGCAGAGATATTTTCGGATGAAGGGCCTGTTCCTGTATTTAGTTTAGTTAAGAGATACAGCATGGAAATTGGCCCTTCAGCCGCGCCGACCAGCGATCCCCACACACGAACACTATACAACACACACTGGGGACAATTTACAATTATACCCAGCCAATGAACCTACAAACCTGCACGTCTTTGGAGTGTGGGAGGAAACCGGAGCACCCGGAGAAAACCCACGCGGTCACGGGGAGAACGTACAGACAGCACCTGTAGTCAGGATCTAACCCGGGTCTCTGGCGCTGTGAGGCAGCAACTCTACCGCTGCGCCACCGTGCCGCCCTGTGCTGTACTGTTCCACCTGTCCTTGGCCTTGGATGTGGTTTCCCGTGACAGACTGATGATCGATGAGAGATTGTGCAGTCAGGAAACAGGCAGCAGAGTGGATAGTCAGCGAGGTTTCAGACAGAGTCAGATAATGGGATTAACAGCAACGCACAGGATCAAAGCCAAGATGACTGATGGTCAGAATTTACATTAATAATTTAAACCTCAGAATAAAAAAAAATTCCAGATGCTAGCTATCAAACTGGAAAAAACTGCAGAAGATGACAGAATGTGTTGGGAGGAACCGTATACTAAGCAAGATTTCAGCATCTGCACATCCTTCTGTCTGAGCCTTAAAATATGTTGATTTAAATGAAATCCAGAGATTTATGTATTATTTTATTGATTAGTTTATTATTGTCATGTGTACAAGGTTACCGTGAAAAACATTTGTTTAGATGCTATCCAGTCAAATTACAGTCAAGCTGTCCACAGTGTACAGATAAAGGATAAAGGGCCCAACATTCAGTGTAAGGTAAAGACTGATTAAAGATAGTTCAAAGGTTTCCAATGAGGTTGATGGGAGGTCAGGGCCACACTCTAGCTGCTGAGAGGACAGTTCAGTTGCCTGATAACAGCAGGGAGGAAACTGTCCCTGAATCTGCTTTCAAGGGCAGTGGATAGATGAAGTTAGGGGCTGCTGCCTGACCCACTGAGTTACTCCAGCACTTTGTGAAGAAGGGTCTCAACCCGAAACGTCACCCATTCCTTCTCTCCAGAGATGCTGCCTGTCCCACTGAGTTATTCCAGCATTTCGTGTCTGTCTTCGGTTTAAACCGGCATCTGCAGTTCCATCCTACTCCGGCACTTTGTGTCTTCCTTTTACAGAAACATGCCGTTCTGCCAGCTGATGTACTCCACGCCATGACATGCAGCTTCCCATTTCCGCAGTTCCCATTTTATTCTGGTCCCTTAACTCCCACTTATTTACCTGAATCCCTTTTAAATCCACTGATGTGATTTGATTTACTGGCGATCATTACATTCACACCACTCTCCTTTATCTCAAATAGTCACCAATGCCTCTTTATTTATTTCTCGTAAGGGACTGGTCTTTTTACCAACACTTTCAGGTCTCAACTTAAAACTATTGTTGTCTTCCTTTAGTTGGTTCCATTTCCCCCCATAAATCTCTTTGCCCAATGTGCATGTTTTTTTAGAGATACAGCGTGGAAACAGGCCCTTCGGCCCACTGGGTCCACACCGGCCTGTGATCCGTACACTACATTATCCTACTACGCACTAGGGACAATTTACAATCTTTCCGGAGGTCAATTAACAGACAAAGCTGTACGTCTTTGGAGTGTGGGATGTAACCGGAGCACTGACGGGGAAAACGTATAAACTCTGTACTGACAGCACCTGTAGTCAGGATTGAACCCAGCTCTCTGGTGCTGTAAGGCAGCAACTCTACCCCTGCGCCACTGTGCCCCCTAGTTCTATTCTTACAGGACAATCGATGCACTTTGGTACTTATCTACGATTGTGGTTATCTATAGTATGATTTTACTGGATTATATTTAAAACAAAGGATTTCACTGTACTGAGGTACATGTGAGAATATAGTATCATGGAATCATTGAAATGTTTGGGTGTTGCCAGGCTGTTTGACCACAGGTAATGCACCACAATCTGAGATGATTTGAGACGGCTCTGATGTTGTAATGAGGACAGTTACGTTACCTGCTGTGAATGAAACATTTATTTACTCTCAAGACATCTCAGGGCACTATATCCTACATTGTACTTCTGCAAACCAGAGAGCAAGATTCATTTAGTTTCGAGATACAGCATGGAAACAGGCCCTTCAGCCCACCAACAAGCTGGTGTAACACAATGGGAAAGGCAGCATCTCTGGATAGAAGGAAAGGGTGACGTTTCGAGTCGAGACCGTTCTTTTCCTGAAAGCTTCACGATGGTGGGGCCGGGGCTGTGGACAGGGAACCTGGCCAGAGGCCTTTATTGAGGCGCCGCAGTCTCGATGCTTCCTGGATCGCCGCGTAGAAGCCGGGGATGAGGCCCAGCCGGGACCTCGTGGGTCGGACGGAGGAGCCGAGGCCTCGCGAGTCGGAATCCAGGTTGGCGGAGAGCGGCCGACGGAGCCTGCGGCTGAGGCCCGGGTCAGCACCACGGAGGCGTGAAGTGTTGCGTTGACAGCGTGAGGCCTCGCGATGATGGGGCCTTGGCGGCGGTGAAACCTCGCAGGTCGACCCGCGGTCGGCATTCGATGAGAGCGTGGTGGACCATGACAGCCAGGGAGGGGGAAGAATAATGGAGAACCCGGCGTGGGGGAACTGTGGGGGTGGGAGAACAAAAGGAGGACTTTGTCAGTGTCGTAGGTGGCCGCTATTTGTATACATTGGGTACGCAGCAAAGAACCTCTCTGTGCCTGGTCACGGGTGACAATAACATATTCCATTCCATTCAGACTGGAGAAGGGTCCATTCCTTCCCTCCAGAGATGCTGCCTGTCCCGCTGAATCTAAATAGAGTTGGCAAATACCCCTGGTCTGGCAATGGGTTAAAATAAATGTTGGATACCTTGTTTGTTGGACCATCCTGCAGTTGGCAGGATGTGGTCCAGAGGACCGCACATAACCCTTGCTGCTGGTGTTGTAGCAGCCCTGGTGGAGTGAGATTAGAAATCAGTATCTACTCCTGTATAAGCCAAACCTCGCATAACCACCTGGAGATGGTCTGAACTAGTATCAGAGCCTCTAAGGCTCTAGATGAACTTGACGTAATGATGTAAACGTGTGACCATATGAAACCGAAGGTGCATAGAAACAGAGAAACATAGAAAATAAGTGCAGGAGTAGGCCATTCGGCCCTTCGAGCCTGCACCACCATTCAATATGATCATGGCTGATCATCCAACTCAGTATCCTGTACCTGCCTTCTCTCCATACCCCCTGATCCCTTCAGCCACAAGGGCCACATCCAACTCCCTCTTAAATATGGCCAACAAACTGGCCTAAATTACCTTCTGTGGCAACGAATTCCACAGATTCACCACTCTCTGTGTGAAAAACGATTTTCTCATCTCGGTCCTA
Organism: Okamejei kenojei; assembly: GCA_035221665.1. Taxonomy (NCBI): domain Eukaryota; kingdom Metazoa; phylum Chordata; class Chondrichthyes; order Rajiformes; family Rajidae; genus Okamejei; species Okamejei kenojei. The sequence continues at coordinate 9,947,027 of CM069165.1, forward strand.
AAAGACTTCCCCCTTATCTTTAAACTGTGACCCCTTGTCCTGGACTTCCCCAACATCAGGAACAATCTTCCTGCATCTAGCCTGTCCAACCCCTTTAGAATTTTGTAAGTCTCTATGAGATCCCCCCTCAATCTTCTAAATTCCAGCGAGTACAAGCCGAGTCTATCCAGTCTTTCTTCATATGGAAGTCCTGCCATCCCAGGAATCAGTCTGGTGAACCTTCTCTGTACTCCCTCTATGGCAAGAATGTCTTTCCTCAGATTAGGAGACCAAAACTGTACGCAATACTCCAGGTGTGGCCTCACCAAGACCCTGTACAACTGCAGTAGAATCTCCCTGCTCTTGTACTCAAATCCATGGAGTATGTAAACATGAATTATGATATTGCAGGTGTAATGATCCTGTCCATTCGCAATTTATGTAATGACTGGACCCGTGCGCTGAGAGCAGTGCCAGGGAATAACCTACCCATGAGAGCTGAATCAAAGATTAAGATGTAGCTGGAGCCCCATAGTGAATAAATGTTAACACAATGTCAATATCCGATACTTCCGTATACTTGGGTCTGGAAGAACTTGTGTTAATGATATCCTAAATACTGGACACCAGAGGGTGAAACCCGAGAGAGCGGGTCCCACTTGCTGCAGCAACTATGAGGAGAAGCACGTTGGGTACAGTTAATGGGACTATAACTTCATTTATTGTCAACAATCCATAGAAAGAACTCTAAGACATCAGTGTCCGTGCCATACTACATGCAACATTTAACAGAAAACGCTTCCCATCACCTGAAGAGGCAAAGTACTGCTTTTTTGGTGCTATCCCTGCATACTGCAGGGAGACATACATGGACCAGTCTGACAGCCCGAGCTGCAGGAGCGGTCTTCTCAGATTCTGTAAAGCAATGAATTGATTAATCATGTAGAGGCTGGTTCCCCGACTCCCAGGCTGAACCAGCAAAGTTTTATGTTTAGAACCCCATATAAGGTTCTATATTATTCCCAACATTTGCGGGAAACCAAAACTTAGGCCAGTCAGACAGTCCGAGAAACCTGAATGCGGGATCTTGCTGAATTATTGCAAGCCCCGACTGATGAGGCAAAATGGAGAACCACATAAAGGAACATTCCTCCCCTGTGTAGCGAGAATGAGCCGGCATGCAAATATAGCGATAGTGGGTGCCACAGCCATAGATCCTAAAATACTTTGTGATCCAACATCCATACTGTGTTGTCATTGACTTTGCCTGATGATACACCAGCTCCAACAAAGGTTGGGTAAATTATTACTTTATCGCATCCATGTGACTAACATATGCCACCACCACAGTGTATCAACTTGGAACTAAGCATGCAGGTTTTGCATATTCGCACAATAACCCTTTAACCTATTGTATACAACTAGTGTCTATTGGTAGTTAATACCAATAACTGAAGAATTGGTGATTCATGCAAATTCCATCCGCCTTCATTGCTAGAGATGGCATTCGTGATTGTCCATCTTAGTTCTAGCACGTGTAAGTAATATAACTGAAGAGTATGTGACCAAAACTACTGGAGCAATACGGAATGTAGTTCGACCATCATTGTGACCATGGTAGCTTCAGCTGATAATAGCATAGGTCTGTTAACGATGACACTTGAGAGGTTAATACTTGCATGTTGAAAGTTCTAATGATGCAAGACCCAATTGCACTGCTGAAACACAGCTGCTATAGCCAATTACCCTTAATAACTAGAAGACTGCTTGATAACAAGGTTGTTACAGGCTTCAATTAATTCCAATCTGTTGCCCCAGGGCGGAATCACGGGTAATCAATAGTTAAAGGTAAACCTGATAAACCACAACTTCCAGTTGGTATCAACTTAAATTAGACTGGATGGCTGAAACAGTTGATTTAAGCAAAACACAGCGTAAGAAATATCCTCCAGACCAAATTGAAATGTCCCTGGTGACCTCCTGCGAATGGGTCCCAAACAGTAGGCATCTATGAAACCGATGCATGCCACAAAAATCCCAAGTAAATAAGTATTTAGACAGTAGAGAAATTCCATATACTGAAAGCTATGTTGCACATGGGAGTAAATGAAACATGAACCGGCATCTCTCCATCTTTCACAAGGAACAAGCCACACCAAAACTCCGTGCCTGCCTTGAATGCAGCTCTGGCCATACAACTGGCCTGCCTTAAAGCTGCTCCGGCATTCCGAGTCTGCCTCGAGAGAGAACGCTGGCCATATTACCGACTCTGGCCCCAATTCCAAGGCATGCTTGTTACCATTGTATACTGTGTAATAATTACCCATCACATGTCAACATTTTCATTTGTACCAAACAAGTGTAAATATTACAAACTTGTAAATGGTGCACTTACTCCATGTTTCGAACGACCCAGACCCACCTACCTCCATGGTTACCGGTGGTCTTATGGTAAGCCCAAAGGCCCGTGATGTGGGTTCCATTCCCATCCTTGATTTCCTTCCTGAGACCAGCTTGGCCCAGCTTTCAAGCGCCCATCAACTTCAGCGAACTGCTACTGCCGTTGAGACGCGGGGTGTCATCTCCGACATGATGGTTTCATTTGATCGCTCTGTGCACTGCCTGCACTTGTAGTGTCAGGGAATCTGGCCCCTGCCGGGTTATTGCCTCATCCCTTGCGAGTATGTCCTCGCACTCCCCTCCACCGAGAGGGAGACTCATAGACAGCCCTGACAGGTGCTGCCGCAGGCCCCTGAGGATACCTGCGCTGACATGGCCCCTCGGCCCTATATCAGAATATGAGTCTGGGCCAGAGCGAAAACTGACCCCTGATGCTCCCCTCCTCAGAGAGGGAGACACTGTGCAGCCCTGACAGGTGCCGCTGCCTGCGGGTTATTCATAATACCCGGGCTCAGACAGCTCTCTTCTGGAGCATATCTCTCTGGAGCAACCTCATTAGGTGCCTATTCCAGGAGGGTTTTTGGCGTTCACAGACGCTACCCATAGAAGGAGGGGGGAACCTCCTGGCCCGACTCGACCGAGTTCAAGGCCTGACCGTCTTCCTCGTGGTTTAACCCCTTTTCCTGCGGAACCATAGCGGTCTGTGAATTGCTGACCCCATAGGTAATGACTGGGTCTCGAGACCAGCTCACTGCCAGCTTTCCCCTTATTTAGAAAGACCTAAACGGTCTGGGAGCTGCTGACCTCATTGTCAGCGACTGCAGTAGCATGACCAGCTAACTGCCAGTCTGACCGCTTTCTCTAAAAGGTCCTAAGCGGTCTGGGGGTTGCTGACCCCAATGTCCGAGACTGGGGTAGCGAGACGGGCTTGCTGCCAGTCTAACCCCTATTTCTGGGGACCATAATGGTGTAGGAGCTGCAGACCCCATAGTGAATGGCTGGGGTTGCAAGACCGGCTTGCTGCCAGTCTAACCCCTTCTGCTAACCCCCTTAACAGTGACTAGGGTAGTCAGACCGGCTGACTGCCAGTCTAACCCCTTCTCTAGGGGAACCATACAATGTGGGAGCTGCTAACACCATTTAACAGTGACTGGGGTAGGAAGACCGGTTAACTGCCAGTCTAACCCCGTTCTCTGGGGAACCATAGCGGTCTGGGAACCCATACTGGGAGAACCCCCACTCGCATTCCCCTCCTGGGTGTCGCTGACCTCCTTGCCAGCGACTAGGGAGCGAACCTGATGGCCGCCGGCTACCCGCGATACCGCGGTCCGGACCGGGATTTACCCACGGTCCATAACCGGTTTCCCCCGGCCCGTCCAACTTCAGCAGGCAATCCTGCAAACCAAAACACACCCCTAGAAATAAGTTAAAACTTACCTTCCAGGTTCAAAAACTTACCGCTGGCTGGAGCCGCGCGCCCACCAGTCAGTCCGTGCGCAACGCGTCAGACGTAATGACGCGCATGCGTGGCGACGGCCTTCTTCACGTAGTCACTCACGTGACTCCGAAGTAAAATCATACTATAGATAAGTACAATCATAGATAAGTACACAAAGTGCAACGATTGTCGTGTGATAGTAGACTTCATCGAGTAAACAAAGTGTACAATTTGCGGTACACAATACACAAACAGTCGCCACATTTCTGGCGACCACAAAGCTTCAAGGTTCCTAAGAGTGCCGACTTATCTTGGCCTTAAAGGCCCGTTGCCATGGCGACACTGATACTCTTCTCCATTAACAGCCATCTTGAAATCGGCCCATTGTCCAGCGGCCGCTGCCGTCGCCGGCTCCATCCACCCTCCTTCCCGGTTCCCGGTCTTCGGGGTCTAGCAGGGGGCGAGTCACGGACGGGTTCCCGGTTACATGCCGAGTGAGCCAGGCCTGGCGTCGGGATGTGACCATGGCTCACCAGGAGCTTCGGAGTTCAGAGCTTCTGCTGTAAGGCCGAAAATCTATCGCTGCCCCACTGTGCCCCCCCAAAGCAAAAGACTTCACAAATGCTGGTTCAGTTCAGTTTGGTTCATTGTCATGTGTGTCGAGGTACAGTGAAAAGCTTTAGTTGCATCCTAACCAGTCAGCGGAAAGACAATACGCGATTACAATCGATCCATTTACAGTGTACATTAAAGGAAATAACATCTAGTGCAAGGTAAAGGCAGTAAAGTCCGATCAAGAAAGTCCCAGGGTCTCCAATGAGGTAGATAGTAGTTCAGGACTGCTCGAAGGTTATGGGAGGATGGTTCAGTTGCCTGATAACAGCTAGGCTAGCTGAAAGTCTGGATAATTTTAGTGACATTGGTTGATAGCCAGAACGCTGGGAAACATTAGGACTTGTCAAATATTGCCTAACATCTGAGAGGATATTCCTCCCAACGGTTATCTCCCCAGTGCTATAGATGCAAGGCCAATGATTCAATGGTCCTTTGTTGCCAGAAATGTTCACAATTTCACGTTATAGAAGTAGAATTAGGCCATTCGGCCCATCGAGTCTACTCTGCAGTTCAATCATGGCTGATCTCTGCCTCCTAAACCCATTTTCCTGCCTTCTCCCCATAACCCTTGACACCCATCCTAATCAAGAATTTGTATATCTCTGCCTTAAAAATATCCACTGACTTGGCCTCCACAGCCTTCTGTGGCAATGAGTTCCACAGATTAACTACCCTCTGACTAAAGAAGTTCCTCCTCACCTTTTTAAAAGAGCTCCCTGAGAATTCTGAGGCTGTGACCTCTGGTCCTAGACTCTCCCACCAGTGGAAACATCCTTGACACACCCACTCTATCTATGCCTTTCACTATTCTGTAAGTTTCAATGAGGTCCCCCCTCAACCTTCTAAACTCCAGCGAGTAGATGCCCAGTGCCGTCAAACGCATGCACCTAGGTACAGTAAAATCAATTTTGTTGCGTACAGCTCAGTAAATCCTATTGACATAGGCATAAACATACTTACGTATTAGGCCCCCTTCGGTCATGGCTGACCATGGGTGTCTCCAGGGTGCTATTCCCTATATGGAGGACGCCTGTGCGTGACTTTGTTTAACGTGGGGAGACTGGTGCACAGACGGCCACCCCACAGTCCTCGACAGATCTGGGTCAGGATCCAGTGGCATGGAGTCCAAGACGACCGGAGACCCTTTTCTGCTGCAGCCCTCATCCGCCTTCCCAGCCGTTGTGACGCTCCACTAAGGTCAGCCATCGTCCTCTGCCTGTTCCACCGTTGAGGTCTTGGTTGGATCGCTCTTTGTCAGAGACCTCTCCCTCGACCTTAACGCCATGGGTGGCCCTACCAGGACCATAGCTCCAAACGGCATCGCTCCCAGGATCTCACGACCACACAAGCTTCTCCACCACGACAAGGTGACAATCCATGAAGTACAAGAGTGTAGGAACAGTAGATTGCGCTGAGTACGCAAGAGTTGTCACGTTTCCTGTGCCATTTAGTATGTTTCAAGTCCAGAATTGCTACATTTCGAGTCTTAACTTGCCCATAAGGTCTATTATCCTGGGTTTGGAACAGCTTTGCCCCAAGACTGCCAGAAATCACAGAGAGTTATGAATGTAGCCCAGTCCATCACACAGATCAGACTCCCCACCATCAACTCCATCCACACTTCACACTGCCTCGGAAAAGCAGCCAGCATCATTAAAGACTTGTCCCACCCTGGTCATTCCTACTCCCGTCCGGCAGAGGATACAGAAGCTTCAAAGCGCGCTCCACCAGACTCAGGAGCAGCTTCTTCCCCTCTGATATCAGGCTTCTGAACGGTCCTTCCATTGGCTAGGGTGCTGTCCCATTCACCTCTACCCCATTGCGGACATTGGACTTTGACTGTGGCACTGGTGCGCTACAATGCTGAGAACTATATTCTGCTCCCTGTATCTTCCCCCTTGCTCCACCTATTGTACTGGAGTTTGGTTTGACATGTATGTATGATCTGATCTGACAGGATAGCATGCAAACCAAAGCTTTTCACTGTACCTCAGTACACGTGACATCTCCAAACTAGTGGATGAGAAAGTGGGCAAAAATAGAACTGGTGTAAACGGGTGATCGATGGTTGGTGTGGATATGATGGGCCGAAGGGCCTGTTTCCATGCTGTATCTGTAATCTAAAATAAATCTACACCTGCACCTAGGGGGCGGCACGGTGGCACAGAGGTGGAGCTGTGGCCTCACAGTAGGTATGTTACTAAACTTACCTTGAGCAGCGCTGCAGTTCTGCCGCTCCCCGTGTGCGCGACTTTGGCGCCTTTCAGAGGGGGGCGTGTTTAAAGTGCCGTTTTTCTACAGACAGGGCAAATTGATCCATGTCAGGGGATTTCGTTGCTGAAGAGAAATCGCTCCGACATTTCATTCATGAAAGTATTTTTAAATTACGCTAGATTATTTATTAGCTAGAGTAATTTAAAAATCATCTTCTAAAGCTGTGAGCGCCGACAACGGGAAGGATTTTACGCAGGGGAGAATATAAAGTACATAGTTTATTTTTACATTAAAACTTGGTTTTTAGGAAGCCTTTAATCACATTTTCATGTTGCGAAATGGGGACAATAAAAATGTATGAACTGGCAGTGTTTTTCCTGCCGACTTCACCGCAAACCGCAACGTTCTAATCCACCGCATTCCAACTAAAACCCACTCGCAAGATGATTTAAATGGCCATTAATTTACAGGAATTAAACACTAAATTCCTTCCATTTGGCCTATAAATTCATGAAAATGAGATTTAAAAATCATGTTATATTGTGAATTATTGTGTGAATGTTATTTGGGCACTTAGGCAATTTAAAAAAGTTTATCTTTTCTTAAGAAATGGATAGATGTTTAGATCTAGTAATTTAGTTTTGTAATAGCTACAATTAGGTAACTAACTAATTATATGCTTTAATTTCAGGTCATCCAAGTAAGATTGTTTCATATTTGTTTCAGAATGCTTCAATCTATAATAACTGAAAATTTCATTGAGTTATCTTAATGTTTAAGGAAGTTATGGGCTTTAGACTGTCCTAGATCACAGCTTTTTTGTTAAGTCAATGGAAAGGCAATTGGGAACAAGATCCTAATTTCCAAGTATGAAAATGGCCATAACCTTTTTAATACTGAAGATATGAAAGTGAATTAGGTGTCAAATTAAACTTATTTTTATGCTTTATCTGATGGGACTTGATTTTTTAAATCTCAAAATTTTGTAACATTGCTACTCACAGCGTTAGAGACCCGGGTTCTCACAGCGTTAGAGACCCGGGTTCGACCCTGACTACGGGTGCTGTCTGTATGGAGTTTGTACATTCTCCCCGTGACTGCCTGGATTTCGTCCCACACATCCAAAGACGTACAGATGTGTAGGTTAATTGGCTTCTGTAAAATTGCCCCAAGTGTGTGTTGGATAGAACTAGTGTACGGGGTGACTGTGGGTCAGTGCGGACTCGCTGGTCAAAGGGCCTGTTACCGCGCCGTATCTGTAAACTATCCACGGACCTTCTGAAGTGCGGTGCTGACTGTCACAAACCAGCACGTCTGTGTCAGAAGATGGTTTCAGTGCTGCATGTCTCCTCGTTAAACTAATAAGCTAATAATCAGTGCAGTGTGACTGAGTGAGGATGCCACGTTGGGAATGCATCATACGGCGGCTACTTGCCATTTCTTCAGTCACAGTGACTTCAGCTGGCGGTGAACGTGAAGTGGTCCAAGGAGATTCCCCCAGGGGAGAGTGTTTCCATCTGGCTGGAGACTGCCCTGTAATAGCCTGCAGCTTGTGGCAGCGAGGAAACACAGGAAGGAACATATCATCCTTCATGGAAGGCCCGTGAATTGTATGTTACACTCCGCTGCAAAATCGGCACACAGCACCACTGCTACAGAGCATGATGCAACACTGGTACACAGTACCACTGCTACAGAGCATGCTGCAACACTGGCACACAGCACCACTGGCACACAGCACCACTGCTACAGAGCATGCTGCAACACTGGCACACAGCACCACTGCTACAGAGCATGATGCAACACTGGCACACAGCACCACTGCTACAGACCATACTGCATCAGAGGCACACAGCACCACTGCTACAGAGCATGCTGCAACACTGGCACACAGCACCACTGCTACAGAGCATGCTGCAACACTGGTACACAGCACCACTGCTACAGAGCATGATGCAACACTGGCACACAGCACCACTGCTACAGACCATACTGCATCAGTGGCACACAGCACCACTGCTACAGTGCATACTGCATCACTGGCACACAGCACCACTGCTACAGAGCATGATGCAACACTGGTACACAGTACCACTGCTGCAGTGCTTGCTGCAACACTGGCACACAGCACCACTGCTACAGAGCATGCTGCAACACTGGTACACAGCACCACTGCTACAGAGCATGCTGCAACACTGGTACACAGCACCACTGCTACAGAGCATGATGCAACACTGGCACACAGCACCACTGCTACAGACCATACTGCATCACTGGCACACAGCACCACTGCTACAGAGCATGCTGCAACACTGGTACACAGCACCACTGCTACAGTGCATACTGCATCAGTGGCACACAGCACCACTGCTACAGTGCATACTGCATCACTGGCACACAGCACCACTGCTACAGTGCATACTGCATCACTGGCACACAGCACCACTGCTATAGAGCAGACTGGTTGGCAACTTGCTCAAATACTCTGCCAGTCAGGAACCGACTGAGGTGCAGAAGGTATCATTACATTTGAGCGGCACGGTGGCGCAGCGGTAGAGTTGCTGCCTCACATCGCCAGACACACGGGTTCGATCCTGACCACGGGTGCTTTCTGTACGGAGTCTGTATGTGGGTTTTCTCTGGGTGCTCCGGTTCCTTCCCACACTCCAAAGACATACAGGTTTGTTGGTTAATTGCCTTGAAATAATTGAAAATTGTCCGTAGGATAGCGTTAATGTGTTGGGATCGCTGGTCGGCGCAGACTCGGTGGTCCAAAGGGCCTGTTTCCGCAGTGTATTTATGAGCTAAACTAAATATTCATCAAAGACAATATGATCCATCTACCTCATTGGAGACCCTCAGACTATCTTTAATCAGACTTTACTGGGTTTTACCTTGCACTAAACGTTGTTCCCTTTATCCTGTACCTGTACACTGTAAATAGCTCGATTGTAATCATGTGCTGTCTTTCCACTGACAAGATAGCCCACAACAAAAAAGCTTTTCACTGTACCTCGGTACACGTGACAATAAACTAGACCGAACTAAACTAAATTAATGTCACCTTTTCCATTTTATTCAAATGAATAAATTGGTCATAAATTCAGTTCAAATCCATCAAAGCATCATTCCCCTCCAAACCAGATTCAGTGAGACACACATGTTTATCATTTCCTTCTGCTCCCAGCCTTGGTCTGATGGTGCCCAATGGCCTTATTCAATGACATTTATCGGCACTTGAACCTAACTACAATGAAATGCTTTGTTTTGCAGAAAACCGGGTAAAATTGTAAAACCGAATGAAGGTGGTGATGGCAGGAGGATTTCTCCAGCCACACACATTGTCACCCCTCACACACTGCTATAGCATGCACAAACCCTTAGCGTCCCCATCTGAAACATCGTCTGGCCATTCTCCTGCACAAATGATCCAACTGAATTCAATGATTGTCACATGTACACAGCTACAGTGAAACATAGAAACATAGCAAATAGGTGCAGGAGTAGGCCATTCGGCCCTTCGAGCCAGCACCGCCATTCAATCTGGCTGATCATCTAAAATCATGGCTGGTCATCTAAAATCAGTACCCCGTTCCTGCATATTTCTCATATCCCTTGATTCTGTATGCTTTGTTTTTCTGTACAACCTGGTAAATTCACACAGCCGACCTCACCTGTGCTGTATAGAAGAGTCGTCACGATTCTGGCACTGACAAAGTTACAAAAAGTTTACCGAACAGTTCTATCTGCTGCTTGCTGCCGCATGTGACAGCAGGCGGCCCCCCCTTCATTCTCAGCCCCCCCTCCCGCCACCAGATTCCCCTTTATTCTCAGTGACCCTCCCCCACCCCCCCTCCCACTATGGACCCCATCATTTTTAGCTGAATGGGGAGCCATGAGTTGTTGCATCAATCTGTGGTGGCCAGTGCCATCTTCATCACTGCCGTGTGCTGGGGCAGCAGGGTGAACAAAGGCCGCGGACGGCAACAGGATTAACAAGCTCGTCAGGAAGGCTGGCTCCGTCCTGGGGGGGAAGTTGGATTCATGGGAGGTGGTCTTGAAGGGGAGGATCTACCTCCTGGGATAAATAAATTTCTATCGTATCGTATCGTATTGCATGTGATCTGTGGAGATCTGCTCCCAGCCAGCCGCGGCCCACAGGGGGAGCCACCGAGCCGGCCCCTGCTCGACCCCCAAAGAAGAGGATGGAGCAAGTGGTGATGATGATGGACGTGACGGGCCAGGGGAGAGGCCGATGGGAGAGGAGAGGGAACTGGGGTCTGGCCCACCGCGCCCTCGAGGTCGGCTGCGGGAGGCTCCCACCCCCCGGGGAACAAATGTGGACGGACGAGGAGAGGGACGTGGGTTTACTGGACGATCCGGACGTCCAAGGATGGAGACGGCTGGAGGCCCCGCGGCAGCCTGGGGCTCGCCTGGATCGGGCACCGCTCACAACAACTAGAGCGCGGACTTGGGAAATGGAGCCAACACACATGGCGCCTCATACATGCGGGATCAGCGGACTATTTCTGTACACTTGCTAATCTGGGATTGTGCTTAGATATGGCAATACTCTGCTGGACTGTATGTAAGACAATAATTACACTGTGCACAGATACATTAAGGAGGCACGGCGGAGCAGCAGTAGAGTTGCTGCCTGACAGTTGCCGAGACCTGGTTCGATCCTGACCACCAGGTGCTGTCTGTGTGGAGTTTGTACGTTCTGCCCATGACCGCGTGGGCTTTCTTCGGGTGCTCCGGGTTCCTCCTACATTTAAACCGCGCTTTGGCAAATAAAGCACCATACTCTTAGAATAGTGTGTGTGGGTGTGTTGGGATGTGGGCTGTGGGAGAGGAGGCGACCTTGGGCCAGTGTGATCAGGTAATTACCTGATGTGGGGTGCAGCTAGTGTGAACAGAAGTGTGAAAACGCACACCTCCAGATTCAGGGAGAGTATCTTCCCAGTTGTTATCAGGCAACTGAACCATCCTATCACCAATTAGAGAGGAGTGCTGAACTATTATCTACCTCATTGGTGACCCTCGGACTATCTTTGTGGTAGGATGATTCAGTTGCCTGATAACAGCTGGGAAGAAACTGCCCCTAAATCTGGAGGTGCACATTTTCACACTTCTATTCACACTAATAAAGCCAGCTAGACTTTACTGGCTTTACCTTGCTCTAAACGTTATGTCTTTATCATGCCCCTACACACTGTGGGCGGCTCGATTGTAATCATGTATTGTCTTTCCACTGACTGGTTAGCACGCAACAAAAGCTTTTCATTGTACCTTTGGTACACGTGACAATAAACTAAACTAAACTAAATGAATATCACATTTTTATTTTTTTATTTAGTGTTTTGGTCATAAATTCAGCTCAAATACATCATATTATCATTTCCCTTCAGAGTACTTTTAAATCAGATTTTATATGAGTGGCTGCATTGCCTTTGTGAGGCCCATCTTCATTTTATCATTCCTTCTCTCCAGAGATGCTGCTTGTCCCGCTGAGTTACTCCAGCTTTTTGTGACTATCTTCATTATATTCGCCCTCTGCTTTGCAGATGATGAACAATGGATCTGCTTCTCCCTCTAACTCTCATCCCCAAAGCTGGCGTTCGCTGCAAGATCGCTGCCGACAGCGATTATCCCAGGGACTGAAGATAGACACAAAAAGCTGGAGTAACTCAGCGGGACAGGCACATCCCTGGAGAGAAGGAATGGGTGATGTTTCGGGTCGAGACCCTTCTTCAGTCCCAGAGGCCTGGCTGGTGTGACCCTGATGAATGTGAGTGGGGGTCTTCAGACCTGAGGCTGAGGCGTAATGATGGCATATAAATCTGGAATCTCTCAGTCAGTCAACATTAGGCAAGTATTGTTGGCTGCACCGAGACATTAAATACACTTCTTAATTTAGAGATACAGCGTGGAAACAGGCCCTTTGGCCCATCAAGTCCACGCCGACCACACATTCACACTAGTTCTATGCTATCCCACTTTCTCATCCACTCCCTACACACCTGGGGGAATTTACTGAAGACAATTCACCTACAAACCCGCACGTCTTTGGGACATGGGTTTGGTCCTGACCTGTAGTTGGGTGCTGTCTATGTGGAGTTCTCCCTGTGACCGCGTGGGTTTTGGAGCCCGGGTCTCTGGCGCTGTAATGCAGCAGCTTTACCACTGCGCCACCGTGCCGCCCATATACAGTCTTCAGAAGTGTATTCCTCTCGTAAGTGAAGGAACGGCAGCACGTGAATACAAGATGCGGATGGTGCAGGAAGCTCGATGGAAAAGATGCAAGTGCCGTCCTTGGCGTTACTGCGCCACTACAGTTTAAGGTGAAGAGGATAAGATTTAATAGGAATCTGAGGGGTAAACCCTTCACACACAGGGTGGTGGGTGTATGGAACAAGCTGCCAGAGGAGGTAGTTGAGACTGGGTCTATCCCAACTTTTAAGAAGCATTCAAACAGGAACATGGATAGGACATGTTTGGAGGGGTATGGACCAAACGTGGGAGGGTGGGACTAGTGTAGATGGGGCACGTTGGGCGGTGTGGGCGAGTTGGGCCAAAGGGGCAGTTTCCATGCTGTGTCACTCTATGACGCTATGACATCGCTCAGAGCCAGTGTTTACGGGCTGAGTGATGTGTGGTGATGATGGCGGGCGGCACGGTGGCGCAGTGGTAGAGTTCACAAGTTCAAGTTATAAAAATGGAATTCGGCCATTCGGCCCATCGAGTCTACTCCGCCATTCAAGGACCCACACCATCCTGGCCACACACTCATCTGCCTGCTAACTTCAGGTAGAAGACTGCAACGACCAGGTTCAGGAATAACTACTTCCCCACAACCATCAGGCAGTTAAACCTGGCTCGGACAAAACACTGAACATTAATAATCCATTATCTGTTTCTTTGCACTTTATCAGTTTATTTATTCATGTGTGTAGATATTTATATAATGGTATATGGACACACTGATCTGTTCTGTAGTCATGCCTACTGTGATCTGTTGTGCTGAAGCTATCAGGGACACATGACAATAAACTCTCTTGAACTTGAACTCAATTATGGCTGATCTCTGCCTCCTAATCCCATTTTCCTGCCTTCTCTCCCCATAACCATTGACACCCATTGCTGTCTTACAACGGTTACAGCTCTGGAGACCCGGGTTTGATCCCGACAACGGGCGCTGCCTGTTTCCGCACTGTATCTCCAAATTAAAACTAAACCAAACTAAACTAAAAATTAAACTAAATGATGTCGAGTCACGTGTTATGGAGGGGACGGTACAGTGGTTTCTGTAAGCACTGCAAGACTGAGAGGCTGACACAAAGACAGAGATAGGCCACACGCAAATTGGAGGAACAGCACCTCATGTTTCTCTTGGGCAGCTTACACCCAGTGGTATGAACATTGACTTCTCTAACTGCAATTAACCCTTGAATCCCCTCTCTCTCTCCACCCCTCCTCCACACGTGTCGTTGTACCAGCTTCAAAGCCGTCTAGTTGAGTCTCATTGTCTGTAACTCATTTTCACCTCGCCCACAGCCAACAATGGCCTGTTTCTTTCATCATCATAACTTTTTTGCATATCTTCCATTAATTTATTCTACATCTCTCAATATCATCGTCTGAAGGTCTGAAGAAGGGTCTCGACCCAAAACGTCATCTATTCCTTGCGCCTTGTACCTGGTGGTCATAACTCCGAAAGAGTCCACCAAGGGCTATACTGGGAGTTGACGAGGGTGACTGTGCGGCCTGTGGGCCTGGACGGAAGCCTTGAAGGTTGCGTAGGTGGGCACATTGACAGAGGATTGTGGGAGGACATTCCAGAGGGAAATTGCGTCAGGGAACAATGACTGGATGTAGGGAGTAGTTGTGTGTTGTCTCAAGTGAGTTTATTGGCATGTGTCCCAGATAGGACAATGAAATTCTTGCTTTGCTTTCGCACAACAGAATATAGTAGGCATGAATGCAGAACAGAACAGTGTGTCCATATACCATTATATGAATATATCCACACATGAATAAATAAAACAGATAAAGTGCAAATAAACAGGTAATGGGCTATTAATGTTCAGAGTTTTGTTTGAGTTGACTTTAATAGTAAGATTAAATCGAGAACTTACCAGTTTGAAGTTTGATCTTTATTTTATGAGGAGTCGAGTTGAGGGACTACGTGAATAGAAGCCCGTACAGCCGTTGGTGCGTCAATCTTCAAAGCAGCGGAATGAATTCACAGCTAACAATGACTGAAGTATAATGGTAAGATGATAAAACTAGAACTACCAGATGAGATCTATGAGGGTGGGAGCGGAGGGCACGTAGTCCCTCAACTCGACTCCTCATAAAATAAAGATCAAACTTCAAACTGGTAAGTTCCGTTTAATCTTACTATTTTACTTCGGAGTCACGTGAGTGACTACGTGAAGACTTCAAAGCACTGTGAATTCACGCCGCAGACCCAAATCCGACGTTCACACTGCCTGGATTGACTCAAAGTCGTTAACAATCAATCATGCATCAGTAACAACATTTGTTAAATGAATAACAATTTATTTACAAACAAATCATAACAAACCCCTCTAACTCAGGGGGAAAGTGTAACAGTACTGACACCAGAATCAGCAAACACCCCGAGCCTTGAAATCGGCTTGTGATAAAACCTCTGAAAAGTTAGCTCACTGGACCATCCTGCGGCCGCGAGGATATGGTCTATTGGCAAGTCCATCGCCCTTGCCGCGGAAGTTGATGCCGCCCTGGTGGAATGAGATTTGAATTTATCAGTATCAATTCCAGCACTTGCCAGGACCCACTTTAGCCACCTTGAAATCGTTTGCAACCGACACCTTACTGTGTGGTTTTTTGTGACTAATAAACAAAGCCGACTCTGTTCCTCTCAGAGGTTTAGTAATCTCAATGTAACGAGATAAATGTGAGACTACACAGAAGCGATCATCTGCGGGGTATGCTGAAAACACCATCTTTAATCCTGTCATGCCTCTTTTATTATGTTTAAGCAAATCATAGACATAAAATATAATGGCATCTGCCGACACATGCATTCTATCTAGCCGTAGCTTTTGCAACGTTTGTACACGTTGAGCTGAAACCAACGCCATAAGCATGACCACCTTAATAGTTAATTTGGCTATAGATAGGCTTGTAACCGGAGCCCACTGGCGAAGAACCATAAGAACCTCACTCACATTCCAAATCCCGGCATACCTGGGTTTAGGAGGATTAGAATTGAAAACTCCCTTCATGAATCGTGAAACTAATGGATGTGTCCCTACTGTATGTAATTCTGCATTCATAGGTAAATAAGAAGACAGAGCACTTCTGGCTGAATTGATCGCACTGTAACTTATTTTTTGGTCGAAATAAAGAGTTGACAAAAACTCCAATACGTCCGTGATCCCTGCGTGTGACATATAATATTCTGCTGTAGGCAGAATTGCTCCCACTTCCTTATATAGGTGATATATTGCTGCTGTGTACTATCCCTGCAGGCCGACGTGAGAACATCCACAGTCCGATGAGACAGTCCTCTCCCCAGGTATGGCCTCCTTAAATCTGCAAATTAACAGATCAATACGATCATGTAAAGGATGTTGATCCCCAGTGACTGGATTTACCAGTAGATTTTTATTCTTGGGCATAAGCATGTAAGGCTCCCTAGCCATTTGTAATACAACGGGAAACCATGCTTGTGTAGGCCAATCTGGCACTACCATTACCCCTGAAGCGGAGTCCTCCTTGATCTTTTGCAAACATCTGCTGATAAGACAGAATGGAGGAAATACATACACAAACATTCCTCCCCAATGCATGAAAACGCATCCACTGCTACTGCCCCAAGATCTGGTTCCCATGAAACATATCTAGGTAACTGATGATTTAATCGAGATGCAAACAAGTCAATATCTGGCATTCCATACTGAACAATCATTTGGTTAAATACATCCTGATTTAACATCCATTCAATGTTGTCATTAAACTGACGTGACCTAGTGTCAGCTACAGTGTTGAATCTTCCTGGCAAATAAAGTGCTGAAAGCCAGATATTTTGGTCAATACACCAGCTCCAAATCTGGTTAGCCAGTCTATCACAAGACTGTGACTTAACTCCACCCATGTGGTTTACATATGCCACTGCTGTGGTGTTGTCAATCTGGACCTGCACATGCAAGTCCCTCCTTGTAGAACAATAAGCTTTGAGCCCATACCAGGTGCCCAACAACTCTAAATAATTAATCCCTCTTAGTTGAAGAAGGGATGTCTCATCCACATTCCATCTGCCTCCACAACTAGAAGACATATCTGTTGCACCCCAACCCAGTGCACTTACATCAGTCTGTAATATCAGTGACGGTGGTTCCACCAAAACCTTCCTAAAACTTGTTGAAACATTTGCTATCCACCATTGTATGTCAGCAATCGCCCCAGCTGACAACTGCATAGGCCTATCAAAATGGCCCCTTTGTATTCTCAGTGCCTGTTCCTTTGATCGTTGTAATTGTTGATAATGCAGAGGACCATACTGCACAGCTGGAAATGCTGCCACAAACTTTCCAATTAACCTGGCTACTTGTCTAATCAAAGGCCTTTGTTCTCCAACGAGATTAACACAGTCCTCAATTAACTGATTCAATTTATCCCTGGGCAAAGTTACCAACATGTGATTGGAATTAATGATAAATCCCAGATAATCAATAATTTGGACTGGTGATAATTTAGATTTATCTGGGTGAATAACAAATCCCATTTGTTCAAAAGTGATTTTAACAACTGAAACTGATGATTGAGTTTCAGCATGAGTCTTTCCAACAATCAGAATATCATCTAAGTAGGCCATTACCACATGCCCCTTAGCTCTAAGTAACGCTAACACAGGTTTTACCAATTTAGTAAATAATCTAGGAGCTGAAGTTAATCCATTCGGCAATGCCCTGAATTGCCACAGCTGAGTCATCCAAATAAATTTCAAATATCTTCTATCATCCTCATGAATAGACACTGAGTAATACGCATCCTTTAAATCAATAGTTGCCATATAACACCTTTTGGACACTAGATGTTTGGCCGTGGTAAAGGTTTCCATTTTGAAATGCCTATAACAAACAAACTTGTTCAAACTCGATAAATCCAAAATAATTCTACACCCCCCAGTCTTTTTAGATCTGGGAAATATATTTGACACAAATTGTCGACTTTGATAGACAGAAGGCTCAATTACCCCTTTCTTATGTAACGACTGAATCTCTGCTTGAATAAGCACATTTTCTTCATCTGAAAAAATAAGTTTACGACTAGGAAAATGTTGATTAGGTAGACTGTCCTTAGAGTAAAATTCAATTTTCACCCCTTCAATACTACTAAGTATGAACAAATCTGATGTCAACTGCTGCCATTGTTTGAGAAACAATTTTAACCTTCCCCCAATTTGAACAGGAACATCAATTAATTCATCGTCTGTTGATGTTTTCCTTACCTGCATCTTTCCTTGCGGACCTTGTTGTCCTCGACCTCTTGTGGAGAAAGGCACCTTCCCCTTCATGCTGGCAGCCTGCCAGTTCCGAAATTGAAGACCTGAACGGCTCGTTCCTTCTCCTGCATCCACATTAGTTCCTTTCCAATACGGAGAAAACCTTTTGCCTTGCTTACCAGCCGGCTTAATGAGGGCCATAGTTTTAACATCTTCATGACATTCTTTGACCCTTTTTGCAAGGTTACCTCCAAACAACAGATTTTGTGGTGGTACACTGGTTGGTTGCACAAACTTGCCAAATTCGGATTAAGCACTGGCCTAATAGCGGCCCTCCTGATGTTATTGAGTTCAAAAAACACATTACAACGGAATCCCAGTCTGTCCTGGTGTGCTTCAACCATATTGCTTGGATCAATAACTTTCACCACAGCTGTAATACCTGCTGACAACAGTTTAAGCACTTTTTGAAACTTCATCTCCTGGGCCCTAGCAGGCATACCCATCTGTGACCAAATTTGGTGATTAACCACCGGTACCTTCAGGAGATCACAATTAACAGGAGCTTTATAGTTTTTTGCTGCTTCATCGATAGCTAGCTCCTGTAACTGGTGGGAGAGCATATACTGAATGGCTTCAGCCAATTCTACATCAATCGCCTTTCCTGCCTCTCTACACTCAGCAAACTTCCCAGCAATGTTCGGAATTACCTCCAACCGAACACCTTGCTCTCCCCCAGCATAGAATCAGTGTCAGCAAACTGCACTGATGGAACATCCTCCTCACAGGCAGGATAGTTCTGCAGCCCTGGAACACAAGCTCTCCATCAGCCTGGCTTGGGCACCACTCCTCCTCACGGAGCTGATCCCTGTCGAGCATTCTTTGTAATAAAATCTCGACTTGGGAGAGCCGTGAGCAAACGGACTCTCCTATGGAGGGTATAACCTCCAGGCCCGACTCATCTACGGGCCACAGAGACTTGCCAGTGGCCTTCCGCCCTACTGACAAGCCTCCACTGCCCCCTGGCAGTGGGTCCGCAACCACTGGCTGTGTAGCCAGCACCGGACCAGGTGTACCAGACGGGCCTCTTTCCATAACACTCTCCTGGTCACTTTCCTTTCTACCTGCGGAGCGCCTCGCCGACACCTTCTTTACTTTCTGCAACATATCTCCAAGAACTTCAAACCATCGCAGAAATGACCTGTGGTAAAAATTTCAACAACCGTTTTTAAACTTACCGCTCGGAGGAGCGCTGCTGCTCCAACCGCCCGACTGCACCAACGTCTGACGTCATGACGCACCAACGGCTGTACGGGCTTCTATTCACGTAGTCACTCACGTGACTCCGAAGTAAAATAGCCTGATGGCTGTAGGGAAGCAGCTATTCCTGAACCTGGACATTGCAGTCTTCAAGTTCCTTTACCTTCTATCTGAAGGTAGCGGGGAGATGAGTGTGTGGCCAGGATGGTGTGGGTCCTTGATGATGCTGCCAGCCTTTTTGAGGCAGCGACTGCGATAAATCCTCTCGATGGTAGGGAGGTCAGAGCCGATGATGGACTGGGCAGTGTTTACTACTGTTTGTAGTCTTTTCCACTCCTGGGCGCTCAATTTGCCGAACCAAGCCACGATGCAATCGGTCAGCAAGCTCTCTACTGTGCACCTGTAGATGTTCGAGAGAGTCCTCGACAAACCGACTCTCTGTAATCTTCTCAGGAAGTAGAGGCGCTGATGAGCTTCCTTAATAATTGCATCAGTGTTCTCGGACCCGGAAAGACCTTCAGAGATGTGCACGCCCAGGAATTTGAAGCTCTTGACCCTTTCCACCATCGACCCGTTGATATAAACAGGACTGTGGGTCCCCATCCTACTCCTTCCAAAGTCCACAATTTTCCTTGATTTTACTGGTGTTGAGGGCCAGGTTATTGTGCTGGCACCATTCGGACAGTCGCTCGATCTCTCTTCTATACTCTGACTCATCCCCATCAGTGATACGTCCCACAACAGTGGTGTCGTCAGCGAACTTGATGATGCTGTTGAACCACAAGTCGCTTGTTGCTGCTTCTTCTGGATCTTGTTGTTTTCTCTTTGACGTATAAGACAGCATCGAGGTGGATGTCCTGGTTGATGACCTTGTGAAGGGTAGTCAGTCTGAGCATCTGGCGTCTGGTTTCAAGGGAGTCCCAGTTTAAGTCGGTGAGCATTTTGGTTACACTGGATTGCCGTCTGAAGTCGCCGCACACAAAGCGGGCTGCTCTTCGTTGAACATTTTGAAGAACATCTTCATTTTTCTTGGTACCGGGGTTCCAAGCAGCCGAGGCATACTCCAAGTGCGGTTGGACTATGGTTTGGTACAAATGCTTTTTGACAGCTTTAGAACAATGGTGGAAGTTTCTCTGGATGAAGTTGTATAAAAACATCGAGATATTTGTCTTCTGTGATTTCCTGTAAGGTTTCGCCAAGCATAGAATACTTTGTTGATCTTTGTCTCCAGAGACGCTGCCTGTCCCGCCAAGTTACTCCAGCATTTTGTGACTATCTTCAGGGTAAACCAGCATCTGCAGTTCCTTCCTGCACTCACCGTCTACAGTATATCTCTCGTTTCCCTCTCCCCTGACTCTCAGTCCGAAGAAGGGTCTCGACCCGAAATGTCACCTTTTCCTTTTCTCCAGAGATGCTGTCTGGCCCGCTGAGTTACTCCAGCTTCTTGCCTTCATCAAAGACTCTGGGGACGGGCAGCTCTTCCTGGACTCCAGGCCTTTCAAGCACGCCATTTAATCTTGCTCTGACAGCTGCCTGCAGGGGACCCAGGCTATGGGAATTGCCTGCAAAAGATCAATATCAGTGTGATTTAAATGCAACCATTGTGTGCTGCAGCAACACAGAGAGTTCAGAGAAAGTTTAGAACTATAAACATTATAAGACGACACAAAATGGTCCAAATTACCATGAAGACAAGCAATTATCTACACGAGCCGGAGGTACTTTCAAGTAAAATCAGCACTTGAAGTATTATTAATTTCCCCCACTAACATCAACAATATGGCAAGGCCAGCAGCATAATCAAGGACCAGTCTCACCCCACTCACTCCCTCTTCTCCCCTCTCCCATCAGACAAGAGGCACAGAAGTGTGAAAACGCACACCTCCAGATGGATGGCACGGTGGCGCAGTGCTAGAGTTGCTGCCTCACAGCGCCAGAGACCCGGGTTCGATCCTGACTATAGGTGCTGTCTGCACAAAGTTTGCACGCTCTCCCCGTGACCCACCTGGGTTTTCTCCGAGATCTTCCATTTCCTCCCACACTTCAAAGATGTACAGGTTTGAGGGTTAATTGGCTTGGTATATGTGAGGGATAAAGTGATTAAACCCTATTAAAGAAAGGAGTTTTAAAGAGAATTCAAACAGAGAGGGGCTGGAGAGGAGATTCTGACAGCAGTTTTCTGAAAATTGCCAGACCCATCCTTGAGGCCTTGAGTAAGAAGAGATAGCTTTGTCTTGCTAGAGAAGGGGGTGATGTAGAGAAATCCCTGTCAGTGGAAAGGAGTGATGGATGGGACCCTAGTCACTATAGCTTAGCTTTAGTGCTGATATAGGAAAACTGAGAGGGTTCACTAGGAGGTGAGCAAAAGTGGGCCAGGTCATGAGCAATTGAGCATGCTTAATAGAAAAAATGAATATTACAACACACCCCTGGTCAAGAAATTGCTCATTACCATGAACATGCAATGTATGATGTGGGAGGTCCGAGGGGATGTACGGTGGGTTGTACCTACAGATTGTGTACCTCCGACTCTGATTGGAGAGAGGTCCGGAGGAGAAATTGAATGTAAGATTTTGTGTATAAAAGGGGATGATCTCCCTGGCTTCAGTGTGTCTCGAGTTGGAGAGGCACCCGGTCTGCAGACTCGTAAAATAAAGAAATCTCTTGCTTCCAGGATTTAGTCTTTGAGTATTTATTGTGAGCATAAAGGGTATCTCACAAATTGGGGGCTCGTCCGGGATCGCCACTCCAGCTGCTTGGTGGAGACAAGGAATGAGGGGAAGGTGCACCCTGCTGATTTCAGCAGTCTCTGATCTCCTTGCTTGCCATCAGCAGTTTGAGCGAGTGATATCCGCTGGAAAAGACTCCGGAAGCAAGAGGGGGTGTAAGGTAAATACGTACGGGACGGTCGAGTGATTCTTGTGCACAGGACCCAGGTAAGAAAAACGACTATTAAGTATTGCCTGGGCGATCGGGGTTTGTCGGACGGGAATAGTCCGACAAGGTAATGGGAAACCGGAACGGGAGGAGTAAGGGTCCGGGGAACCGGGATGAGGCTCATACTGATATGGAGCCTAACATTCCGCCCGATAGTCCGTTGGGGCGAATGTTGGATGGGGTGAAGGGAACACCCAGGGTAAAGAGTAAGGAAACTATGTGCCTCTCACCAGTATGGGGGTGAGGAACTTTAAAAAGGAGATGAAAAGTTTATTGGAAGACCCCTTGGGACTGGCTGAACAAATAGATCAGTTCCTAGGGCCAAAAAAAAAATGTTTTTATGAAAAATATTAAGTTGTTTCAAACAATCTCATTGAAGTAAGAATGGAACTAATGTAAAAACCGGTTTTGTATGAATGAGGAAGTTTGTATATGTGATAGGTTTGTTTGCTGTGGGCCACATGTTGTAAGGATTGTGTGTGTGTTCCTTTAAGGAATTGTAAGCAATGGGGGAGGTTATTGTAAGGTAACGGACAATGCTTTGAATCATCGCAACTTAAAAAGGGGAAGTTGGAAAATGTAGGTTGCTTGGCTTCTATAGATTTCTTTTCAGTAAAGGTAATTTGGCAAATTGTTAGTCGTATGTATTTGTAGGGGCAATGGTTTGAACAAAATTAGAAATAAGTTAATTGCTGAACAACAAGCAGCTTTTATGGTTTGTTTAGATAAACATTCTGGTTGGAGAAGGGTAATAAATTAATGGGGCCCAGAAAAACAAAACGGAGTTGGCAGACAATGATGTTGATAAGGGGAAGTTAGTTTACTTCAGAAGAAAGACAGATGGTCAGACAGGCAGGAGAAGGGGTTGCAGGCTGATGCGCCGACTTGAAATAACTAAACAGGGGAAGGAAGAAAAAGTATGAGAGATCTCAGGGAGATAATAATCAAGGGAATTAGAGAAGCCGTTCCCAGGGGACGGATTTTCGAACGGGCTTTTGAAAATCAGCAGAACAAGGACGAACTTCCGACAGTGTTTTTACAAAGGTTAAGGAAAAATGTCCAGCAGTATTCGGGGATAGACCCTGATAAGACTGCAGGTCAGCAGTTGTTGAAGGTTAATTTTGTAACAAAATCATGGCCAGATATTAGAAAGAAATTGGAAAAATTGGAAGATTGGAATGAAAAACCATTGAATCAGTTGTTAACAGAGTCTCAAAAGATATAAGTAAGACGGGATGAGGAGAAACAGAAGGGAAAGGCAGAAATGATGTTGCAAGCAGTACAGCAAGTAGTATTGGAGGACGAGGAAGAGGTGAATGGAGGGACCGAAGTTGGGGTCCCCGGGAGAACAAGGAACAAGGATCAGGAGGGTGGTACATGGGGCCACCCTGGTGTTATTATTGTAAAGAGGAGGGTCATTTCAAGAGGGAATGTCCTAAGCGACGACGGGAGGTGCAGTCGTACGCACTCATGGAGGAAGAATAGGGGAGTCAGGGGTTCCGCTCCCTGGGGTGTATGGGATACACACGGGAACCTCTGGTAAAATTTGAAATTAGGACCCCAGGGAGAGGATATGATATTTATGGTAGATTCGGGAGCAGAAAGATCGAGTATAACTAAGGTACCAGAAGGAATGAGATTGGGTAAAAAAAAAAACAGGTTAGAATCTCTGGGGTAGAAGGGAGAGTGATGACATTACCCGAGGTAGAAGAGGTGGTGGTAAAATATGAGGATCGAGAAGTCAGTGGAAGATTTTAAAAGGAAGGTGAATAAATTTGCAAAGGAGGATAAACTATCTGAGAAGTAAGACATTGAGTTTAGAATGAGAAAGAAGGCAGATCAGAAAGGATTAAAGTGGAAAGCAGAGGGATGAATTGATGAGACTGCTTCAGAAAGAAAGAGCGTGAAAAAGGAAAGACAATGTTGTCAGTAACAACAGACCTGGTTGAAGTCTGGAATAAGTGATGCACCGACACACAGTGAGTCCTATGACAGAGCCAAACAGGGGCCAGAGATTCCATGCCAATAATAAATGTATTTGGGAGAGTGTTTTCTCAAATGCCCTAGCGGGAGTGAAATAAATCTGGATCTGAGCCCAGACAAGGCTAGTAAGGAGATAGGTAATGGATAAGGTGTGTTGGGGATGTGAACAGGTACGATAATCAGGAAATAATAATAATAATAATAATAATAATGATCTTAATAATAATATTAAGATAATGGTGAATATAACTATGATAAGAACATTAAGAAGAGGTATTAAATACACCTAGGCTAGGATGCGGCAGCGTTTTAAATACTAGCGGCGTGTTTTAATCAGATGTTGTAGGCAGATTTGGAAGGTGTTGATATAGTATGTGGATGATTTGTTGGTTTGTTCCACAAGTGAGGAGCAACGTGAGAAAGAGACATTGTAATTATCTTGGAAAAGATGGCACAGGAGGTCATGATGTATCAAGGAAGAAGTTTTTGTTTTGTCAGCAGCAGGTAGAATATTTTGGACGAGTAATATCTAAAGAAGTAAAAGCTATAGCGCAGGATCAAATTGGAAGCTTGCCTGCAATCTTGCTTAGCTCAATTGGCAGAAATTAAGGCTTTAAGAGCAGCATATGTACATGGAGTCTGGCATATGTTTGGAGCAGTAGGGAAACAGAAAGGCTTTGAGAAAAGCAACAGAGACCCCATGCAAAGTTAGCAGTGTCCCCCTATGAAATGTTGTTTGGGTTACCTTATTTGGGAAAGATAGAAGGAATACCCACCATAGAGGGCAGTGATGTATTCTCAAGGAACTATTTACTGGCTGTATCTCGTTCCCTTACAGAATTAAAAGCGAAAGGATTATTGGCTCAAAGCCCGTCACTTGACTTTCCAATACATGCTGTAAAGGCCGGCGACTGGGTACTGGTCAAAAATTGGAAGGAGGAGAAACTCCAGCCCAGGTGGACCGGCCCATACCTAGTATTACTGACAACCGAGACAGCAATACGAATAAAAGAAAAAGGGTGGACCCACGTGATCTGGGTTAAAGGACCCGTCGATCCACCCGTTCCTGAGGAGGAGGAACAGTGGACGGTGAAGCCGGGAAGTAAACCCCTAACAGTAATTTTAAAAAGAAAAGCATTGAATGTATAACTGACAGTATGAAAGGAGCAGTCGTGGTATTGTTTGCTTTGTATGTAATTGTTGTAAAAGGTATTAATAATTGTGATAAATGTTATCATCCTATTCAATACAGAGGGGTAATAACCAGATCATTTACCTATCATTCCCATGTGAATAAAGCATGCCATGACCGAAAGAATAGAATCATTTGCAAAGAGGGGGGAAAGGAGTATTTGATGGCAGGCAATAGGGGGTATATAGGGAAGTTTGGGGCCGTTACCTGCCCAAGGGGAGAGAGATGGGTTTGTGTACAGTTAGTTTTCCCTTCTCAGATCGTAAAAGGGGCAATAGGTAAGACGAAGGAGGAAGTAATAAAAGAGGTTACTAAGGTAGTAGTCACGAAGCCTCCCCCCCTCCCCCACATACTCAGCCTCAAGTGCACCAGACACTGTACGAAGAAATCAAGAAGCAGATCGAAATCCCTGAAGGAGAAAAAAAAACCTGTTTGTGGACTTGGCCACCCAGATAGCTGGGACCCTGAATGTGACTAACTGTTGGGTCTGCGGAGGACCGCTGATGAATTCACGCTGGCCATGGAGAGGATCCATTGTTGAAATATGGGACCTGATGGGGTGGAACCTGACAATTGGACAAGACCGAGATCCCCAGGTATGGGTCCTGACAGATGCTCCGGTCGGGACTGAGTGTATCGCTAGGCCCTGGGCAAAGGATGCCGTCCTAGTAGGCAGCAGCCCCTGCCAGCGCATCGTCACCCAGTGGCCAAATCAGTCCCGAGTGTGGTGGCCAGAGGAGCCTAAATGGTATCTAACTAAGAAATATGGGAAAAACTGCACTATCTGGATGGAGATTGATGGAGTGGAATCAGCCGGACTATGGAACTGCACCGGGAACAACCCTTATCAGGGGATCCCAGTATTGCGAGATATATGGAACAAGGTTGCCTCTAGTGGACCGGCCCCTGAAGGACTGTTATGGATATGCGGATACAAGGCATACTCGGTGTTACCAATGAATTGGAGTGGGACTTGTTTTATTGGACTGGTACAACCTGGATTCTTCCTGTTAAACCCCAAAGAAGGCCAGTCATTAGGAACACCTGTATTTGATGACCTATATCGGAAAAAGAGGAAAATAGACATTGGAGAATGGGAAGATGATGAGTGGCCACCAGCAAGAATCATCTCATACTACGGACCAGCCACTTGGGCACAAGATGGATCCTGGGCTACCGAACACCAGTATATATGTTAAACCGGATCATAAGGCTACAGGCAGTACTGGAGGTAATTACCAACCAAACTGCGGGGGCACTGGAGATGCTGGCAAAGCAGCAGACGCAGATGAGAACAGCGATATACCAGAACAGGTTAGCCCTAGATTACCTCCTGGCAGAAGAAGGAGGGGTATGCGGGAAATTCAACCTCTCTAATTGCTGTTTGAACATCGATGATAATGGACAGGCAGTGATGGACATATCAGAAGGGATCCGGAAGTTGGCGCATGTTCCAATACAAAAGTGGAATTCGATTATGGGAACCCAATGGTGGGATTCTATCCTCGGAGGAACATGGTGGAGAACGGTGGGACTTGTGTTTCTATGTGCAGTGGCTGGACTGATCTTCATCCCCTGTTGTATCCCTTGTTTTAGGGAACTTATTACCAGAAGTATAAGTCAGATGCAGGCTGTAGTCATGCCTATGGGAGAGAAAGGGGAAATACAGAAAATAATGATAATGCGACCAGGGGAAGTTTATGATTTACAGGAGGAGAAGGTTAGGACGATGTTACGTCAGTTCGAATTGAAGGAACTTAAAATGAGGGTTTAATCAGTGTATGCGTAGCAAAAGAAAAAGGGAGGATTGTGAGGGATAAAGTGATTAAACCCTATTAAAGAAAGGAGTTTTAAAGAGAATTCAAACAGAGAGGGGCTGGAGAGGAGATTCTGACAGCAGTTTCTGAAAATTGCCAGACCCATCCTTGAGGCCTTGAGTAAGAAGAGATAGCTTTGTCTTGCTAGAGAAGGGGGTGATGTAGAGAAATCCCTGTCAGTGGAAAGGAGTGATGGATGGGACCCTAGTCACTATAGCTTAGCTTTAGTGCTGATATAGGAAAACTGAGAGGGTTCACTAGGAGGTGAGCAAAAGTGGGCCAGGTCATGAGCAATTGAGCATGCTTAATAGAAAAAATGAATATTACAACACACCCCTGGTCAAGAAATTGCTCATTACCATGAACATGCAATGTATGATGTGGGAGGTCCGAGGGATGTACGGTGGGTTGTACCTACAGATTGTGTACCTCCGACTCTGATTGGAGAGAGGTCCGGAGGAGAAATTGAATGTAAGATTTTGTGTATAAAAGGGGATGATCTCCCTGGCTTCAGTGTGTCTCGAGTTGGAGAGGCACCCGGTCTGCAGACTCGTAAAATAAAGAAATCTCTTGCTTCCAGGATTTAGTCTTTGAGTATTTATTGTGAGCATAAAGGGTATCTCACAGTATAAAATGTAAATATTGTCCCTAGTGTGTGTCGGATAGTGTTAATGTGCGATGATTGCAGGTTGGGACGGACCTGGTGGGCCCAAGGGCCTGTTTCTGGCCTCTATCTCTAAACTAAACTAAACTAAATTCAGGGAAGGTTTCTTCCCAGCTGTTGCCAGGCAACTGAACCATCCCATCACCAACAAACCTACTGACTCCCACAGCTACCTGGACTACTCTTCCTCCCACCCCTGCTCCCTGTAAGGACTCCATCCCCTATTCCCAATTCCTCCGTCTACGCCGCATCTGCTCTCCAGGATGAGGTGTTCCACACCAGGTCATCACAAATGGCCTCATTCTTCAGAGAACGGGGATTCCCCTCCCCCACTATTGATGAGGCTCGCACCAGGGTCTCCTCCATACCCCGCAACACTGCCCTCTCTCCCCATTCCCCCACTCGCAAACAGGGCAGAGTCCCCCTGGTCCTCACCTTTCACCCACCAGCCGGCAAATACAACATATAGTCCTCCGCCAGTTTCGCCACCTCCAACGTGACCCCTCCACCCGCCACATCTTCCCATCTCCCCCCCTATCTGCCTTCCGCAAAGACCGCTCCCTCCGCAACTCCCTTGTCCATTCTTCCCTCCCCTCCCACTCTACCCCTTCCACGGGCACTTTCCCTTGCAACCGCAAGAAATGCAACACTTGTCCCTTCACCTCCCCCCTCCACTCCTTTCAGGGACCCAAGCAGTCCTTGGTCCTTCCAGGTCCGACAGAGGTTCACCTGCACCTCCTCCAACCTCATCTACTGCATCCGCTGCTCCAGATGCCAGATGATCTATATCGGTGAACCAAGCGGAGGCTTGGCGATCGCTTCGCCGAACACCTCCGCTCGGTCCACAATAACCAACCCGACCTCCCGGTGGGCTCAGCACTTCAACTCCCCCTCCCATTCCACATCCGACCTCTCGGTCCTGGGCCTCCTCCACGGCCAGAGTGAGCAACACCGCAAGCTGGAGGAACAGCACCTCATATTCCGCTTGGGGAGTCTGCATCCTTTGGGCTTGAATATTGAATTTTCTCAATTCTGTTAACCCTTGCTGTCTCCTCCCCTCCCACCTCTCCCTCAGCCCTCGGGCCCTGGCATTCCCTCTATCTCCCTCCCCCACCCCAGTCGCACCAGCTTCTCATTTTCACACCACAAACAGCTTACAATGGCTTGTTCCCTTTATCACCGATACTTCTTTGCATATCTTTCACTCATTGTTCCTTATCTCTCCACATCACCGTCTATATCTCTCGTTTCCCTGATCCCTGACCAGTCTGAAGAAGGGTCTCGACCCGAAACGTCGCCTATCTCCTTCGCTCCTTAGATGCTGCTGCACCCGCTGAGTTCCTCCAGCTTTTTGTGTACCCTCGATTCTCCAGCATCTGCAGTTCCATCTTTAAAACCAACTAGAGAGCGGGTTGCCATCTTTCTCACTCCCAATTAAGGGACAAAAGGTCAAAATACGGGACAAATTCCCAACGGCAATTCGTTGACCGACTCGGCCGTGGCTGGGTGAATGGTGAGTTGGCCCGGGTGCTGGACTGCACACAAAGCCCAGCCGGCGGGCCAGCTGAGGAATTTTGGCCCGGGCCGCGGGACATCGCGAGCAAAGTCCGGCACCCCATCCAACTCATGAACCGATGATCGGCCATGAGAGGGAGGGGTGCTGGTGTTGGCGGTAAGCGAAGGTCCGAGGGTCGGACAGCTGGCCGGGCTGCCGACCGACGGGGCCACGGGCGAGGCGCTGCTGCTGCTGCACTCCATGGGCTGCACTACGTCGGGACGAGTGAGGCGGGGCCGGACACGGCGCTCCGACCCGACAGTCCCCTCGACCCTTGTAGTAGCAGTCAAATACGGGGCAAGGGCGGTCCCATATGGGACAAACCAATTTAGCCCAATATACGGGATGTGCCGGCCAATACGGGACAGTTAGCGACCCTAACTAGGGGGCAGTCCTGACCTACAATCTATCTCAGTGGAGAACCTTGGAGTATCATTAATCGTCATCGTTAACTTGCACTAAACGTTATTCCCTTTTTACTGTATCTGTACACTGGACGGCTCGATTGTAATCATGTGTTGTCTTTCTGCTGACTGGTTAGTGCGCAACAAAAGCTTTTCACTGTACCTCAGTACACGTGACAATAGACTAAACTCAACTGAAACTTTCACATCATGGTAGCTGTATTTACTGTCCACAAGGAACTGCACCTACTTGCCCAGGCTACTCCGATACCAAGTCTAAACAGTTTAATTTAGTCACGGACCAATGTGGGCTCCGTCTTTCCTTTTTCATTGTTACTTTTTTTGCATATCTTTCATTCATTTCTTCTATATCTCTCATTTCTCTTTCCCCTGACTCTCAGTCTGAAGTAGGCTTTCGACCTGAAACGTCACTCATTCCCTCCCTCCAGAGATGCTGCTTGACCCGCTGAGTTACTCCAACGTTTTGTGTCTATCTCTAATTTAGTTTAGTTTAGAGATACGGCGGGAAACAGGCCCTTTGGCCCACTGGGTTTGCGCTGACCAACGATCTCCGTACACTGACACTATCCGACAGACTAGGGATAATTTACAATTTGCAGAAACCAATTAACCGACAACCCTGTATGTCTTTGGAGCGCAGGAGGAAATCAAAGCCAACATGGTCATGGGAGAACGTACAAACGGCGTACAGACAGCATCCGTAGTCAGGATCGGATCTGGGTCTCTGGCGCTGCACCACCATGCACAGTGAAGGACACAATGCAGATGAAGATGACTCAGAATGGAACCAATGTGAGTATCAGGGAGCAATCTAACATCCGAAGAGAGGCTTGAATACTGATAACACTTTAGTAGACATGCTGGCACAAGTGAAAGATCTTACATTTGATGATGGAATGGAGAGATTTGTAGGATTTATTTAATAAGCACATTTGATAAGAACATTTGGAGATTAGTGAAAATTGCAATAGAGACACAAAGAAGTCCATGAGCAGAAACTAGAGCTCAGGGGAAAGATAAGTCCAAGAAATTACCGAGAGTTGTTGATTAACCCAGTCCATCACACAGACCAGACTCAACTTGCACTTCACATTGCCTTGGGAAAGCAGTCAACATAATCCAACACGTGTCCCACCCCGGCCATTCCTTCTCCCTGCTCCCATCCAGCAGAAGGCACAGAAGCATGAAAGTGGGCACCACCAGACTCAGGGGCAGCTTGGGGCCCACAAACATACACCTTTCGGCATAAACACTTGCCCAGTCCATTGGGCGGCACGGTGGCGCAGCGGTAGAGTAGCCGCCTCACAGCGCCAGAGACCCGGGTTCGATCCTGACCACGAGTGCTGTCTGTACGGAGTTTGTACCTTCTCCCTGTGGCCATGTGGCATTTCTCCGGGTGCTCCGGTTTCCTCCCACACTCCAAAGACATGCAGGGTTGTCGGTTAATTGGCTTCTGTAAATTGTAACTTCTATAGGATAGTGCCAGTGTACAAGGTGATCATTGGTTGGCGTAGACTCAGTGGGCCGAAGGGCCTGTTTCTGCTATATATCTCTAAAGTCTCAAAGTCTAAAGCTGTTTTCATCTGTTATCAAGCTTCTGAACGGCCCTTCCATAAGCTAGGGCACTGTCCCATTCACCTCTACCCCATTGCGGACATTGGACTTTGTCTGTGGAACTGATGTGCTACAATGCTGAGATCTATATTCTGCTCCCTGTATCTCCCCCTTTGCTCTACCTATTGCACGTGAGTTTTGCTTGAGAGTGTGGTATATCTGACCTGATCTGTAGTAGTGAAATTATATACTCCAGATAAAAGTATATAAAAATATTAAATATTAAATTATGAGAGGCACAGATAAGGTAGACAGGCAGAACCTTTTTCACAAGGTGGAAAAGTGAATGGTGGCGGGCATAACTTTGAGGTGAGAGGGGCAAAGTTTACAGGAGATGTACGGAGCAAGTGTTTTACACAGAGGGTGGTGGAGGCAGATACGATAGTGGTGTTTAAAAGGTTTTTTGATAGGCACGTGGATATGTAGGGAATGGTGGGAGGTGCACTCATGTGCAACAAGATAAGAGATGGTCTTGGCATCGTGCCCAACACAGACATTGTGGGCTGAAGGGCCTGTTCCGGTGCTGTACTGTTGTATGGTCTATGTCAAGTCCATTCAGGATGCCGGTGGCAATGTTTGAGTCTATACATCACTAGAGTGTACAATGTCAGTGTAAACGGCACGGTTACGCAGTGGTAGAGATTGTGCCTTACAGTGTTACAGCGCCAGAGGCCCGGGCTCAGCCCTGGCTACGGGTACTGCCCCTTACGGAGTTTGTATGTTCTTCCCGTGACCTGCGTGGGTTTTCTCCGAGAACTTCGATTTACTCCCACACTTCAAAGACGACCAGGTTTGTCGATTAATTGGCTTGGTATAAATGTAAAATATTGTCCCTCGCGTAGGATAGTGTTAATGTGCGTGGATCGCTGGTCGGCTCGGACCCGGTGGGCCGAAGGGCCTGTTTCCCCGCTGTATCTCTAAACTAAACTAAACTAAGTGGAGGAAGGAGTATGCAAACTATCCTCCCATTCCCCCCCCCCCCCCCCCACTTGCATATCCTGGGGGAAGAGCCTCACTGGGCTCATTAACCATCTGAGAACTCCAGGACCCGAGTGGAAGCTTATCATCCTCAATGCCAAGTAACTGCCCGACAAGAGAAAGTGGAAAGGACTTTGCATTGATTCTCACGATTAAATAAGTTCAAAAATTCATGTTCTAGCAGCAGAATTAGGCCATTCGGCCCATCAAGTCCCCTCCGCCATTCAATCATGGCTCATCTATCTCTCCCTCACATCCCCATTCTCCTGCCTTCTCCCCATAACACATGACACCCGGCCTAATCAAGAATCTATCAATCTCTGCCTTAAAAATATCCATGGACTTGGCCTCCACAGCCGTCTGTGGCAATGAATTCCACAGATTCACCACCCTCTGACTAAAGAAATTCCTCCTCATCTCTTTTCTAACGGTACGTCCTTTTATTCTAAGGCTGTGGGCTCTGTTCCTAGACTCTCCCACTGGGGGAAACATCATCTCCACATCCACTCTATCCAGGCCTTTCACTATTTGGTGCGTTTCAATGAAATGTCCCCTCATTCTTCTAAACTAAATATCCATATTTAGCTTGGTGGGAGCATGCTTAGTTAAAAATGCATTATAGAACATACTCAAAGTATACAACAGAACAAAAATCAGTACAGATCATGAACAGGTCACAGTGTCTGTGCTGGTCACGATGTCAAGATAAACTAATCTCATCTGCCTGCACGTGATCCATATCTCTCCATTCCATGCATCTAGCTAAACAGAAGGCCATTTGGCCCATTGTGCAGGTACAGTACCGACTCTTTGAAGGAGCTCACCATTTGAGCGATTACCTTGCCTCAACCCAAAGCATTACCTGCCCATTTTCTCCAGAGCTGCTGCCTGACCCACTGAGCTACTCCAGCATTCTGTGTCTTCTTCTGCCCCATTTCTTTGCTCCTTGCCCGTACCTCCGAGATTCTCTCCTTTCTCTGGTATTATCATATCCGATCTAACCGGAGATTTCGGTGGTTTTGGGCCGGCACGGTGGTGCAGCGGTAGAGCTGCTGCCTCACAGCGCCAGAGACCCGGGTTCGATCCTGACTACGGGAGCTGTCTGGACGGAGTTTGTACGTTCTCCCATGACTGTTTGGGATTTCTCCAGGTGTTTTGGTTTCCTCCCACAATCCATTGTAGGTTAATTGGCTTTGGTAAAAAAAATTGTAAATATCCCTCGTGTGTAGGGTAGTGTAATGCCCCTGTCCCACTTAGGAAACCTGAACGGAAACCTCTGGAGACTTTCCGTGCGGTTCCCGGAGGCTTTTGTCAGTCTCCCTTATGGTCGAAATGGTTTCCGCTTCTTCTATGTTCCGGCGATTATTTAAAAGAATTCAAAACTGGCCGCGACTAAAAATAGGTTGCCGTTTTAAAAATCGGTCATTTTTTAGTCGAAGCCGGCTGCGATGCTAGTTGAAGGTGGTTGCCGGAGGTTGCAGGCAGTGGAAGGTAAGACGTTTTGTTCACCCAGTTTTATTCCACCAGGGAGGTCCGGGAACCGCACGGAAACCGTGGGAGGGGCGCAAAGTCTCCAGAGGTTTCCGTTCAGGTTTCCTAAGTGGGACAGGGGCATTAGTGTGCGGGTGATCGCTGGTCGGCACGGACTCAGTGGGCCAAAGTGTCTGCTTCTGCGCTGTATCTCTAAAGTCTACGGTTGAGGTGATGAATTGGGATGGATGCCATCTTTTGCGTTATAATATAAAACCCAAACCATGCTGCCAGTACTGATGAATATCAAATATTACAGGCTGTATTTTCATAAATGGCTCATTAGTTCCCCAGTGTCTTGGTCAAATAATTGCTTCCAGACCTGATTAACCGTAAATGCATTGAGTTTCCTGTTCCCCCAAGCTTGCAGTATACATGCGGCTGTCACTGCCCTCAAGCTCACTGCAACTGAGCCTTTCAACCTTAAGGTTATAAGGTCTTAAGTGATAGGAGCAGAATTAGGCCATTCGGCCCTTCAAGTCTATTCTGCCGTTGAATCAAGGCTGATCTATCTCTCCCTCCTAACCCCTAACCGATCTTGTTTAGTTTGGCTCAGTTTAGTGAAACAGCATGGAAATGGCCCTTTGGCCCTTCCACCCCCAACACGATTTTACAGAGGGCCAATCAACCTACAAACCCCCACTTCTTTGGAACGTGGGAGGAAACCGGAGCACCCGGAGGAAACCCAGGCAGCCACAGGGAGAAGGTGCAAAATCCACACACAGACAGCACCCGAGGTCTGGATCGAACGCGGGTCTCTGGCACGGTGAGGCAGCAACTCTACCCACTGCACCACTGGGCTGCTCAGCTCAGGGAGATGGCGAGGGTGTGTAGGGCCTGTGTTTCAGCATCTACTTGCTAACTTAGAAAACTATATGTTTAAGTTACTGTAGATCCGCTAAACTTTAACCTGACAGTTTATTAATAATGACAGCTAATTTCTGAAATTGAATATGTCAGACATGATTTGATTATAATAGTCAGGCTGGAAGCTGCTTTCTGGCATCTGCTTTGCTTCATGCATCGACAGCCCTCCTAACACTCCTATTCAACACGTCAGAGATCATGTACATGCACCTTCACCTTAAATTCTTAAGGGATTGGACAGGCTAGATGCAGGAACAAAATTCCCAGTGTTGAGGGAGTCCAGAACCAGGGGTCACAGTTTAAGAATAAGTGGTAGGCCATTTAGAGTTGAGGAAATACTTCTTCTCCCAGATAATTGTGAGTCTGTGGAATTCTCTGCCACAGAAGGCAGTGGAAGCCAATTCACTGGATGTTTTCAAGAGAGAGTTAGATATAGCTTTTAGGGCTAATGGAATCAAGGGTTTGGGGAGAAAACAGGAACGGGGTACTGATTCTGGATGATCAGCCATGATCATATTGAATGGCAGTGCTGGGTCAATGGGCCGAATGGCCTACTGCTGCACCTATTTTATATGTTTCTATGTTTCTATTTTTCCATTAGAGCTACCTCAAAGTGCTCCTGTTGGTTCTCCACTCGTTCAGTGTCGACCAGTGCCCCTCCACCCCCACACTCCTTCTCCCGCCCCCCTCAATACCCAGGCTCTTCACAAGGCTTCCCTCCCTTTGGGGGCGGCACGGTTGTGCAGCGGGTAGAGCTGCTGTTCCAACCTGACTACGGGCACTGTCTTAGTGGAGTTTGTACCTTCTCCCCTTGACCGCGTGGGTTTTCTCCAGGTGCTCCGGTTTCCTCCCACATCGCAAAGACGTGCGGGTTTGTAGGTTCATTGGCCCTCTTATAAGATTGCCCCTAGCGTGTAGGGAGTGGATGGGAAAGTGAGATAACATCGAACTAGTGTGAGCAGGTGAGCGATGGATAGCATCGACTCAGTGGGCCGAAGCGAAATATGAGTGTGTCAGACACTTTAACTCCCCCACCCATTCCCACACTGACCTTTCTGTCCTGGGCCTCCTCCATTGTCAGAGTGACGCCCAGCGCAAACTGGAGGAACAGCACCTCATATTTCGCTTGGGCAGCTTACACCCCAGCGTATGAACATTGACCTAATTTCAAGTAACCCTTGCATCCCCTCTGTCTCCGTCCTCCCCCACCCTAGTCGTCTCGCTAGTTTCACTCTTCATATCCCTTTGTTATCGCCTCCTCCACAGCCAACAATGGACCATTGTGGGCTCCACCTCTCCTGGGTCATCAGTGCAGGCTCTGATTTATTCTGCACCTTTTAATACCTCTAGTTTCCCTCCCTCCTGACTCTCAGACTGAAGAAGTGTCTTGACCCGAAACGTCATCTATTCCTTTTCTCCAGAGATGCTGCCTGACCCGCTGAGTTACTCCAGAATTTGTGTCTATCCTCAGAGTCTGGCAACAGAATTGAGATCTTACACGCAGTTTTGTATTGTCTTTTCCAATGCCCTTGGGATACAGATGTTGCATCTGAAGCAGCAATTGCCGCCCATGTCCAGCTGTGAGCCTTTGAGGGTCTGTGTTAAGGCTTTGTACTGTAATCACAAACAAACTGGCAGATGTACTTCTAAAGGATGTTGATGAGCAGGTGGATTTTTTCCAATGAGTCAACAACTTTTAATTTCCTAAAGACAGTCCAAAAATAAAGTGTTTTTGTTTTTAAAAAGGAGACACAAAGAACTGCAGATGCAGGAATCTTGAGCAAAACACAAAGTGCTGGAGGAACTCGGAATATAATTAGGGCGGCACGGTGGCGTAGCAGTGTTGGTGCCTTATGCCCCTGTCCCACTTAGGAAACCTGAACGGAAACCACTGGAGACTTTGCGCCCCCTTCGCTGGAACATAGAAGAAGCGGAAACCACTTTCGACCATTAGGGAGACTGACAAAAACCTCCGGGAACCGCACGGAAACCTTGGGTGGTGCGCAAAGTCTCCAGAGGTTTCCGTTCAGGTTTCCTAAGTGGGACAGGGGCATAACAGAGAAAGAGACCCGGGTTCGATCCTGACTACGGGTGCTGTCTGTACAGAGTTTGTACGATCTCCCCGTGACCACGTGGGTTTTCTCCGAGCGCTCTGGTTTTCTCCCACACTCCGAAGATGTGCAGGTTTGTAGGTTAATTAGTTTTGGTAAAATTGTCTATTTTCCCTAGTGTGTGGGATAGTGCTAGTGATGCGGGGTGATCGCTGGTCGGCCCAGACTTGGTGGGCTGAAGGGCCTGTTTCCTCCCTGTATCCCTAAAGTCTAAAGTCTACACTCAATGGGTCAGGCAGCAACTGTGGAGGGAATGGACAGGCAACTGTTTGAATGGGAACCCTTCTTCTGCCTCGCTCACCAGATGCTGCCTGACCTGCCGAGTGCCTCCAGCACTAAGTGTTCTATTTTAAAGTTCAGTTTCATAAGATTTTGCAAACTACTGTGGTGCAGATCAGACATCCCAATACTAAGGCTAACATACCCTAACTTTTTGAATTAAGTTAACATGATCCAGAAACACCATTAATCAACAAAATGGATTACGTAGACTGCACAAAGTCTAGAAATGCAGTAGATAACATAGAAGCCAAAACCTTTTTCCTTCAGGGTGGAAATGTCCCAGACTAGAAGGCATAGCTTTACCCTGTCCCACAGTATGAGTCCATTCCGAGAGCTCTCCCGAGTTTGCCTTGATTCGAACTCGGAGATTTACGGTAATGGCCGCTCGTTAGTACTCGGGGCTCTCGTGGACATTTTTCATCATGTTGAAAAATCTTCACGAGTCTTCCCGTGCTTACCTGCCGTTAGCGAGTCTTCCCGAGTACCTGCCGTTAGCGAGTCTTCCTGAGTACCTGCCGTTAGCGTTACGAGCCGCTAAGAGACGTCCCCGAGCTCCGACGTACCCGCTACGTTCATTCTCCGTGCTTACCACGAGTGATTTTTTTAAAAACTCGGTTGAGCTCTTGGAATGAACTCATATCGTGGGACAGGGCCTTTAGGTTAAAGGGCCATAGTTTGAAGGAGATTAGAGATACACACAGAAACAGACTTACTGACCCACTGAATCCACGCTGCCCAGCGCCCACCAGCGAACACTAGCACTATCCAACACACACTAGGCACAATTTACAAATGTTACTGAAGCCAATGAACCCACAAACCTGTACGTATTTGGAGTGTGGGAGGAAACCGGAGCACCCGGAGAAAACACACGCGGCTACAGGGAGAACGTGCAAACTCCGTACCGACAGCACCCGTAGTCACGATCGATCCCGGGAATCGCCCGGCAACTCTACCGCTGCGCCACTGTGCCACTCTATGGACTGGGCAAGTTTTCATGCAGAAGGAAGTATGTTTCTAGGTGCTGTTGGAGGCAAGTAAGATAGTGGCGTCTAAGGAGCACCAGAGAGGCACATGGATATGAGAGAACGGAGGGATATGGATCACCCGCAGGCAGGTGAGATTAGTTTAACTTGGCGTCATGTCCAGCACGGACATTGTGGGCCGAAGGGCGTGCTCTTGTTCTGTACACCTATTTTCCTTCTCATCGCCCACTTGAGAGGGGCGAAAAGGAGGCACATATTGGCGTTTGTGAGTCTGTTTGGGGATAATCCCAAAGCTTTTTGTGCCTAAATTAAAAATAAAAGGGTAACTGGGGAGAAGTTTGGACTGCTGGAGAATAAAGGAGGGAATTTGTGCTTGGAGTCTGGGGATGTAGGTGAGGTACCCTCATTGTGACTGCCTATATGGGGGGGGGGGGGTCTGTTATTGTTGATTGTAGTTCAGTTTAATTTAGTAGATTATTGTTTAGAGGGACAGTGAAAAGCTTTTTGTTGCGTGCTATTATGGGGAAAAGGCAGGAGAATGGGGTTAGGAGGGAGAGAGAGACCAGGCATGATTGAATGGTGGAGCAGACGTGATGGGCCGAATGGCCTAATTCTGCTCCTATCATTTATGAACATGAGCTATGAACGCCACGAGTAGCGAGCCGTTCACTGGTCCTGAGCCTTGTTCTGCCACACCTCTCCATTCTCCCAGAGCGGATTTTTGAGATTCTGGAGATTACCGACAATCCCTCAGTAAATCTCATAGGAAGGAACTGCAGATGCTGGTTCATACCGAAAATAGACACAGCGAGCTGGAGTAACTCAACGGGTCAGGCAGCATCCCTGGAGAGAAAGATTAGATGACGTTTCGGGTCGGGACCCTTCTTCAGTTTTTAAGGAGGGGCCTGAAGAAGGGTCCCGAACCGAAACATCACCCTTCCTTTTTCACCAGAGATGCTGCCTGACCTGCTGAGTTAATCCAGCATTTTGTGCCTACACAGCAAAGACAGACACAAAAAGCTGGAGTAACTCAACGGGTCAGGCTGCATCTGTGGAGAAAAAGAACAGGTGACGTTTCGGGTCGAGACCCTTCATCAGGCTCGAAATGTCACCTCTTCTTTTTCACCAGAGATGCCGCCTGTCCTGCTGAGCTACTCCAGTATTTTGTGTCTTATCTTTGGTATAAATCAGCATCTGCAGTTCCTTCCTACACAATAAATCTCCATTTCTAAGGTTGTTTAACTATTACCAGGCGTTCTAACCTTATAAAATGTCAATGTTTTCTGAAGGAGATTGCAGACATCACACAGCCCAAAGCCCAGTGCCAGTCCTGACCTGCCCGATATGAACGGACGCCTCGGTTAGAACAGATTCCGTCTGCTATAACCAACATTCATTACATTGTTAGCTGTGGGGAAGGTGACTATGCAACATACAATCAGTAATGTGTTGGGAAGAACTGCCTTTCTGTCCTGGGCCTCCTCCATTGTCAGAGTGAGGCCCAACGAAAATTGGAGGAACAGCGCCTCATATTCCGCTTGGGCCACTTATAAGCCAGCAGTATGAATATT
This sequence comes from Okamejei kenojei, assembly GCA_035221665.1. Taxonomy (NCBI): domain Eukaryota; kingdom Metazoa; phylum Chordata; class Chondrichthyes; order Rajiformes; family Rajidae; genus Okamejei; species Okamejei kenojei. Next base: position 9,986,942 of record CM069165.1, read on the forward strand.
GATTTCTCTAACTTCAAGTAACCCCTGTTTTCCCTCTGTCTCCATCCCTATGTGCAGGATAGAACTGCAGGTGCTGGTTTAAATCGAAGGTAGACACAAAATGCTGGAGTAACTCAACGGCACAGGCAGCATCTGTGGAGAGCCGTTCTCCGGCTGCTTCGACTGTCCTCCTGATTAAACATGACTGATTGTAAGCCTCGTTAGCCCCTTCCCCTCAGCCAACAATGAGCCATTCTACATTTCCTCATATTCATATGACTTGATCTGTCGTTTTCGCATCTGACCCTTCCATATCTCTAGACTCCCTCTCCCCGACTCAGTCCGAAGAAGGCTCATCCCGAAACATCACCTCTTCCTTTTCTCCAGAGATGCTGCCTGTCCCGCTGAGTTACTCCAGCACTTTGTGTCTATCTTTTGTGTAAACCAGCATCTGCAGTTCCCTCACACCACTGCACCACAATACAACCTCCCAACCACTGGGCAGTGAGGGCAAGGGTTGTGTTATAATGGAGGTGTTCGAGAGACCTCTCCAGGGCCCGAGAGATAACCACAAGATTCCTTTCAAAGGCAAAACTACCGAACAGATTCAATGCCTGAAATAAAAAACAGACAGTGCTGGAAGTTCTGGTGAGTCCGACAACATCTGCGTAGAAAGTGCGGGGCGGCACGGTGCGCAGCGGTAGAGTTGCTGCCTTACAGCTCCGGAGACCCGAGTTCGATCCTGACCACGGGTGCTGTCTGTATGGAGTTTGTACGTTCTCCCCGTGACCTGCGTGGGTTTCTCCGAGATCTTCAGTTTCCTCCCACACTCCAAAGACGTACAGGTTTGTAGGTAAATCAGCTCGGTATAATTTCTAAATTGTCCCTAGTGTGTGTAGGGTAGTGTTAGTGTGCGGGGATCATTGCTACACATTTCTAGTGGGCCATTGACTTAACACCCTGGCCTTTAGGAGCCGTTGGTGGAAGTGAAGGAGGGGGAGGAGCGACACCCGACCGGTAGGTTAAAAATCGAGCGCGGGGCTTGTGTTTCCAGAGGCCCACAGGAGCCGTTGGTGGAAGTGAAGGAGGGGGAGGAGCGGACACCCGACCGGTAGGTTAAAAATCGAGCGCGGGGCTTGTGTTTCCAGAGGCCCACAGGAGCCGTTGGTGGAAGTGAAGGAGGGGGAGGAGCGACACCCGACCGGTAGGTTAAAAAATCGAGCGCGGGGCTTGTGTTTCCAGAGGCCCACAGGAGCCGTTGGTGGAAGTGAAGGAGGGGGAGGAGCGACACCCGACCGGTAGGTTAAAAATCGAGCGCGGGGCTTGTGTTTCCAGAGGCCCACAGGAGCCGTTGGTGGAAGTGAAGGAGGGGGAGGAGCGACACCCGACCGGTAGGTTAAAATCGAGCGCGGGGCTTGTGTTTCCAGAGGCCCACAGGAGCCGTTGGTGGAAGTGAAGGAGGGGGAGGAGCGACACCCGACCGGTAGGTTTAAAATCGAGCGCGGGGCTTGTGTTTCCAGAGGCCCACAGGAGCCGTTGGTGGAAGTGAAGGAGGGGGAGGAGCGACACCCGACCGGTAGGTTAAAAATCGAGCGCGGGGCTTGTGTTTCCAGAGGCCCACAGGAGCCGTTGGTGGAAGTGAAGGAGGGGGGAGGAGCGACACCCGACCGGTAGGTTAAAAATCGAGCGCGGGGCTTGTGTTTCCAGAGGCCCACAGGAGCCGTTGGTGGAAGTGAAGGAGGGGGAGGAGCGACACCCGACCGGTAGGTTAAAAATCGAGCGCGGGGCTTGTGTTTCCAGAGGCTTACCAAAATCCATAACGTTCCATTTGGAGGTGGGTTTTTTTTTTGGGGTTTTTTTGAGGAAGCCGCTGATTGGTGGAAGAGGACCCGAGGAAGCAGCTGATTGGGTGCAACCCCGGGTTTACTATTTTACATTTCTGCCTTCTGGGAGTGAGGGATTTAGTATTTAGTAGTAAAGTTTAAAGGATAAGTTTTTGTGTTTTTTTTAGTAATTTGGGAGTAAGGTATGGCAGTAGAGATTGGCCCCGTGGTTTGTTCAGCCTGCAACATGTGGGAGATCAGGGAGATGGTCGGTGTCCCTGGTGACTACGTTTGCAGGAAGTGTGTCCAGCTGCAGCTCCTGGCAGATCGCATTGAACGATTGGAACTGCGGCTGGATTCATACTGGAGCATCCACGATGCGGAGAAAGTCGTGGATAGCACGTACAGTGAGTTGGTCACACCGCTGGCAAAAGGTAGGAGGACAAGAAGGGAACGGGTGGCCAATAGCCAGCAAAGCAGTAGGCAGGTAGTGCAGGAGTCCCCTGCGGTCATCTCCCTCCTAAACAGGTATACCATTTTTGGATACTGTTGAGGGAGATGGCTCATCAGGGGAATGCAGCAGCAGCCAGGTTCATGGCACCATGGGTGGCTCTGCAGCACATGAGGGGGGAAAAAAGAGGGGAAGGGCAATAGTAATAGGGGATTCAATTGTCAGGGGAATAGATAGGCGTTTCTGCGGCCGCAAACGAGACTCCAGGATGGTATGTTGCCTCCCTGGTGCAAAGGTCAGGGATGTCACTGAACGGCTGCAGAACATTCTGGAGGGGGAGGGTGAACAGCCAGTTGTCGTGGTGCATGTTGGCACCAACGATATAGGTAAAAAAAGGGATGAGGTCCTACAAGGTGAATTTAGGGGAGCTAGGAGATAAACTTTAAAAGTAGGACCTCAAAGGTAGTAATCTCCGGATTACTACCAGTACCACGGGCCAGTCAGAGTAGAAATAGGAGGATAATGCAAATGAATACGTGGCTTGAAAAGTGGTGCAAGGGGGAGGGATTCAAATTTTTAGGGCACTGGGACCAGTTCTGGGAGGTGGGACCGGTACAAACAGGACGGTTTGCACTTTGGAATGGAATGGAACCAATGTTCTTGGGGGAGTGTTTGCTAGTGCTGTCGGGGAGGATTTAAACTAATGTGGGCAGGGGGATGGGTACAAGAGCAGAGAGGCAGGAGGGTGTAAAATGAGGGTAGAAGCATTAGGTAGCAAGGTGAAAGGTAAAAGTGGCAGGCAGACAAAACCAGGGCAAAAATCAAAAAGGGCCACTTTTCAGCAAAATTGTATAAGGGGTAAATGCGTTGTAAAGACAAGCCTGAAGGCTTTGTGTCTCAATGCAAGGAGTATTCGTAATAAGGTGGACGAGTTGAACGTGCAGATAGATATTAATGATTATGATATAGTTGGGATCACGGAGACATGGCTCCAGGGTGACGTAGGCTGGGAGCTGAACATCCAGGGATATTCAATATTCAGAAGGGATAGAGAGAAAGGAAAAGGAGGTGGGGTAGCGTTGCTGGTTAGAGAGGAGATTAAAGCAATGGAAAGGAAGGACATTAGCTTGGAGGATGTGGAATCGGTATGGGTAGAGCTACAAAAACACTAAGGGGCAGAAAACGCTGGTGGGTGTTGTGTACAGGCCACCTAACAGTAGCAGAGAAGTTGGGGATGGTATCAAACAGGAAATTAGAAATGCGTGCGACAAAGGCAAAACAGTTATAATGGGTGACTTCAATCTACATATAGATTGGGTTAATCAAATTGGCAGGGGTGCTGAGGAAGAGGATTTTTTGGAATGTATGCGGGATAGTTATCTAAATCAACATGTAGAGGAACCAACGAGAGAGCAGGCTATTTTAGACTGGGTTTTGAGTAATGAGGAAGGGGTAATTAGCCGTCTTGTTGTACGTGCCCCCTTGGGCAAGAGTGACCATAATATGGTTGAGTTCTTCATTAGGATGGAGAGTGACATTGTTAATTCAGAAACAATGGTTCTGAACTTAAAGAAAGGTAACTTTGAGGGTATGAGACGTGAATTGGCCAAGATTGACTGGCAATTAATTCTAAAAGGGTTGACGGTGGATATACAATGGAAGACATTTAAAGATTGCATGGATGAAACTACAAAAATTGTTCATCCCAGTTTGGCAAAAGAATAAATCGGGGAAGGTAGTGCATCCGTGGATAACAAGGGAAATCAGGGATAGTATCAAAGCAAAGGATGATGCGTACAAAGTAGCCAGAAAAAGCAGCATACCAGAGGACTGGGAGAAATTCAGAGACCAGCAGAGGAGGACAAAGGGCTTAATTAGGAAAGGAAAAAATAGATTATGAAAGAAAACTGGCAGGGAACATAAAAACTGACTGCAAAAGTTTTTATAGATATGTGAAGAGAAAGAGGTTAGTTAAAACAAATGTAGGTCCCTTGCAGTCAGAAACAGGTGAGTTGATCATGGGGAACAAGGATATGGCGGACCAATTGAATAACTACTTTGGTTCCGTCTTCACTAAGGAAGACATAAATAATCTGCCTGAAATAGCAGGGGACTGTGGGTCAAAGGAGGAATTGAGTGAAATCCAGGTCAGTCGGGAAGTGGTGTTGGGTAAATTGAATAGATTAAAGGCCGATAAATCCCCAGGGCCAGATAGGCTGCATCCCAGAGTACTTAAGGAAGTAGCTCAGGAAATAGTGGATGCATTAGTGATAATCTTTCAAAACTCTTTAGATTCTGGAGTAGTTCCTGAGGATTGGCGGGTAGCAAATGTAACCCCTCTTTTTAAGAAGGGAGGGAGAGAGAAAACGGGGAATTACAGACCAGTTAGTCTAACATCGGTAGTGGGGAAACTGCTAGAGTCAGTTATTAAAGATGGGATAGCAGCACATTTGGAAAGTGGTGAATCATTGGACAAAGTCAGCATGGATTTACAAAAGGTAAATCATGTCTGACGAATCTTGTGGAATTTTTCGAGGATGTAACTAGTAGCGTGGATAAGGGAGAACCAGTGGATGTGGTATATCTGGACTTCCAGAGGCTTTCGACAAGGTCCCACATAAGAGATTAGTATACAAACTTAAAGCATACGGTATTAGGGGTTCAGTATTGATGTGGATAGAGAACTGGCTGGCAAACAGGAAGCAAAGAGTAGGAGTAAACGGGTCCTTTTCACAATGGCAGGCAGTAACTAGTGGGGTACCGCAGGGCTCAGTGCTGGGACCCCAGCTATTTACAATATATATTAATGATCTGGATGAGGGAATTGAAGGCAATATCTCCAAGTTTGCGGATGACACTAAGCTGGGGGGCAGTGTTCGCTGCGAGGAGGATGCTAGGAGACTGCAAGGTGACTTGGATAGGCTGGGTGAGTGGGCAAATGTTTGGCAGATGCAGTATAATGTGGATAAATGTGAGGTTATCCACTTTGGTGGCAAAAACAGGAAAGCAGAATATTATTTAAATGGTGGCCGATTAGGAAAAGGGGAGATGCAGCGAGACCTGGGTGTCATGGTACACCAGTCATTGAAAGTAGGCATGCAGGTGCAGCAGGCAGTGAAAAAAGCGAATGGTATGTTAGCTTTCATAGCAAAAGGATTTGAGTACAGGAGCAGGGAGGTTCTACTTCAGTTGTACAGGGTCTTGGTGAGACCACACCTGGATATTGCGTGCAGTTTTGGTCTCCAAATCTGAGGAAGGACATTATTGCCATAGAGGGAGTGCAGAGAAGGTTCACCAGACTGATTCCTGGGATGTCAGGACTGTCTTATGAAGAAAGACTGGATAGACTTGGTTTATACTCTCTGGAATTTAGGAGATTAAGAGGGGATCTTATAGAAACTTACAAAATTCTTAAGGGGTTGGACAGGCTAGATGCAGGAAGATTGTTCCCGATGTTGGGGAAGTCCAGGACAAGGGGTCACAGCTTAAGGATAAGGGGGAAATCCTTTAAGACCGAGATGAGAAAGACTTTCTTCACACAGAGAGTGGTGAGTCTCTGGAACTCTCTGCCACAGAGGGTAGTTGAGGCCAGTTCATTGGCTATATTTAAGAGTGAGTTGGATGTGGCCCTTGTGGCTAAGGGGATCAGAGGGTATGGAGAGAAGGCAGGTACGGGATACTGAGTTGGATGATCAGCCATGATCATATTGAATGGCGGTGCAGGCTCGAAGGGCTGAATGGCCTACTCCTGCACCTAATTTCTATGTTTTCTATGTTTCTATGTTTACTGCTTCAGAGAGTCCAGAACCAGGGGCCATAGTTTTAGAATAAGGGGTAAGCCATTTAGAACGGAGATGAGGAAACATTTTTCACCCAGAGCGTTGTGAGTCTGTAGAATTCTCTGCCTCAGAGGGCTGTGGAGGCCGGTTCCCTGGATACTTTCAAGAGAGAGCTAGATAGGGCTCTTAAAGATAGCAAAGTCATGGGATATGGGGAGAAGGCAGGAACGGAGTACTGATTGTGGATGATCAGCCATGATCACATTGAATGGCGTCTATTCACCACAGTATTGGCAGCGTTTCCCATTAATATTTCAAATCAGCAACAGATATTTGCATCCAGTAAAACAATCACTTGGACTAAAGGTAATGAACGTGCGCTGTTAGGCTATTAAGCAGCACAATTATCTAATTGGGATGATGCTGTAGGAGATAGAATGTCACATCCCGCAGGTACTCATTATCCTGCCTTAATAAGCTGGTTGTCCCTTGTTTAGGTTAAACAATTTAGATAGTTGTCACCCGACAGGCAGAGCCGCACTTTAAAGGGTTTTCTGAGTATGAGAATTGAACGGGAATCTCACTTCTGTCTTAGCCACACATACTGTATACATCGGCGAGACCAAACGCAGGCTGGGCGATCGTTTCGCAGAACACTTTCGCTCAGCCCGCCTGATAGCCCGGTTGCTAAACACTTTAATTCTCCTTCCCTTTCCACACAGACCTTTCTGTTCTAGGTCTCCTCCATTGTCAGAGTGAGGCTAAGCGCAAATTGGAGGAACAGCATCTCTTTTTATTTTTGCTTACAGCCCAGTGATATGAATTTTGATTTCTCTCACTTCAGGTAGCCCCGGCATTCCCTCTCTCTCTATCCCTCCCCACCCAACTCGCACCAGCTTCTCGTTCTCACCCAATAAACTGCTAACAATGGCCTGTTTCCTTTATCCGTTGGTACACAAAAGGCTGGAGAAACTCAGCGGGTGCAGCAGCATCTAAGGAGCGAAGGAGATAGGTGACGTTTCGGGTCGAAACCCTTCTTCAGCCTTTAACCGTTACTTTTTTGCATATCTTTCATTCATTTTTCTTTATCTCTCCACATCACCGTCTATATCTCTCAGTTCCTTTATCCCTGACCAGTCTGAAGAAGGGTCTCGACCCGAAACGTCACCCATTCCTTCTCTCCAGAGAAGCTGCCTGTCTGTCCCGCTGAGTTACTCCAGCTTTTTGTGCCTATTTTCGCTGCACTAGACGCTGGGTGAACGTTTAATTCCCAGGGTAAGTTTGCTGACGGCATTTTACCAAAAATTATTGGGTGTCTCCTTCTCGTATCTATCACTCGAAGGATCTATGAGGAGAGCCCATCAAAGGAACGTTATCACCCTGCCTAGTTTCACAAATTTCCCTTCGTTTTCACATGCTCCACAGCCAACAATGGACCATTGTGGGCTCCTTGTTCATCAGTGCGGCCTTTGATTTGTTCTTTTCTAACGTTTCATTCATTTGTTTTGTGTACCTTTTCATACCTCTAGTTCCCCTCTCCCCTGAAGGACTTAATGTTGAGGATCTATAAGGCGCTGGTCAGGCCGCATTTGGAGTATTGTGAGCAATTGTGGGCCCCATATTTGAGGATGGATGTGCTGGATCTGGAGAGGGTCCAGAGGAGGTTTACAAGAATGATCCCAGGAATGAGTGGGTTAACATATGATGAGCGTTTGCCGGCACTGGGCCTGTACTCGCTGGAGTTTACAAGGATGAGGGGACACATCATTGAAACGTACAGAATAGTGAAAGGCCTGGATAGAGTGGATGTGGAGAGGATGTTTCCACTAGTGGGAGAGTCCAGGACCAGAAGTCATAGCCTCAGAGTTAAAGGATGTTCTTTTAGGAAGGAAATGAGGAGGAATTTCTTTAGTCAGAGGGTGGTGAATCTGTGGAATTCTTTGCCACAGAAGGCTGTGGAGGCCAAGTCAGTGAATATTTTCAAGGCAGAGATAGATAGATTTTGATTAGTATGGGTGTTAGGGGTTGTGGGGAGAAGGCAGGAGAATGGGATTTGGGGGGAGAGATAGATCAGCCATGATTGAATGGCGGAGTAGACTGAATGATGCCTTTCACTTACGACCTTATGACTTTATGACTCTCAGTCTGAAGAAGGGTCGTGACCTGAAACGTCACCTATTCCTTTTCTCCAGAGATGTTGCCTGACCCACTGAGTTACTCCAGCACTTTGATGTAAACCAGCATCTGCAGTTCCTTCCTACACATCTTCTATCGAGTTGTTGTCTTCAACCCTTCCTTGAATTGCTCCATTGTTTTGAGCCGATTTCAACAGTTCCCCTGTTGCTGTCTGAAGGACAATCTGAGGACAAACTCCGCAGCTGTTTCCCTCAAGTGAAAGCATCTGATGTGATTGAACTAACCACCTTCTGAAATTATACGGGTGTGTCATGAATTTCAAAAGCTTTATAAAGCTCAGGAGAATTAACTACACGGGGTAGAAATGAACTGGGTTTATTTTTTTTTAAAATCTGGAGTGTCTGTTTTGTACACAACATAAGTAAAAATAAGAGTGCCAGAGACCCACCTTCGATCCTGACAATGCGCGATGCCTGTGTGGAGTTTGCACGTTCTCCCTGTGACTGCGTGGGTTGAATTCTGTTTCCTCCCACACTCCAAACACATGCAGGTTTGTAGGTTAATTGCCTTCTGTAAATTGCCCAGAGTGTGTAGGATGCGAAAGTGATATAACATAGAATGAGTGAGGATGGGCAATCTATGCTCAGCACGGACTCCGTGGGCCGAAGGGCCTCTAAACAAAACTAAAGGTAGACACCAATAAGCTGGAGCATCTCAACGGGACAGGCAGCATCTCTGGAGAGAAGGAAGGGGTGATGTTTCGGGTCGAGGCCCTTCTTCAGATGAGTCGGGGATAAGGGAAACGAGAGATATAGACGATGATGTAGAGAGATAAAGAACAATGAATGAAAAAGTAACAATGATAAAGGAAAACAAGCCATTGTTGGCTGTTTGGGGGTACACAAAAGGCTGGAGAAACTCAGCGGGTGCAGCAGCATCTAAGGAGCGAAGGAGATAGGCGACGTTTCGGGTCGAGACCCTTCTTCAGATGTTTGTTGGGTTAAAATGAGAAGTTGGTGGGACTTGAGTGGGGGAGGGATAGAGAGCGGGAATGTCGGGACTACCTGAAGTGAGAGAATTCAATATTCATAACTACAGTTGGGGCTTTTAAATACTTAAGGGCCTGTCCCACTTTCCCGAGTTACTCACGAATTCTCCCGAGTTTTCTCCTTGATTCAAACTCGGAGAATGTCCGTAGCGAGGCCGTAGGTGTCCGTAGATATATCGTAGCGGCTCGTTATGCCAGCCATAGGTACTCGGGGCATCGGGTAAGTCGGGACGTTTTTTCCGGCATGACAAAAAAGTCCACGAGAGATAGTTGGGAGGAGGAGTTTGTAGATCACAAAAATCGTGATTTTATTTTAAGGTCCTTTCAACTCGGCAGAGGACTCGGGAAAGTGGGACAGGCCCTTTAAGAAGATGGGTCCTGACTGAAACGTTACTTATCCATGTTCTCCAGAGATGCTGCCTGACCTGATGATTTACTCCAACAATTTGTCTCCTTCTCTGCTATTATCCTTAATTGATTCTTACATTTTACCAATAACAGATGCTTGAATCTGTGGGATTCATTGCTTTAGAAGGCTGTGGAGGCCAAGTCAATGGATATCTTTAAGGCAGAGATAGTTAGATTATTGATTAGTGTAAGAAGGAACTGCAGATGCTGGTTTAAACCGAAGATAGACACAAAAAGCTGGAGTAACTCAGCGGGACAGGCAGCCTCTCTGGAGAGAAGGGATGGGTGACGTTTCGGGTCGAGACCCTTCTTCGGACCGGTTAGGGATAAGGGAAACAAAAGATATAGAACAATGAATGAAAGATATGCAAAAACGTAACGATATAAAGGAAACAGGCCAGTGTAAGCAGTTTGTTGGGTGAAAACGAGAAGCTAGTGCGACTTGGGTGGGGGAGGGAGATAGAGAGAGGGAATACCGGGACTACCTGAAGTGAGAGAAATCAATATTCATACCACTGGGCTGTAAGCTGACCAAGCGAAATATGAGATGCTGTTCCTCCATTTTGCATTTAGCCTCACTTTGACAATGGAGGAGACTGAGGACAGAAAGGTCTATGTGGGAATGGGAAGGAAAATTAAAGTGTCCGGCAACCGGGAGAACAGTTTGGTTCACGCGGGCTGAGCGAAGGTGTTCCGCGAAACGATCGCCCAGTCTGCGTTTGGTCTCGCCGTTGTATAAGATTCCACATCTTGAACAACGGATACAGTAGATGCAGTTGGAGGAGGTGCAAGTGAACTTCTGCCTAACCTGAAAGGACTTTCGGGGACCCTGGACAGAGTCGAGGGAGGAGGTAGAGGGGCAGGTGTTGCATCTTCTGCGGTTGCTGGGGAAGGTACCTGGGGACGGGGTGGTTTGGGTGGGAAAGGATGAGTTAACCAGGGAGTTGCGGAGGGAACGGTCTCAGCGGATGGTGGAAAGGGGTGGAGATGGGAAAATGTGACTAATGGTGGGATCCTGTTGGAGGTGGCGGAAATTTTGTAGGATTATGTGTTGTTTGCGACCGCTGATGGGGTGGAAGGTAAGGACTAGGGGGACTTTGTCTCTGTTGCGACTGGGGGGAGGGGGAGCAAGGGCGGAGCTGCGGGGCACCGAGGAGACATGAGTGAGGGCCTCGTCTATGATGGGAGAGGGTAACCCCCATTCCCTAAAGAATGTGGACCTCAGATGTTCTTGCATGGAACCCCTCATCTAGGACACAGATGCGGTGTAGACGGAGACATTGGGAGTAGGGGGATAGAGTCCTTGCAGGAAGCAGGGTGGGAAGAATTGTGGTCGAGATAGTTGTGGGAGTCAGTGGGTTTGTAATAGACGTCAGTCAGTAGCCTATTTCCTGTGATGGAGACGGTGAGATCAAGAAAGGGGAGGGAGGTGTCGGAGATGGTCCAAGTAAATATGAGTGCAAGATGAAAATTGGTGGTGAAGTTGATGAAGTCCATGAGTTCTGCATGGGTGCAGGAGGTAGCACCCATGCAGTCGTCAATGTAACGGAGATGGAGTTTGGGGATAGGGCCAGTGTACGCTTGGAACAGAGATTGTTCAACGTACCCTACAAAGAGGCAGGCGTAGCTGGGCCCATGCGGTGCCCATAGCTACGCCTTGGACTTGGAGGAAGTGGGAGGACTCAAAGGAGAAGTGTTTAAGGGTGAGGACCAGCTCCGCTAGGTGGAGTAGAGGGTTAGTTGAGGGAAATTGGATGGTTGTGCAGTCGAGGATGAAAGGGAGGGCTTGAAGGCCTTCCTGGTGGGGGATGGAGGTGTAGAGTGACTGAACGTCCATAGTAAAGATGAGGGAGTGGGGGCTTGGAAAGCGGAAAGTGGATTAGTACAGGTGCCAGGGGTTATGGGGAGAAGGCAGGAGAATGGGGTTAGGAGGGAACATTTAGATCATCCATGATTGAATGGCAGAGTCGACTTGGTGGGCCAAATGGCCTCATTCTGCTCCTATCATCTTAAAAAATAATCAGCCTATAGCTTTCTACTTTTTTACCTCCCTCCTTTGTTAAATAAAGGGGTCACGTCAGCTGTTTTCCAACACTCTGGCACTTCTCCAGAATTCAAGGATTATTGGAGGATTACAACTAATGTATCCATAATCTTGGCAACCACTACTTTCAATTGCAAGTCTTCTGGGCCAAGAGACTTCTTATCCTTTAGTCCCATTAGTTAGCTAAATATCAGCTCTCCAGTGATGGTTTTTAAGTCTTCTCCATCAGCAGTGAATATAAGAGGATCTTTGTGGTATTTTACACTGGAAAGACATGCAAAACATTAACTATTACCAGCATAGCAGTCCTGAACTACTATCTACCTCATCGCTGACCCTCGGACAATCTTTGATCGGACTTTACTGGCTACACCTTCCACTAAATGTTATTCCCTTGTCATGTATCTGTACACTGTGAATGGCTCGATTGTAATCATGTATTGTCTTTCCGCTGACTGGTTAGCACGCAACAAAAGCTTAACCTTGTTCTCCAGGGAGCCTAATGTTTACTGGAATCTCTCTCTCCCTTTATACTTAATGAAACTTCATGGTCTGTTTTATTCCTAATTAGTTTGTTCTCATTTCCTCTTGGTCAAACCCTTTCGCTGGATTTGGAATTTATCCCTATGTGCATCCGCCAATTAAACTACAAACCTGCACGGATGGTCCTCTCTCCCTTCCTGTTCACCATCTACACCTGGGACTTCAGTTACAACTCGGACTACTGCCACCTGCAGGAGTTTCAGGTGAGTCTGCAATTGTGGGCTGCATCAGTGAGGGGAGGTAAGCTGAATACAGAGGAATAGTCAACCACTTTGTTGAGTGGTACAAGATACAAGATACATTTATTTGTCTCATGTATCAATTGGTACAGTGAAATGTGTGGTCACCGTACAGCTACACAATTAAATAATAAAGAGCACAGAACACGATAGTCTTTAACATAGACTTCCCCACACAGCGGAATCAAAGTTTCCCACTGCGAGGGTAGGCTTTAAAATTCAGTCATCCTCCTCCGTTGTTCACCCGTGGTCGGGGGGTTCCCGAGCCCCTCGCAGTCGCCGCCACGGGCAGCCTCAGGCCCTCACGCCGGGATGATGGAACTCCGACGTCGGAACGGGAGAACCACCTCAACGGCTTGGACATCCGAATTGGCCACTTTCTACCGGAGTCCGTGGCTCCCGAAGTCCACAGGCGGCGCTGGTCGGAGATTCAACGCTGGCGGCCCTCGGCAAAGGGTCCCAGGACTCCTCACTGTTGGTCAGCACCGCCCGGGCTGGAATCACCTGCAGCTCAACACCGACAAGACTAAGGAGTTAGTGGTGGACGTTAGGAGGAGAGGAACACCCCTGTCCCCTGTCTCCATCAATGGTGGATGTGCAGTTTATCAGGGAGTACAAATACCTGGAGGTGTACCTGGACAGTAAACTGGACTGGTCCAGGAACGCTGAGGCCCTGTACAAGAAGGGACAGAGTCTGTACTTTCTGAAAAGGCTCCACTCCTTCAAAATCTGCAGTAAGATGCTGCAGTTGTTCTACCAGTCGCCTGTGCCATCTTCTTCGTTGCTTTGTGCTGGTACAGCAGGGCGAAGGCTGCGGATGCCAACAGGATCAACAAGCTCTTCAGGAAGGCTGGCTCCGTCCTGGGGGCGGAGGTGGATTCATGGGAGGTTGGTCTTTGAGAGGAGGATGCACCTCAAACTGTGGAGCATCCTGGACTATACAGCTCATCCCCTCCATGACACACTGGTCAACCTGAGGAGCACCTTCAGCAACAGACTGGTTCCACCAAGATGCAGCACAGAACGCCACAGGAGATCCTTCTTCCCTGTGGCTATCAAACTGTACAACTCCTCCCCCGTCTGTCGTGGGGTAGACATGACCAGGTCGATACTGAAGATTCTGTATCGCCACAGATGGCTGTGGAGGCCAAATCAGTGGATTTTTTTAAGGCAGAGTTTCTTGGTTTGTACAGGTGTCAAGGGTTATAGCGAGAAGGCAGGAGAATGGGGTTGAGAGGGAGATATAGATTAGCCACGATTGAATGGCAGAGTAGATTCGATGGGCTGAATGGCCTAATTTTGCTCCTATCATTTGTGAACTTATGATGACATTATGTTTGTTTTATGGTATCGCAGTCATAGACTTATCGAGCGTGGAAACAGACCCTCCGGCCCAACTTGCCCACACCGGCCAACATGTCCCATCTACACTAGTCCCGTCTGCCTGCGTTTGGCCCACATGCCTCTAATTGTCATTGTAATTCATTTATTAGCCAAGTATGTGAAAACATACAAGGAATTTGATTTGCCAAACAGTCATAGAGTCATACCAAACAAGCAACAAGGCACACAACTACATACAAATTACCATAAATATCCACCACAGCGCACTGTGATGGAAGTCAATAATGTATTATCTTATTCCCTCCTTTTCACCCGCAGTCGGGGCGGTCGAAGCTCCCGCGGTTGGAGCTCCCGAAGTCGCTCCCCAGCAAAGGGACCGCCAGCTCCACGATGTTAGGCCGCAGTGCAGACAGGGATACGATATGGAAAACATCGCATCTCCGTCAAGGAACGAGATTTAAAAAAGTTTCCCCCTCCCCCATATAATACAAAACCAGATACACTAAAATAGTAAGATTAAATGAGAACTTACCAGTTTGAAGTTTGATCTTTATTTTGTGAGGAGTTACGATGAGGGATTACGTGAAGAACCCGCCAGCCCGCATGCGCGTCAATCTTCAAAGCACCGGTGTGAAGTCACAGATAACAGTTGTTGAATTGATGATAGTAAGATTCGAGAACTAGAACTACCAGCTGAATTTTATGAGGAGGGTTGGGAGCGGAGGGCACGTAATCCCTCATCGTAACTCCTCATAAAATAAAGATCAACTTCAAACTGGTTAGTTCTCATTTAATCTTACTATTTTACTTCGGAGTCACGTGAGTGACGACGTGAAGATTTTGAAGCTCTGTGACTTAATGCCGTGGAACGAGTCCATGCGTCACACACTGCATAGTTGACCAAGGAGAAATGGAAACCAAGTATTCAGACATGACATAAATTTTGAACTTATTCTGAAAATATTTTAATGGACAAAATAATAATAGAAACCTCTCTCACCCGATAGGAGATTACAAAACAGAACTTAAAATAGAATTTGGGAAATCACTTGATCTGGTTACAGGTTTATTATAAAACGCCTGGAATGTGCGTTCTGAGGACCATCCTGCGGCCGCTGGGATTTGGTCCAACGTGACATCCAGGACCCTTGCTGCGGACATAGCTGCAACCCTGGTGGAATGAGATTTGAATATTTCAGTGTCTATACCAGCATCAGCCAGAACATGCTTCAACCACCTGGAGATGGTCTGGGCTGAAACCTTTTTATGCGGTTTCTTGTGACTAATAAATAATGTTAGTTCTGACCCCCTAAGACCCTTGGTGACCTTAATATATTGCTGGAGGTGTGTGACCACACATAATCGGGGGTCCAAGGGGTATGCCATAAATTGTAGCTTGAGACCGGAAACACCAGGTCTGCTCTGTTTAATTGGATCATATACAAAAAATGTTATATCACCAGTAGAAGTGATCATCCTATCCAGACGCAGCTTCTGTAATGACTGGACCCGTTGAGCTGATACTAGTGCCACGAGCATCACTACTTTGTAAGTGAACTGGAGAAGGGACAGGGATGTTTGGAGCCCATTGGCGAAGTAGTGTTAGAGCCACACCTACATCCCATATTTATATCCCTCTTAGCTATATTTAAGAGTGAGTTGGATGTGGCCCTTGTGGCTAAGGGGATCAGAGGGTATGGAGAGAAGGCAGGTACGGGATACTGAGTTGGATGATCAGCCATGATCATATTGAATGGCGGTGCAGGCCTGAAGGGCTGAATGGCCTACTCCTGCACCTAATTTCTATGTTTCTATGTTTTCTATATTTCTATATATCTGGGCCTGGGAGGGTTTAAGTTAAAAATACCCCTCATGAATCTGGATATTGATGGATGAGACCCAACGGAGTGTTGACCTGAACTTGGCAACAAGTATGATGACAACGCATTTCTGGCACAATTCAGAGCACTGTAGCTCAACCTCTCATCAAAATGAAGTTTTGAAAGAAATTCTAAAATGTTGGTTATGTGCGCTGTCTCCTACGTGATGTTAGTTTGCAAGCAGAACTCTTCCCATGTCTTTATTTAGGAGATGTGTTGTTTTTAGTGCTGTCTCTCCAGGCCGTAGTTAGCACATCCACTGTACGGTCAGCTAGTCCAATCCCGAGAAAGGGTCTTCTTAGAATCTGTAAACCAATAAGTTTAGCCGATCATGTAGAGGATGTTCTTCCCCAGTGATGGGGTGGGTTAGCAAATTCCTGTATTTGGGAACCTCTATGAAGGGTTCTATGATCATACCCAGAATGAGTGGCTACCATGGCTGAGTGGGCCAGTCAGGGACTATTAGAAATGCCCGAGGCAGAGTCTTGTTTAATTTTAAGCAGGCATCGACTGACAAGGAAGAAAGGGGGCAAGCATAGAAAAACATTCATCCCCAATGTAGTGAGAATGCATCTATCGCTACTGCCCCTGGGTCTGGTTCCCAAGCAATATAGTTTGGTAATAGATGATTAAGTCTGGATACAAACAAATCTATATCCGGTGTTGCATACCTAGAGATAATATCATTAAACAATCTATGATTCAACATCCATTCTGTGTTGTCATTGAATTTGTGTGACCTGATGTCCGCCACCGTATTGAACCTACCTAGCAGGTAGATAGCTGAAACCCAAGTATTCCTTGGAATGCACCAGTGCCAAACTATCACCGGATACTGACTTGATTCCACCCATGTGATTTAATGTATGCCACCGCTGTGGTATTATCAATCTGTAATTGAACATGCAAGGTGACTTGGATAGGTTGGGTGAGTGGGCAAATGCATGGCAGATGCAGTATAATGTGGATAAATGTGAGGTTATCCACTTTGGCGGCAAAAACAGGAGGGTAGATTATTATCTGAATGGTGGCCGATTAGGAAAAGGGGAGATGCAACGAGACCTGGGTGTCATGGTACACCAGTCATTGAAAGTAGGCATGCAGGTGCAGCAGGCAGTGAAGAAAGCGAATGGTATGTTGGCATTCATAGCAAAGGGATTTGAGTACAAGAGCAGGGAGGTTCTACTGCAGTTGTACAGGGTCTTGGTGAGGCCACACCTGGAGTATTGCGTACAGTTTTGGTCTCATAATCTGAGGAAAGACATTCTTGCCATAGAGGGAGTACAGAGAAGGTTCACCAGACTGATTCCTGGGAGGGCAGGACTTCCATATGAAGAAAGACTGGATAGACTCGGCTTGTACTCGCTGGAATTTAGGAGATTGAGGGGGGATCTTATAGAGGCTTACAGAATTCTTAAGGGGTTGGACAAGCTAGATGCAGGAAGATTGTTCCCGATGTTGGGGAACTCCAGAACAAGGGGTCACAGTTTAAGGATAAGGGGGAAGTCTTTTAGGACCGAGATGAGAAGATCTTTTTTCACACAGGGAGTGGTGAGTCTATGGAATTCTGTGCCACAGAAGGTAGTTGAGGCCAGTTCATTGGCTATATTTAAGGCAGGTACAGGATACTGAGTTGGATGATCAGCCATGATCATATTGAATGGTGGTGCAGGCTCGAAGGGCCGAATGGCCTACTCCTGCACCTATTTTCTATGATTCTATGCAAATTATGCATATTCCCACAATAAGCCCTTAGTCCATAGAGGGCTGCCAGTAATTCTAAATAATTAACACCATATAATTGCAGAAATGACCATTCATGCATGTTCCATCTGCCTTGCATAGGCCTAAATGTTGTGGCTGGGAAAGCCGCCACCAATTTGCCAATGAAACTGGCCACTTGTTGAATAGGAGGCTGCTGCTTTGTAATGAGGTAATTGCAGACTTCCAATAACTCCAATTTTTTGCGACAAGGCAGAGTTACAGACATGTAAACAGAGTTAATAGTTAATTCTAAATAATCCATAACTTGGGATGGTGTCAACTTTAATTTAACTGGATGGATGAGAAACCCCAATTGCTCTAACAAGAGCTTGGTGGCTGAGACTGCCGAAATAGCCAATTCCGGAGTTTTGCCTATGATAAGGATATCATCCAAGTATGCCATTACTATATGTTCTTAAACTCGTAATAGCGCAAGTACCGGTTTCAATAATTTGGTGAATAATCTGGGAGCTGAAGTTAACCCATTAGGCAATGCTTTAAACTGCCATAGCTGCCCCATCCAGTTGAATCCGGTGATCCTTATGAATAGGCATCAAATAGCATGCATCTTTGAGATCGATGCATGCCATTTCACACCCTTTGGAAATTAATTGTTTGGCAGTAACAACATTTTCCATTTTGAAGTATCTGTACTGCACAAGTGTTGAGTTGGCTCAATTTGAGGATAATTCTACATCCCCCATCTTTCTTTTGTCTGGTAAATATATTAGACATAAACTGGTGAGATTCATGATTCAACTTGTCAATTACCCTTTTTTGAATATAATGACTGAATTTCAGCTTGTACATCCAAACTTTCTCCTTGTGAAACGAACAAAGGTTCGGTTTGGATTATGCTGCGTGGGTGGAAGTGAATCTGAAACTCAATTTGGAATTCATCTATACTGTGCAGTATAAACAAATCTGATGTTATCCAATGCCATTCATTCAAAAGAAACGTAATCTCCCACCAACATGTGATTGACCCACACACAGCATGTTCCTTAGAGAACCAGACCCACCAACTTCCATGGTTGCTGGTTGATATGCGGTATTTACTGGTGTGCGCCAGTTGCGCATCTTAGATGTCTGTGGGCTTGAGCTTTGTCCTGGAAAAAGCCTTTGGCCGATTCTGTCGGTCCTTGAGCTGGTACTGGCTCCTGCAGACGGTCTGCTGCTAGCAGAGGCATATGGGTGCTGCCGTCGGAATGATGAAGGTCTGTCTGCTGGTGGAGCTCTGAGTAGCCCCCCTGCCTTTGACTCGTCGTCCAAATCTTTAACTTGTTTGGACAAGTCCTGCCAAAATAAATAATTGGGTGGCTGCACATTTGTGGATTTACATAATCCCGCAAATTTGGGATTGAGTACTGGACGAATGGCGTTCTTCCGAAAGCAATTTATCTGAAAATGTGCATTGCGCATCAGAGCCAATGTGTCCTGTTGAACGTCCAACATGGAGCTTGCATCTACTGACCTGGCGAAGGCAGTGAATTCCCGAAGCTAGCAGGCTCAGGATTCTTTGGAGTTTGATCTGAGTCTTGATGCCTCCTCGCATGTAACTCCAAATGGAGCTATTGACGGTCGGGACTCTGAGCGAGGGGCAGTTGCTGGGTGTCTGATATTTTATAGCCATTTCCAGTATTACCTGCTCCTGTAGCTGGTGAGAGGTCAGGTAATTGATACTGGTCGCCAATTCTGCGTTCAACGGCTCACCGACTTGCGATGGCATCGCAAATTTGGACATCATGGTGGGCACATTTGCTTCATGTAGGTCTTGTGTCGTGGAACATTCCGACCGGCCACTGAAGTGTGAGAAGCCAGGGCTGATGACCTACACTCCCTTCCTCGGACAGGGAGATATAACCCAGCCCTGCACCAGGCGCTGCCACGGGTCCCTGAAGCCCGTGCTGATATGACTCCTGTTCCAGGAGTATTTCTTGCTGAAGCATCTTATCCATAAGATGCTCCATTCGGGAAATACGTCCGAAGACGTTCCCTGTTGGGGGAGGCGAGCGCTCCCAGCTGGACTCCTCCGAGTCAACCGGCCTATTGGTTTTCTGCTTGGCCTTCCCGACTCTCGGGGTAATCAAGGTACCTTCTAAAGGTACTGAATCTGAAGTTGCTGGTTGTACTGCCAGCGACCGAGATGGTGAGACCGACGGCTGCACGCTAACCGCACTCCCGCTGTCTTCAGTAGCGGTTCTCCCCGCGGCCCGCCTGGACTTCACCGTAGTCTTGTCCATTGTAGTTTGTTTCTCAAGCTGAAACACAGAAACGAAAAATGACCGTGGACTAAGTTTGAAAAATTACCAGGTCTTTAAACTTACCGCTGGAGCAGCGCCGCGCCTACCAGCCAGTCGCGGCGCCATGCGTTAGACGTAATGACGCGCATGCGGGCTGGCGGACTCTTCACGTAGTCACTCACCTGACTCCGAAGTAAAACATACATTTAACAACAGACTAAAAACAACAAATGAAAATAAAGACGAGACAAACCGTTGGCGAGGCAGCCATCGTACGGCACTAAACCTGTCCTATCTGTTTCTTAAAAGTTACGATAGTCCTAGCCTCAATTACCTCCTCCGGCAACTCATTCCATACACCCACCATTCTTTGTCTGAAAAGGTTACCCCTCAGGTCCCTATTAAATCTTTTCCCCTTCACCTTAAACCTATGTCCTCTGGTCCTTGATTCCCCTACTCTGGGCAAGAGACTCTGTGCATCTACCTGATCTATTCCTCTCATGATTTTGTATCCCTCTATAACTCACCCTGTAGCCACACCCAGTGGTGCCTTGGGGCAATACGAACCCTCGCTATTGGCTTGCGCCGTCACGTGCTCGCGGGTGTGTTTTCGCGGGTTTTTTGATTCGACAGTTAGTCGAGCTCCACCCGTGTCGAAGGAGCTTCGAGATATTTGGCTGACCCAGAACGCGGTTGAGTTATGCACTTTGATTCCCGTTTCAAATAAAGAAATCTATTTTACTCAACCGACTCATCCTCCTGCGCTGCAAGCAGTAGAATCCTAGCCTGCTCAACATCACCCTTTCGAGGTGAATCAGGCCCTCGAGTTCTGAGTCACAGGCAATTCTAATAACAGACCACTATTAGCCACTCGAGAAGCCATTAAGTGAATGATTTACTCTGGGATAATCAGTCCGTGGGGATCGAGCAGCAGTGTGATTTGACCTTTACACGACCCGGAGTTCCCCATACATTCTGTCTCCCTGTACTGACTACTAGTTGTCAGTTCACACAGTCCGATTACAGTAGAAAAGATTGGGGCTGTGTGTAGGAAGGAACTGCAGAAGCTGGTTTAATCAGAAGATAGACACAAAATGCTGGAGTAACTCAACGGGACAGAGATGCTCTTCAGCATCTCTGGAGAGAAGGAATGGGTGACGTTTCAGGTCGAAACCCTTCTTAGTTAGGGGAGAGGGAGATACAGAGAAAAGGAAGTGTAAGGCGTGAAAATGAATCAAAGGGGATTGAGATCAGGGAAAATGTAAAATAGATCATTGTTAGCTCGGAGAAGTTAAACAACAAAGCAAACAGAGATAAAATGTAATCAAGGCCAGTCAGACTGGTTGGAGAACTGGGAAGGTGGGAGGGGGTGGGATGGAGAGAGAGGGAAAGCAAGGGTTAATTGAAGTTAGAGAAGTCAATGTTCATACCGCTGTGATGTGAGCTGCCCAAGTGAAATATGAGGGGCTGTTCCTCCAATTTGCGCTGGGCCTCACTCTGACAATGGAGGAGGCCCAGGACAGAAAGGTCAGTGTGGGAATTGGAGGGGGAGTTGAAGTGTTTGGCAACCGGAAGATCAGGTAGGTTTAGGCGGACGGAGCCTAACTCAGCGAGTCGGGCAGCATCTCTGAGAAGATGGGAAGAAAAAGATGGGGACGGTACAAAGCGTGGCCAATGATAGGTGGAATACAAATGAGATGGGTTAGATTGGCAAATTGGGTAAACAAAGGCTGGAGATGAAAAAGAGACAAAGGTGTGTCGGATCAGGCTGGAAGTGAAATAAAAGCCAGAAGGTGGGATGGACATGGAACAGGACAGGGTGTGTGGGGAGGGTGGGGGGAGATTGGGTGCACACTGAGTTGGGGGTGGGGGCATAAGAAAAGTTGGAGGGGGGGAGGGTGGGGGGTGAAAGGGGTGGTGATACTTAAAATTGGAAATCCCAATGTTGATGCTGTTGGGTTGTAAGCTATCCAAGTGGAATATGAGGGTCTGTTCCTCCAGATTGCACGTGGCCTCAGACTGTTAATAGAGGAGGCCCAGGACAGGAATATCAGAATGGGAATGGGAAAGGCAGTTACAGTGGCTAGCAACTGGTTAATTTACCACAGATTTCAGCTTGTTCTAGTGTAGTTTAGTTTAGTTTAGTTTAGAGATACAGCGCAGAAACAGGCCCTTCAGCCCACTGAGTCCGCACCGACCAGCGATCCCTGCACATCAACTGTACTAGGAACAATTTTCACATTTATATCAAGCAAATCAACCTACAAACCTGTACGCCTTTGGAGTGTGGGAGGAAACCAAACTTTCTCAGAGAAAACTCACACAGGTCATGGGAAGAACGTACAACTCTGTACAGACAGCACCCGTAGTCAGGATCGAACCGGGGTTTCTGGCGCTGTGAGGTAGCAACTCTACATATTCAGGATGATTTGACATTGATTTTCTTAGCAGCCCCACTTCTCGCTGCTGCGGGTGGTCTCGAAGCTATCTACCATTTTTCAGTCCACGGATCTCTGGGTATACTGTTATCTGATAACGGCAGTCAATTTACCAGCCAACACTTCAAGGAATTTGCTGCTTGCTGGAATTTTCGCCACATAACCAGCAGCCCTGAATATCCACCGTCGAGTGGACTAGCTGAGCGGGCTGTCAAGAGTACCAAACAGCTCAAGGAACGTTCGTACAGAGCTAATTCCGACGTATTCCTGGATCTACTCGACTTACGCAACATCTCCCATTTTGGGTTCACCCGCTCAACGTTTATTGTCGAGGCAGACCCGAGCCACGGTGCCTGTGGTGGATCAGGCATTGATCCCACCGGTGGTTCCACCTGAGGAGGTTCAGTCCAGGTTACAACAAAAAAGTGACATTCAAAAACAATGGTATGATGAGAGAAGTAGGCCGCTGCCACCATTAACCAAGGGGCAGGTGGCCCGTTTGCAGACTGACAAAGGCCATGGTGTAATTGGTGTAATTCCTGGAACTGCCTCTGAGCCACGCTCGTATGTGGTCAGTGCTGATCGCGGCATCTACAGGCATAACAGACAACATATCCTGCCTGTGAACGAGCCAGTTCCACCTCCGTATTATCCAAACCGTACAAGTGTACATCGCCTACAGCAGCACAACAGTGTGAGAGAGAACGCATACAGTTAACGAAAAGCTACCTGACAAGAAACGACTCCTTTGAGTATCCAGACTCTATTTCCTGTTGGCCTCTGTATTGGTTGACCACAGAATTTGATTTGCTTTGTCAATAAATTACATTAAAACAAGATGAACTTCCCTTCTCTATTTATCTCCGGCTGTAGATCTTTATATAATTACATCAGATTCTGAAAGCGGTTCACTTTCCCATCTGTTGATAAAACCTGGCTGATGCTGAATTTCCGTCAACAAGTGGGAAAGTTGGGCCGAAGACCCTGTCACCATGCTCTCTCTGACCACAGAGTCATAGAGTGGTACAGTGTGGAAACAGGCCCTTCGGCCCAGCTTGCCCACACCGGCCAACATGTCCCATCTACACTAGTCCCACCTGCCTGCGTTTGGCCCATACCCCTCCAAACCTGTCCTATCCATGTACCTGTCTAACTGTTTCTTGAACGTTGGGACAGTCATACAAACATAGAAACATAGAAAATAGGTGCAGGAGTAGGCCGTTTGGGATCAACTCTGACAGCGAGGTGTTCCAAAGGACCATGGAACAACTGTTTGCTGGACTTCCGTGTGCCATCATTGTCGACGACATCCTGGTTTATGGGAAGAATGTCGCTGAGCACGACCACCACCTTCGCCAGGTGCTGCAGCGGGCCCGGGAGGTCAACCTGAAGCTCAACCCGAAGAAGTGCCGATTCCGGGTCCCTGAGGTCACCTGCGTGGGGCATGTCTTCACTGCATCGGGGCTGAAGCCCGACCCACAGAAGACGGCCGCAATATCCGAGATGCCTGCACCTGCTGACGTGCCTGGCCTGCAGCGCTTCTTGGGCATGGTCAACTACCTGGGAAAGTTCATCCCCGACCTGAGTGAACTGAGTGCCCCTCTGCGGGATCTGGTGAAAAAGGACACTGCCTGGGCCTGGTTCCCGCAACACCAGCGAGCATTTGACACCCTCAAATCTAAGCTGATCAGCATGCCAACGCTGAAGTACTTTGACCTCCAGCGCCCCATCGTTCTCACGTGTGATGCATCTAAGTTTGGCCTCGGGGCCGCCTGCCTGCAGATCCATGACGGGGTGCAACTGCCTGTGTCCTACGCATCCCGCACAATGACGACCGCTGAACAAAACTATGCCCAGATTGAGAAAGAACTGCTGGCAGTTGTCTTTGCCTGCTCCAAATTCAAAGACTATATCCTGGGCAAGTGCTTCACTGTCAAGACGGACCACCAGCCTCTGGTGACCATCCTCAACAAGCCGATACACATGGCCTCCTCCCGGCTCCAGCGCATGCTCCAGCTACAACGCTTCACTTTCACAGTGGTTTATCGTAAGGGCAAGGACATGTTTGTTGCTGACACGCTGTCTCGGGCGCCTCTCTCATCCACAACCCGACATCCGTACGAGACGTCCGATCTGATAGTCCTAAACGTTAACTTCGTGCCCTCCGGTCAGTTGAAGTCCCTGGCCGAGCACACGGCGGCAGACGCTTCGCTACAGCAGCTGGCCGCGATCATCAGGCAGGGTTGGCCAGACCGCTGTTCTTCCCTGCCGGCCGCAGCGGTGCCTTACTTCTTGGTTCGTGACGAGTTGGTGCTGCGTGATGGTGTGATTGTGAAGGGGCACAAGGTGGTGGTGCCTGAAGCGCTACGGGAACAATACTTCGAGACCGCTCATCGTGGCCATCCCGGGGCCGAAACGACCCTTTCCATCGCTCAGAGCCAGTATTTCTGGCCCGACATTCCTCGCTACTTCCGGGATAGAGTCTCCGCGTGCCCTACCTGCAACTGCCTCACTCCACAGCAACAGCGGCAGCCGCTCCTGCAGCAGCCAGCTGCTGACCTGCCATGGTCTGCGCTAGCAACCGACATCTTCGAGTGGCACGGAAAGCACTTCCTGGTGCTTGTCCACTCTTACTCCAGCTGGTTTGAAGTTGACCAGCTCCACTCCCTCTCTTCCTCCGCGGTCATCGACAAGTTGCGCCGCCACTTTGCCACCTTCGGGTCTCCGGCCAGCCTGCAGTCGGACAACGGCAGCCAGTTCACCAGTGCCGAGTTCCGCGCTTTTGCCGAACGATGGAACTTTCGTCATTACACCAGCAGCCCGGAATACCCACAGAGCAATGGACTGGCCGAGCGCGCGGTCCGCAGTGCTAAAGGATTGTTGGAACGTTGCCGCCTATCTGACACCATGTAGAGAAGGTAGACAGGCACCTTAAAGTCTTCACTACTTTATTAAGCATACATTATATATAGCCCTGGCTGTACGTGGTCTGTCACGATCACTAGAGAGAGAGCTAGGGGCGTGTGGGTTACAATTATACTAACTGGTGGGGGAGTGGTTAGCATGGACATCGTTACTATCAATTAAAGGTGTATACACATGGCATCTACAACCGCTGCGCCACCGTGCCGCTCCTCTCCCATTCTTCCAACAGTGGAAACATTTGTTCATCTCCTTACAGATCCAATATGATGACCCCCACATTCTTCCAAGCTTTTTGTACCTGACTATCCTGAGAATTGCATGTCCAGAGAACATTTCTCAAAAAATGATTTCTTCATTACACCATGTTTGTTCTTTCCAATCATGTTATGCTTTGCCAAATCCTTCCCTAAACGTGCCAATCCAATTATTACACGGGGGCGCAGCGGTAAAGCTGTTGCCTCACAGCGCCAGAGACCCGGGTTCAATCCTGACTACGGGTGCTGCCTGTACGGAGTTTGCACGGTCTCCCTGTGACCATGTGGGTTTTCTCCAGGTGCTCTGGCCTCTTCCCACATTCTATAGACCTACGTTTTTCGTATAGACATACATGGATACGTTTTTCCCATTGAGGGTAGGGAAGATTCAAACAAGAGGGCATGACATGAGAATTAAGGGACAGAAGTTTAGGGGTAACGTGAGGGGGAACTTCTTTACTCAGAGGGTGGTGGCTGTGTGGAATGAGCTTCCAGCAGAAGTGGTGGAGGCAGGATCGATTTTAACATTTAAAAGTAAAGTGGATAGGTATATGGACGTGAAGGGAATGGAGGGGTATGGTCTGAGTGCAGGTAGATGGGACTAGGGGAAAACAAATGGCCGGCACGGACTGGAAGGGCCGAGAGGGCCTGTTTCCGTGCTGTAATTGTTATATGGTTATATGGTTATACAGGTTTGTCGGTTAATTGGCTTCGGTAAAAGATTGCAAAGGATCCCTAGTGTGTAGGATAGAGGATGTGTGCGCGGATCGCTGGATGGTACGGACACGGTGGGCTAAAGGGCCCGTATCCGTGCTGTACCCCTAAACTAAAAAAAATAGATCCTGACTACGGGTGCTGTCTGTACGGAGTTTGCATGGTCTCCCTGTGACCGCGTACGTTTCCTCCGGGTGCTCCAATTTCCTCCCACACTCCAAAAACATGCAGGTTTGTAGGTTAATTGGCTTCTGTAAATTGTCTCGTGTGTGTTGGACAGAACTAGTGTGTGGGGATCACTGGTCATAGAAACATAGAAACATAGAAATTAGGTGCAGGAGTAGGCCATTCAGCCCTTCGAGCCTGCACCGCCATTCAATATGATCATGGCTGATCATCCAACTCAGTATCCCGTACCTGCCTTCTCTCCATACCCTCTGATCCCCTTAGCCACAAGGGCCACATCCAACTCACTCTTAAATATAGCCAATGAACTGGCCTCAACTACCCTCTGTGGCAGAGAGTTCCAGAGACTCACCACTCTCTGTGTGAAAAAAGTCTTTCTCATCTCGGTCTTAAAGGATTTCCCCCTTATCCTTAAGTCTCGGCGCGGACTCAGTGGGCCGAAGGGCCTGTTTCCATGCTATATCTCTAAAGTAAAGAAGGTAGACAAAATTGCTGGAGAAACTCAGCTGGTGCGGCAGCATCTATGGAGCGAAGGAAACAGGCAACGTTTCGGCCCGAAACCCAAGGAAATTGGCAACGTTTTGGGCCGAAACGTTGCTTATTTCCTTCGCTCCATAGATGCCGTCTTCCTTCGATTCTTCAGCATCTGCAGTTCCTTCTTGAACACTAAAGTAAAGTATTCCTTTTCTCCGGAGATGTTGCCTGACCCGCTGAGTTACTCCAGCTGTTTTGTGTTCATCTTCTGTGTAAACCAGCATCTGTAGTTCCTTCCTGGATGGATGAGAGAGGATATCAGTCTTATCTCATTCGTCATTCACCAGTGCAGAATAATGAGAGTTAAGATGGACCCAAAATGCTGGAGTAACTCAGCGGGACAGGCAGCATCTCTGGAGAGGGAATAGGTGGCGTTTCGGGTCTCGACCCGTCTTCAGATGAAGGGTCTCGACCCGAATATCTGTAGAAGTGTCTCGACCCATAACGTCACCAGTTCCTTTTCTCCAGCGATGCTGCCTGTCCCCCTGAGTTACTCCAGCTTTCTGTGTCTATCTTTGGTGTAAACCAGCATCTGCAGTTCCTTCATACACTTAGGGTGTGAGGAGTTCAGGAAGAGGACGGCAGCAAACATCAGGCATCAGTGGGCTGAAATAGTCACTGGGATTCCCTGGTTGTATGGCGTAACTTTGATGGGAAGGTTTAAAAATGCATTTGGAAAATGGGATGAATGAATGATTGAAAATGGTTACAATTATACCACAATGTGGGACCGCAGGCTTGGGTTCGTTTGCTCGCTGACTGACCTTTTCTTGCACTTACAACTCACTGAAAATACGTTGTCAGTTCTTGTTTCTCTCATCAGACAAAATTATCGCGAGTTCCACTGACACAAAAGGTGTACTTTTCTCCCACTTGTGTGGCGCAGCGGTAGAGTTACTGCCTCACAGCGGCTCAGAGACCCGGGTTCCATCCTGACTACGGTTGCTGTCTGTACGGAGTTTGCACGGTCTCCCCATTACCATGTGGGCTTTCTCCGGGTGCTCCGGTCTCCTCCCACACTCCAGAGACGTACAGGTTTGTAGGCTAATTGGCTTGGTACAAATGTAAATAGTCCCTAGTGTGTTTAGTGTAGTGTTACTGTATGGGGATTGTTGTTTGGCACGGACTCAGTGGGCCGAAGGGCCTGATTTTCCACTGGATCTCTAAACTAAACAAATGTTCCCAATGTTGGGCGAGTCCAGAACCAGGGGCCACAGTCTTAGAATAAAGGGGAGGTCATTTAAGACTGAGGTGACAAAAAACTTTTTCACCCAGAGAGTTGTGAATTTATGGAGTTCCCTGCCACAGAGGCCAGTGGAGGCCAAATCACTGGATGGATTTAAGAGAGAGTTAGATAGAGCTCTAGGGGCTAGTGGAGTCAAGGGATATGGGGAGAAGGCAGGCGCGGGTTATTGATTGGGGACGATCAGCCATGATCACAATGAATAGTGGTGCTGGCTCGAAGGGCCGAATGGCCTCCTCCTGCACCTATTTTCTATGTTTCTATGTAAACTAAACTTGATTAGTTCATTATTTTGGAAAGACATGTTCTACTTGATTTTTAGTTCCTTATTTTGTTCTGAGATCAATTATTTTTAAAAGTACATTCTTCAGAGACAGAATTATTTGGTCAGAGAATGGAGAGAAAAGACACAAAATGCTGGAGTACCTCAGCGGGGTTAGAAACATCTCTGGATAGAAGGAATGGGTGACGTTTCACGTCGAGACCCTTCTTCACACTGAAGTCTGAAGTCTGAAGAATCAAAATCAAAGTAAACTTTATTGTCAATTCAAATAATGCAACAAATAGTTACACAGAGGATTGAAATTGTGTTTCCCCAGACTCCAAATGTGAAAGTAATATTTATTTATAACACAGACAGACAATCGACTATTAAAAATACCATTAAAAAATATACCATTAAAAATAGACATTAACTAGTGTGCCAGAGTCCAGTAACATTGTGAGGTTTGTTATTAAAGTGCAATAATAAAAGGTACAATATAGAAAATACAAATAGCATCCTGCAGACGTTGAGTTAAAGTTATTTGACAGTCAGTTGATCTTTGTTTGTGTAATGTTCATGGAATTTTCTTGAGTGAGTTGAGTGGTCCTGATGGCCTGCGGGAAAAAGCTGTTTTTGAATCTGGTGGTTTTGCACCGCATGCTGCGGTAGCGCTTGCCGGATGGAAGGGGGGTGAACAGTTTGTGTGCTGGATGGGTGGTGTCTTTGATGATATTGGCTGTTCTCTTGCGACAGTGAGATAGGTATAAGTCAGGGATTGCTGGTTGGGGCGATCTGGTGATCTTCCCCGCTGCCCTCACCACTCTCTGGAGAGGTCAGCAGCAGAGCAAGTGCCATACCAGACTGAGAGACTGCTGGTAAGAATGCTCTCAATGGCACCCCTGTAAAAGGTGGTGAGGGCAGAAGGGGGGAGGTCGGCTCTCCTCAACCGTCGAAGGAAGTGGAGGCGTTGCTGTGCTTTCTTGACTAGGGAGATGGTGTTGGTGGACCATGTCTGATCATCTGTGATGTGCACTCCCAGGAACCTGGTGCTTTTCACAGACTCCACTGCACTGCCATTGATGGTGAGTGGGTTTGTGTACTGTCTGTTTCTTCCTGACTGTAGGCTGAGTTGTCATCGTGGCTGATGAGCCCCACCACTGTAGTGTCATCTGCAAACTTGATGATGTGGTTCGAATTGTCAAAATTAGGTTCTCGACCCTAAACGTCACCCATTCCTTCTCTCCAGAGATGCTTCCTGTCCCGTTGAGTTACTCCAGCATTTTGTGTCCATCTTCGATTTAAACCAGCATCTGCAGTTCCTTCCCACACAGTATTTGGAGACATATTTATAGGTCAAGTGAGTGGGCAAAATATTGATTGATTGAAATATACAGCATGGAAACAGGCCCTTCGGCCCATCAAGTCCACGCCAACAATTGATCACCTTTTCACACTAGTTCTATGCTATCCCACTTTCCCATCCACTCCCTACACACTAGGTGTCATTTACAGAGGCCAATTAGTCTACAAACCCACGCGTTTTTGGAGTGTGGGAGGAAACCGGATCACCTGGAGGAAACCCACGCAGTCACAGGGAGAACGTACAAACAGCACCCGTAGTCAGGATCGAACCCAGGTCACAAGATAGGGAAGGCTTGCTAGCCGAGAGGGAAGCAGCCTGGGTATTAAGGGGAGCGGCAGGAAGAGTGTGGTGGTGCAGGGTCTGTTGGTGAGGTCACCGCTGCACTGTGCCACCCGATTGTATTGGAGGTAATTGTACAGGATAGGCTCGAAGGGCCGAATGGCCTCTGGTGCGGCATGGTGGTGCAGCGGTAGAGTTGCTACCTTACAGCACCAGAGACCTCGGCTCAATCCCCACTATGGGTGCTGTCTGTACGGAGTTTGTATGTTCTCCCTGTGACCCCCGTGGGTTTTCTCCGGGTGCTCTGGCTTCCAACCACACTGCAAAGATGTACAGATTTGTCGGTTAATTGGCTTCTGTATATTTTTCCCAGTATGTAGGTTGTACGGGTGATCATTGGTCGGCAAGGTCTCAGTGGGCCGAAGGGCCTGTTACCAAACTCTATCTCTAAACTAAGCACATTCTTAAGGGGTTGGACAGGCTAGATGCAGGAAGATTGTTCCCGATGTTGGGGAAGTCCTGAACAAGGGGTCACAGTTTAAGGATAAGGGGGAAATCTTTTAGGACTGAGATGAGAAAAACATTTTTCACACAGAGAGTGGTGAATCTGTGGAATTCTCTGCCACAGAGGGTAGTTGAGGCCAGTTGATTGGCTATATTTAAGAGGGAGTTAGATGTGGCCCTTGTGGCTAAGGGGATCAGGGGGTATGGAGAGAAGGCAGGTACAGGATACCAAGTTGGATGATCAGCCATGATCATATTGAATGGCGGTACAGGCTCGAAGGGCCGAATGGCCTACTCCTGCGCTTATTTTATATGTTTCTACGTGTCTATGGCCTTTTAGCTTTGCCCCTCTCTCCTAAACGCCATGCTCTCTAGTCCTTAACATTTCCACCCTGCACGTAAGAATGTCAATGTTCTATCTTGGACATATGACAATAAAACACTCTTGTGTCTTGTATTTTGTGTATTTTGTGTTTTTTTTTAATGACTGTTGGCAAATCAATTTCCTTCCTAGGATAAATAAAATCTATCGTGTGGTGTCGTGTTGCATCGTACAGGACTAGTGTAGGGGTGATGGCTGGCCTGGTCGGCACGGGCTAGGAGGGCAGAATGGCCTGCTGTGTCTGCGCTGAATGTTCACGTCTAATGTCTCGAGTGTCACAGTGGGGTTTCCCTTGCATGCGATGTGACACTGGGCTCTGTGCACTGGAGGGGGTGACCTGCTGTGGGGAGCTGCAAGCAGACAGAACGCTGGACCATCCCACTCAAACAGGGTGATGAGTGGGAGGAGGATTGGCTGTGTACGCGGTGCGCTAGCGAAGGCCCCCTTTATACATGGGAGAGGGAGAGAGAGCAGGCAGGCAGAGTGGGGCTGCTGCTCCAACAGATGCACCCTCCTCCCTCGCACTCCGCCAGGTAGGAACAGCATGCGTTGGGTCTAGTTTGCTTTCGGGCTGTTCTGCTGACCCGTTCCCCTGCTCCCTGCAATGCTCATTCAGCCGAGGCACCATCTTATCGCAGTGATGAATGAGCACATCACGGAAATACCACCCCGCTGTTGCCAAGTGCCTCCACGTTCAGCTGGATGTTGTTGGGGGGGTCGGAGAATGAACCGGGCTCAGAAAAACAGCAACGAGAGCAGACACAAAATGCTGGGGTCACTGAGCGGGCCAGGCTGTATCTCTAGAGGAAAAAGCAATAGGTGACGTTTCGGGTGGAGACCCTTCTCCAGACTGAGATAATTATTTGATATGTTGTAGCAATGTGAGTGAGTGTGGTGTTTTATGTGTTAAAGCTGGCAGTCAGCACGCACAGTTTATTCGAGGCTCCTGTGGCAAAATGCTGTGTGTGTACAGTGTGTCTCCGGGGTCCTGACTTGGGTAGTGAATGAAGTGTGTTTGCTGTCATCTGCTTGCAGTGTGTGTTAATGTTGGAGCAGCCAGCGGGGACACCTCCAGCTCGCTCGATCACTGCGGATTATGCAATGACCAAGTCAGCACTGCACTGAACCAGCGGACAGTGGGGCATCGCCAGCCAGAGTATAGCGAAGATGCACGCAAACAGCTGGAGTAACCCAGCGGGGCATAGACACCTCGAAACGTAGAAAAATAGGTGCTGGAGTCCCTTCGAGCCAGCACCACCATTCAATACGATCATCCAAAATCCGGCTATTTCCCCCATATCCCTTGATTCCTTTGGCCCGAAGAACAAAATGTAACTCTCTTGAAAACATCCAGTGAATCGGCCTCCACTGCCCACTGTGGCAGAGAATTCCACAGATTCACAACTCTCTGGGTGAAAAAGTTTTTCCTCATCTCAGTTCTAAATCCCTTATTCTTAAACCTGGTTCTGGACTCCGTCAACATCGGGAACATTTTTCCTACTTGCCAGCCTGTCCAATCCTAAAAAAATTTATATGTTTCTATAAGATTCCCTCTCATCCTTCTAAATTCCAGTGAATACAAGCCCATTGACAGGCAGCATCCCTGGAGAGAGGGAATGAGTGACGTATCAGGTCGCGATCCTGCTTCAGACTGGTTAGGGATAAGGGAAATGAGAGATAGAGATGTTGATGTGGAGAGATAAAGAACAATGAATGAAAGATATGCAAAAAAGTAACGTTGATAAAGGATTAATGGAGTGCCTCGGGGTTCGGCGCTGGGCCCATTGCCATCTGTCATCTTTTCAGTTCAGTTTAGTTTAGAGATACAGTGTGGAAACAGGCCCTTCGGCCCAACGTGCCCACACCGACCAACATGTCCCATCTCGTCCACCGACCAGCGATCCCCGCACATTAACAATATCCCACACACACTAGGGACAGTTTTACATTAACACCAAGCCAATTAACCTACAAACCTGCACGTCTTTGGAGTGTGGGAGGAAACCGAAGATCTCGGAGAAAACCCACGCTGGTCACGGGGAGAACGTGCAAACTCCGTACAGACAGCACGCGTAGTCAGGATCGAACGCGGGTCTCCGGCGCTGTGAGGCAGCAACTCTACCGCTGCGCCACCCTATATCAATGATTTGGATGAGAACGTACATGACGTGGTTAGCAAGTTTGCAGATGACACTAAAGTGGGCGATATTATAGATAGTGAAGATGGTTGTGAAAAATTGCAGCAGGATCTTGATCGATTGACCAGGTGGGCTGAGGAATGGTGGACGGAGAAATGTGAGGTGTTGCATTTTGGAAAGTCTAACATGGGCAGGACATACACAGTGAATGGTAGGGCTGTGGGGAGTGTTGTAGAGCAGAGGGATCTCGGAGTGCAGGTACATAGCAGCATCACAGGTGGATAGGGTGGTCAAAAAGGCTTTTGGCACATTGGCCTTGATCACTCGGAATATTGGGTGGAGAGGCTGGGAGGTCATGTTGCAGCTGTATTAGATGTTGGTGAGGTTGCATTTAGAATATTGTGTTCAGTTCTGGTCACCATGTTGCAGGAGAGATGTTGTCAAGCTGGAAAGGGTGCATGAGAAGATTTAAGTGGATGTTGCCAGGACCAGAGGGTGTGAGCTATTGGGAGAGGTTGAGTAGGCAATAGACAATAGGTGCAGGAGTAGGCCATTCGGCCCTTCGAGCCTGCACCACCATTCAATGTGATCATGGCTGATCATCCCCAATCAGTACCCCGTTCCTGCCTTCTCCCCATTTCCCCTGACTCTGCTATTTTTAAGAGCCCTATCTTATAGAATCTTATAGCCTCATATAGAAACTTACAAAATTATTGAGGGGTTGGACAGGCTAGATGCAGGAAGATAGTTGGGGAAGTCCAGAACAAGGGGTCACAGTTTAAGGATAAGGGGGAAGTCTTTTAGGACCGAGATGAGAAAAACATATTTCACAGAGAGAGTGGTGAATCTGTGGAATTCTCTGCCACAGAAGGTAGTTGAGGCCAGTTCATTGGCTATATTTAAGAGGGAGTTAGATGTGGCCCT
Source organism: Okamejei kenojei (assembly GCA_035221665.1). Classification (NCBI taxonomy): domain Eukaryota; kingdom Metazoa; phylum Chordata; class Chondrichthyes; order Rajiformes; family Rajidae; genus Okamejei; species Okamejei kenojei. The sequence goes on from CM069165.1 coordinate 10,020,772, forward strand.
TGTGGCTAAAGGGATCAGGGGGTATGGAGAGAAGGCAGGTACAGGATACTGAGTTGGATGATCAGCCATGATCATATAGAATGGCGGTGCAGGCTCGAAGGGCCGAATGGCCTACTCCTGCACCTATTTTCTATGTTTCTATGTTTCTATGTTTCTATCTAGCTCTCTCTTGAAAGCATCCAAAGAACCTGCCTCCACTGCCATTTGAGGCAGAGAATTCCACAGACTCACCACTCTCTGTGAGAAAAAGTGTTTCCTCGTCTGTGTTACCAGACTGATTCCTGGGATGTCAGGACTGTCTTATGAAGAAAGACTGGATAGACTCGGTTTATACTCTCTGGAATTTAGGAGATTAAGAGGGGATCTTATAGAAACTTACAAAATTCTTAAGGGGTTGGACAGGCTAGATGCAGGAAGATTGTTCCCGATGTTGGGGAAGTCCAGGACAAGGGGTCACAGCTTAAGGATCAGGGGGAAATCCTTTAAGACCGAGATGAGAAAGACTTTCTTCACACAGAGAGTGGTGAGTCTCTGGAACTCTCTGCCACAGAGGGTAGTTGAGGCCAGTTCATTGGCTATATTTAAGAGTGAGTTGGATGTGGCCCTTGTGGCTAAGGGGATCAGAGGGTATGGAGAGAAGGCAGGTACGGGATACTGAGTTGGATGATCAGCCATGATCATATTGAATGGCGGTGCAGGCTCGAAGGGCTGAATGGCCTACTCCTGCACCTAATTTCTATGTTTCTATGTTTCTCTGTTCTAAATGGATTACTCCTTATTCCTAAACTGTGGCCCCTGGTTCTGGACTCCCCCAACATCGGGAACATGTTTCCTGCCTCTAGCGGGTCCAAACCCTTAACAATCTTATATGTTTCAATGAGATCCCCTCTCATCCTTCTAAACTCCAGAGTGTACAAGCCCAGCCGCTCCATTCTCTCAGCAGGCTGGGACTCTATTCCCTGGAGAGCAGGAGGATGAGGGTTGATCTTATAGAGGTGTACAGAATAATGAGAGGAATAGATAGGGTAGATGTACAGAGTGTCTGTCACTGAGTGCGGGAATCAAGAACCAGAGGGCACGGTTTTAAGGTGAAAGAGCAAAGAACCTGAGGGGTGATATTTTAACCCTACAGGTATATGGAACGAGCTACTGGAAGACGTAGTTGAGGCAGGTACTGTCGGAATGTAGAGGAAGCATTAGACAGGTACATGGATAGGACGGGTTTGGAGGGATATGGGCCAAACACAGGCAGGTGGGACTAGTGTAGCTGGGACACGTTGGTCGGTGTGGGCAAGTTGGGCCGAAGGGCCTGTTTTCACGCTGTATCACTATCTCTGTGGCAGAGCCAGGCTCACATACTGGTAGAGGGAGCGGGGCAAAATACTAGTACAGAGTGTGGCAAAACTCTGAGAGGCAGAGAGCAAGAGAGAGAGAGAGAGAGGGGCACAGGGCAAGAGAGAGAGAGAGAGAGAGGCACAGGGCAAGAGAGAGAGAGAGAGAGAGGGGCACAGAGCAAGCGAGAGAGAGAGAGAGGGGCAGAGAGCAAGAGAGAGAGAGAGAGGGGCACAGGGCAAGAGAGAGAGAGAGAGAGGCACAATGGCGCAACAACCAGTGATGTTCTCTCACAGCGTCAGCGTCCCAGGTTCGATCCCGACCTTGGGTGCTGTCTGTGTGGAGTTTGCACGTTCTCCCTGTGACCTCTTGGTCTTTCGGTTTCCTCTCACCTCCCAGAGAGATATCTAAGCTTGTAGGTGAATTGGCCTCTGCAAATTGTCCCCAGTCTGAAGAAGGGTCTCGATTCCTTCCATCCAGAGATGCTGCCTTCCTGAGTTACTCCAGCATTTTGTGTCTACCCTGGTGTATAGAAAGTAGGATAAAATTGAATAAATGTGAATGGGAGATCGATGGCCAGCATGGACACTGTGGACTGAAGGGCCAGTTTCCATGCTGTATCTTTCAATCAAGCAAATGTTTGATCAACCAGCTTGGACCTCAAAAGGTAGAAATGGCCAAGATTCTGGAGATGTGATAATCTGTAGATATCTGAGGCCAGTGCACTTTCTTCAGTAATAAATAGACACAAAGTACTGGAGTAACTCAGCGGGTCAGGCATCATCTCTGGAGAATAGGGATAGGTGACCTTGTGGGTCAGGACTCTTCTTCAGACTGGATAAATAAGGAACTGCAGATGCTGGTCAACAAAAGTCGACATGCCACTGGAGTAACTCGGCGGGTCTGGCAGCATCTGTGGAGAATAGGGATAGGTGACATTTTGGGTCGTGACCCTTCTTCTACCCGTCAAAAAAGAGTCAAAAGGGTTTATTGTCATCTGTCCCTCACAGGACAATGAAATTCTTGCTTTGCTTCAGCACAACAGGACATAGTAGGCATTGACTACAAAACAGATCAGTGTGTCCATATACCATTATATACGTAAATACACACATGAATAAATAAATTGATAAAGTGCAAATAACAGATAAAGGGGTATTAATGTTCAGAGCTTTGTTCGAGTTCAATAGCCTGATGGCTGTGGGGAAGTAGCTATTCCTGAACCTGGTCGTTGCAGTCTTCAGGCTCCTGTACCTTCTACCTGAAGGTAGCAGGGAGATGAGTGTGTGGCCAGGATGGTGTGGGTCCTTGATGATGCTGCCAGCCTTTTTGAGGCAGCGACTGCGATAGATCCCCTCGATGGTAGGGAGGTCAGAGCTGATGATGCTGGGCAGTGTTTACTACCTTTTGCCTGACTCTCAGTCCCAAGAAGGTTCTCGACCCAGAAACCTCACCTATTGCTTTTCTCCAGAGATGCTGCCTGACCCGCTGATACTCCAGCACTTTATCTACCTGCAATGATAACACTGGTCTTTATGCATGGAGGCCTGAAGTTACAATGGACTGGGGGGAGATGGGATCTCTGGTAGGTTGGCATGGGGGTAGGAGATGTATAATAGTTAGATAAGGAGCAGGATAGTCAACGGCAGTAGCACCACGTGCGATTCTCAGCATCACGGGTGGTTTGGGATGTTTTCCTCCCACCCCTCTCTGTGGCTGAAGAGGTCCAATGAAGGATCTGCAGAACCCCCCCCAGGGTCGTCTCCTCCCACATCCCAATGACGTGTGGGTCTACATCAATCGGTCTTTGGGGAGTGGATGAGAAAGTGGGATAACTTGGAACTGCGGGTGATCGATGGTCGGTGTGGACTCGGTGGGCCGAAGGGCCTGTTTCCGTGCTGGGACCTCTGTGCAGGCTGCGTTTGGCTGACTCTGCTATTGGACATGGTCACTGCATTGTCCACTGTTGAGGTTCTTTTTGCCTTCCTGGCTGCTCCTTCTCCATGGGGCCCAATGGGGAGTGAGGAGGGTGCGTTAACTCTGAGACTATGAGTGTCTAATTTAGGGGCATTAGTCAAATGCAGGCACATAGGGCATGGGCAAGCAGTGCAGTTGCTGTCTCACAGCGCCAGAGACCCGGGTTCGATCCTGACCTGGGGGTGCTGTCTGTGTGGAGTTTGCACGGCCCCCCTGTGACCACATCCCAAAGATGTGAGGGTTTGTAGGTTAATCGATCACTGTAAATTGCCCCTAGTGTGCAGGTTGCGAAAGTGGGCCAACATGGAATTAGTGTGTGGGTGATCGATGGTCGGTGTGGACTCGGTGGGCTGACGAGCCTGTTTCCATGCTGTATACCTAAACTAAACTAATGTATAGCACCCTAGGAACAGGCCCTTGGCCCCATAGTGCTTGTGCTGAACTTGATGCCAAGTGAAACTAGTCTCCTCTGCCAACACCTGATCAATATCCCAGTAATCCCTGCATATCCATGTGCTGTCCAAAAAGCCTCTTAAACATCACTATCGTATGTGCCTCTACCACTACCGCTAGATCCAGACACTCACTAGTCTTTGTGGGGGGTGAAAAAACCTGCACCTCCTGTAAACTTTGCTCCGCTCACCGTATACAGTAGTTACAGACCCATACATGAGCACTATCTGACACACCAGGGGCAGTTACAGAAACCAACTCACCTACAAACCTGCACGTCTTTGGAATGTGGGAGGAAACCAGAGCACCCGGAGAAAACCCATGCGGTCATGCGCAGAACGTACAAACTCCGTGCAGGCAGCACCCGTAGTCAGGATCGAACCGGGATCTCTGGCGCTGCGAGGCAGGAACTCGACCGGTGCGCCACCGTGCCGCAAGTTTGACCATCTAGGCATGATCATCAATTTGAAAGCAGATATCAGCTTTGGCAGATATGCAGTGTGGTCTTACCACAATGTGATGTGGATACAAGGATTAAACTACGAGAAGAGATTGCAGAAACAAATGTGACGTATTTTGTAATTGAGAAGACTATGGGGAATATGATCAAAGTTCTCAAGACACTAAGACAATCCACTTGAATATAATAAGAAATTATCCACTTTGTCTGGGGAGGCGAGGACTGGAAACCTGATCCAAATGTTGGGAACTGTGTAATCTGGATTGAAGTCTGACTGCAGGCGGAGATTGTGTATGAAGGAACTGCAGATGCAGGTTTAAACCAAAGATTGACACTAAAAGATGGAGTAACTCAGTGGGTCAGAGAGCTTCTTTGGAGAAAAGGAGTTGGTGACGTTTTGGGTCGAGACCCTTGTTCAGACTGAGAGTCAGGGGAAAGGGAAACGAGAGAAATAGATGGTGATATAGAGAGATACTAGACTAAGTGGGACCCGTAGGGTCCCAGCATCACACGGGAGGGCTGGTCCCCCAACGCAATATTCCACCTCTCCACCAATTCCAATATTGGTGACCAGTGGGGGGGGGGAGGGGCTTTCTGGAGCGCTAGTATGGGTGTTGTGAGCTGAAGGGACTGGTTTCCAGAGGGCTAGTATGGACATTGTGGGCCGAATGGATTCTTGTGTTGGCAGCTCAGTCACTCAAGCCTGTTTTGCTGGCAGCTCACTCACTCACGGCTGGTGGGCTGGCAGTTGACTCACGGCTGGTGGGCTGGCAGTTGACTCACGGCTGGTGGGCTGGCAGTTGACTCATGGCTATTCCTTGAAATTCCATTTCAAGCAGGGTGCAAGGCCACCAAATTCAAGTGCAGTTTCATACCATTTCAAGCAGGGTGCAAGGCCACTAAAGACAGCGAGTCGTGACCTCTACCTCCTCTATCTTGCAGGGACTGAGCCACGCCCACATTTCTGGGTTTTATAGTCCCTACACCCCTCCCACCAGAAGGGGCGTGGCCTTCATGGCTTGATAGACAGGAGAGAGAATCTCAATATTTTTAAAACAATAATAACTCTTTTATTTTTCATCGATGGGAAAAGTCCTCGGCACCTGATGAGCAGAGGGGGACTCTGAGTAAGATGGCCAAAAATCACAGCCGTACGTGGCAGCGTTTTCTTTCTAAAATCAATATAAAGGCAAACAGGAAATGGTCAAGGTTAGACTTTTAATTATATAGGCTAGGCAACTTTAATTAGGCAAGGCAACTTTAATTAGGCAAGGCAACTTTAATTAGGCAAGGCAACTTTAATTAGGCAAGGCAACTTTAATTTGGCAACACAGCTTTAGCATTTCCAAACCAAAAGCAACACAGCTTTAGCATTTCCAAACCAAAGGCAACACAGCTTTAGCATTTCCAAACTATATTTTCAAACCACATTAAGGGCACTGGCAGGTCAGTAAAACCACTCACAGTTTAGTAGACATGTGTTCAGTGTTATTCACAGCTCAGGCTGAGAGACATGACCCTCTTGCTCCCCCATCTTGCAGAGACTGACTGAGGCACTCAACACTTCCGGGTTTTATAGTCCCTCCGGAAGGGGCGTGGCCTTCAGTAGAGAGAATCTCAACATTCTTTAAACACTAATAACTCTTTTATTTTTCATTGATGGGAAAATCCTCTTGTCCTGTGCAGTGGAGGGGGACTCTGAGTAAGATGGTCAAAAATCACAGCCGTAAGTGGCAGCGTTTTTTCTAAAATCAATATACAGAATAACAGGAAGTGGTCAAGATCAGACTTTTAGTAATATAGATAGAACAAACAAATTAAAGATGTACAAAAATGTGATGATGATAAAGGAAACAGGCCATTGTTAGCTAGGTGAAAACGAGTTACAGACAATGAGACTCAACAAGATGACTGAAACTTGTACAATGACTTGGGTGGGGGAGGGATGAGGAGAGAGGGGATGCAAGGGTTAGAGGAGTTAGAGAAATGAATATTCATACCGCTGGGGTGTAAGCTGCCCAAGCAAAATATAAGGTGCTGTTCCTCCAATTTGCATTTGGCCTAATTCTGACAGTGGAGGAGGCCCAGGACAGAAAGGTCAATGTGGGAATGGGAAGGGGAATTGGCAACCGGGAGATCAGGTAGGTCCAGGTGGACTGAGCGAAGGTGTTCAGCGAAACGATCGCCCAGTCTGCGTTTGGTCTCGTCGATGTATAAGAGTTCACACCTTGAACAACGGATACAGTAGATGAGGTTTGAGGAGGTGCAAGTGAACCTCTGCCTCACCTGAAAGGAATGTCGGGGTCCTTGGATGGGTGATTTATAAAATATAATTTTGAGCATAGAAGTTGGGAGGTCATGTTGCAGATGTTGGTGAGGTTGCATTTAGAGTATTGTGTTCAGTTCTAGGCACCAGGTTATAGAAAGATGTTGTCAGGCTACAAAGGGTGCAGAGAAGATTTATGCGGATGTTGTCAGGACTCGAGGACAGAGCTATAGGGCAACGTTGAGCAGGCTTGGACTATTCCTTGGAAGGAGGATGAGGGGTGATCATGTAGTGTATAAAACGATGAGAGGAATAGATCGGGTAGACGCAAAGAGTCTCCTTCCCGGAGTGGGGGAATCGAAAACCGGAGGACATAGGTTCAAGGTGAGGGGGGAAAGATTTAATAGGAATCTGAGGGGTCACTTTATCACACAGAGGGTGGTGGGTGTATGGAATGAGCTGCCAGAGGAGGTAGTTGAATCAGGGACTGTTGCAACGTTTATGAAACAGTTAGACAGGTACATGGATAGGGCAGGATTAGAGCAATTTGGACCAAATGCAGGCAGGTGGGACTAGTGCAGGTGGGATTAGTGTAGATGGGACATGTTGGGCCATGTGGGCAATTTGGGCTGAAAGGCCTGTTTATATGCTGTAAGACTATGTGACACTAGGTCAGCATTTTTGCTCAGTAATAGTTAACTGTAGATGTCAGGTAAATTAATTTCTGAGGCCAGCCAAGTTTGACAATCTCGTGGGGCAGCACGGTGGCGCAGCAGTAGAGTGACTACCTTACACTACCAGAGATCCGGGTTCGATCCTGACAACAGGTGCTTGCCTGTATGAAGTTTGTACGTTCTTCCCGTGACCTGCTTAGGTTTTCTCCAAGATCTTTGGTTTACTCCCAAACTCCAAAGACGTACATGTCTGTAGATTAATTGGCTTGTTATAAATGTAAATGGTCTCTAGTGTGTGTAGGATAAGTGTTAATGTGTGGGGATCGCTGGTCGGCATGGACACGGTGGGCCAAAGGGCCTGTTTCCGTGCTGTATCTCTAAAACTAAATTTAGAAAGCAGATATGCAACGTGGACTTACTATAGTGCCACCTGGATCCAAGGATTAAATTAGAGGAAAAGATTTAAAACACATTTGGACAGGTACTTGGATAGGAAAGGTTTAGAAGGATATGGGCCAAATGCAGGCAGGTGGGACCAGTGCTGATGGGGCATGTTGGTCAGCATGAGCAAGTTGGGCCGGTGGGCCTATTTCCCTGCAGTTGTGACTCCATGACACTCAATAACTATGAGATTGCAGGCTAACACTGTATAATTCAGAAGACTAAAGGGAAATCGACCAAAGTTCTCAAGATACTAAGATAAGCCACTTGAATATTGGGTTACTTTAAGGCGTTGTCTCTGTGGTATTGGTGTTGTCTATGTGGAGTTTGCATGTTCTCCCTGTGACTGCGTGGGTTACCTCCTGGTGCTCCGGTTTCCTCCACATCCCAAAGATGTGTGGGTTTGTAGGTTAATTGTCCCTAGTGTGCAGGGGGAGTGGATGAGAAAGTGGGATAACATAGAACTAGTGTGGACAGGTGATCGATGGTCGGCGTGGCCTCGGTGGGCCGAAGGGGCTGTTGATATGATGTCTAAACGGAAAAAAACATAATTGAAATTGCATTGTGGTGTATTGGACTTTCAGAAGGCCTTTGAAAGGTGCCACACAAGAGATCATTAAACATAATGAATGCACTCAGGATTGTGGATGATCTACTGGTGTGGATTGGGGTTGGGAGTATATGAATAATGTTTAGGAAGGAACTGCAGGTGCTGGTTTAAACCAAAGATAGACACAAAATGCTGGAGTATCTCAGTGGGTCAGACAGGGCTTTAGTTTAGTTTAGAGATACAGCGCGGAAACAGGCCCTTTGGCTCACCGGGTCTACGCCGACCGGCGATCCCCGCACATTAACACTATCCTACACACACTAAGGACAATTTTTACATTTACCAAGCCAATTAACGTACAAACCTGTACGTCTTTGGAGTGTGGGAGGAAACCGAAGATCTCGGAGAAAACCCACGCAGGTCACGGTGACAACGTGCAAACTCCGTACAGGCAGCACCCGTAGTCGGGATCGAACCTGGGTCTCGGGCGCGGCATTCACTGTAAGGCAGCAACTCTACCGCTGCGCCACCGCCCTGGTTTTATCCCACACTCCAAAGATGTACAGGTTTGAAGGTTAATTGGCTTTGGTGAAGATTGTAATTTGTCAATAGTGCATAGGGCAGTGTCATCGCTCCCAATGCAGGAGCTGATCGCCTTGACACGGAGGGCCCGCCGCCGGCTACGGGTGTCAAGACCGTCCCGTCAACGGAGGGCTCGAGGCCCCCGGCTGCGGGCGCGATAAGAGAAGAGACTGAACCTTTTTTGCGCCTTCCATCGCAGTGAGGAATGTGGAGGAGTCACTATAGTGGATGTCTATGTTAAAATGTATTTTGTGTGTTCCGTTGCTTTTTATTTGTATGACTGATGGCCCTGTCCCACTGTACCAGCTAATTCAAGAGCTTTCCCGAGTTTCCCCTGATTCGAACTCGGAGATTTACGGTAACGGCCGCTCGTAGGTACTCGGGGCTCTCGTTGACATTTTTCAACATGTTGAAAAATCTTCACGCGTCTTCACGAGCTTACCGCGTTTCCCAAGTACCTTCCGTTAGCGTTACGAGCCGCTAAGAGACATCTCCGAGCTCCGGCGTACCCGCTACGTACATTCTACGTGCTTACCACGAGTTTGATTTTTTTTTAAACTCGGGAGAGCTCTTGGGTGAACCCGTACAGTGGGACAGCCCCTTGACTTGGCAAATTAAATTCCTCTTGTGTTGAACATCATACTTGGTTTATAAAGTATTATTGTGATTGTAAATTGTCCCTAGTATGTGTAGGATTGTGTTAGTCTGCAGGGATCGCTGGTCGGCGTGGACCCGGTAGGCAGAAGGGCCTGTTCACGCGCTGTATCTCTAAAACCAAAACTAAGTTGGTGGCGAGAGGGCATTATTCATTGTGTACTTTGTTACTTGATACACCTGCCACAGACACTAAACTACCCTGCATGAAACTCTGCAGGAAATCCACACCAGGGACCCATCTCAGTAATTGGTGGCAGCTGATGAATATTTGAAGCCATTAGTTTGGGCTCAGTTCAACAGAGCCGTGAACTGGGTTGTACGTGTTTCCCGCGCTCCTCCTTCAACTTCTCCTCCAGGAACGTTGCCCCGGTGACCACAACCAGGGGTGCGGAGGCGTGAGGACAAGCTCGTGCATCGAGGCACCGCTGGCTGGGAGTGCCCGCACTCTGTCCCGCTCTTCTGGTCTCACGGGAAGGACACACATCGTCTGAAGAAGGGTCTCGACCCGAAACGTCACCCATTCCTTCCCTCCAGAGATGCTGCCTGTCCCGCTGAGTTACTCCAGCTTTTTGTGTCTCTCTTCGGGCTTAAACCAGCATCTGCAGTTCCTTCCTGCACATTGGTCAATCCATCAGGTAAGTCCATCCTCAGCTCTTGCCAGCTTCTACCATGGTTTGGTGGATGCCATTGCCCACACCGACAGCGACTGATCGCTCCAGGGGGTTGGTGTTGACTCTGGTCGGGGTGCATTATTGTCATGTGCACCGAGGTACAGCGAAAAGCTTTGTTTGCGCCGTCCGATTAAATCAGATAATACCGGACATGAATCCAATCAAGTCACACACAAGTATTATTAGGGGCAGAGCAGAGAGACAAATCCAAGATTCACTAAACACCACATGAAGTCAACGTTCATACGCTAGGGTGTAAGCTGCCCAAGCAAAATACGAGGTGCTGTTCCTCCAATTTGCGCTGGGCCTCACTCTGACAATGGAGGAGGCCTGGGACAGAATGGTCAGTGTGGGAATGGAGGGGGAGTTAAAGTGTTTGGCAACCTGGAGATCAGTATGTTTAGGCAGACTGAGCGGAGGTGTTCAGCAAAATGATCGCCGAGCCTGTTCCTTGTCTCGCCGATGTACAGAAATCCACACCTGGAGCAGCGGATAATGTAGATGAGGTTGGAGGAGGTGCAAGTGAACCTCTGCCTCACCTGAAAAGACTGTCAGAGTCCTTGGATGGAGTCGAGGGGGGAGATAAAGGGGCAGGTGTTGCATCTCCTGCGGTTGCAGGGGAAGGTACCTGGGAAGAGGGTGGTTTGGGTGGGAAGGGACGAGTTGACAATGGGAGTTACGGAGAGAACGGTCTCTGCGGAAAGACATGGGAATGGAGATGGGAAGACATGGCTAGTGGTGGGATCCCATTGGAGGTGGCGAAAATGTCCGAGGATTGTGTGCTGTATGTGCCGGAGACCCGGGTTCTGTCTTAGGGAACTACACTAAACTAAATGCTTTTACTTCACATTTTTTTACATAAAGAAGCAGACCAATTCTCTCCTGTTTCCGCGCTGTATTTCTAAAGTCTAGCAGATGGCATATGCAGCAAGCACTCCAAATGGCTCATGGCAAGGTGACAGGATGTTTAATTTAATGACTAACCCACATAACCACCAGCTGCCTGGCAGTGACTGGGCTCAATCAGATACTGAGAACATTTGGAGATACCTGTGGAAGAGCGAGACACTACCTATTCCCTAGGGAATGGTAGGATTACACAGTGATACTCTATCAGCTCATGGTTTGGGCTGCATTGTTCGAGAGGGCTGGGCTATTCATCATAAAACCTGAGACAAAAAGGCGAAGACAAGAGGCTTCTTTCCGTGGGCTCATGTTATCGTGTAGCCAGGGTAACGCTGGTTGGCATTCAGCGCCCTGTGCTGGCTCCCGTGTCCTGTTCTTTGCGCTCTTGTCGGGGTTATTGTAACCGGTGAAGGAGATGAAACAGCCCATTGTAGTGGGGCCAGGATGCAGGGGATTAGAATCATTAGTGAGGCTTTATACATTCTGTTGGATAGGGAGCCAATATCTAGATCAGTTGGCATCGGCTCCACATCAAAGGCTCCCGTTCGCAGGCTATCGTGCTGAAACGAGTTGTTGGGGCCGCCATACGGCCTAGTAATAAAGGGATGCTCCATGTGTAGAAAGGAACTGCAGATGCTGGTTGACACCAAAGATAGACACAAAGTCTAAAGACATCGAAACATAGAATATAGCTGCAGGAGTAGGCCATTCGGCCCTTCGAGCCAGCACTACCATTCAATATGATCATCCAAAATCAGTACCCAATCCCTGATTTCTCCCCATATCCTTTGATAATATTAGCCCAAAGAGCTAAATCTAGCTCTCTCTTGAAAACATTCAATGAATTGGCCTCCACTGCCTTCTGTGGCAGAGAATTCCACAGATTCAAAACTCTCTGGGTGAAAAGGTTTTTTAAAATCTCAAAATGGCCTACCGCTTATTCTTGCACTGTATCTCGATCAGTTGACGTCAGCTCGACATCAGAGGATCCCGTTCGCTGCTATGCTGAAACAAGGTCTTGGGGCTTCCATAAGGCCTAGTAATAAAGGGATGCTCCATGTGTAGAAAGGAACTGCAGATGCTGGTTGACACCAAAGATAGACGCAAAGTCTAAAGACATAAAATAGGCAGCACGGTGGCGCAGCGGTAGAGATTTTCTACCTCACGGCGCCAGAGACCCGGGTTTGATCCTGACTACGGGTTCTTGTCTACACAGAGTTTGTACATTATCCCCGTGACCCACGTGGGTTTTCTCCGGGAGCTCCGGTTTCCTCCCACACTCCAAAGACGTGCGGGTTTACAGGCTAAGAGGCTTGGTATCATTGTAAATTGCCCCTAGTGCGTGTTCCCTAGGGCCTGTTCCCGCTCAGTGCCCCCCCCCCCCCCCCCCCCCCTCCCCCCCCCCTGTAAACCTGAAACTAAAAAACTAAACTAAAAAGTGCTGGAGTAACACAGCGGGTCAGGCAGGACCTTTGGAGGGAATTGATGGGTGATGTTCCGGGTCATGAACCCTCTTCTAAACTAAAACTGAACAGTGTTCTGTAAGGGATGGAGGATTACTGAACGGTCCAAGTGGGCACGATGATACTCTAGTTGGTCAGGAGGTATTGCTGAGTGAGGATAAAGTTCAAAGCCGTATCTTGTCAGCCTTGCTCAGAGTGTCACGTCTGTTCAAGGCAACTTACAGTGAGCTTAAAATGAATTTGTGTGAGGATGATTTTCTTTTCTTTGGACAGCTTCTTCATATGACCATAGTGCTCTCTGACATTTCAGCAAGATAATAGCTCAATTTATTACCTTGATATTAAGGATTCCTAGCTCTGTTAGTTCTCCAAAGATGATTCAATGTCCGATTATTTATTAAGTAGTTGAAGGTCAAGGATTGCAGAAATTCACCATGGGTTTATGAAAGGGAAAAGTGCATCATGATTACTGCGGTTCATTGAGGCAGTAACTAGTAGAATAAAGAACAGGACCATGGATAGACACAAAAAGCTGGAGTAACTCAGCAGGTCAGACAGCATCTCTGGCGAAAAGGAATAGGTGACGTTTCGGGTCGAGATCCTTCTTACCGAACAGAACCATGGATTTGTGTATTTAGTAGTAGACGCTGCGTGGGCCATCACAGGTACTGATCTCTGCACCATCGATGGGATCGACAAGAGGCAGCCAATATCGTCAAAGACCCACCCAACCTCCCAATGTCAGGAGTGATCTTACCGAGGTGTATAAGTTCATGAGGTGAATAGATCGGGTATATGTACAGAATCTTTTACCAACAGTAGGGGAACCGTGAACCAGAGGGTACAGCTTTAAGGTGAGAGTGGCAACATTTACCGGGAACCTGAGGGGCAGCTTTTTCACACAGAGGGTGGTGGGTCGACGGAATGAGCTACCAGAGGAGGTATTTGAGGCAGGTACAATAACACCATTTAAAAGGCATTTGGACAGGTACATGGATAGGATAGGTTTAGCCGGATGGAAGTGCAGGGAATGGAGGAATATGTTTCATGTACTGTACAGGCAGATGAGATCACTTGAACTTGGCATCATGTTCGGAACAAACATTGTGGGCCGAAGGGCCTGTTCCTGTGCTGTACTGTGCCTTGTTCAATGTAAGTATGCGCAGTTGGTCTCTTAACATGGCTTCCCACGTGCCCCTTTTTGGTACGCATCAGTTTGCCCTTCTCAAGTCGTGCAACAATTTCTCCGCATATTTCGCTTGGGCAGCTTTCAACCCCAGCGGTATGAGTGTTGATTTCTCTCACTTCAACTAGCCCTTACATCCTCTCTCTCTCTCTCCGTCCCTCCCCCACCATAGGCGTTGTACTTGTTTCACTGTTGTTCTGTTGCGTTTCACTGTCTGCACAACTCGCTGACACCGACCCAACAGCCAACAATGGACCATTGTGGGCTCCACCTTTCCATGATCACCGCAGCTTTTTGCACATCTTTCATTCATTTGTCCAAAGCACCGTCTATATCCCTCGTTTCCCTTTCCCCTGACTATCAGTCTGAAGAAGGGTCTCGACCTGAAACATCGCCCATTCCTTCTCTCCAGAGATGCTGCCTGACCCGCTGAGTTACTCCAGCTTTTTCTTCGGTTTAAACCGGCATCTGCAGTTCCTTCTTACACAATTCCACCTATCCATTCTCTTCCATCTTGTAACAACATTGAACACCAACTGAAAATGTAGGTGAAATAGTATAAAACCTTGATTCCATTCACCATGTATGTAACTGGTCTAAAGACAAGCTCCTGTCTTTGTTATCTGGCTGGCTTGTTCCTTCTAAGTTCATAACTTCATTGGTTATAGGAGCAGAATTAGGTCATTCGGCCCATCAAGTCTATTCTGCCATTCAATCATGGCTGATCTATCTTTCCCTCTCAACCCCATTCTCTTGCCTTCTCCCCATAACCCCTGACACCCGCACTAATCAAGAATCTATCAATCTCCGCCTTAAACACATCCATTGACTTGGCCTCCACAGCCGTCTGTGGCAATGAATTCCACTTCCGTGAATGTGATTTGCAGAAGGTTGAGGTTTAGCGGAATAAAGAATGGATTGATTAATCATTGCATGGAACACAATTACGGCACAAGTTCAAGTTCAAGTGAGTTCATTGTCACGTGTCCCTGATAGGTCAATGACATTCTTGCTTTGCTTCAGCACACAGAACATAGTAGGCATTGACTACAAAACAGATCAGTGTGTCCATATACCATTATATAAATACACACACACACGAATAAATAAACTAATAAAGTGCAAATAACAGATAACAGATAATGGGCTATTAATGATCATAGTATTGTCCGAGCCAGGTTTAATAGCCTGATGGCCGTGGGGAAGTAGCTATTCCTGAACACACAGGCACACCTACCTGTCACATTCCTTTCTTCCTTCTTGTTCCACGTAGGTGAGTAGAACATTATGAGAAGGGTGGGCAGGAGCAGAGATGAGGATTGAATGGGCTCCAGTTTCTATGATTCTAATTGGAACAAAGATAGAACATAGAACAGTACAGCACAGGAACGGGCCCTTCGGCCCACAATGTCCGTGCTGAACATGATGCCGTTAAACTCTGCACGTGATCCATATCTCTCCATTCGCTGCACTTCCAGGTGCCTAACTAAATGCCTCTTAAACACCACTATCGCATCTGCCTCCACCACCACCCCTGGCAGCACATTCCAGGCCCCCACTCTGTTAAACGGCAATCTCCATTAATATTTCCCCTTCTCACGTTATCGCTACACCCTCTAGTGTTGGGCATTTCCACCCTGAGAGAAAAAGGTTCTGATTGTCTACCCTGTCTAATGTTATACACTTCTATCAAATCTCCCCTCAACCTCTGACATTCCAGAGTAAACAATCCAAGTCTATCCAACCTCTCCCTGTATCTGTAAGCGTCTAATCCAGACAGCATTCTGGTAAACGTCCTCTGCACCCTCCCCAAAGCCTCCACATCCTTCCTGTAATGAGGTGACTAGAAGTGCACGCAATATTCCAATTGTGGCCTCACCAAAGTCCTATAGATCTGCACCACGACTTCCTGATTCTTCCAACGATGGAGGCAAACACCCTACCCACTTGTACTACCACCCTACCCACTTGTACCACCATCTCCAGTGAGCTTTGAACTTGCACTCCAAGATCCCCTTGCTCATCAATGCTGTTAAAGGTCTTGCCACTAACTGTGTACTCCCTCCTTTCACTCAACCTCCCAAAGTGCAACATCTCATTCTTTCTCAGGTTAAACTCCATCTGCCATTTCTCTGCCCATTCCTGCAGTGTTTCAATATCCCACTGTATCTTCTGACAGCCTTCCTCACTGTCTGCAACTCCTCCAATCTTGGTGTCATCAGCAAACTTACCAACCCACCTGTATTTATGTGCAAATCATTTAGATATTTCACAAACAGCAGAGGTCCCAGCACAGATCCCTGCGGAAATCTACACTAGTCACAGACCTCCAGCCTGAATATCTTGCTTCCAGCACAACCCTGCCATACACATCAGCCAGTTTAGTTTAGTTTTGTTTAGAGATTCAGAAACAAGCCCTTCGGCCCACTGAGTCCGCACCGACCAGCGATCCCCGCACATTAACACTAACCTACACGCATTAGGGGCAATTTTACATTTATACCAAGCCAATTAACCTACAAACCTGTATGTCTTTGGAGTGAGGGGGGAATCCAAAGATATTGGAGAAAACCACGTAGGTCACAGGGAGAATGTACAAACTCCGTACAGACAGCACCCGTAATCAGGATCGAACCCGGGTCTCCAGCGCTGCATTCGCTGTAAGGCAGCAACTCTACCGCTGCGCCACCGTGACTGCTTAGTGTACGGGTGATCGCTGGTCGGCACGGACTCGGTGGGCCGAAGGGCCTGTTTCTGTGCTGTATCTCTAAAGTCTAAAGTAGATTGTCCATGGGGTGGGTCTCAGCCATTTGTCAGGGCAAGGCAGTGGATAATCAGGGCCAGGCTACTGTAAGCTGGATTTAGGGGCTGCAATGACTGGGTGTGTGAGGAACACTGAACACCATGATGAGTGTGTGGAAGGAACAGCAGATGCTGGTTTACACTGAAGAGAGACACAAAACGAGATCAAACCCGGGGTTTCTGGCGCTGTACGGCAATAGCTCTACCGCTAAACCACCGTTCCGGCCACAGTTCTGAATCTAGATCACCATGAATCCCGTGCATCTTAATCTGGATCTGCTCACGATGAGGGACCTCATCAAAAGCCTTACTGAATCCAAGTGTCCAACATCCATCGCCCTCCCTTCATCAGTCTCCTTCGTCACTTCCTCAAAAAACTCACCATGTTAGTAAGACAATGGTGACAGTTGTTCAATGTCAAGGATCTTTCCATCACCACAGCCTGCCTTCTATCATCAAGCTCATTTTGGATCCAATTTGCCAGTTACTATTCTCCACAACCTTCTGCACCACCCTAACATGCAAGACCTTGTCCAATGACTTACTAAAGTCCATATAAACAACTTATACCTCCTTATCTTCATCAGTTTAATTATCCAGGTTCAATCCTGCCTGGGGTACTGTCTATGTTTGGAGTTAGTACGTTCTCCCTGTGACCACGTGGGTTTTCTCCAGGTGCACTGGTTTCCTCCCACATCCCAAAGATGTGTGGGTTTGTAGGTTAATTGGCCCTCTGTAAATTGCCCCTAGTGTGTAGGGAGTGGATGTGAAAGTGGGATAACAGAACTAGTGTGAACGAGTGATTGATGGTGGGTGTAGGCTCAGTGGGCCGAAGGGCCTGTTTCCATGCTGTATCTCTAAATTAAAACGAATAACTAAAATCTCCCCAAAAAACTCAATCAAATTAGTTTTGTTTAGAGACAGCGCGGAAACAGGCCCTTCGGCCCACTGAGTCTGCACTGGCCAGCGATCCCCGCACACAGGCAATTTAATTTACAGAATCCAACTTAATTTACAGAATCCAATTAAACTACAAACCTGCACTTCTTTGGAGTGTGGGAGAAAACCGGAGCGCCCGGAGTCAGGATGGAACTCGGGTCTCTGGCGCTGTAAGGCAGCAACCTACTGCTGCACCACCGTGCCGCCCCCGTGTATTATTAGGATATCAACGGATGTGGATCCAAGAGGATATCAAATCCATCCTATCTTTCAAGTAGGACCTGTTTGAAAGGTCATTGGCCAGAAACATTAACTGGCTCTTTCTCCACAGATGCTGCCTGACCTGCTGAGTTTTTCCAGCACTGTCGGTTATTATTTCACATTTCTTGCAGCATCTGCAGTTTCTTATCTTTATTGTCTTTATTTAGTTTGGTTTGGTTCAGTTTATTGTCACGTGTACCAAGGTAGAGTGGAAAGCTTTTTTGTTGCGTGCTATCCCAGCAGTGGAAAAGCTATACATGATTATAACTGAGCCATCCGCAGTGTACACTGAATAATGTTTAGTGCAAGATAAACTCGAGGAAAGTCCAATTAAAGATCGTCTGAGTTGCGTCAATAAGGTAAACAACAGCTCAAGGCCGCTCTTTCGTTGGTGATAGTTCCCTATCTATAGAAACATGGAAAATAGGTGCAGGAGTAGACCGTTCATCCCTTCGAGCCAGCACCGCCATTCAACAAGATCATGACTGATCATCCATAATCAGTACCCCGTTCCGGCTTTTTCCCCATATCCTTTGATTCCCTTAGCCCTAAGAGCTAAATCTAACTCTCTCTTGAAAACATCCAGTGAATTGGCCTCTACTGCCTTCTGTGGCAGAGAATTCCACAATTCTCTGGGTGAAAAAGTTTTTCCTCATCTCAGTCCTAAATAGCCTACCCCTTATTCTTAAACTGTGACCCTGGTTCTGGACTCACCCAACATCGTGAACACTTTTCCCAATCCTTTAAAAGAATTTTGTCAGCCCCGCCATCCCAGGAATTAACCTGGTGAACCTACGCTGCACTCCCTCAATAGCAAGAATGTCCTTCGTCAAATTAGGAGACCAAAATTGCATCCAATTCTCCAGTGCTGTCTCACTAGGGCCCTGTACAACTGCAGTAGGACCTCCTTGCTCCTAAACTCAATTACTACTTGTATCAATTAAACTCATTCTACTTGTTACATCCTTAAAAAAATTCCAAAAGATTAGTCAAGCATGATTTCCCCTTCATAAATCCGTGCTGACTTGCTAGCGATTTACTACTAAACTTGTACAGTTGAGTTTAGTTTAGTTTAGTTTAGAGATACTCAGCTCACTGAGTCCACGCCGACCAGCGATCACCCCATACAATAGACATTAGACAATAGGTGCAGGAGTAGGCCACTCGGCCCTTCGAGCCAGCACCGCCATTCAATGTGATCATGGCTGATCAACCCCCTATCAGTACCCCGTTCCCGCCTTTTATTTTCTGACGAACAAGGACCCCCATATCCCGTTGTACCTCCCCTTTTCCCAACTTGACACCATTTAGATAGTAATCTACCTTCCTATTTTCGCTTCCAAAGTGGATAACCTCACATTTATCCACATTAAACTGCATCTGCCGTGCATCTGCCCACTCACCCAACCTGTCCAAGTCACCCTGCATTCTCATAGCATCCTCCTCACAGTTCACACTGCCACCCAGCTTTGTGTCTTCTGCAAATTTGCTAATGTTACTTTGAATCCCTTCATCTAAATCATTGATGTATATTGTAAATAGCTGCGGTCCCAGCACTGACACTAACTATTTTACACACAAGGGCAATTTATAATTATAGTTTAGTTTCTTTTAGTTTAGAGAGGTGCAGCATGGAAACAGGCCCTTCGGTCCGCCGAGTGTGTGCTGACCAGCTATCACCCCATACACTAACTCCATCCTACACACAAGGGACAATTTGTAATTTCTACCGCAGCCAATTAACCTACATCATTTTGGAGTTTGGGAGGGAACAGGAGCACCCGGGGAAAACCCACGTGGTCATGGGGAGAACGTACAAACTTCGGACAGACAGCACGCGTAGTCAGGATCAAACCTGGGCCTCTGGTGCTGTAAGGCAGCAACTCTACCGCTGCACCACTGTGTCGCCCTATACAATGTAAAGATCCTCCTAACATAATGTGAGGGTACAGTAAAATGGCAGAGTCGTAACATCCGAGATGTCCTCATTCTGCAGTGAACGAGGGTTCCCTCCTTCTGTCGTGGATGGGTCCCACACACTTGTCCCCATTGTATCCCGTAGTTCTGCTCTTGCTCCCCACACTCTGGATGCAACATAGACAGTTCCCCTGGTCCTCACCTTTCCCCACCAACCTTTGCATCCAACATATTATCCTCCGACATTTCAGTCACCTCCGTGCAAAATGATGAGAGAAATAGATCGGGGAGACGCCCAGAGTCTCTTGCCAACAATACAGGAATTACGGATCACATAGATTTATGGTGAGGGGGAAAAGATTTAATAGGAACCTGAGGGGTAACATTTGCACACAAATGGTGGTAGGTATATGGAACAAACTGCCAGAGGAGGTAGTTGAGGCAGGGACTATAACAACATATGAGATACATTTAGATAGGTGCATGGATAGGACATGTTTGGAGGTATATGGGCCAAATTCAGGCAGGTGAGACTAGTGTAGATGGGACATGGTGGTCAGTGTGGGCAAGTTGGGCCGAAGGGCCTGTTTCCACGCTGTATCTCTCTATGACTGTGACGTCCTACGAGATCCCACCTCTTATCCCATCTTCCCATCTCCATCCATTTCCACCTTCCGCAGGGAAGGTTCCCTCCGCAACGCCCTGGTTGGCATCGCTTCCCAACCAAACCTTCCCCTCCCGCAGGAGATTTAACACTGTCCCTTTACCTCCCCCTTCGTCAATGTCCAGGGATCCCAGCAGTCCTTCCAGGTGAGACCATGGTTCACGTGCACCTCCCCCAACCTCATCCACTGCATCCCGTATTCCTGATGTGCCTCCTGTGCATCGGTGAGACCAAGCGTAGACCAGGCGACCGTTTTGCCGAAAACTTGTGTTCGGTCCACTAAGGACTGCTGGATCGCCCAGTTGCTACACATTTTAATTCCTCTTCCCATTCCCACACTGACCTTTGTGACCTGGTTCTCTTCCACCGTCAGAGTGAGGCCACACACAGATTGTAGGAACAGCACCTCATATTCCACTTGGACATCTTACAGCCCAGCGGCATGAACATTGACCTCCCATTTTAGTGAACCTCTAACAACCCCCTATCCCCCTCCTCTTTCTCCCCAAACCTTCTGTCTGCCCCCCCCCCCCCCCCTTACCCCCCCCATCCCTATTTCCTTCTCCCAATATCAAAGGATATGGGGAGAAGGCAGATTGTGGATGATCAGCCATGATCATAATGAATGGCGGTGCAGGATCGAAGGGCCAAATGGCCTCCTCCTGCATCTATTTTTCTGTTTCTATGTGCTGCATCTGGACTCAAACCTATTTCTCCTTCTCTCTCCCCTCCCCCCTCCTCCCCCCTCCCCCTCCTCCCACATTCCCTCCTCTAGCTTCACAACTTGCAATTCTGCCATCCTTCTGTCTCACGCCTTCTGTTTTTATCTCTGGCCTCTGTTCCCAAACATCTGCCTACTGAACCCCCCCTCGCCTATGTTCACATTGTCTGCCATGCTTCGAGCAGCCTCTCTTCTATTCTAGTTTTCTTGCTCTCCTCCCCCACAATCAGTCTGAAGAAGGGTCCCAACCCGAAATGTCACCTGTTGACATGTTCTCCAGAGAGGCTGCCGCCGAGTTACTCCAGCACTTTATGTCCTTTTGTGTAAACCAGCATCTGCAGTTCCTTGTTTCTAGGTTTCACCCTACATGGCTAACCACTTTTCATCATGACTCCGACCAGCATCTGATATGGATAGAAATTCTAACTTTCGTAGACAATTAGAAATGGGATGGCGTGAAACATGGATGGCGTAGAGGGATGAGGCAGCGCTGACTGGAGGTGTGGACTTTCAGTCTTTGGAATTCACTGCAGATCTTGTTTGATAGATGAATGGAATTCTTCCCTCACTCTAAGGTTTAAGGGCCTGTCCCACTTTCACGACCTAATTCACGACCTTTTTTACACGTGGACATTTTTCATCATGCTAGAAAAACGCCCCGACCTACATGATGCCACGAGTACCTACGACAACATCACGGCCTGCTACGCCCTACCTACGACCTCCTACGACCTCGTGCGAGTATGAGTCACGGGCAAACTCGGCAGAGGTCGTGAATTAGGCCGTGAAAGTGGGACAGGCCCTTAACTTATTTCCTGAGGTTCGTAGATTGTAATGTAAATTGTATTAGTTGCAATCAGCAAGTGTAGGCATGGATAGGGGAGACAGGCAGAACTTTTTATTTTCCCGTGGTATAAGTGTTAAAGACTAGAGCGTATAGCTTTAAGATGAGAGGGGCAAAGTTTAAGCGGGGCATTCATAAGTTTGTAAGTCATAGGAACAGAATTAGGCCATTCGGCCCATCAAGTCTACTCCGCCATTCAATTGTGGTTGGTCTATCTTTCCCACTTAACCCCATTCTCCTGCCTTCTCCCCGTAACCTGTGACATCCTTACCGATCAAGAACCTGTCAAAATCCCCGCTTTAAAAGTACCCAAAGATTTGGCCTCCACTGCCTCTGTGGCAATGAATTCCACAGATTCGCCGCCCTCTGGCTAAAGTAATTCCTCCTCATCTCCTTTCGAAGGAGGTGCGAAGGGCAATGTTTTTTACGCAGTGGGTAAATCCACGTGGGTCCCTGGAAGGTGCTGCCACGGGTGGTGGTGGAGGCAGATACGCTAGTTGTGTTTCAGAGGCTTTTGGGTAGGCAGGCGGAGATGCAAGGAGTGGAGGGGTTTGGATCGCATGCAGGCAGAGGAGAAGAGATTAACTTGGCATCATGTTCAGCATGGCCATTGTGGGCCAAAGGGCCTGTTGGTGTACTGGACTGTTCTATGTACAAGATATCCCTTTTGTTTGCCTTCTCAGAGCTGCATTTAACAGCCAAAGGGTTGGGCATTTTATGTAAAATGTGTTTGAGAATTTTCAAATTAAAAATGCATTTCTGTTCCCCTCACCCTGCTAACCTAGTTTGGCAGGTTTGATTTTATTTGAATTGCTCGGGCTTACGACTTGTGTTTCCTGAACTGCTGCTGCCTGCCCAATGTGGAATATGAGGTGCTGTTTCCTCCAATTTGCGCTGGGCCTCACTCTCCGACAGTGGAGGAGGCCCAGGACAGAAAGGTCATTGTGGTAATGGGTGGGGAGGTTAAAAAGAAAGTGCAAAGAGGAGAAGTTATCTGATTCGAGGGCTCAAGGAACTGCAGGTGCTGGAACCTTGAGCGAAACAGAAAATGCTGGAGTAACTCAGCAGGTCAGGCAGCATCTGTGGAGGGGAATGGTTATGCGATGTTTCAGACCATATTTTCTCATCAAAAATACATACTTGGGGAATGAGAGAGTGGAGAAGCCTATAGCCAGCTCCCAGCTCAATTTATCATTGCCTCAAATTAATTGAGCTTTTGCTAACAATTTCTTAATTATTTTAAAAGGAGCTTATACGATTTGTTTTAATGAGAAATTTTACTAACTTATAGATATCCCAGAATTATCCGTTTTGAAACCTGGTAATAGAGGGCCTGATGCCGGTGGTGTTTTATGTTACATTGTTATGTGGGAGGGGTTGTTCCTGCCCCCCTACCCCCCCCACCAGAACCCCTCCCTAGGCCTCAGGGAAACACCTACTCCCTGTCCCAAGAGAATAATGCCCACGAGTGGAATCAAGCGGTAGAGTTCCTGCCTCACAGCACCAAGTCCCTGGTTCCGATCGACTACGGTGCTGCCTGTTACGAGTTTGTACGTTTCTTCCCGTGACCTCCTGGGGTTTTCTCCGAAATCTTCGGTTTCCTCCCACACTCGCAAAACGCACGGTTTGTAGGTTAAGTAAGGCTTCGTTAAATTAAAATAAATATTCCTAGAGTGCGTCATGGCAGTGTTAGTGTGCGGGATCGCTGTCGAGTGGACTCGGTAGCTGAAGGGCTGTTTCCGCCTGAGTGTCCTGACTTTTCGGCCTACAGAGTCCCGTTCCGACCAGCGATCCCCGCCACACTAACACTAAACTAAACTAAAAGCCATGAGCATACCGGTGGTAAAAAACCTCTAGACCTAAATGCAATCTGCATTATTGATCCACATAAATGGGTTTGAATTTCACATCAAATTTATTAACATTTAAAATCCATTAAATAACTCCTGACGAAAACAAATAAGCTAATATTCCAAACCGCGGACTATGAAACTATGGGTTTTGTCCAAACAGCATCAGTCCTAATGTCAAAAGTACACAGAGTGCAGGAGTAACTCACGAGTCAGGCACAGCACTCTGGAGAATAATGGATAGGTTGATGTTTGGGCCGCACCCTTATAGTCATAGTGTCACAGCGCCATATAGCTTGTAAACAGGCCCTTCCAGCCCAATTTCGTCCACACCGCCCAACATGATGGCCACGAAACTTTGCACAACCATTTGCCCAAATCTCCTCGCAACCTTTCGCTATCCATGAATTCTGTCCAAATATCCAGAAGAATGTCTCCAGTCTGAAAGAAGGACTAGACCCAAACGTCAGCATGTTCCTTCTCTCCAAGATGCTGCCTGTCCAGCCTGAGTTTACACCAGCTTTTGACAAAAATCTTATTAGTAGTCCCTGCCATCTGCTCCCTCATCTGGCAGCTCGTTCCAAATGCCTACCACTCTGTGTGTGTAAAGTTGTCCCTCTGGGTTTCCTATTAAAATCTTCCTCCCCCCCCCCACCTCACCTTAAATCCGATGTCCTCTGGTTCTTGATTCCCTACTCAGGATAAAATGTGCATTTATCTATTCTCTAGGATCTTAATACACCTCTATAATGGATCACTCCCATCATCACTCCTGCACTCCCAGAGGGATAGACCCCTAGCCTGCCCAACCTCTCCTATAGCTCAGGCCTCAAGTCCTTGCAACATCCTCGTAAAACCCTTCTTCAATTAATGTCCACCTCAAACTAACCCACACACAAGGTCAATGTTACAATCTTTACCAAAGCCAATTAACCTCAAACCTGTACTCTTTGGAGTGTGGGTAGGAAACCGGAAGCACCCGAGGATACCGAAGAAAACCCACGCAGTTCACGGACAGAATGTACAAACTCCGTACAGACAACAGCACCCTAGTCAGGAATCGAACCCCCGTGTCACTCGGGCGCTGTAAGCAGCAACTCTACCGCTTCGCCACCCAAGGCCTTATGGGAAACAAAATCTTCCGTCCCTAATGTGGTAGGGAAGAAGGGTCAGAATACACGTAATCACTTCCAGACTCGGAAGCAACCACCACAAGAGTGACAAGCATCGGGATAAACCTCTAGACTATCCTGTTATCTGCATTATTGAATCCACATAATGGGGTTGAATTTTCACATCAGCAACTTAATCAATTTCAATTTGTTATTAAATAAGTCCTGAAATAAAAAACTATCAGCATAATATTCAAAAAAACGGTGACCATGGAACCACGGTGATAAATCATCGCCTTAAAACATGAGGGGTAAACCATAGGCTGACATCTGGGACAGGTTGGCAAACTACTGGCCCACCGGCCGGTATCCGCCCGCAACCCAAAATCATCGCGGGCCGCAGCTATTTTTTTTCAATATTTTCGCGACCTGGAACTGCACCAAGTCCCGGGGCAGGTGAGCTGACCCTGGGCGCGCGGGCGACCTGGACCTGTGGTCCTTTGCCCACCGTGTCCTCGGCGAGACTCAGTAATCACCCCGTACACTAGCCCCACCCCCGTCACAAATGGGACAATTTACAATTTAACCAAAGCACTAATCCTACACAACCGCACTTCTTGGAGTGGGGCAGGCGAGCCGACTGCGGACTGGCTGTTGCGCCAGGTTACAAAACATGGGGGGATTGTCCCCCACCTCTCAAAATATAGGGGGACAGAATACCCCCGCCCCCACCACCGCCAGGATTTCCCCCCCGTGCATGACATTATTGGGTTTTGTCCAAAACACATCTGTCTAATGTCCCAAAAGGAAACAAATGCTGGATAACCACATGTCAGACAGCATCTCTTGAAGAAATGGATAGTTGACGTTTTGGGTCAGAAACTTAAGAGCCTGTCCCACTGACAAAAATTTTTTTTGGCGACTGCGGCACCCGCATAGTCTCAGGCAGTCGCCGTAAATCTTTAACACGTGTGAAAATCCATTGGCGACCAGAAAAAGGTACGATTCTTTTGGGCGACTGCTCACAGACCATACAGGCGTCACCCCGCGACTATGCCGGGTGGCCGGCAGTCGCCTAAAAAATCCGTGTAAGTGGGACAGCCTTTAGGAGTCATGGACTCCTAACGCCATGCACGTTGGAAACAGGCCCTTATGGCCCAATTGTCCTCACTGAAACAACATGCCCCCATCGACACTAGTACAAACCTGCCTGCATTTGGCCCATACCCTTGAACAAATAGTCACATTAAATGTTGATCATGTCCCTTGCCTCATCTTACCTCCTTTGGCAATTGTTCCATAGACCCCACAATTTTTCTGAGTGAAAAAGTTGTCCCCTCAGGTTCCTATTGAGTCTATTCTGCACCCCCACCTTTAAACCTACAGTATGTCTCTGGTTGTTGATTGCCTTACTCTGGGCAATTTAACCCAATCTATTCCTCTTATGATCTTTACAACCTCTATGAGATCATCCCTCACTATCCTGCGTTCAAAGGCATTAAGTCCTCAGGAAACATAGGAGTAGGTGATGATTTGGGATCAGGACCCTGAGAGTTCAAGAGTCATACAGCGAGGGAACATGGAGGGGGGGTGGGTGAAGGGTGGGGGGGGGGGAGGGGAGGTTTTGCTAAACGTGGCCAGTTTGAATCTTCTTGTAATGGGATCCACGTAGGTAGAAGACAAGGTAAAGGTTTAAAGAATGATCAGCAATCAGTGTAGAAAGGGACTATCTTTGTGACGTGCAGAAGTAGAGTAAGTGAGTAAATAAGTTTAATGGGCCAAAGTATTCACATACAAGATTTTGCCTTGGTGCTACGGCCCGCGCCCACAAAAGTAACAACAGCACACATTTGACAGTTAACGAAAATGACTCAAAAAACACTAAACATTAATAATTAATAAAACATTAATGATAAAACACCAATGATCAAGCACGGAACCACAAAATACCAGATCATATGAAAGGCACAGATTTTTGGCTGTTGAGTAGAGCAACTGCTCGTGGATAAAACTGTTTTTTATTCTGGCTGTGGCAGCGTTTGATCAACCGGAGTCGCCTTCCAGAGGGAAGTGATTCAAAGAGTTTGTGGCCAGGGTAGAGGGTTCAGAGATGATCTTGCCCCTCTCATTCCTGGCCCTTTGCAGTGTACAGTTCAACAATGGATGGAATGTTCAGCCATAATCTTCTCTGCAGTCGGACGATTCCCTTGCAGCCTCCAGGTGTCGTGCTTGTGGCTGAGCCAAACCAGACCATGATGGAGAATGTGAGAACAGACTCTACGAGGCCGTGTAAATTGGCCCATCAATTGCCTGTGGCAGATTGTGCTCCTCACTGCCGCAGAAGGTACATCCTCGTGTGTCTTTTGACTGTGGGGGTACGATAGTAGCCCCCTCACTTAAGTCCTTGGAGCTGATGGTTCCCAGGAACTTAAAAGACTCACAGATGTGACTTGTGGTGTTGTTGAGGTAGTGTGGGAGGGAGGGGGAGCTCTCCCAAGACACAATCAATTCCACCTCTTCATAAGAACATTGAGCTCCAGTTGGTTGCTACGGCACCAGACGACCTGTACACTTCCTGTCTGTAGGCAGATTCCTCCCCATCCTGATCAGTCCAATCAGGGTTGTGTCAACCGCAAACTGAGAAGCTTGACAGAGGTGTCCTGTGGAGTGCAGCGTTTGTGCAGAGAGAGTAGAGGAGAGGGGAGAGTACGCACCTTACGGTGCTCCATGCCAGAGGTTTATGGGTCCGATATGTGCTTTCCTCATCTCACATCTGCTTCCTGTCTGTCAGAAGCTGTGATCCACCGACAGAGGGGTTCAGGCACAGTCAACTTGCAAAGTTTGGAGTGTAGTAGCTCTAGCAGACGGTGTTGAATGCAGACTAAAATCACAAACATTATCCTCGCAGAGGTCCTCCTGGCGGTCTAGGTGACTAGGAGGATGAAAGTGCAGCCCAGGTTGACTGTGTCCATCCACAGATGTCTTGCCCGATTATCAAACTGCAGAGGTCCAGCAGGGTTTTTGTGATATTTGTTCAGCTTGGCCAGCACTGAGGTCAGTGCAACAGGCTTAAGTCATTAAGACAAGTAAAACCTAGCCTTTTTGGGTACAGGGACAATAGTGGAGACTTTGAAGCAGGCAGGGACAGTAATGTTTGGCAGGACTGGTAAAAATGTCTGTAACGACCGGTGCCAGCTGTTTGGCACCGAGTTTAAGAGTAGAGGTGGGAACATTGTCCGTTCCTGAGATTTCCGGCTCCTTATTGTCATCTGAAAAGCCTCTCCACCCTCTATTTTTATTATTGATATTGGATAAGTGATGTTGTGCACCACAGAGGGTGACTGGGTGTGAAGTGGTGAAGTGTGAAGACGTGACATTTATCAAAAGAGCCTAATTGTCATTTTAGAGACAGAGAATAATTAAAAGTGGGATTAGCCACAGGCTACATTGGGCATCAGCTAGATTAGTCAGACTTGGATTGTATGCTCCAGAACACCAGCGGTTGAGGGGAGAATGATGGAGGTGTATAATCGTGAGAGTCATAGATAGGGTAAATAGTATCCAGAACTTTATTTGCTCAGGAAGGAAAACTTTCAATACTAAGGTCTCGCTTGAAGGTGTGAGGGTCAAAGTGTTTAACTGGGATGTGTGGGGCAAGTATTATGTTCCACAGAGGTTGGGGTTGCCTGGAACGTGCTGGCAGGCATGTGGTGGAGGCAGATACAACAGTGGCTTTATAGACTTCTGGAAACGACAAGTGATATGCAGGGAATGAGGAATGGATTATGTTGCAGGCAGATAAGGGCTAGTTTTGCATCATTTCGGCTCAGACTTGCGGGCCGAATGGCCCTGTTCCTATGCCATGCTGTTCCATGTTTCCATATTTGTCCTTTGTCCTTGGCAGTTTAAAGTAAGTCAAGTCAACAAGATTTGGGAAGCAACCTGGAGATTACACATTTGCGATGTAGACACAAAAAGCTGGAGTAGCACGCGGTACGGGCAGCAATCAGCACCCTTCTTCAGACTCTCCGACCCGAAACTCACCAATCCTTTTCTTCCAAGATCAGCCTGTACCTCTGAGTTACTCCGCTTTATGTGTCTATCTTGGGTTTAAACCAACACCTGATTTTCCATCCTACCACATGCTGTGACCATAATGTTATTGGCGGTGAGGGAATTTTTGGAGTGAGATTTCTGCTGTAAAACAACGCTCCGTTCTGAGAGAGGGCAAGTGACCCAGTTGATTTAAGCAGAGATATTTTTGAGGATGGGATTCTCAGAGCCTGCCGCAAATAATGTAATCCTTATAAGGACTGGTTGTAATTGTCTTTAAATTGGGGAGAAAGAAAATATTTCTCTGCCTACGATGAATGGCTTCATATAAATATTATTTAATTCCCAAGCCCGTGTCTAACGGCAATGGTTCTGAATGTTGGCTCAGGCCTGAACACACCCGCTCTTTGTTCCAGCTTCATATACAATAATAAATCACAGTGAGCCCCAATCAGTCTGTATCAACGACTATCGTAACATTTATATAGTCATACACAGATAAACAGCGTGGAAAAAAGGATCAATGCCCACACCGCCAACCTGACCCATCCACACTAGTCCCCCCTGCCCTCGTTTGGCCCATATCCCTCCAAACCTGTCCTATGCAAGTACCTGTCCTACTGTTTCTTAAAAGTTGGATATTCCCAGCCTTCTCTGGTGCCTCCCTCTGCAGTTTTGTTCCATGCCCAACCACCCCTATGAGAAAAAGTTATCCCTCAGATCCCCCTATTAAATTTTTCCCCTTCACCTTAATCAATGTCCTCTTAATGTCCTCATTTGGACAGGTACAATGATGGAGAAGGTTTCGAAATCATCTCTCACCTCAGGCGCCCCCACACAGCCGTGGAGGCCGCGGTCGTGACTCACGTCTCAACAAAGAAGTCATTGTAGCCACCCACACGAGGTCGTCCTGTTTTCTCATGCAGTAAATCTACGTCACACAGAGAGATAAGCAATGGAAACCTATGATGCAATCAAGAAGGAACTGCAGGTTGACAAAAGGTCTTGAAATTCACCTATTCCTTTTCCTCCAAAGATCCTGCCTGACCAGCTGAGTTATACTCCATCATTTTAGTATTTTTTATGTTTAGCGTGGAGCAGACCTCGGCCCACCGAGTCCATGCTGACCGGCATCTAACATTATCGGGGCCTACACACTAGTGTTATTTTACATTTTACCAAGCCAAATAAGCTACAAACCCGAATGTCTTTGGAGTGCGGGTGGAAACCGTAGCTCCCAAGAGACCCCACACGTTACGGGGAGAATGTACAAATTCCGGACAGACTGCTCTACCGCTGCGCCACCGTGCCTGCCTATCATTGCATCTATCTTCAGTATAAACCAGCATCTGCAGCTCCTTTCTGCTATGTTCAATGCCTGGATGTTAATATTTCTCCCAAGGATATACCACTGATCCAAGAGCCCTCCATACTAAATTCATCCACACAGTCTCAACATCATGGGTGTCAGCGCTGGGCCTGTACTTCGCTGGAGTTTAGAAGGATGAGGGGTCCCCTCTTTGAAATCTTACCGAAGAGTGAAAGGTCTGGATGGAGTTG